>OX422211.1:638774196-639975863 GCA_949130495.1 Sambucus nigra | reverse complement strand
ATAAATCATCAAACTTTATCATAGCCATATGACAATTAAAGTGTGATCTTAATGAACTAACCATACTACATGCACACAAATCCATAATTTTGACGATTCTACAAACAATAGCGTCAAATTGCAATGTTTCAATATTAGGATTAGTTGTGCAAGCCCGTTTAAATTTTCTCCAACCAAACTCCCTCATAAACATATATTTTTCAAGTTCTTTTGAGGTTTCTAGCATTCTCAACTTAGAGAAAAACTTATTAGTATATGCTTTTTATTTTGGGCTATTTTAAACGGTGGCTTTCACGATGAGTTAGTTTTAAACTCTCGCAGCCCTTTCCGGTGAATTACTCATCATATTTTCAATTAGGTACCAATTCATATCCTTACGGTAAACGATTCTTACATGCACACTTCTCCTTAAGTATACTTACGCATTGATTACAAGATTGAGATAAGAACGCCTCACCAAATTCAAATATGCAAGAGAAGTAAAACATCCATATAAACTCCTGCATGTGTGAAATGATGGCATATATAAAAATTCGAATCAAAATGCATATCAACTTCGAAACTACCCCATATAAACAATGGTTAAGATCATTCTAAGCATCGATAATAAGGACCAAATGTCTTAGCCCCATGGACAATGAAACGATTTTTTTTTCTTTTGGGGGGGGGTCCCAGCACACCAATATGTCACATCAAACATGTAAACTCAAAAACAAAAATCGGAAATCTTTTTGGCTTTTCAAACATATTTTGACTCAAATAAAAGCAAAATCTTTTTGTTTTTTCAAAAGTTTTCTCAAAAACTAATTTCTTTTTGTATTTTTTCAATAGGACTCAAACAAATGAAAAAAAAAAACTATAATACAAAATGATACACATGTCATAATACTAGCAATGAATATATCATGAAGAAAACTAGCATATGAAAACAAGGCAACACTATCATCCTTTAGATTTAGCATGGGAAGAATCAAGTGCACCCAAACGAGAATCATGAATTTTTATTCTTAAAGCCACTAAATCTGATTTCCTAACCCAAGTAGGTGTAAAATGACGCATGGGGGTTTGGGGAACTGGGGCAACTTTATTCCTAAACTTTTTAGGAGCTTGTCTAAGGTCATAACAATAACGCCTAAGGTGACCTTTCCTACCACAAAACGTGCAAGTGTAGTAACGGTGGAAATGATTACCTATATGTGGACCTTTTCTAACCTTCCTAGTGTTTCTCACACGTGCGGGGGGGGGGGGGGGGGGGGGGGGATGGGAACAACTCTCTCATCAAATCCTATACCTCCCCTATCTCCCTTAATTTTGACGGTGCCTAAGATCTTATCTAACTTCTCCTACCTAGCCTCCAAATCAAACTTAACTCTAGGCGAGTCTCTCAATCTCTCTTCCAACTCATAAATCCTAGACTCGAGAAAACTCCTAGACTCCTCAAATGCTGAAATATCCTTTTTCAAAGACTCCATCAAACCACGAAGATTATCTCTCTCACCCTCGACATACTCAAATTTCTCCCTAAGAGTCTTTTTTCGTGCCCTAAGATCCTCTATCAAACTATGTCACACTCATTCAACTTAGCTTGTAATTTAGAGTTAGCCTTTTTCACCTTCACTGTTTCGGCATACAACTCATTAAACGCATTTTGCAATTCTTTCACATCTATCTCCTCCTCATCACTCTCTTCTCCCTTACTAACATGGGATTTACTCTAATCCTCCTCGGAAGTGTCATTCACATGAGAATCGTCGTCGCTCACATGACATGCCATAAACGGAACAAATTACGATCAATGGGGGAATTCTCTCCCTCTTCCGGATCACTATCACTTAAGGTGGCACTATAAATAATGAGTTGCTTGCCCTCTTTCTTAAGTCTAGTGGGACACTCCTTAACTTTGTGATTGTACCCCTCACACCCAAAACACTTATCCGACTCATCTCTCTTAGGCTTCTCAAACTTATCCTTAGAAGTGGGATCAACTTTGTTGTTCTTGAATTTTTCAAATTTCTTGGCATCTTTCTATTACTTTTGAAACTTAATAAAAATTTTAAATGTCTTTTCCAACAAAGCTACATCCTCAAAATCGAAATCGGAATCTGAAATTTTAATTTCCTCCTTTCGGGTTTTCAATGCAATATCCTTTTCTTTCATAGGCACTTGCTTGGAGGTAATCATGTCGATTTCATAGGTTTGTAAGTCACCTATAATCTCTTCTAGTTTCGTCGACTCTAACTTTCCCAAGGAGATTAAAATAGTCACTTTCACATCAAACCTAGTAGGAAACGACCTAAGGATTTTCTTAATGACATGGTTATCAGGAATTTTCTCACTTAGGTTAAACGATGAGTTGACAATATTGGAAAACCTAGCATAAAACTCATCAAAAGTCTCACTCTCTGACAGCCTAATGGTCTCAAACTGTGTAGTGAGATTTTGAAGTTTTAATGCCCTAACCGTGCTAGAACCCTCGTGAGTGAGTGCTAAAATATCCCAAGCCTCTTTTGATTTTTCACAAGTCATAATTATATTATATTCTTCCGGTGTGACATGTGAAGAAATAACGTGCAAACCCTTAGAATTATATTGTGAAAGTCTATGTTCAGTTTCGGTCCATGACTCGACAGGATTTAAAGTAGTGAACTTTCCTATAACAGTGACATGGGGTGTCCAACCTTTCTCAATATCTAGCCACACATGCTCATCAATAGATTTAAATCCACTTTTCATTCTCATCTTCCAATAACTGTAATTTGTGCCATAAAAAATAGGAGTTCGAGAAAATCCGTTATATCTAAAATTCATCTTTGAAAACACACGGGATCCCAAAATATATAAATTATGTTTTATAGCTCTGATACCAATTTGAAAAGGGGAGGTCCCTATGTGTGTTTCAAATCAAACCAATTTTCACAAAAAATTATCCAACTTTTAATTACCTCCAAACCAAGTTGTGAAAAACCAATTTTTACTTTAAACCAATTTTATCTTGATTAATCCTATACATGCATCTAGTGATTAAAGCAAGTAAATAAAGTAAAGAATACTCACAACGCCGAATGTACGAGGAAAAAACCCTAGACGGGAAAACAACCTCGAACGGCCCAAGCTATACAATCATTATGAACAAAGGTTTTACAAAGACATATTAGCCTTACTCAATGACTCGATCCTCACGGGTCTTGATGCTCCTTCTGATCTTTTACCGTTCTTTAATAGTGCCCACATAGAAATTTCATCTTCCAAGATGCTCGTCGACAACACACGCATCCACGTATGTCTTGGTGTCCACCAAATGGCTTTGATACGTCTACGATGTCGAACAAGAAGTCCTTCTCTTTTCTTCACCGTAAAACCCAGATGTTCAATTATAGAAAAAACATTCTTGGTGCAGCAAGATCACATAATAATGATAACTCGGATCTTTGAAAACTCTAAGAATGTGTTTAAGCTTTGAAACCTTAGAAAAATATGTGCAAAACTCGTACTGGAACGTAAACTATTTTTCTAGAATGCACACCTTTTAATTCAAATGAAAACACGCTTTAAATAGGAATTAAGCGCTGCCTCGAAAACTATGTCGCTCTAACGAGATTGGCCTGTCATTCACGCGATATAGCCATCTCGCTCGAATGAAGGACAAATGTCATTCGAACGCCGCCGCATGCCAGTTTGACTTTTTGACTTTTTCTTTGAAACGTCTCTTCCAAAAGAGATTTAATGAACTCAAACTCTATTTTGAGCTTATTAGAATAAAACGTAGTGTAAACATTTAAAACACTTTTAAAAACATTTTAAAGCATTTTCCTTATAAAAATTACATCCTTATCTTTTATAAAAACAATTCTGAGCACCATTAATTATACGCATTAATACCTGTATGATCTCGAAATGAAATTAACTTGAAGAAGAATAAACTTTCACCAATTGTACTTCGGCATGATTAATTCTTTGAAGCTTTGCCGTAACATCTTCAGTTTCTTCAAAACGTCATAGACCAAGTGGGATCGTGACAAAATAAAATCTCCCTATGACATATTACAAACACATTTTTGTTCACGAAATTAAGTCAAAACAATACAGGGACTCGTTGGAAATTTATGTCCTTACAATACTCGCATGTTCATGAAGGTTTGAGATACTAGTAACAGAAGATCTCAAAGTCTACCTTAAGTGTAAAAGAGATGAACTCATGTGAAATTTAATTAACCTAATCAACATCTCAAGTAAAAAAGTGATTCTTACACCAATGACACCAAACCTATTTAATGTTTTTCAATATTTATATAGTTTGTGCAAACCCATTGATTTTCAATTGAATTCACTTAAAATCTCACATAACTAAGAAGACTCTAAAATAGTTTTGAAGAAATTAATGTATCAAAAATTGGCCTGGCACTTCTGTTTTTATGTGCCTTTAATCTTTTTATCTCTTTTTATTACAAATGGTGACTATTAATGCAAAGACCTTTGATTTTTCATAGTCTCTTTCCATTGCTTAAAATATAACAATTTTTTTGGAAAAATTATGTAAATCATAGCAGTGGTTCTTACATGCACAACTTTTTATCTCATTTTTTTTACATTTGGTTCGTTTTAAAGCAATATTTAGATGACAACGTTATGTTCGACAAATGACAAGTAAGTGCAATAATCAAACAAGATCGTGCATGTGTGCATTAAAGGTGACTAGGAGTTAATCATGTAGCAAGAAATTGTCAAGGATCAATGTAACAACTCCATACATTATTAAGCACATACATGAAATGAAGTCATATCTCAAAATACTACAAAATTGTCAAGTGGATATGGAATGAATGGGTGATCCAGACATCTTAAATGTTCATCTATATATGGTGATAATAACAAGTTCAAAAATCTATTTGCCTTTTTCAAAAAAAATATCAAAAGAAATTATTTTTGACTTTTTCAAAATTTTCTAAACAATCGAAAATATTTTTTTATTTTTTAAAGTTTTTCAAAAAAAGTAAACACTTTTTGGATTTTTCTAAAAATATATCAAAAAGAAGACATATCAATACAATGATAATACAAATCTAGCAATAGGGATGTAAGATATGAACATGAAAAGCACCGTATTTTAGAAATAAGTCGTAACTTCAATCATTAGGACTGGAGGACTACTGAAAAGGTGATGACATTGTAATAAATTACCTCATCAATCTCTGTGAGGTCTTGATCAAATACTCTACTTGATCTCGAAAACTGTTAGGACAAAATTTCCAATTGAGTTTGTTGTATGTTTATTTGACTTATTCCCAAAACAAAACATGTTTTTATCATAGGTAGTATTTTTATTATCACGATCCCGCATAGACTATGCCATAGTTGAAGAGTTTATTGAATACGTAGCGGCAAAGCTTGAAGGAATATAATTATGTCGAAGGTTTAATTGGTGCATGTTTATTCGTCTTAAAAACAAATTGCATTCCGAGATCACTCAGGTATGAACGCGTAATTTCATTGGGACTGGAAAAATTATTATAAAATGTTTAAGGATGTTATTTTATTAACGAAATGTTTTTAAAGTGTTAAGAAGAGTTTTAAAGATATTGGACTTTGTATATTCTGAGATAAGGATGGTATAGAGGCGTGTTAAAATCTGGCACACGCGTTTTGTGGTTCAAACGATGTGAATTTTCGTTCAAGCGAGATGCCACTGTCATTCAAACGACATGTCTATTTTGTTCGAACGATAGGCCATCTCGTTCGAATGAGCCACCACCTTGATTTTTGTGTATAAGGCATTTTTCTCTCAGAGTTTCGAAGGCGTGCGATCTACAAATCAGTTTTCGTAGCAGTATGTTTTCTGCACAAAGTTTTCTAAGGTTTTCTAAGTATAAAACATACTTAGAGTTTCAAACATTTGAGTTTTCATTGTCATATGCAATTGTGATCTTGTTTACACTAAGAAGAAGGTTTTGTTCTACTCTTTGAAGAACTTTGATGGGTTTTTTGGTGAAGAAGTGAAGGGTTTGTGTTCGACATTGTAGACTGTTCTAAAGCTACATCGGTGGACACAGAGGCATTTGTGGATGCATTTGCGGTGGATAGGTATGTCAGAAGGATTCGCATGGGCATTGTGAAGGAGTGGATACAGATAAGAGGAGTGTCAAGTCTCATGGGGGATCGAGTCGTTGAGTAAGACTACCATCTGTAATTCGTAATTCCATATCATAGTGATTGTCTGGCCTGGGCCGTCTGAGGTTTCCCCTAGTGGTTTCCTCGTACATCCGGCATTGTGAGCATTACTTTCTTTACTTTACTTGCTTTAATCACTAGATGCATGTTTAGTATTAATCAAGATAAAATTGGGTTAAGTTAAAACTGTTTCACAATTTAGTGCACATAAAGTTTGAAAAATGGTTTTAAAAAAGAGAAAGTATTTCATCATCCTTAAAGTAAATTCTGATTTGAATAATAAGGGGCCTATAAATTGGTATCAGATCAAGTTGCAAATTTTTATATTTTTGATACCTTTTTGCTTGTAAGGATGAATTTTGGTAATTGTGAAAGCTTTCGTACTCCTATTTTTGATGGTACTAACTATGCTTATTAAAAGATGCGAATGAGAAGTGCCTTGAAATCAATTGATGAGAGTGTGTGGTTAGTAGTTGAAAAAGGTTGGACATCACCAGTTACATGAGCGGGTGAGGCCACTAGTTTGAAACTCATTGAGTCATAGACTGAGGCTGAACATAGGCTTACACTTTACAACTCTAAGGGTCTGCACATTATTTCCTCACATGTCACACCTGAAGAGTGTAATAGAGTCATGACTTATGAAACTTCGAAAGAGGCATATGATATTCGTACAATTACTCACGATGGTACGAGCACGGTTAGAGCGTCTAAGGTTCAAAACATCACTGCACTGTTTGAGATAATTAAGATGTTGTACATTGAGTCGTTTAAAGAGTTTTACGTTAGGTTGTCCACTATTGTCAACGCGTCTTTTAACTTAGGAGAGAAGATTCCTAACAACCGAGTCATTAAGAAAATTTTGAGAATGTTGCCGAGTAGGTTTGATGCGAAAGATTGTAGGTGACCTACAAACCAATGAACTCGATATGCTTACCTCCAAGAAAGAGGCAAAGAAAGAAAAACGAATTGTTTTGAAAGCCCTGTAGGAGGAGACTAAAGTTTTGGAGGACGATTCCAATTCCGATTTCGATTTTGAGGATGTCATCTTGTTGGAAAATAAGTTCAAGAAATTTCTTAAGTTCCAAAAGAAATTGAAATATGCTAAAAGACTTGAGAAATTCAAGAACAACAAGGTAGATCCCATCCCTAAGGATAAGAGTGAGAAAGTTAAGAGAGATGAGTCAGATAGGTGTTTTGGGTGTGAGGGGTTTTGTCACAAGGTTTCTGAGTGTCCCACCAGACTTAAGAAGGAGGGAAAGAAACTAATAACATATAACACCACCTTAAGTGATGGTGATTCGAAAGAGGGAGAGAGTTTCCGTTTTGAACGTAACTTTGTAGCGTTCATGGCATGTAAAGTGAGCGAGGATGATAAATCTTCCCATGAAGATTCTCATGTGCGTGACACTTTCGAGGCATGTAAGGACAAAATTTCCAATTGAGTCTAAATGCATTTTTGACTTATTCCCAGAACAAAACACGTTTGAGTCATAGGTCAATTTTTATTAGTCACGATCCCACACAGACTATGACGTGTCGAAGTTTAATTGAAGACTTTGCGACAAAGCTTCAAGGAATTTATTATGTCGAAGTTTAATTGGTACATGTTTATTCGTCTTCAAAGTTTAATTGCATTTCGAGATCACTCAGGTATGAATGCATAAAATTAATGGCACTCGGAATTTATTTTCATAAGGATGAGGATGTTTTTTTAATTAAATAAATGTTTTCCAAATTTATTTAAGTGTTTGAAACTGTTTAGAGTTTGTTTTAATCTGAGAAGGATGAATTAGAGTTAGTTTAAATTAGGACTCTAATCTCGTGCGTCGTTCAAATGATAGACGATGTCGTTCAAGCGAGATGCAATGTTGTTTGAGCGATATGTCATCTCGTTCGTGCGATAATCCTTATTGTTCGAACGAACCACAACCTTAAGAAAAATATTTATAGGCGTGTTTCTTTTAGATTTCGTAGAGTGTGAATTCTGCAAAAACGGTATACGAACTAGAGAGTTTTTGCACACATGTTTACAAAGGTTTTTCAAGTTTAAAACATCCATTGAGTTTCAAAAGATCCGAGTATCATTGGTATATGTTCTGTGATCTTGTTTGCACTAAGAAGAAGGTTCAATTGAAGAACAATTACTGGTTTTGTAGTGAAGATTCGGTGGAGTCCGGTTTCAACATCATAGACTTTAGAAGTCATATCGGTGGACACCAAGACATACATGGACACGTGTGTTGTGGACAGGCATCGTAGAAGAAGGTTACTTTCTGCGTGGACACTGTGAGAGGAGTGGCTGAAGATCAGAGGAGTGTAAAGTCTTATGGTTGGATTGAGTCATTGAGTAAGACTACGATCTGTCTTTGTAAAACCATATTCATAGTGATTGTCTGGTTGGGCTCTCCGAGATTTTTCCCGTTTGACATTTTCCTCGTACATCCGGCGCTGTGAGTATTCTTTACTTTATTTTACTTGCTTTAATCACTAGATGGATGTTTATGATTAATTAAGATAAAAATTTGATTAAGTTTGAATTTTTTCACAACTTGGTGCAAATTAAAAAATTGGGAAAAGGTTTTTCATAAAAATAGAATTTGTTTTGTCATCCTTAAAACACTTTCTGCATAAGAAATTAAAAGGGACCATCAAGGCCGTTAAATCCCATGTCATTGAGGGTGAAGAGAGTGATGAGGAGATTGATGTAGGAGAGTTTCAAGTTGCATTTCGAGAGTTGTATGCGAAAGCGGTGAGAGTGAAAAAGGAAAACTCAAAATTATAAGCTAGGTTGAATGAGCATGCCATATAAAATAATGATGATTTGAGTGAGGATCTTAGAGCATGAGAGAGGACTCTTAAGGAGAAGTTTGCATACGTTGAGGAAGAAAGAGAAAAGCTTCGTGGTTTGATGGAAGCTTTAAAAAAGGAGCTTCTAGAGTTTAAGGAGTCTAGGCGTGTACTTGATTCTAGGATTAGTGAGTTAGCGAAGAAGTTGAAAGACTCGAGTAAGGTGAACTTTAACTTGGAAGCTAGGTACGAAAAGTTGGATAGGATGTTAGGAACTATCCAAGTCAAGAGAGATAGGTTTGGTATAGGCTATGATGATCACATTGTTCCCACCCCAAATCCAATACCATTCGTGTGAGAGAGCCGACTAGGAACGTAAGGAGAGGTCAACAATTTGGTAATCATTCCCTCTGCGTTTACACTTGTTCTCAATGCGGTAGGAAATGTCATCTTAGTTGTTTTTGCAATGGCCTTAGGAATGATCCTAGGAAGTTTAGAAATAAAGTCGTTTCGGTTCCAAAAACCCCCATGCATCTTGTCACACCAACTTGGGATAGGCAATCGAACTTAGAGACTTTAGGACTAAAACTTCATGGTTCTTGTTTAGTTGCACTTGATTCTTCCCATGCTAAATCTAATGGATAATTGTGTTACCATGTTTGTCATACGCTAGTCTTTGCATCATGATATATATATTGCTAGTGTAATAATATGTGTATCATTTTGTATTATATTTTTCATTTATTAAGTATTTTTTGAAAAATATAAAAGGATTTTGTTTTTGATATAATTTTTCAAAAAATACAAAAATATTTTATTTTTGGGTCAAAAATATTTTTTGAAAAACACAAAAAGATTTTCGGTTTGTTTTTTGTGTCGTGAGTTTTGCATGCTTGATGTGGCATATTGGTGTGCTTAGACCCCTTTCACTTTATTATCGATTTGGCTAAGACATTTGGTCATAAGTTTTGATGCTTTGAATGATCTTAACCATTGTTTATATGGGGTTGTTTCGAAGTTGATAGGCATTTATATTCGACTTTGTTCTTATGCCATCGATTGCACACATGCACGAGTTTATATGAATGTTTGACATCTCATGCATATTTGAGTTTGGTGAGACGTTATTATCTCAATTTTGCCACCTATGCGTAATAAGACTTTGGGGGAGGTGTGCATGTAAGAACCGCTTACCGTGAGGATTAAAATTGAAAAAAATGATGAGTATTCACGGGAAAGGGCTGCGAGAGTACAAAATTAACTCGTCGTGAAAGCCACCGTTTAAAAGAGCCCGAAAAAATCAAAGGCAATAAAAAGATGCATATCCCAAAAATGGGCCAAAATATTTTATGTTAATTCTAAAAGAATAAATATGATTATATTTGAGGGACTTTGGATGGATATAAGTACGGGTTTTCACCACGAATTCCAACGTTGAAAATCGTATCATGACGCTATTTTTTTGTAGAATTGTCATTATTCCAGATTTGTGTGCATGTAGATTGTTTAGTTCAATTATTAATTGTCACACTTGGATAAAATAAAGTTTGATGATATTTCGCTATCAATTAGAGCTTCTTAAACATTTCAATGTGTTGGAGTTATGATTCATTTGTTGTAGCCCACAACCATTCACTCCATATCCATGTTTGAGCACATTGATACTATGTTGGCATGATACTCAAATTGTTTTTCATGTTTTAGTTTTCAGTTTTACTATTTTTTGCTCCTTCCAGTTAGATTTTTAAGGAATTTTTTTTCACTGGGGAAAACGACATGATTTATAGAACTGGAACTGAGAATTTGTGACTGTCGTTCAGACAATAATATTGCTTCGTTCGAGCGACATGCTGGGATTTTTACAATTTATGTTGTTTCAGTACCCGATGATTATTGGTATATTTTTTGGTACTGCTAGGTTGCTTCTGTACAGTATTATGTATTGTAGGTTGATGAGTTTGATTATTTTGCTGCATTGATTCGTGTAGTCACACAAGCTTAGATTGATATTTCATTTGTGTGATTGTTCCTATTTTCTAGCTACCAGATATTATTGATTGATGATTTTTAGCTGTTTGTTTCATGATTATCTAGACATATTTAATTGATTCATCTCATGCTGGATAATTAATAAATTGGTTTCTTTTCACTTATTGTTTATTCGAGACAAAAAAAAAGGGAGAGATGTATGTGATGTAGGGGAGAATTATTTGTTGAGAATTTTATGTGTTGCATTATGTTTTGGTATCATTGTTTTTGTCCATATGCTTTCATGATTATATTGATGATGTTTACACAAATTGGTATCATATTGTTTATGCATCGATACAAATTGGTATCCTGATTTAAATGCTGTTTACAAATTGGTATCGTGATTTGCTCACATGTTTAACAAATGATTTGACTTTGATTTTATATATCAGTATTAATAGTGTAACACCCCGTCTAATTAAATACCGGGTAGTTACTCCATTATTAAATTAATATAGAATATGAAGTTGGTTCAGTCTTAGCATCAATGTCGAAAAACATTTAATTAATTACTAGCCACCTAATATTTAAAAAGAGAGATGTCAAATTTTATTACTTAATTTATCAAATAACCAAGAATTAAATCATTAACCATCAATCGCATAAACAATCTCATATGAATAACCAATGAAATGAAATCAGCTGAGTTTGGAGTAAACACTTCAATAATAATAATGCCAGAGTAAATAAAGTCCCAATACAAGAGTCTGAATAAATAAACTAATAAATGAAATAATGATAGTCTGTAACTACAACCTCCAAATAAGAATGGGCGACATGCCCTAACTGATACAAATAACTCTGAAGGAACCAATGGTAAATATGAAGGCGACTAATACCAAGATCCTGTAGCTTCCATAGCAGCTACAACATTTCATCAGAATGGAACTCCTATGCTTGGCGTCCCTGTGGCTGGGAACCGAAAAATGTTTTTACAAAACAAAATAGATTTGGAGGAAAATGAGTCAGAGCCCGAGGTGAAAACAGTTTAGCAAGTGTTTAAATTATAATTAAACAACACATATTATAAACACGTTAGTTACGTACTCTCACATGAGTTTCTCACCTCTCAACTAATGTGCACGCCTAACGTATGCCCTTAACCCATCCCAGTTATGTCGTTAACTAACTAGTCTGTACCACTTCATCTTTCGCATTCTACCATAGGATGTCTACTCTCATTATCCAGATAAGTTATATTCATAACCCATATTCGCATTCATTAAATTACTTATCTCAAGTGTTAATTAAATTCTCATTCTTAACCCATTCAAATATCTTAGTTATTCACATTTACTAAGCAACAATGAACTAGTCACAAGTACATAAGTATAACACTCTCAGTACATAAATACATATATGGCACCCCGAGGCTAAGCTGCGGTGTTTGCATACTCTACTATTAAATCCATGTACATCACGTACGTAAGGATCACATGTTCTGAATCACTGAGGAACCGTCTAAATACAAATCACACATATTGGAGGTGAACATAGTTCACATACCCATGAGTCACGCATATACCTACGCTCCCATGGTCAGCTGACTTATCAACTCACAAATAAGTCATTCACAGTCCTATGTCCTTAAGGTACCAATCTAAATCCCCCCGAAGGCACATAAAGATATGATGTCCCTTTTTTGAAAACTAGCCTCCCGTGATAGCAAGTATGGTAGGTATGTCATACACATAAGAAATCTATACACTAGGCATTCACACAACCTAAGTAATCATATTTCAATATAGGTATTCACACATTCCATCTAGTAATTCTCGTACGTAGCAAGTTTATCCCGAATATCATACTGATATACATTTTTCTTGATAACTCTCTCGTCGTATCAATTTGAGTACTTAAACCTATCTCAAAAGGTTACTAGGTCTCCTATTAGTTTCTAGTGTTATCTCAGTAACTTAAAGTCCCTCCGTTACTGTTCTTATCCTTAAATCATCATTAATTGCCATTATAGTTTCAATTCGAACAATTTCTAATCGTATCGCCCTCGGTAGACCCTCTTAAGCAATAGCATTCAATTCCATAAGGTAAACCATTTTTCCCGGCATCAACTAAGACCCTACTGACCTTAACTAAGTCCCACAATATTAATTTAAACATCCTAAGAATCATCATCGGCCTTGGGATTTTCATTAAACCTTAAGGGAAAATAATTTCCAAAAATCAGAAGGGGTCGATCGATCGAAGAAAAGAGGTCGATCGATCGATCGATCGACATTCTTGAGTCGATCAATCGATCAAGCAGCTAACAACCAAGATTTCTCTTAACCAGTTACGGGTTTCTTCCTTTTTACACCTATAATTCTTCATTAAAACGTCCCAAACTCCCAAGAAAGTTCACTAATCATCCTATTAACATATCAACATTATCTCTAACGAATTAGAATCGTTAAACCCTTATGGATCATGAGTTTCTTGGATTAAAACAACCAATTTTCATAAAAAAACTATTTCTCCTAATTTCCTCAAGAACACTTCATAATTCAATACAAATTTATTATTCTCTACCCATAAATCATGATTTCGTGGCTGCTATTATCTCCAATGTTAAACTACATGCAAGACCTACCTAGATTACGATTTCAATTCTTCAAATCCATTCAATTTTCATTATTTAAGGTTATTCTCCAATTCTAACCTAACATGGATGATATATGCGCTAAATTATTGCAAGTTAAATCACTTTCCCAGTAATGAAGATTCTGATCCGATGAAGTAGACGATATGGGGATGATCCTTGCTTTTCGATCTATGCGGTGGTGGTGACGGTGGTGCAAAAGTCTCTAAGTGGTGGTTCTCCATTGGAAACTTCCTTCTCTTCCACTCTAATGTCCGTTTATGATTTTTGGTTGAGAAACCCTAAGGGACTCAAGTGTTAGCTGATATTAATTGTCTAAAATTTGTGGGTCACTATTCACCCAAAAATAGGAATGACTAAAATACCCTCCCGGGTTGTCGATTATACCTAAAACTGCCCCGGGACCCAAACTAAACCCCCAACTAGTGTTTTCTGACTATATCGAACCTTCCGGACTAGTTGGCGCACTCAAAATGCTCATACGGATGACATAAAAATAAATTACTTTTAAATCCATTAAATTGGGTCCTGACACGACTGACACGCGCGTCCCAACTTAATTATCGAAACTACCGTATTTTTAACTCACGATAATTTTAATAAATTCAATAATCATATATTACCATAATCACTCAGTAATATTCAATAACATTATAATAATCAAATAATAACTCTCGTCTCGCTAGCATTTAAATTCAGATTAATTTTTTTTCAATTAATTATCCCAAATTAATTTAATAAATCTCATAACTAAAAGCCATAAAAATACGGGGTATTACATAATTCCTCCCTAATAGCGAAATTTCGTCCTGAAATTTGAAAAAGTAAGGCATACGTGGAAAAAATTAGGTATCCTCCAGCACTCAAAACAAAATTCAAAATAAGGCTCAATCACTACAACCCCCACTTCACAACAAGTTTGTTGATTAGTCTTAATACTTTATCAGTTATAGGGTTACACCTCAATAAATTCACCTCACATTGTGCACTTACTAAAAAACATTCAAATAAGAATAGCCTATATATCAATGGCCACATTATCTCAATTTTATTGTGAGTCCGTACCTCACTACGTATCAACCCTCGCATTTATCTAGACGCAAAACTCCATCCTGGGAGAAACCATAGAACATCTGACTACTTTTATCCGTTCTTTGAATCTCTGTTCCCGGCGTTATGACTTTTACACAAGGGAAATCCATTCACGACTGTTGGTGGTTATCTCATTTTAGTCATCGGACTCTAACTCCTGACTAATCTAAAACTCTGATAATCCGCTCACCTCTAAACATCCAGAGAAAGAATGATCAGGTTTATCCACACAAAACTTTTGTAAGCACCTTCTCTACTATGAATAGATACGAATGGTTTCACCCAACTCTACCATTACATAATATGTTCTCCCCATTACCATAATATACCTCACTTACTAGCTATACCCGTTTTGGAAATGAAATGATCGCAATGAATCTAAAATTTCTTTCATACAGTTCCACTAATTGTCAATCACCTTGAGCCTACTCCTAGGGATACCGGTGATACAACCTTCTCAAAATGAAACGTTATCTCCACTACTTCCTGATACCCCACGTTGAATGTGGATTTTGGGGATCTCATCCTAGTTCTGAATAATACTTCGTAGGACCACGTACCGGCGTGTTCACTATCTAGTAGTGTAAATCACCCAAGTATATAACAATTTCTCTCCTTCTAGACGACTTGTCCCACATATTCGAAGGAACTCGTTACTATTTATAAGTTGGTAACCACGAGAGGAAATTTACCAACTTGACTCTTCCATTACTGGAATCGTCGGTTTGATACAAAATTACTGAGTTGATCATCTTACCCCATTCGATCTACTACTTACTATACTCCTTTCAATGCCTATTTCACATATAATTCTTCCCCGTTAAGTGATACTTAATAACCCTCTTCTTCTCTCAGCGTATACCAAAAGCTCCGACCCCTGCATTTTTCTCCACGATGCGCGCTTCTATAATTTTTTTATCCCTTATTGACATCATCACTCTATTTATGCATAAGCCACTCTCAACATTCAATTGGGTGGGCCTCCACTCCAAATTGTCCATAATAGTTAAATATTTTCCTTCTCAAGAGATACCCCCTTATTAAATGGCTTTTCACTACCTTTTCATCAAATTTGGACGTGCTACTTTGATTGCACATGAGTATACTGATTATCACCTTCTCTTACAATGCTTAACCCATTGCACCACTTCCATTTCGTCATATTAATCCCATAAGTAATAATTTCACCCATCTATGTCTCTCCTTCTCACGATTACTACATTAGCAAACCAAGATGTCTACACCCCTTATAACCCGTGCATACGGGTTTAAACATCATATACACTTCATACGTACTCCAAACTCTTTATTGCCCCTGCATTTGCAACGTGGCTATACCACTTGAGTGTTCTCAATCACCCTCGAATTTTAAATCCTAAATCCTCCTTAACCTCATTGCATCCTTCAACCCGCCGTAATAAAACCAATATTTTTCAGTACTTCCTCACCACACCACTGGCTCCACTGGCCTTATATCTTAATTTACCCTTTATCTTCCAGTTCTAACTACATACTTCCATAACGATCGAGGTTCCCAAATCATGGACACCAACCTTACGCTAAGTTTCATGCATGGGATGTCTCGCAAAACGAAATCTAAATAAGTAACCCCCCCGATACAATACTTCCTAGCATTGTCAGTCATCGGAATTTGTTAGGCCCTCGGTCCATAACATGTACCCCTATATTCCCGTTTCTTAACAATCAAGTTACATATCCTTCCACAATTACACTTAAACGAGGAACTCCGTTTGAAAGACATTGTCTCTTAACATTGATGGAAATCACCTTCCATAAACATTATGCAAATATAATTGGGGTTCTCAAAATCCCCTCCCCAGACTTACAACTATGAGTATTAACTCCCACGTCTCTAAAGGGTGATATAACAATGCACTCTTCTTATTACTACATCCTGAGCGTTAATTATAATAACCAACTAAATCTTTTCGCTGAATGGTAAACCAAATACACTCCGATTTATATCAATAAAGTCCCTACACATACCGGGAACAAATATCTAAGACCATTGTACTTTTCGAAGTCTCAACAATATATATATACACACAAATATACAATCGCGATCCCGACCCTCTCGCAGATGGGGCCTCGCCAGAACAAAACATTCTACACCAAGGTAATAACCCCGATAAACTTGCAATATCCGCACACTATTGGTATAAGCATATTAGAAAACCATAATTAGGATAATATCATACTCGTATAACACAACACTAAAATGAGTAATTTCAATAAAGTATATACCACTATCAATATACCCATTCATCCTCCACGGATAACACTAAAGGTAACCCCATTATACCAGGGAAAAATATCCACATAAATAATAACATTGCCGAGATACTCACTAAACTCGACTCTCATGCGAATATAGCAGTAATAAAAATGTAGTCACTCGTTCCTGACACATACAACACGCAACATCATCTGAGGATATAACTCATACTTTTATCTTGTCAATTGCCCTGGCTACTTAAATGGTACCTGGACTTAACACACCTGTTCGTACCAAAGCGAAAATTTTAATAACTATTGCCCTTGCTAGGCACCATAACCTTATCCTTATACTTACTTCGGGAAACATTTATAACGCACGGGTTTTACTCCCCACAAAATACCTCTACACATACTCCACTTATCTTCGGTCACACTGACCATGTTAAGGTGGTCCTTCTCTCGGACGTTGGTAGTCTCGACTCTAATGACTACCTCCGTTATTCCCTGAGCTTTGATGGCCCTAAGGAACACGCTACTAGTTTCCACATCTCTTACTGAAATCACCATCGCTCGGTAACAATTCTTCTTGTATGTAAATTATCCCTTTAATGTCCTCTTCTCCATTTCACCTATTTCATCCAGTGTAAGGTTCGCTAAATAATTAAATTTCTTCTCACAAAGTGACCTCTGTTCGACCCTCTTGTATGAGTTCAGAACAACATTCGCATCTCACCCTGAACATCTGATGAAAGAACTTATGGTCAAACCATATGTATGCGCCTTCTCTTGACAAAACATTCCACTTCTAAGTGTGGTGGTTGCCTCTCACCATTGAAACTTCGCTCTTACGAGCCAAGGAAAAAATTTACCCCAAATTTTCACTCCCGATTAGCCATACTTTGACATATGCCCAAGCGTTTGGATATTTTACGTTCGTTGGCTAGCACACTCCATCTCCCCATTTCTAGTATTTCCACTACTGGTTCTTTTAAATGTTTCGTCTGACTCTCTCCCAATCCAACCCTGATGGGTGAGTCTAATTTGTCCCAAATTTCTACTATAGTTATACCTGGAAGTCACAAGTCGTGACTTAGACGTCTTTACCGTCCTGGACTTCCGTGCCATAATATGGGTGACTTCAACTACGATCATCCTTCTTTAATAAAACAAATAGCCTCAACTGATCTTTGCCTCTTGCTGTCCACCCAACTATCTTCGCCTGACGTACTGCATTGTTCGGCACATGAACACACCCAAATGCAAATAACATTCACTATCATACAAATCATAGCAGGAGAACTAAATCTCACCAAAGAAATCAACAATCCTAAACATAGGTCTCTATATCAAAGAAAACTACGCTGGAAGCATAATAAGCCGCACAGATCCTAAAGGACACTAGAACCTGATGCTCTGATACCACCTGTAACACCCCGTCTAATTAAATACCGGATAACTACTCCTTTATTAAATTAATATAGAATATCAATTTGGTTCAGTCTTAGCATCACTGTCGAAAAAAATTTAATTAATTACTAGCCACCTAATATTTAAAAAGAGAGATGTCAAATTTTATTAATTAAGTTATCAAATAACCAAGAATTAAATCATTAACCATCAATTGCATAAACAATCTCATATGAATAACCAATGAAATGAAATCAACTGAGTCTGGAGTAAACACTCCAATAATAATAATGCCAGAGTAAATAAAGTTCCAATACAAGAGTCTGAATAAATAGACCAATGACCGAAATAATGATAGTCTGTAACTACAACCTCTAAATAAGAATGGGCGACATGCCCTAATGAATACAAATAACTCTGAAGGAACCAAGGATAAATATGAAGGCGTCTAATACCAAGATCCTATAGCTTCCATAGCAGCTACAACATGCCATCAGAATGGAACTCCTATGCTTGGCATCCCTGTGGCTGAGCACCTAAAAATATTTTTACAAAACAAAATAGATTTGGAGGAAAACGGCTCAGATCCCGAGGTGAAAACAGTTTAAAAGTTTATCAAGTGTTTAAATTACAATTAAACAACACATATTATAAACACGTTAGTTGCGTACTCTCACATGAGTTTCTTACCTCTCAACTAATGTGCACGCCTAACGTATGCCCTTAACCCATCCCAGTTATGTCTCTAACTAACTAGTCTGTACCACTTCCTCTTTCGCATTCTACCATAGGATGTCTACTCTTAATATCCAGATAAGTTATATCCATAACCCATGTTCGCATTCATTAAATTACTTATCTCAAGTGTTAATTAAATTCTCATTCTTAATCCATTCAAATATCTTAGTTATTCACATTTACTAAGAAACAATGAATTAGTCACAAGTACATAAGTATAACACTCTCAGTACATAAATACATATATGGCACCCCGAGGCTAAACTGTGGTGCTTTCATACTCTGCTATCAAATCCATGTAGATCACGTACCTAAGGATCACGTGTTCCGAATAACTCAGAAACCGTCTAAATACAAAGCACACATATTGGAGGCGAACATAGTTCACATATCCATGGGTCACACACATACCTACGCTCCCATGGTCAGCTGACTTATCAACTCACAAATAAGTCATTCACAGTCCTATGTTCTTAAGGTACCAATCTAAATCCCCCCGAAGGCACATAAAGATAAGATGTCCCTTTTTTGAAAACTAACCTCCCGTGATAACAAGTATGGTAGGTTTGTCATACACATAAGAAATCCATACACTAGGCATTCACACAACCTAAGTAATCATATTTCAATATAGGTATTCACACATTCCATCCAGTAAGTCTCGTATGTAGAAAGTTTATCCCGAATATCATACTAATATACATTTAGCTTGATAACTCTCTCGTCGTATCAATTTGAGTACTTAAACCTATCTCAAAAGGTTAATAGGTCTCCTATTAGTTTCTAATGTTATCTCAGTAACTTAAAGTCCCTCCGTTACTGTTCTTATCTTTACATCATCATTAATTCCCATTGTAGTTTCAATTCTAACGATTTTTAATCGTACCTCACTCGTTAGACCCTCGTAAGCAATTCAATTCCATAAGGTAAACCATTTTTCCTAGCATCAACTAAGACCCTACTGACCTTAACTAAGTCCCACAATATTAATTTAAACATCCTAAGAATCATCATCGGCCTTGGGATTTTCATTAAGCCTTAAGGGAAAACAATTGCCAAAAATCAGAAGGGGTTGATCGATCGAAGTAAAGAGGTTGATCAATCTATCGTCTATCGATCCACATTCTTGAGTCGATCGATCGATCAAGTAGGTATCAACCCAGATTTCTCTTAAACAGTTATGTGTTTCTTCCTTTTTACACCTCTAATTCTTCATTAGAACGTCCAAAACTCCCAAGAAAGTTCACTAATCATCCTATTAACATATCAACATCATCTCTAACTAATTAGAATAATGGATCATGAGTTTCTTGGATTAAAACAACCAATTTTCATAAAAAACCTATTTCTCCAAATTTCATCAAGAACATTATATAATTCAATAAAAATTTATTATTCTCTACCCATAAATCATAATTTGGTGGCTGCTATTATCTCCAACGTTAAACTACATGCAAGACCTACCCAAATTACAATTTCAATTCTTCAAATCCATTCAATTTTCATTATTCAAGGTTATTCTCCAATTCTAACCTAACATGGATGATATATGCGCTAAATTATTGCAAGTTAAATCACTTGCCTGGTAGTGAAGATTATGATCCGATGAAGTAGACGGTATGGGGATGATCCTTGCTTTCCGATCTATCCGATGGTGGTGATGGTGGTGCAAAAGTCTCTACGTGGTGGTTCTCCATTGGAAACTTCCTTCTCTTCCACTCTAATGGACGTTTATGATTTTTGGTTGAGAAACCCTAAGGGACTCAAGTGTTGGCTGATATTAATTGTCTAAAATTCGTGGGTCACTATTCACCCAAAAATAGGAGTGACTAAAATACCCTCCCGGGTTGCCGATTATGCCTAAAAATGCCCCGGGACCCAAACTAAACCCCCGGCTAGTGTTTTCTGACTATCTCGAACCTGCTGGACACTTTGGCGCACTCAAAATTCTCATACGGATGACATAAAAATAAAATACTTTTAAATTCATTAAATTGGGTCCTGACACTACTGACACACGCGTCCCAACTTAATTACCGAAACTGCCGTATTTTTAACTCACGACAATTTTAATAAATTCAATAATCACATATTACCATAATCACTCATTAATATTCAACAACATTATAATAATCAAATACTAACTCTCATCTCACTAGCATTTAAATCCGGATTAATTTTTTTCAATGAATTATCCCAAATTAATTTAATAAATCTCATAAATAAAAGCCATAAAAATACGGGGTATTAAAAATAGTATATATTAGTATCATAATGTTTTATATCATTTGTTTCTCCATACTTCACAAGGTATTTGTTTGTTTCGTGTGTGTAGGTATGCTTAAATAAATTTTGAGATTTCAAGTCTACATCACAGTCTGAGACAGTTCATGCTTTCCGTACCATCATTTACTAGTGTTGTCCTGTAATTTTTGTTTTGGGTGTTATGGGATGGGATTTAGGCATCATACGACTTAGGCATTTTACTATTGGTTTTGTCTCGGAATAGTCAAAGGGGGATATTTATAAGGACAAAATTTCCAATTAAGTTCGCTGTATGTTTATTTGACTTATTCCGAGAACAAAACATATTTATGTCGTATGTAGTATTTTTATTGTCACGATCCCACGCAGAATATGACGTATTTGAAGAGTTTATTTAAGACGTAGCGACGAAGCTTGAAGGAATATAATTATGCCAAAGGTTTAATTGGTGTATTTTTATTTGTCTTCAAATCAAATTTCATTTCGAGATCACTCAGGTATGAATGCGTAATTTTAATGGGACTCAAAAAATTATTATAAAATGTTTAAGGATGTTATTTTATTAAAGAAATATTTTTAAGGTGTTCAAAAGAGTTTTAAAGATATTTGACTTCACACTTTGTGGTTCAAGCAATGTGAACTATCGTTCAAGCGAGATGCCACTGTCGTTCGAATGACATGGCCACCGCCTCAATTTTTATATACAAGGCGTGTTTATCTCAGAGTTTTGAAGGTGTGCAGTCCATAAATTAGTTTTTGTAACAGTACGTTTTCTGCACAAAGTTTTCTAAGGTTTTTAAGTACAAAACATAAAGTTTCAAAGATTCGAGGTTTCGTTGTCATGGAACTGTGATCTTGTTTGCACCAAGAAGAAGGTTTTTGTTCTACACTTTGAAGAACTATGTAGGTTTTTGTGGTGAAGAGGTGAGTGATTCATATTTGACATCGTAGACTGTTCCAAGGCTACATCGGTGGACACCAAGGCATTTGTGGACGCATTTTCTGTGGATAGGTATCGTGAAAGGATTCGCGTGGAAACTATGGAGGACTGGTTAAAGATCAGAGGAGCATCAAGCCTCGTATGGGATCGAGTCGTATAGTAATACTACCATCTGTAATTCGTAATTCCATATCATAGTGATTGTCTTGCTTGGGCCATCCGAGAATTTTTCCCTTAGTGGTTTCCTCGTACATCCAGCGTTGTGAGCATTTTTTTCTTTACTTTACTTGATTTAATCACTAGATGCATGCTTAGGATAATCAAGATAAAATTGGGTTAAGTTAAAATTGTTTCACAATTTGGTGCACATAAAAGTTTAAAAAAGGTTTTTCAAAAAGAGAAAGTATTTCATAATCCTTAAGGCAAAGTCTTATTTGAATAATAAGGGGCCTACAAAAACTGAAAAAATCTCTCAAGTGATGTGCGGGAGCATGCAGAATAACATGTGTGGGAGTGTGTTCAGGAAGTCATGTTGTAGCATATCGAGGAAGAAACCTATGAGACACTGTCCCGAGCTTAAAATAAAATTCCCTAAGGTGACCTATTTATTTTCAATGGGAACAAACATAAATGGTCTTGGGTTCACCTCGTACAAAATGCCTAGGATGATCTCACCTACGTGGGTTAGGTCGCCTAGGTGGGTTAGGTTGAGGGCCATAAGGATCTAACACAAACTCAAGAACCGTCTTGGGTGCAACATGAGAAGTGGATGCACCGTCATAACCTATTCGTTGCTTCTCAACGTCACTTAAAGAGGGAGCAAGGAGTATTTTTCCAACCTTTGCAGATGTATCCTATAAAGTGACCTTGACCTCCTGAGCACATTCAAGATCACTCTTAAGTTGGGATACAATGGCTTTAAGTTTCTCACGAGTCTCTAATAAATATTGAAGATCTTTCACAAGACTAGCCAGGGTATTTGTCAAATCGGTCTTCTCTTGAACTAAAACGATCAACTGCTCACATAAATATATATTCACCTTCTCGAGTTGACCCACCAACACCTCACACTCTCTCAAAATCTAGCACCCTAAGAGACAAATCTTTATTAACCTTTTTCGTTATCAAAGTCTCGGTGTAAAGATCACTGAATGCCTTTTGGAGACCGATCTCTCCCTCACTCAAATTCGCATCCTCACTATCTCTAGAATGGTTGTAAACATCATCGAAGCTTTCACATTTAGATATGCCCTCATTGACGTGGGACAAACTAGAAGTGCTAACATGACTAGCCATAAGCGCAACACACGGTTCATGTGGTGATTCTCCCCTTGAATCAACCTACTCGATATCACTATCTATAAGAGTGTCTTGATGTGCAACTTTTTTTCCCTTTATCTTAAGCCTAGTAGGATAATCATGTGCCTTGTGTCCTTTCCCCTAACACTCGAAACACCTCACCTCTTAATCTTTCTCTTCCTCACTCGAGCCCTCACATTTATTTTCATTTTTCCCAAAAACTTTTTCCAAGGAAGAATTTTCTTTTGAGAATTTGAGAAACTTTTTGAAATTTTTAGCAAAACATGCCTTGTCATCAAAATTAAAATCAAATTCATATTCAAACTCACAAACTTTCTCTTTGTTGTTTCTCTTAATTTGAGTCTTTATAGCAATCCCTATATCCTTAGGTTTAATAGTTTTAGGAAACATGTCAATCTCATACGTTTGAAGATATCCTACAAGTTCTTCTAACCCAAGAGTGTCTCAGATCCCTAACGAATTAAGCACGATGACATTAGGAATAAAGTGGGCAGGGAGCGACCTCAAAATCTTCTGAACAACTCTCGTCTCAGGAATTTTCTCACCCAAATTAAAACTAAAATTAACAATGTCCAACAAACTTGCATAAAACTCAACAAAAGAAGTCAAAATATTTCATAGTAATGGTCTCAAATTGGGTGATCAAATTTTAAACCTTAGATGCTTTTACAACGTTGATACCTTTATGTGTGAGTTGGAGGATATCCCATGCTTCCTTAAACGTAGTGCACGTCATGATGCAGCGGAACTCGTCAGGGGTGATGGCTCCAGAGATGGAACTTTATTCATGAGAGTTAAAATTATTCCACTTAAAGTTGTCCTCTGTCCATGAAGAGACATGTTTAGGGCTATCGGCATTCTCAACGGTGATAGTGGGTGGTGTCCACGCTCTTTTGTAAACCAACCAAACCCTTTCATCAATTTCTTTTAAGGTGGATCTCATCCCAGCTTTCCAATATACATAATTTGATCTATCAAAGATGGAAATTCGACTATACACATTCTCCATTAAAATTAGGCCTTTTCAAGATCAACAATTTTTCAAAACAAATGATATAAAAAAGATTTTGCTAAAAATTGGATATCACAACAAAATAGTGTAACCTGCTCTGATACCAACTTAAGAGTGCGCACGATCTTAATAGATAACTTGTTTAATTAAATGTCTTAAACAAAAATTTAATTTTATCTTTTTATCCTAAGACATTCATCTATGTGATTAATAGATAAGTAAAGCATGCAATCACATAGCAAATAAGGAAAAATCCCTTTTCAGGGGAAAACCTTTTTCAACACTTTACAAAGTTTTACAAGACAACCGACTTAAAAAACTTCTAAACAATACTACTTAATCTAGAGTAGTCCATAGGCGGCAGTCCACCCTCAGTATCCACCGATCAGCCTTTAGCCTTCCTCTTCGGCAGTGATCCCTCGGAGTTCACAATTCTTCCATCTTTCCACAAAGTGTATAACACAAATAAGGTTCAAAAGGATACAAAAAAACTATTTAGAGATGTGTGTTGTTAATTAAAGGTTTTTTTATACACAAAACTTGAAATTTTTTGCAATAGATGCGCAGGAAATGTTTTGGCAAAAGTCCTATGAAATTTGGAGCTGAAATTTTTAGGTCATGCAAAAAATTCGAGGCAACGGCTCGTTTGAACAAAACACAAAGTCATTCAAACGAGATTGGCATCTCATTTAAATGATAAAAGGTTATTGTTCGAACGAGGTGACAAACTCGTTAGAACTAGTTTAGAACAAGTTTCCAACAAATTCTAACAGTGGGGCTTCGTTAGATGTTTTGATCCAATGACCCTTCAAACGAAGTGGCCTCTTCGTTCAAACGAGATTAGAATCATATTTGAATGAGGTCAGAAAAAAATATTTTTTAAATAAAACATTCATCCTAAAATACAAAAAGGCCTAAACTATGAGCAATATCAAGATATTTTCTCTTACGGCCTTCGTTATATGCGACCGTGGGAGTATCAAATTTATTTTTACATGTCGAGGGTTGTACCTATGTATGGATGGTAGATGTACAGATTGTCTTTATCCTACCTTATGTGATTCTATGTTGTGGTACTAAATATAGTTGTACTAGTTTACGTACTATACTTGAGATGTATATTCTTACTATAGGGATGTATACCTATAAACTTATGAATCAAGATTTATGTGATAACTATACTAGAGATGTATGTATTACTATGTGGCGTACGATAGTCCTGAATGAATAAACTTGATATTTATGATTTAAGATTGTTTGTGGAAGCTCGGTTATTTGGTGAGATGTACCGTAGGTTTGCGACCATAAAACATATGATTCATAATGAAAAAATTAACCTAACATTGAGAAAGTAAAAATTAACGAATTGAGAGATAAAAGATTTAAGAATTTGAGATTAGAACTGCATGTTAGTTTAGGTTATTAGGTTGGTAACTAATAACTTAAAAGCCACTAAAAGACGAGAGGAAGACGTGTAGCCCAAATTTTATTATAATCTTATTCTTTATAAACTTGATGTTTACATTGTTGTTATATACGTGTTTTGTCAAGTCTTAGATCGGTGCTTCTTCTATTATCAAAATTAATAGTTGATATACATATGTATGGTCTTGTCAAGATGACACTCTGGTAATCAACCAAATATTGTAGCCTCATACCATAAACGAGACCAACCTTCTCGCCTATACCTGATATACATTGGTAACTAACTAGACACTACAATCTCATCGCGTAAAGGATACAAACGTCACTAGTAAAAGTATGGTTGTCGACCTTAAACGACACTTATGTTACAAGTTATCATAATCAAGGGTAAGGGATAGGTGTGTTAGGCACAGATGACCACCCTATCTCGTCTCGACTTTTACCCTAGAACAGGCACCATACAGGATCTCGACTGCGTCGATAACTCCAATATCACTTAAGACGAGACTTACTATAAATCTTTTTGTCTAGGCATTGAAATCATGATAGAGGTATCTCTGTTATATCCACACAAAATTATAATTGGAGATCAACAACTCATGTGAGGGGATCTTCACTATGACAACCTTACTTTATGAACATACATTTGACACTCTCTTATAGGCCCTCAACCTCAGTTGGGCATAGACCACATATTAGGTGTGACACTGTGCACCCTTAAACATATAAAAAACACTTTGTCTTCTTCATTGGGATCAAATTCTAGAAACCCTGTTGTTACTCTGCTTAATCCGTTCTAGAGAGATATAGAGTTTATAGTGTGTCTCTAATGGTTATTTATTCCCTATTTTAGTAAAATACACCCATACTTTACACAGTGGACATAGGACAATGATCGTACCACTTAAATCCTTGTGTTTATCTCCATTTCTCTCATCTTTTTAACTAAATTACTTGTTAATTACAGTGTTATATTACCTATGCAACTGCTATTTCTAGGGTGAATCCAATGCATGATCTTAGTATCATCAATCTGACGCCATCTATGGGAAAGTTTTTATCGTTCTCATCATTAGCTTAAATTTCCTCTCTCATCTTTTGTTGTGATTCGAGTCCACCATTGTTAGATCTGAACCGCCATGGAAAGATCTTGTGTGGAGGAGTTCATCAACTTCTCTATTTGATATATCCTATTTTTTGGGGTTTTTCACCTTTGTTATTGCTGTTTACTTTCTCTCTGATAGGTGATGTCTTTCGATCCACCGTCAAATGTCGGGGCATGTTACAGCCAACCAACTCCGTAGTGTGAGATAGACGACGTCGCAGCAACATTGAGATCTTTGATGGCTAGTTATTAGGCCATGTAACACCAGTTGATGGCATTCATTCTGGGCATAATGAGTCGGATCCCAGATGAACCGACCATAAACGCTATCATATTGGTCATCATTATAAGAGATGCACCAAAGTAGTTAGGGGACCACCCTCAGCTCCAAATAAAAAGTTTCATATGACCTGAGGAGAAAAGAGATTGATGATCTCCACTGTCTCCACCTTGGCAAGGTGGTGTATAGCGGATTTGAGGCCGCAACGTACGAGGTGGAGCATAACAGGGACTACAGTGAATGGTATGAGATGTCATACACATCATACCGACCAGGTAAAAATCTTACTCCTACTTAACTAGGTAAAAGTGTCCAATATACCCCCCAAAGTTAGCACAGTAATAGCGCATTCACAAGACTAAGTAAAGGCTCAACATATGATTGTTTAGGTCAAAAAGGGTGTTATAGTCGATACATCATCCTAAATAGAATATTTGGGAAAAGGATCGTTGGTCGTCTAATCCAGATTATCCGAAACACCATTCATCCTAAAGACAATGCCAAGAGGTGACTAGTACAAAAAGGGACTCGAATAGAGGCACCATCTGCAAAGCATCTCAGAGGTGAAAGTTTCGGGGGATAATGTTATTATTGATGAGAACTCTTGGAAAAAATCAATTTAAAGGTTAGAGGATAGGATCATCTACCTCATTAAAAGTCGAGACCTCAGTCACATGGGATATATGGAGGGTTCTCTTTTCATACCAAGCATTACAGGCTATCCGACACCTAGAAATTTAAAACAACCAGTGGTGATGCCAAGGTATGATCGATGAATAAACCATGTTCACCACATATAAATGTACCCATTGGTGTCCGATATCCACTCCACTCCTGATGAGATGAGATATAGGGAATTCTATAGCACTCTCACTGGTGCTGCCCATGGTTCGTATGCCAATTTTTTTAGAGGAAGGATAGAAAATTTAAAGCAATTGACTAAGAAATACATCCACAAATTTATTTTTGTCATGAAGCCTACAAAATGCATGACTCGTATGTTAAACATGAGGCAAGGGAAGAATGAACCGCTCAGATATTTTATATCTCAGTTTAACAAAAAGAAGTTGGATGTTAGAGATTATAATGAAAGCATTGCGATGAAAGACTTCATTAGCGGGTTTTAACTGGAAAGACTCTATTGGAACCTCTCTAAGGATCCTCCAAAATACATGACAGAAATTTTGGATAACGCCAAAAAAATCATGAATGCGAAGGAGCCCATAGTGACCAAGAGGGAAGACCAAAAGGAGTGTGGTAGTAGCAAGTCTGGGTAGAGTTGAGATAAATATAACGATAAAGAGAAGAAGTCAAACGATGATAAGTTTTCAAAGTACACACCACTTGCTATTAGCCCTGATCTCATTCTGAACAAGAAAAAAAATGATAAAGAATTTAACTGTCCTGAACGAGAAACTGAGGGACCCTGCCCACAACATATACAAAAGTAATTGATCTGAGTTCCATAAGGATCATTGCCACACAACATAAAAATGCTATGTTATGAAAGATGAGATTAAGAAGTTACTGAAGTAGGGAAAGCTATGAAAGTATGTTGAGAAAGGTGGAATTTGAGATGATGGTATTCCTCATTAAGGGATGACAGGACAGAGAAGAAGGAAGTTCAAGTGAATTAGAATAACAAATTTTCAGACAGTGATAAGGAGGATGACCTAGATCTCCTAGAAAAACTTGAGATAATTAAAGGTAACTTCTATGTGATTATGTTTGATGTAAAAATGATATCAGGAGGTATAAAAGGTGGAGGTAAAAACCATCCAAACAAAAAATCCCATGTTGTCGAATCTAAAGTCAGGAAAAAAATAATGGATTTTAACTTGCCAGAGTCCGGGGGGAAACCATGCAAGTTGAAGAAGATGGACATTGAGAGTCTTGTAGTGGGGTTCTCCCAGATAGATTTTAAAGGTATCTTAGTCCCTCATAATGACCCACTGGTTATCAACACACGAGTCCACGACTATAATGTATCTGTTATATTGGTAAATGAGGGGACTGAGTTGATGTTATGTTTTGGACTAATTTAAAGTTTTAAAACTCACTAAGAAGGGACTCGTCTCATACCATCATCCACTGATTAGATTTTGCGGCGATAAGGTGCATCCATTGGGAATGTTTGATATTGATGTCCTCATGGGTACCTGGACAAGATGTTTGACGAGAATTATAATTTTTTTTTATGGATGACTTTGGCCAATAAGATCATCTTTGGGAGGTTATCTCTCAAAGAGTTTGAAGTCGTGACTTCCACTGTACATCAAATAATGATATTCTCTATTCCTTATAGGGTAAGGGAAGTCAATGTTGATCAAGTTGAAGCACGTGAGTGTTATTTAACCTCAGTAGAGGAGACAAAATCCCATAAGAGGAAAACAATCTCTTACAACATTAATACCATTAATCCCCAAGACTAGGAAAAATTAAAGAAGGGAGAGCCAATGGAAGATGTAGAATCCATTGTCCTCAATGAGGACAAACCATAAAAATCATCCAAGTTGTCTCATCCCTTGAACCGTCCTTGAAGAAAGATCTAGTTGAATTATAATACAAAAGGCAGAGCATCTTTGAATGGAGTCATAGTGACATGGCAGGGATTGGCATCGATGTCATCTGTTACAAGCTTGACCTTGAGGATAAAGCAAAACTAGTGAAAAAAAATATGAACGTTTGAATGAGATAGATATACAGTAATCCAAGAAGAGGTGAAAAGTTAAAGATGGCTCAAAGAATTTTAATATCCAGACTGGCTAAATGTCGGTATTGTACCAAAAAATAATGGTAAGTGGAGAATGTGCGTAAACATAACAGATTTCAATAAGGCTTGCCCAAAACAATTCCCTTTGGCAATAAATAATTGAATGGTGGATGACATGATGGGGCATGATCTCATTGATGCGATGTAGAATGCGTGTGCTACGTGTGTACCTACAACTCAAGTGCAATTCGGTCGCTCAAGTATTAACCCGAAAAGTCGGGGTCAAATCCGTAGGGGAATATGACAAAATTCATAATGACGACAATATGGTAGGCTTCTAAAACCTAGGTATCGACTCTCAAAAATAAAAGAAAGGGTGATTAATTTTGGGAAAATTTCTGCTTAGTAAAGGAAACCAAACTATCAAGTGCAATTTTTAATTGAAAGAAAACAAAGAGTGAAATTTGAATTTTAGAAAAATATTTGGAAAAAGTAGAGTCGGGATCCAATCCCCCGAACTGTAGGTATTTTTGTTAGATACAATTTTTTTTTAATAATTATACATTTAATTAGAAGAAAACATCTATTTCATCAAAGTAGTAAGAATGTGAGAATCTTATTCCACACAATATTTAATCAATAATTAAATTAACGTGAATGATGAGATTGTCGACTCGTATAGTAAATCGTCAAGCACTCCGGTTGTCTACGACAAATGGAGTTAAGAGACCTATAATATTAGTATCGACAAAATATCAAATCCTAATTAAACATATGATTATACCCACTTTTTTATCAATTTGTCATACTTACGTTTGGTTCTTATTCCCCAACACTTTAAAGATTTAGCCGAATATGTTTGTATTAACTACGCATGCGATACATGATTTGCATGAAGGCAAGATGATTAAATAATGAGAATAAACCATAAAAATAATATTACCAACAATGGATAATGTAAGTCATACATAAGAACAAAGCTTTAATGGAAATCCGAAAAATAATAAGCTCTCTATTGAATTTTGAATGCAAGAAAGTACTGAATTTGCTCCTGGATGTTCCTATTGATTTCTAGCCTTAAAATAAGTTATTATTATGATAAAAGACTTCTAATAAAGAAATACAAAGTTTAGAAGTCATTTAGAAGAGTCCCTAAAATCTAAAACTCCTTAAGCTAAAAGATAGGTTCAAACTAAAAATCCCGCATCAGGTCTTCTGAACCCATTTGCATAAAAGGGTGTAAACACATTCGGCCTGTGAATCAGTTCGCTTTGGCAGCTGAACCAGATCGGCCCAATATTCTTCCCAACATGAATTTCCTTGCATGATTTTATCTTATTTTCCCTTAGATATTCATCCCAATTATGAAAGCTCAGAATTTTTCACCCATAGCTCAGATTGGGGTTCTATTTATTTCAGTATTCTTGTGATTTCAAGATCTTCAATTTTCAGTGACTCCTCCCCCATGTTCCAGTTGGAAAATTACAAAATTGCGCTTGAATTCCCTTTATTTCGATTCTTTTACCATTTCATATGTTCTCTTCCATCCACTTGCACAATTTACCTATAAAACTTGAGGTCCGATTGAGGTCCGAACATTACCCCTAACAATGTTTTCTCTATGATGGAGTAGTTCAATTGAGGTTCGATAAATGTTTGGTTATGTAGTATATGGCATGGGCCTTTATCTCTCATTTTCCCTAAAATATCCCCTATCACATAATCACCCACATCGCACAAAAGCTCGAATGGGAGGGTCTAATCCAGAGCTTGCATGATGGGAGTGAAGATGAGCATGATTTTTAATTTTTCAAAAGCCCCTTAGCATGCCTCACTTCAGTCAATAGGCGAATCCTTCGCAAGTAGTTTACTTAAGCTTAGCTATGGTGCTAAAATCCTTAATAAACCTACAATAAAACCCTGCGTGGCCCAAGAATGAGCGCACATCCTTTAGTGACTTGGGTGGGTGAAGTTCGACAATAATGTCAATTTTTTCCCTATTGACCTTTATTACCTTGGATGACACGATGTGGCCAAGAAATACTCCTTCAGTAACCATAAAATGGCATTTCTCCTATTTAGTACCAAGTTCTTTTTCACACACCGGACAATCACCTTTTCGGGATTAGCAAGGAAATGGTCAAAAGAGGGACCTAAGACACTAAAATCATCCATGAACACCTTAATTAACCTTTCAACCGTGTCTTTAAATGGACTAAGCATGAACCTTTAAAAGGTCACAGGTGTATTACACAATCCAAATGGCAAACGTTTGTAGGAAAATGTACTAAAGGGACATTTGAACATAGTCTTATCTTTATCGAGCACATCCATCCCAATTTGGTTGTACCTAAAATAACCATATAAAAATAGTAAAAGGGGTGGAATGAGACTCTTTCAAGCATTTGGTCCATGAACGGCAAGAGGAAATGGTCTTTTCTAGTGCATGCATTGAGCTTCCAGTAGTCAATGTAAATGCACCTCCCACTGGTGGTACGTTTTGAAATAAGTTCCCCCTTTGCATTCTCAACCACAGTCATTCCTGAATTCTTAAAGATGAATTGAATATGACTCACCCATTTGATATCCGAGATGGGATGGATGATGCCCGCATCCAATAACTTTATAATCTCTATTCTAGCGATATCTTTCATGATTGGGTTCAAACTCTTTTTATATCCCGAAAGGGATTCAGTCTTCTTCTAGGTGGATTTTATGGGTACCAATAAAGGGACTTATACCCTTAAAATCCTCGAAGGACCAACCAAAAGCACTTTTATGCTTCCTCAAAATGGTTATAATCTTCCTTTCTTACTCTTTATTTAGGCTCGAGGAGATGACAATGTGATCTGTCCCATCCTATCCCAAATAAGCATTTTTGACGTTGAGAGAAAGCTTCTTCAATTCGAGTTTCAGAAATTTAACGTAGAAGGGAATCGTGGAAGCTTCCCTCTGTGGTAATTACTTGAATCAGGAGACCCAATTAACATCACTCACATCCTTGTTACTCTCTCCCTTATCCAAAAACTCTCTCATCTCACTCACCTCCCGATCGAAATTGGTGTACACACTCTCTCTCTCGCTCACCATCACTAAACATGCCTCGAGTGGATCCCTAACATGATTACCATCAAAGTGTTTGTGAACTATCTCCTCTATAATATCCGACTCGTGTAATTTTTCTTCATCACCCATTTTCTTGGTGATGTTGAATATATTTGTTTCGAGTGTCATATTCTCGAATGTGAGTTTCATTTGCCCATTACACGTGTTAATCAGTGCGTTAGCGATTGCTAGGAAAGGGAGGACAAGAATAATGGGAACATGATGACTTGATGGGGAGGAGGGCTCAATATCCCAAATGACAAAATCTAGTGGAAAGTAAAAAGTGTCAACTTGGATGATCATGTCCTCAACTATCCCATGAGGTATCTTCATGGAGCGATCCAAAAGTTGAAGAGTAATTTTGGTGGGCTTAATATCTCTCAAATCAAGCTTCTTATAGATAAATTAAGGGAGAATGTTGACACTCGCCCCTAAATCCAGTAACGCTCTCTCGATTATTCTCTCCAATAATGCACGAAATGGTTGGCACGCCCAAATCTTTATACTTGGGTTAAAGGTCACTGAAAAGTACCGAACTCACATTTTTTGCGAAGAAAACCTTCTTCTTTACCTTTAATTTACGTTTCACCGTGAGCAAGTCCTTGAGAAACTTTTCATACACGGGAATTTTCTTGATTGCCTCAAGAAAAGGTAAGTTAAGCTTCACTTGCTTTAGCACTTCTAGAATGTCATCACAGGAGGCCTTTTTAGGAGGAGGGACCAACTGTTGAGGGTAAGGTACGGCTATAGTGGGTTTCATAACCACCTCGGTCCTATTTCTATCGTCTTTTTCACTCTCTTCCAAGGATCATCTTCGGCCTCTTGCTTGTTGGGTGAAACCTCCTTATCATTTTTCACGTCGTGTGTGGGAGGTTAGAAGTCAAAAACTCTTCCAGTACGTAGAGTGGTTATAACTTGACATTGTTATTTATTTTTATCGAGAATGGAGCTTACAAAGTTTTGACCTTGGGGAGGTCTTTGTCCTTCTGTGGGAAACTTTCCCTTCTCTTGGACACTTAAGTAAGATTGCAATTTAGAAAGTGATGCCTTTATGTCAGAAATGTTTTGATCATTATGACCATTTATCACTGACTGAGTTTGCATGAATAGAGCAAGAGAGTCCCTGAGACTCTTCAATTGTGGTATCACATAAGGCGCGGGAGGAGGTGCTTGCACGGGTTGCACTTATTGATAAAGTGGGAGTGGTGGAGGTTATCGATCAACGTGTGGATTTCATCGCTACATTCGATTACTCGTAACTAAAATCGAGATGGTTTCTTCATGAGGGATTAAAATCATTCCCTCGGGGGAGGTTAAAATTACCTTTATAAGATCCTACCGCTTTAACTTTCTCTTGGAGCATAACTTTGTAGGCGGGTATCGTTGTACATTCCTTCGTTAAATGTCCCACCTCATAAATCAAGCAAATCTCCTCCGATAAAGCTCGAGATGGGATGGATATATCTCTCCCCTAGCTTTGACCACGTATTCTTGCTTCTTGGCTAATTGGTTAATTTGGAGCTTAAACTCGGCATCCTTATCCAAGTGGTAGAGTCCGGACGTGAAAGGAGCTATGGACGTGATTCCTGATTTGGGTTGGGCATTCATATCCGATGTGCCCCGAGCTTGAGTAGTCTCAATGACATACTTAAAGTGGGCCTTCACATTGTCCACATCTAACCCGAAGAACTCTCCTAAACTGATAGTTTCAACGAGTTATTTTGAGCTTAGGCTAAGCCCATGACCATTATGTGGGCACATGTTAACTAACTCATTGAACCTGTCCCAACACTTATCAAAGGTATTGTTATCATTTTTCTTCAAATTCTAGATTTAATCCCTAATAGAGTTGGTCCTATGTGCGGGAAAAAAACTTCTAGAGAAATTTAGCCAGCATGTGTCTCCACGTAGCTATTGAGTTCGATGCTAATGACCAACACCAAGTATTGGCCTTACCACATCTTGGGCACAATCTTAATCATTAAACCTCTCCCATGCCTCCTCGAACTCTTTGATGTGGAGATAAGGCTTCTCCGACTCCATATCAAGAAATTATGGGATAATTTGAATCATCCCATTCCTAAAGAGGAATTTCGACGCATTATATGGGAATATAATGCATCCCTGAGCGGTTGTTCATACGAGGTATAAAATGTCTCTTATGAGGCGGTAGGACATCACTCCCTCATCCTTCTTGAAACTAGCATGATCTGACATCGCACTCACATTTATAGAATCACTTTGCTTATCGGAGTTTCGAGACGTTCGACTAGTGGTCTAACTACTCGATGCAGGAGGTGGTATCCAGAAATTTGGAGTGTTTGGAGTGTTATTACTAGAGGGAGGGAGTTCGATTATTGAATCGGGATTTGGATGGGGCTGAGTATTTTACATTTAAGGACTCGAGAGAATATATTTTTTTTTTGTATTTATGATTTTTTTGGCTTTTTAGGATTTTAGGGTCAAATTCTTAGATTAATTTTACCAAACCTAGTGTGTCTACTTAGCCCCCTGCAAAAATGCCAAAAACATTATGCGACGCAAAATATGTGTGCCACGTGTGTACCTACGACTCAAATGAAAGTCGATCGCTCAAGTAATAAATAAGTAAGTCAGGGTCCAATCTGCAGGGAGTAGGACAAAAGTCGTAACGATGACGACAAGGTAGGATTACAAAACCTAGGTATCGACTCTCAAAAATAAAAGAAAGGGTGATTGATTTTGGGAAAATTTCTACTTGATAGTGCAATTTTTAATTGAAAGAAAACAAATAGTGAAATTTGAATTTTAGAAAAATATTTGGAAAAAGTGGAGTAACGATCCAATCCCCTTAACCATATGTATTTTTATTAGATAATATTTTTCAATAATTATATATATAATTAGAAGAAAGCATCACTTCCTTCAAAGTACTAAATATGTGAGAATCTTACTCTGCACGATATTTACTCAATTATTAAATTAACATGAATGACAAGATTGCTGACACATATATTATATTCTCAAAAACTCCATCTGCCTATGGCAAATGGAGTTAAGAGACCTATAATATTAGTCCCGACAAAATATCAAACCCTAATTAAATATTTGATTATATCAAACTCTCATACTTAGGTTGGGTTCATGTTCCCCAACTCTCTAAATATTTAGTCGAACATGTTTGTATTAACTACGCATGCGATACATGATTTTCATGAAGGCATAATGATTAAATAATGAGAATAAAGCATAAAAATCATATTACCAAAGATGGAGAATGTAAGTCATGCACAAGAACAAAGCTTAAATGGAAATCCAAAAAATAAGAAGCTCTCTATTAAATTTTGAATGCAAGAAAGTTTTGAATTTTCTCCTAGATGTTGATCTTGATTTCTAGCCTTACAATAATTGATTATGATGATAAAAGTCTCCTAATAATTAAATACAAAGGTTTGAAGTCGTTTAGAAGAGTCCCTAAACTCTAAAACTCCTTAGGCTAAAAGATAGGCTCAAACTAAAAATCCCTCAACAGGTCTTCTGTACACATTTGCATAAAGGGATGCAAAACCATTCGTCATGCGAATCGGTTCTCTTAGGCAGCCAAACTGGCTCGGCCCAGTCTTCCACGTAAGGTGCCTTTCATTGCATGATTTGCTCTTAATTACACTTTTTGCCCCTGTATTTTCATCCCAACTATGAAAGCTCATAACATTTCACTTGTAGTTTGGATTGGGGTGTCCTTTTCTTCCAATATTATCATGATTTCAATCTCTTAAACTTTTCAGTTGGCTCATCCCCCGGGTTCCAAGTGAAAAATTATGAAATTTCCATTGACTTCCATTTCTTTCGATTCTTTCACCATTATGGATTTTCTATTCCATCCACTTGCATAATTTACCTAAAAAACATGAGAAATGTAACTAAAAATTTTGAATTGAGTCAATTTGTATATGTTGGCTTAATTCTGGACAAAACTCTTTTGAGTCATAGGGTAGAAGTTGTGTTTGTGACCTATCAAGCCTGTGATAATTTTTGTTGAATACATAGTGGCCAAGTCAAAGTGATCACATCCTATGTCGTGTTTTGTGCCTCGTCTTCACCATCAGCATTCTAAGTATCTCCCAGGTATGAATGCTTATATTATGTTGGGCCTTGGAAATTTTTTATTGGGGGTTAAAATTTTTGTTCAGCTATTTTCAAATGACTTTATATACATCCTATGTCGTGTTTTGTGCCTCGTCTTCACCATCAGCATTCTAAGTATCTCCCAGGTATGAATGCTTATATTATGTTGGGCCTTGGAAATTTTTTATTGGGTGTTAAAATTTTTGTTCAGCTATTTTCAAATGACTTTATATATATTTTTTAAATATTTTAATTCTTTCCCAAGTCGTTCGAACGAGATTTGGTGTTCTTTCGAATGAACTTCTAAAGAAGTAATTTTTTGGTTTGTGCTGACTTCTCGTCAGAAGTTTCGCTCTTATCTTATTCGAACGAGATTGGGTTTCGTTTGAACGAACGGAGCTATTTTTTTAAAAAATTACAATTTTCTCTTGGTAGTTTTTCTTCAACTTCCCACTAGTTTTTCATTCACTTTTATAGTTCGGGAGAGTAATTTTTCAATGAGAACTTTTCAAGCCTTAAAAAAAATTCTCTCTAAAAAGTTCATTCAAGTTTTTTAATCATTTATTTTTAATTTTTATAAAACTCCACCCCAAGTTTACAACCAAGTACGTTTATCCAATTTTCTACATGATATATGTTTAAGATCAAGTTTTGGCACCCAGTTTATTATTATTATCTATATCATTGAGATTGTTTCTTGTGGAGGATTCCATGTTCATTGGTGTACATATGGTGGACTCCGTATGCTTGATGGTAACAGTTCCCCCCATACATTATCACTAGGCAGAGGTTGAAGGAACGAAGAGCATCAAGTCTCGTAAGGGCGTCGAGTCATTGTGTGAGTATTCTGTCATGTCCTTTTATAATTCTTTACTTAGTGGACATGTGTTTGGGCCGTTCGAATTTTTTCCCATTGTGGGTTTTCCTCGTGCATCGCAGCATTGTGGTTGTTTATTTTATCTTGAAATTCACCTAGATGTATGCTTAGGTTAAAAAGATAAAATTTGTTTAATCACAAAAATGGTGTAATTTGTGCTTAATTGATTAAGTTTGTTTAGTTAACTTTAATTCAATTTGGTATTAAGTTTGTTGAAATTTTGTTTGTGTAAATTTGAACGCTAATTAATTCTTGTTTAAGAAAAAATAATTTGAAGAAATTATTAAAATTGGGATTATCGGAACCATTGGCTTCTTTCAAGTAGTTTCAAAGCATATTCATGGAATTTGGTGTTTCACATTGGTGTCAGAGCGGGTGCACTAAATTATCGTGTTAGATCCTTTTAGGCTTACATATGGAAGATATATCTTATTCGAGGTTTCCCATTTTTTATTGTTCTAACTACGCCTACTGAAAAACACGTATGAGGTCAACACTTAAGTTGTTAGATGAGAGGGTTTAGCAAGCAGCTATTAAAGGGTGGTCCCTAATCACAAGTTTAGTAGGAGAAGTTCTTGTTCCTAAAATCGTAGAAAGATGGAGTGACAATGAGCATAAAGTAGCAAATTATAATTCACATAGTTTAAATGCTCTTTTTAGTGTGGCCAAACTGTAGGAGTTGTGCCGAATTATGATGTGTGAAATGTCTAAAGAGGTTTGGGACACACTCCAACTCACCCATGAAGGTACAAGTATTGTTAAGGCTTTTAAAATCCAAAACCTCACCACTAAATTTGAAACCATTAAAATGGATGAGAGTGAATGCTTTAATGAGTTTTATGCTAGATTGTTCGATATCGTTAACACGTCTTTTAACTTGAGAGAGAAGATACCCGATAACCGTGTCATAAAGATAATTTTGAGGTCATTACCCGATAGATTTAATCCAAAAGTGATCGCTTCGAATTCTTTTAAACACTTTAAAACTTGAAGATCTTGTAGGTGACTTAAAAACTTTTAAACTTGACATGTTTACCTCCAAGGATGCGAAGAATAAGGATAAGGTATAACGTTGAAAGCTCAAAAGGATGAAATACCTATTTCAGATGATGACTAAGACATCGACTCTGAGAATATGGCTATATTTTGTAAGAAGTTCAAAAAATTTCTTAAGTTTAATAAAGAGGAATTTAAAACTGATTATAAGAAATTTGAGAAGTCGAAGTATAACAAAGTCGAGAAACTCCCTAAAAATTGTAATGATGATCTTAAGAGGAACGAGTCGAATAGGTGTTTTAGTTGTGAGGGTTATGACCATAGGGCATCCGAGTGTCCTTTTAAACTAAAGAATTAGGGCGAGAAACCAATTGCATATAATGCCATCCTTAGTGATAGTGAATCGAAAGAGGGACTCGATTACCCCATTGAGAGAAACTTCATCACGTTCATGGCTATTTATGTGAGCATTGATGACGAATCTTCTCATAAAGATATTTCTTTACATGACACTTTCGAGGCCATTGTTTGTGGATCCCAAGTATTTGATGGTAGAGAGATTGGAGAAGATAGTGAGAATAAAGAAGAGGAAGAGGAAGTGAGTGAACTCCAAGTTTCCTTCTATGAGTTGCATGCAGAATCTTTAAAATTGAAAATGATAAACTTGAAGTTGGAAGCTAGGATGAGAGAACGTATCGTAAGAAATGATGAGAGTGTTTTAATTAATGATCTTAGGGCACGTGAGAGGACTCTTCATGAGAAGCTAGAGTATGTTGAAGGCGAGAGAGATAGTATTCGAGGTTTAATAGAGGTTATTAAGAAATATCTTTTGGAGTTTGAAGAGACTAGGAGTTTACGTGAGTCTAGGATAATGGAGATAGAAGATAGATTAGGAGACTCGAGTCGGGTCAAGTTCAATTTTAAATCTAGGTTCAAAAATTGGATAAGATGTTAGGCACCATCCAAATAAAAAATGACAAGTGTGGAATTGCCTTCGATACTCAAAATTCTTTCGCTAATAATACCAAAACCATGTTTTTTAGAGAATTAACTAAAAACACTAGAAAAGATCAACCCTTAGGTAATACTTATCACAGTGCCTTCGCTTATGTATATTGTGGTAGGAAAGGTCACCTTATGAGGTTTTGTTTTGATCTTAGAAATGGTCGTAGGAAGTCCCGGGGTAGAGTCACCAAGGTCACCAAAACCCGAGAGCGTCAGGTTACACTTATGTGGGTTAAGAGATTCGATTCGGAGGCTTTACATGATAGACTTTATTATTATCATTTGCTTGCACATGATACTTTACATTCTAGATCTAAAGGTTGACTGTGTTAGCTTTGTTTACATACATTAGTTGTACTTCATGATATATTCTTGTTAGTTGTATGTTTGTTAGTCATATTACAGTCTATGCTTCATCATATATATTTTGCTAGAATTATGACAAGTGTATCTTTTGTATTTTGATTTTTTTATTTATTGGGTCCTATTGAAAAATACAAAAAGATTTTGTTTGTCCTTTGAGTTATCTTTCTTTTAAAATATGTTTAAAAATCTTGAAAACTCAAAATTTTTTTTTTGTGTATTTTAGTTTTAAACATTTTACGTGGCATATTCTTATGTTTGAATCCTTTATCACTTTTCGTATATATGTGGCTAGAAATTTTGGTTATGAATTTTAATTATTAAATTGTTCTTTACATGCTTGTAGGGAGTAGTTAAACTTTGATTTGCTTAATCGATCCACTTTGTATATTCCTCCACACACACATGCACGAGATCTTTTGAACATTAACTTCACATGTAAATTTGAGCCTTGTGAGATGTTCTCTCATCAATTTTGTCATCTACATATTTTGTGACTACGGGGGATTTGTGCATGTAAGAACCAGTGCCCATGAGTTTGATTTGAATTTTATTAAAAATAGATAATGGTGCACGGGAAAAGGGCTATGAAAGGGACAAATCTTTTTTTAGGAAAGCCACCGTTTGAAAGAGCCTAATGAAAACATTTAAGAAAATAAAAACAAAAAAATTGTCAAAGGCCAACATAGTTTAGTTTGTTTGATATTTCAAAAGAATTGAGAAAAGAAAAGAATAAAAAATATTTAATATGTTTATCTTTTGAGGGTATTTAGTTGAAGATCAACGGGTTTTCACAATGAATCCTAGGTATGCTTAAATTTCATAACGCTATTGATTTGTAGAATCATCAAAATTTTAGGCTTGTGTGCATTGTACTTGTTTGTTCTTTGAGTTCATTTTATCTTGTAACATGAGGCAAAATATAAGTTTGTTTTGCGATCAAATAGAACTCCTTGAACATTTTTAAGTGATTGGGTTATAATTCTTTTGTATCTAGTTCACACCCCTTCACTCTGTTCACCACATGTTTATTCAGACATATTTATGCCATATAAGTGTGGTAAGCTTATCGTGTTTAATGTCTTATGTGGTGTTTATAGTTATATATATGTTTTTGTGCTTTATTTATGTGGTGACAATTAAGTTCAACACAAATTAACAAGAAAAGACAATCACCAAAGCAAATAAAGAATATAAAGAATGCCAAATCACACGACATAGTATTTACGTGGTTCAGCAAGAATGCCTACGTTCATAGTGGTGCTCTCGATATTATTTCTCTATACTCCGGTGAGTGTTTTACAGGAAATACCATACGTGCCTCTTGCCCCAGGCCTAGGGTTTGTTATATACATATATGTTTATGGGGAGTGGGGATGTTGGACTTCCCCTCATCAATCCATACTCCTAGAATATCTCCATACGAGATTTTAGGAATAGACTAAGTCGTAATTAATTTTGGTTAGGATGTAAGGCTCCCACACTTTGGGACTTTACTAGGCTACTTGTCTGGGCCTGTGGTGACAAATCGAGGTACCCACAATTGCCCCTAAAGTTGTTGGGCCTCAATTTGGGTGCAATAAATTTAAATGATTTGTCATAATGGCTTCCTTGTAAATTGTGAAACTCTTCCCAAGATTGAAAATGGATTTAGGCGGCAGCCTGCTTCGTGTCCTGTGCGTTATGATTGGAAACGTTTAAAAGTCTTTCGGAGAAGTGTTTCCTTATTGTCGTTTCAAGCTTCTTTAAATTTTCTCATCTTCTCTAAGCTCTGACTACTGCGCTCTCGTTCCCAGGTCTTCATCTTTCAATCTCAATCTCCTCCATTGTCTTTGCTTATTACTTTGCGTCGTCCCAAGATAAGTTTTTATTTCGTAAGTTCTTCTTGCTCTCTTTCTGTACTTTTTTCTATTGCAATCTCCTGGCATTTGTAGTTAGGGTTTTGTAAATGGAAAAAATAGGCAATAGGTTGGCCACTGAATTTAGGAAGTTTTACAACATCCCATATTTGGTAGACATTGACTGTGCCCTTGTCCCTAAAAATGTTAGAGAAATAGAGGGAGCTCACTGGATTCACGTTCTTTTACTGTCCCAAGAGGGGATCACTTTTCCTCCAAGTAATTTGTTTTTGCATTTCTTTGGTTACTTTAATATTGTCCCCGCACAAGGTTCGCCAAATGTCTGGAAGATTGTTAATGGTATCCATAGAATTAACCAGCTCTATGGCACCAATTTAGGGCTTTCTGAGATATGCTTCTGTTATTTTTTCTCGCGAACAAGTTTCGATCTTTTTTACCTCAAGGCCAGGAGTCCTGATAGGGTATTCATAGTAAATCTACCTAATTCCCATAAGGATTATTGACAAGAGGGGTCTCTTGCTAGAAATTGGTAATTTCCTCCCCATACTGAGGGGTCGAGGTGTGACAAGTTCATGGTCCCCTTTTATGGGGAGGAGAACGTAGTTAGGCTTAATTATTTCTATACTCTTTGATCTTCTTATTAATATATGATTTCTCTGATATTCTTCTCTCTTTCTTTTCAGCGAGGACAAAGAACTTGGAACCTGCTATCAGCGAGGTTCGACCTGTTGAGTTTGTCAAGGCCTGGAATATCAGGGATCTCTTGGCTGACGGTGACCATCCTCAATCAGCGACTTTCCTCTTGGAGTACAAGAACATTGGGTCTAGTTTTATTATGCGACCTGTAGATAACATCCCCGAGCTAGACATCACTGAAGAGGTCACTGCAGATCCCATCTAATTGGACGAGGAAGAGAGCAGCTTTGGTGAGGATAACGAAGGTGATATCGGGGACGGTGCTGAAGGTGGTTCTGGCGAGGTGAGTTCTAGTGGTGAAGGATCTTCTATCTCAAAAGAGGTTTCAAAATCTCAAGCATTTTCCAGTGATTCGAGAAGTTCCAACGAGGAAGATATGGCTCCTCCTAGGAAGAATATGATTAGGGATGATGATGATGATGTGTTTCTCTTTAGGCGGTTGAAGAAGCAGAAATCCGTTAGTGGGGAAGTTGCCACTGGTTCTCAGCCTGCTACCATCGAGCAGGAAAAGAAGAGGAGGGAGGAAGAGCAGTTGAGAGAGAGAAAGAGAAAGAAGGAAGAGGAGAAGAAGAAGGTGGAAGAGAGGAAGAAGGCGGAGGAGAGGAGAAGAGCTAAGAAGGAGAAGAAAGAGAAAAAAGAAGAGAGAAGGAGAGAGGAGATGAGGACGAAGGCAGGGTAAGATTTGGTGCCCGTGTCTTCTTTGCTTGAGGGGGCCTTTGTTGCCCTCTCTCCTCAATTGGCCCTTGCATTGCTCGAAAGAGCAATTCTTCCTGCTGATCGTCACAAGACGATGGGGGCCGACCAATTAGCTCTGGAGGCAAGTCATAGGCTAACCTTGGTAAGTCCAATTTTGCTCCTTTGTGTTTACAATAATATGTTTAGTGATTCTTCATGCTTGTAACATTCTGTTTAATGCTTCTCTTCTTTGTAGTTTGTGACTGATTTTTCCATCCTCTACCGTACTCGTGATAAGATAGTGAGGGGGAAGGCCGATCTGGAAAAGAAGAATGCTGAGATGAAGGGGAAGAATGTCGGGCTAGAGGCCAACTTGAAAGCTTCCAACCAGGCCTAAAAGTCCTCCAATCTCGCCCTCACTGAAGCCAACAGAGCAAAGGCGGCGGTGACCAAGGAGCTCAATGAGTTGAGGCAGTCCTAAAACCTAGTCTGCATGAGCAAGATTGCTATAGTATAAGAAAATAAGGTGCTAGCAGTAAAGGTGCAGAAGGTGGAGTCTGAGGCTGCCACCCTCAAGGAGAGCTCTTATAATGCCGGTTGGGCCGCTGTATGTGAAGATGCCGATGTTCAGATTGGCTACATCAGTCGGTTGAACTTAAAGAAGGGATGTAACAAGGCCCTTCTGGATGCTAGAGTAGACATCGATTCTTCATTGTTTGAGAGCATGATACAGACCCAAATCCTATTATGGATGAGACTCCTGCCCAGACCCTCGATGGTGGTGTTCCTACTTCTCAGACTGTTGCTGCTGATACTCCCTCCATTCAAGGAACAGTAGTTTCTCCATCTGAGGGAGGTGCTCCTACTACTGTTGACAAGGGAAAGCAACCAGCGACCTCTGAACAAACTGAGGTTGCCAGCTAACATATTCTTAGGACTTCTTTTGTATTTTTTTCTTTGTTTGTACTGCTTTTTTTTAATTATCGATGTACTTGGACCTCTTTATTTAAATAAAATGAAAATACTGTCCCTTGTGTATACTCATCCTGCTGTTCTTTTAATGCTTGTATGGCTTGTAGTTAATTGATGTAGATGAGTATATACCTGCTACGTCTCAACTGGGAAGGATTTTTGGTCCTAATGCGAGAAATTAAGTTCGCCAAGCCTTTGTTAGGATTTGCAAGTCTCTCAGGTCGAGGAATAAGAGCTTTAAGGACCAGTCTGAGCTTGTCGCCAAACTGAAGGATAGACTTCAGGATATGGAAGAAGTTGGTGCCTTTGTCCAAGAGGAAGTGAACACTTTGAGAGATAAGCTTCTAGATGCCTCCAAAATCAATCAAGTTGGAGAAGTTCTTTAATAGGAGAATAAGACTCTGAGGAGGGAGGTGTCGCAACTCAGGGAGCATGCACCGAGTGTCACACCTCGAGTTCTATGAGGTTCCTCTTCATCGGCTGTTCCGTGAGCTGGCACAGGACTGAGCGTCGCCCCTCAGGTTTTGCAAGGTTCTACCCCATCGATTGGTCCCCGAGCTGGTACAAATGCAGAGGGTCTAGATAGGGAGATGGATGAGCTTCGAGAAGATGTTCGTCCAATATACGTGATTGCTGCTGGGATTCAAAGAGATGTTACACGGCTGATGCATCTGTTCAAGAAAGGTCCTCGACGAGTGTGGGCTGATGGTTATGACCAAGGTTGGACAGATGCTCCGATGAGGTTGATAGAGTTTGAAGAGCTGACCTTTATCAGGGGATGGTTGAGCTCCCTCAGGGAGCTATAGGTCCCCAGGAACTCAGTACTCTAGTACCGTCATGATATCTCTCCTTAAACTCTGAGGCCTAATCCTTTCAGGAAGGATGACTAGTGGGTGCCTATAGATGCTATCCCTAGGCAGCTATTAGAGCCATATGCGAATGAAGTTGAGGAAGAATTGGCCCCTCACCCGGACGACAGTCGAAGATCACAAGTGGCTGATTATCTTACTCAGAGGCCTAATCCTCATTAAGATTTTCTTACTTCAATGTAACCTTTTGTAAATGTAACGAAGTAATAAAATATTTATGTTTTGGGCATTTTGTCGACTAAACATGTGTTGTGTATTTTTACTTCATTAATTTTTTGTTTGATTATCTTGGGCTCTTCGTAGACGACTAGATTTGATGTAGGTAGAGTTATTTTGTCGTGTGAGTATCCTCCCAATCCAGTATGCTTATGAGATACCATTCTGCCCCACTTTACCTTTTAGGTCGTGTCGTCACACTCCCTTAGGACTAAGTATGGCAATGGCGGGGACACACCTGGTGTTGGATGTTCTATCCGATCAGGTTTTTTGAGCCAAACATTGTTTGACGGCGATTTGGCCGAGCTGCCTAAGGGTCCCCTATAGGTATTCATATATTGCCAGGGCAATGCTAAGAGTTTGTTCGTGTTTCATAACGAAAACCTGAGGATGATGATTCCTTACTTTTATGTACTGAGTAATGTGACTGCCGCTTGGAAAAGGTGTGCAAGTTATAAAGTTCATAATACAAAATTAACATTTCATAGAATGTCACTACCAAACAATATTTTATTAATCAAAAGCAATTAAAAAATGAGTTGCCAATTCCAACAATGCGATAAAATATTAATGAAAAAATTACAAATAGATTTTTTTCAGGTTGGCTGCGTTCCATGCTCGGGGTATCTCTCTGCCCTCCAGCGTTTCTAAGTGATAGGCTCCTTGTAGGTCGTCCCTTGTTACCTTGAATGGCCCCTCCCAGTTTGGACCCAACTTTCCATCAGATGGTTTTACTGTGCTTCTAAGAACTTTCCTTAAGACGTAGTCCCCAATCTGGAATGTCCTTGGATTCACCTTTTTGTTATAGTGTTTTGTGAGCTGCTGCTGATAGCTCGCTAGGCTTACTAGGGCTGGTTCTCCACGTTCGTCAGTTAGGTAAAGTTCAGCGAGTAATGTTGCATTATTCTGGCCTTGGTCGACCAAGGTGGATCTCATAGTTGGGAGGCCAGTTTCTAGAGGGATGATTACTTCCATTCCATATGTTAGTGCGAATGGAGTTTCCCCAGTTGCTCGTTGTGGGGTAGTGCGGTAAGGCCACAAAATGTGTGGCAGTTCGCTCACCCATGCACCTTTGGCTCGATCAACTCATTTCTTTAACCCATCGATCACTATTTTGTTAGAAGCTTCAGCTTGGTCATTGCTCTGGGGGTAGGCAACCGAGCTAAAATGGTGTCTGATCCCGTGGTCGTTGTAAAAACTCTGAAAGGGGCCGCTCTCAAACTGCGTTCCGTTATCAGTGATGATTGTTCTGGGGATCCCAAAGTGGGTAATTATGTTTTTTCATATGAATCTCATCATATCTGCGTCCCTGATGTTTTCCAGCGGCTCTGCCTCAATCCATATGGTGAAGTAGTCTGTGGTGACCAACAGATACTTGCGATTACCGACAACGGTATAAAGAGGACCCATGATGTCCATTCCTCATTGGACGAAAGGCCAAGGGCTGGTAAGTGATCTTAGGTCGTTGGCAGGTTGGTGGACCATAGGAGGATGTAGCTGACATTTTTCACACTTGCGAGCATATACTATAGAATTTCTCTGCATGTATAGCCACCAGTAGCCTTCCTTTATTACTCGGAAAGCTAGTGATCTGCCTCTAATATGGGTCCCACAGGTTCCTTTATGGAGCTCGCACAACACTTGCTCGACGTTCTTTGGGTGAACACATTGGAGGTAAGGGTCGGTGAATGATCTCTTATATAGCTTGCCCTCAGGAGATAAGTGAAAGCGGGTAACTTTGACTCTTATCTGATGAGCGGCCTTCTTATCATCTGGTAGTGCACCATCCTTCAAATAGTCCCTCAGGGGGTCCATCCAATTGGGTGCTAATTCAATCTTGAGAATACGACACATATCTGGCAGCTCTTCGCTCTGGATGATGCTCGGCTGGGCGAGGAAGTCTATAGGGATTATTCTCTTTAAATCGGAGTCGATTGCTGAACTTAAGGCTACTAGGATGTCGGCATGACTATTTTGTCCTCTGGGAAACTGTTGGACACTGACTTCCTCAAAGTTGGACATTAACTTTTTTGCTAAGGCGAGGTAGGATGCCATTCTTTCATCCCTCGTACTGAAGTCCCCACTTATCTAATTGGAGACCAATTGTGAGTCGCCGAACACCTGTAGCTATTTTGCACCCAATGCCTGTGCCTTCTACAGGCCTACTATTAAAGCCTCGTATTCTGCCTCGTTATTGGAGGCTTCAAATCCAATTCTGATGCCATGGTCGAGAATTATATCTTCTGGAGTAACGAGCACAATGCCTACTTCTGCCCCCTTCGAGTTGGAGGCTCCATCAACAAACAATCGCCAAAATCCTCCAGTTGAGTGATTTTTCCTCTGATCCATGGGTTGAAGTTGGTCACGACGCTGCTCGCCTGAGAATTCCGCGATGAAGTCGGCGAGGACCTGCCCCTTGATTACATTCCTTGGTTGAAATTAGATGTTAAATCGTCCAAGCTCGACTGACCACTTGGATAGTCTACCAGATTGATCCGCTTTTCGTAGGACTGCTTTAAGGGGGTGTGATGTAAGGACGATGATAGTGTGAACTTCAAAGTAGTGCTTCAGTTTCCTCGAGGCTACCATTAGTGCAAAGGCAAGCTTTTCCAGTGGTGCGTACCGCTGCTTGGCGTCCAATAAGGTCTTGCTCGCATAGTAGACTGGGTGCTGGATTCCTGTCTTTTCGTATACCAGTGCAGAACTGACGGCATGGCTGGAGACGACAAGGTATAATTATGGGGAATCATTCTCTTGAGGTATTACGAGCAAGGGTGGTGTGCTAAGATAATATTTAATCTCTTCCAATGCTCTCGAGCAATCTTGGTTCCACTCTACCGTTTTGCTTCTTTTTAATAGCTGGAAAAATGGCCGGCACTTCTTGGAGGACTTCAAGATGAACCTATTCAAGGCGGTGAGCATACCCGTGAGCTTCTGTACGTCTTTTATTGTGCGAGGAGGCTGTACCTTATGAATTGCATCGATCTAGTCCGAGTTGGCTTCAATGCCTCTCTCGCTAACTAAGTACCCAAGAAATTTTCTTGACTGGACACCGAAAGAACACTTACTCGCGTTGAGTTTCATTCGATATTTCTTGAAGATTTCGAAGGTCCTTGATAGGTCTGAGAGATGGTCCTCTTTGCGCTTGCTCTTGACGAGCATATCATCAATGTAGACTTCTATGGTATCTCCCATTTGGTCTTTGAACATCTTGGTGACCAGTCGCTAGTAAGTTGCTCCTATATTCTTGAGCCCAAAGGGCATAACTTTATAGCAGTATAAACCGATGGTGGTAATGAATGCGGTCTTGTCTTGGTCTGGTGCATATAGAGGAATCTGGTGATACCGTGAATATGCGTCTAAAAAACTCATTCTCTCATGAGTTGTTGTAGCGTCCACCAATTGGTCGATCTTTGGGAGGGGGAAACTGTCCTTAGGTCATGCCCTGTTAAGGTCAGTGAAATCGATACAAACTCTCCATTTTCCATTATTCTTCGGAACCACTACTGGGTTGGACAACCATTTGGGGAATTGAACTTCCTGTATGGATCCTGCATCCAGCAGCTTCTCTACTTCCTTCTCTATAACTTTGGCCTTCTCTGGCACAGTTCACCATGCCTTCTACATGATGGGCCTGAAAGTGGGGTCGACATGCAACCGATGACAAACCACACTGGGATCAATTCCAGGTAGCTCGTACAGTTCCCATGCGAAAACATCTAGGTTTCTCCTTAATAGCACCGTCAATTCTTTCTTTTCTTGATCTGTGAGAGATGTCCCAATCAAGAAACTCCTGTCTTTTTTGTTACCATCGGCTGCGACTTCTTCCAAGTTTTCAATGACCCGCTCAGAGGGGAGGAGCCTGGTCTCCTCCACTCCGAGTCTTCCATAATTTAGCTACTATTTCGAAGTTATCAAACCTTATTACTCCTCCACCTTCTCTTTGTCCTTCTCGACCTTTTTCTCTGGTTTCAGGTGGATGACTGCTATGAAGCACCTTCTTGCCATCGCTTGATCTTCGTGGATCTCCATCACTCCTCGTTCAGTCACGTACTTGAGTTTTTGATGGTAGGTCGACGGGACTGCTTTCATTGCATGTAGCCACCCTCTGTTGAGGATATCTTAGTATGGAGAGTTAATATCGACTACCAGAAACTTGATCATCTTGGAGACACTCCCTGCCCTTACTGGCAACACATCTTTCCTAATGGGATATTTACTTTCCCAGCGAAGCCAACTAGAAGGACAGTGGCTTCCTTCAAATCGACGACGCTTAACTTTAATTTTCTGAACAGGTCGAGATACATTACCTCGGATGAGCTTCCCTAGTCGACAAGCAACTTATCGACATCATAGTTGGCTATCCTGAGGGAAATGATCAAGGCGTCATGATGTGGGGTTCTTACCCCACTAGATCTTCATCTATGAACACGATGTGTTTGCTGTAATCGACGTCATCTGCTCGCCAATGCTTTCCTGACTGTGTTTTTACTGGATCAATTTGAAAAGATTACATTACTGCTGTAAGCTTTTTTACTTCCATCCGATGTGAATTCCCTTGAATCTGCTTCATATCAGATGCCCCATGAGTTACTACAAATTCATGGCCAGCATCATCCTCGAGTATGTTGTCGGGTCTTGTGTCTCCATTGGCAGTAACCTTCTCTGCCTTCTTCTCCATAAACTTGTTCAGATGCCCGGTCTAGGCCAACTCTTCAAAGTGAGACTTAAGAGCCTTGTAGTGCTCCGCCTTATGTCCTCCCTCCTTGTGAAAAGCGCATCTCAGCGCGTTGTTTCTCTTTGAGGGATCTCCTCCCATCTTTCTAGGCCACTTAACAAATGGCTCATCTTTGATTTTTGCTAGGATCTTGTATATTAGTTCTTTGAAGACAATGCTTACTGCCTGAAATGCTTTCGAAGCACCGTTCTTGCCTCCATTCTTGGAGCCACCCTTGCCCCCATTCTTGCCTCCTCTCTTATGGTTTTCGTCCTTATCATTGCCCTTGACAGCGAGCTTAGCTCGACCATTCTCCCCTGCACTGAGGTGGGTCACATCCTCAACTTTGGCGTACTTTTGGATGCGAGACATCAGGTCATCGATGGTTGTGGCCTCCCTCTTCATCAGGGATTGATGCAGAAGGAAAGAGCTGGGTAGGCCAGTCTTAAAAAAGGCCACTGCTACCTATTCCGAGAAGTCCTCGACTTCATTGAACAACTCCCAGTACCTCTTTGTGTAGTCCCGGAGGCTCTCCTGAGGCTTCTTCTTCATTGTTAGCAAAGCATCCATCCTCTTTGGATGGGAGTTACTAGTAATGAAGCGAGCCATGAAGAGCTCGGCCAGGGATTCAAATCTCCTTATAGATCTATGAGGGAGCCTCTCGAACCACTTATGGGCCACATCATGCAGACTTGAGGGAAAAATTCGGCACATTAGTGCATCACTGGGGTTCTAGAGAGTCATGGCCTACCTGTACTGCCTAATGTGATCGATAGGGTCAGTCTTTCCATCGTAGATCTTGAATCTTGGAACTGCAAACTTCTTGGGGGCTTCTTCTTCTTCTATTTCCCTTGAGAAAAGGGATTTCATCTGGGTCCTGAGACCTCGTCGAGCAAGCTCTCTGGTCGATCTGGAACCCCGATGTGTTGGGTGCTGGTCCATTTCTCTTCAAACCAAATTTTATATATCCTTATCTCCTCGAGCTGGGCTCCTGTAACGGCGAACTGGTCGCTCTTGCTCGAGCAAGTCATCATCAGACTCATGCTTCTCACTTTCTAGGGATCCGCATCTAGGGATCCTTCCTCGGCTGCGATACTTTCTCACATGAGGGCTAGGAGTGCGGTATGAACGTCGCCTAGTGCTACGATGGAGTTTTTTTCCATACTTTCCAATCTCCTTTTGAGGCGAGCATTCTCAGCCTCTTGCTTGCGAGCGGCATCCCCTTGCTCTTGGAGCCTTGCCTCATAGGCATCAATCAACCTGGAGATCTGTGTGGACCTCGTTGGTCCCTAACTTTCTTCTGAGGCCTGTCGTTCTGGGCGAGCCCTTTGATCTGAACGTCGAACTTCAGATCTGTTCCTGTGAGGGGCAGGCTATTCTTGGATATCCCCTGCTTGAGGGGTGTTGCTGCTCTGACCAGACATTCCATATTCTTTATTGGTGAGGGCTCTCTTAAAAGAAGACAAACGTTTCCCCCAGACGGTGCTAATTGTGGTGAGAATTAAGTTCAACACAATTTAACAAGACCAAAGAAAATAAAGAATATAAATAATGCAAAATCACACGACACAGTATTTACGTGGTTAAGCAAGAATGCCTACGTCCACGGTGGTGCTCTCAATATTATTTCTCTATACTTTGGTGAGTGTTTTACAGGAAATACCATACGTGCCTCTTGCCCCATGCCTAGGGTTTGTTATATACATCTTTGTTTCCGGGGAGTGGGGATGTTGGACTTCCGCACGTTAATCCATACTCATAGAATATCTCCTTACGAGATTTTAGGAATAGACTAAGTCGTAACTGATTTTGGTTAGGATGTAAGGCTCCCACACTTTGGGCCTTTATTGGGCTACTCATCTAGGCCCGTGGTGACAAATCGAGGTACCCACAATTTATATCTTTTTTGGATCTATATATATGGTATCATTTGTTTTGAGTATTTTCTTTTTCATCTAGTCCTTGTATGCTATTGACTCACATATTTATCTATCTTGTTATGACTTTTCATTGGTATCCGTGCTTATCTTAGTAAATTCTAGTTGGTGTCATTTTGCTATCGCATTATAGTTGGTATCTATTGATCTTTGTGTGGATGAAGTGTTATTGTGTTGCCAAATTACTTTTTTGTTTCTTATATCACTATACACCATTGCATGATATATTTGTTTTTTCCTTTATGTGTATTCCTTATTTCATTTAGGGGGATACATTTTTTTAAATAGGGGAGACATTAATTATTCTATGCACCTTAATCTTTGTCTGTTACTAAACAACAAGGGGGAAATGGTATATAACTTTGTTCTTTTGGGGAGATCCAACTTAGTGGGAGATGTCCTTTCTTAGGTAGACATGGTTACACAAAAGGGGATGATTTAATTATGAAATTTATATTGTCATATTCTCTATGCAGTTATGGTGTGTTTAAATGTCTAGGTTTTGCAATCATGTGGCAAAGTTTAATGCAAGCAAAACTACCGAGAGTATGTGTCGGTCAAGTGACTGTACTTTTTCCTTTGGGCTTGGGATTGAGTCATTTAGATGAGATTAACAACACATAGGTGTTTTAATTATTTGATTAGTCCCGGAATAGCCAAAGGGGGAGATTTGTAAGGACAAATTTCCAATTGACTCAATTTGTATGTGTTGGCTTAATTCGGGACAAAACTCTTTGAGTCTTAGGATAAAAGTTGTGTTTGTGATCCATTAAGCCTATGACAATTTTTATCGAAGAAGTAGCGGCCAAGTCAAAGCGATTACATCATATGGTGTGGTGTGTGCCTCTCTTTCATCATCAACATTCCGAGGATATCTCAAGTATGAATGCTTATTTTATATTGGGCCTTGGAAACTTTTTATTGGGTGTTAAAATATTTGTTAAGCTATTTTAAAATGACTTTATATATATATTTTTAAAATATTTAAATTTTTTCCAAGTCGTTCGAACGAGATTTGGTGTTCGTTCGAACGTACTTCTAATGAAGTATTTTTTGGTTTGTGATTACTTCTAGATAGAAGTCTCATTATTATCTTGTTTGAACGAGATGGCTATGTCCTTCAAACGAGATTAATCTTCATTCGAATGACCGAAGACGTTTTTAAAAAAATTATAGTTTTCTCTTGGCAGTTTTTCTTCAACTTCCCACTACTTTTTCATTCACTTTTATTGTGAGGGAAAGCAGTTTTTCAATGAGAAATTTCTAACACATTTGGGACAAAATTCTCTCTAACAAGTTCATCCATGTTTATTAATCATTTGTGATTAATTTTTATAAAACTCAAACCCAAGTTTACGCCTATGTATTTTGATCATAGTTTCTACATGATATATGTTTGAGATCAAGTTTTGGCACCGAGTGTATCATTCTATACATCATTAAGATTGTTTCTTGTGGAGGATTTCATGTTTATTAGTTTACATAGGGTGGAGTCCATATGCTTGATGGTAATAGTGCTCCATCGATGGACTCCGAGACGTAGGTGGAATCCTACGTTGTCACTAGAAAGAGGTTGAAGGAATTAAGTGCGCCAAGGCTTACGAGGGCGTCGAGTCATTGAGTTTGTATTCTGTCATGTCCTTTTGTAATTTCGTACTTGGTGGACTTGTGGTTGGGACATCCGACGTTTTTCCCATAGTGGATTTTCCTCATATATCGCGGCGTTGTGGTTGTGGTTGTTTATTTTATCTTGAGATTCACGTAGATGCATGCTTAGGTTAAAAAAATAAAACTTGTTTAATCACAAAAATTGTTTAAGTAGGTCTTAGTTAATTTGGTTTGTTTTATTTTACTTTAATTCAATTTAGAATTAAGTTTGTTTAATTTGGTTTGTGTAAATTTGAACGCTAATTAAGTCTTGTTTAAGAGTAAATTAATTTGAAGAAATTATTAATATTGGGATTATCGGAGCCATCGGACTCTTTTGAGTAGTATCAAAGCATATTCATAGAATTTTGTGTTTCAAGAGAAATACATAAAACACAAAATACTCGCTAAAAAGGGTTAGTTGAATAATTATGAGATAAATATGGGCTAAATGCATTGTATGGGATCATAAAAATACCAAAATTACGGGGATACATATTGAATATTTATGTCTAAGAACTCATGAGTTTCATGGATGCTTCTTCAGAATATAACCAGGTCTCAATGTAGACATCGTTCATTACAGACAAAGATAATTAATGCTATAAAGTGATACCTTTTGTTCTGAAGAATACATGTGCCCCTTACCAAAGACTCTTTAACAAGATGTTCAATGAGAAAATTTGCAAGAGGAGAAATGTTTACGTCAACGACATGTTAACAAAATTTCTGAAGGCCGACGACCAAGTTAAGGATTTGGAAAGAAATTATGACACTATGGAACACTAAAATATGAAGCTTAATCCGACCAAGTGTGTCTTCGGTGTCGACGCCAGGAACTTCGCTAAACCCGAATAAAATAAAGGCATTAATCAATATGAAAACCCCAAGAAATATGAGGTATATTCAAAGAATGACAAGAAAAGTTGATGTGCTCAACAATTTCATCTCGCGGGGAGCCGACAAGTGCTTGCCTTTTTTAAAAATTTGGGAAACTCTTTTGTGTGGGATGAAGCATAACAAAAAGAGCATTCAAATAACTGAAAGACTAATTGGGCTCACCGATGCTTATGTATTGGCCCATTCAAGAGAAAAACTGCATTTGTACCTAGTTGTCTCAAAGTTGGCTATTAGCGCGGTGATCATTCGAGATGATAATGGGACTTGGAACTCGGTAAATTATAAAAGAAAAGCATTGTAAGGGGCCGAGACAAGATACCCAAACATATATAATCTTTCATTTCCCCTAATACATGCTTCAAGAAAAATAAAGTCCTACTTTGAAGCTCATACACTGGTAGTGCTCATCGACACACCTCTCCAACAAGTCATTCATAAACTTGAGAAATTGGGTCAGTTGAGTTGGACAATTTTCATGTCATCTACTAGCCAAGAAATGCAATCAAAGGGAAGGTGTTGGTAGATCTTGTAGTAGAATTCACATGGGAATCAATAAAATAAGTTTAAATGCAAGTTGAGAATTCAAAATAAGCCAAAAAATCCGAATTGAGAACCGCCAATAATGCTACAACTGGCATTACTATTGGTATCATAGAGACGGATTTATTGACAAAAAGTGGTGGCCTTTATAAAGGCCCATTATCATTAGATATGACCATATGGAGTTTATTTATTGATGGCTCATTATGCGAAAATGGTAGCAGGGTTGGCCTAATTTTATTGGCCCCAAATAAGACCAATATTAAGTACGCACTGAGGTTTAATTTTAATGCATTTGACAATGAGGCTGTGTACAAGACTTGTTAGAAGTCTTGCACTCGTAGGCACTGTGTTGGCTAACTTATTGTCCGTACTGATTCATAACTGGTAGTGAACCAAGTTTTTTGAATTTATTAGGCAAAACATGAAAAGAAGGAAAACTACTTGCAGAGAGTGAGGATGACGGTTGTAAGTTCCGAAGGAGCGAAAGTAAAAAGAATTTTGAGAATTGAGAACGGAAGAGTAGATGCCTTTGAAAGGCTTTCCTCAACAACAATCTCCAGGAACCAAGAATCTATTGAGAAGAGGTCAATAGAACGAAATGTTTTTACTTGAACTTGGGGCCATCTTTGTTGGACCTAATTATTGAGTACTTTAGGGATGAAAGGATCCCAGAGGGTGAATTTGAAAGAAGTAAGATTGATTAATGTGCTGTTAAGTTTTGCATTATGGGGAACGTGCTATATCAAAGGTGTTATCTTCTCCCCTCTTGAGATGTGTGCACCATAATGAGGTAAGTTATGTGATCAGATATGTTCACAAAGGTAATTGTGCAATACCTAAGAACATAATTGTAATGCAAGGCTACTATTAGCCAAACCTGGATAATGATGCAGCCTAGTATGTTCTCAAGTTTGATAAGTGTTAACATTTTGCAAACATACCTCATCAACCTAACCAATAGTTCTCTCCCATCTCAGCCCCATGACCCTTTGCAATGTGGGGGATCAACTTGGTTGGCCCACTACCAAGAGCTAGATGTAATTTTCATTTCCTTTTCATCGAAATTGATTATTTTTCGAAGTGGTTAGAGGCATAGGCAATGATAACTATCCTAGAAGATAAATTCTTTAGATTTATTTGGAGAATATCGTCTGTCGATATGGGCTCCCAAATACTATGATATAACACAATGGAAAGCAAGTCAAGAATAAGTTCCTGGTAGCCTATTGTAACAGGGTCGACATAAAGCAATTCCTGTCAGCACCAGGCCAACCTCAAGCAAATGGGAAAACTGAAGTGGCCAATAGGATAATACTGGATGGGATAAAGAAGAAATTAAAGGACGCCCAAGGTAAGTGGGTTGATGAACTGCACAACATGCGATGGGCATATCAGACCACTGAGAGGACATTGATTGAATACACACATTTTATGTTGGCATATAGGTCAGAAGTATTAATCCTTATCGAAATTAGGTTGTAGAGCTATAGAGTCCAAACATACTATCTAGAGCTAAATTTAGAAGAAAGGATACTTGATTTGGACCTTATTCAAGAAAGCTGAGAAGATGTGTCCATACGACAATTGGCCTACCACCAGAGGGCCACAAAGTTTTACAATAAGAGAATTAAAGCTTGTCTAATTGAATGTGGTGATCTTATACTAAAAAAGGTCATACAGAAAGCTAATAAACTTCCTATAAATCGGTAAGGACCATAGAAAATAATAGAAGAAGTAGTTCAAAGTAATTATTGTCTGGAAAACTTGGAAGGAAAGTCATTAGGTAACCCATGGAATGCCGATTATCTGAAGAAATATTATTATTAAAGAAACTGTGTAATATCCTGAGAGATCTTTATTAATATAATCAAATGTTAAGAGAGATATTAATGAAATGAAGTCTTGTCTCGTATTGTGAAAATTTATTTATGGTTATCATATACTCATGATCTCTCTCTCCTGGCGGTGTGAGAAAACTTAGAAGTCTTGTCTCCTATGCATGTGTCAATATAAACCCTAAGAGGTGGCAAACTAAATATTATTCTTATGGCGAGACTTAACATCATTATTTTATGCTGAAAGTAAAATGAAATCTCTCTTTTGGCGGTGTGAGTGCACTTGGGAGTCTCGTCCCTTAGGCATGTCTAAATATAAACCCAGAGATGTGGAAAACTAAACACCATTATTCTTATAATGAGACTTAACATCATTATTTTATGGTGAAAGTAAAATTAAATATATCTCTTAGCGATGTGAGAACACTTGGGAGTCTCATCTCCTAAGCATATCTCAATATAAACCCTAAGAGGTGGGAAACTAAACATCATTATTCTTATGGTGAGACTGAACATCATTATTTTATGGTGAAAATAAAATGAAATCTCTTTCTCGGTGGTGTGATAAAACTTGAGGGTGCTCCTAGGCATGTCTCAATATAAACCCTGATATGTGAGAAACTAAAAAAATCATTATTATTATGGTGAAACTTAACATTATTATTTTATGGTGAAAGTAAAATGAAATCTCTCTCTCGACGGTGTGAGAACACTTGGGAGTCTCGTTTCCTAGGCATGTCTCGATATAAACCTTAATAGGTGGGAAACTAAACATAATTATCCTTATGGTGGACTTAATATCATTATTTTATGGTGAAAATATAATGAAATCTCTCTCTCAACGGTAGGAGAATACTTGGAGTCTCATCTCCTAGGAATCTCTCACATAAACCTTGAAAGGTGGAAAACTTAACATCGTTATTTTTATGGTGAGACTTAACACCCTATCACCACTATCAAAGAAGTATATGTAATTTTCAAACAATTGCCAAAAAATAAAATAGAGAAATTAAAGAAAACAACAATGGATAATAGAGGAGAGGCAATTCGAAGTGTACGTGGAGAAAGGAGATAATCGAAAAACGATTGGAAACACCGGAGAAGGTGGTCAGAGTGAGCATAAATGATGAGGTTGTATAGATAGAAATATCTAGTTCGAAGGTTTTGAGAAAGTGATGTAAATGAGAAAAAATCCTTCCTAAAGGGAATTTTAACTCTCAAAAGAGGGTAAAGATGAAGCATGGATTTCAAGTCATGGGATGACATGATAAGTTGCACGCGTGGGCCAGATGTACCTTGGAAATCACACCTAATCTCTTCGAATCACACCACCTCTGACATAGCCAGGGGATCACCAACAACTTGAAAACGTCTCACTGTAGGTAAAACTCGAAGACACATGGGGTGATATGACCGTTATGTCGGACGATATAATCGTTACGTCCTCAAGATATGATTAATAGCTAATAGACAACTAAGAATCTGAAGTTACGTGTGGGAATATTCACTATGATGACCTTACTTTATGAACAGAAAATTGGCACTCTCCCAAAGGCTCTCAACCTCTATTAGGCATATACCACATAATGGTGTGTGTGTGTGTGGGGGGGGGGGGGGGGGGGGGCACCTCTAAGCCTATATAAGATACACTTTGTCTTCTTCATTGAGATCAAATTCAAGAAAGCCTATTCTTATTATGCTAAATTGGTTCTGGAGAGAGATATAGCTTGTATTGTGTCTCCAATGGTTGTTTATTTCTTATTTTAGTGAAACACACTCATACTTTTCACGGTGGACATAGGCCAATGACCGAACCACTTAAACCCTTGTGTTCATCTCAACTTCTTTCATATCTTCTACTAAATTACTTGTTAATTACTCTGTTATATTATCTTTATGCAATTTACATTTCCAGGGTAGTGCGTGATCTTAGTATCATCAATCGTTGGAGGAGAACCTCTAGCATCGCTCTATCCTTAATTCCTAGGATATAATAGTGGATCAGGGTCGCTCATTCACTCTAGCATTATTTTACATTAACAACGGGATTTTATGTTGTATAGTTTATTCCTGAGTCAACTTTTGAACATATGGTTTTGGTATCAAAGCTAGATTATTAGATTGATGATTATTGGCATCGAAGTTAGTTTTGTACTACTCAGTATTTCATTATCTAGTTTTGTTACTTGTTCAAAATTTTGTTGTTTTTTTATGCTTAGGATGTTACAAAATGTTTTTTTATTCCCACCATTTTTTTAGACATGATCAATCTATTTATTAATTTTTAGGGGTGTCACAGTATCCAACCAAGAATCAACAAGTAGGATAACAATTATAAATTAGTAATCAAAGCAAGGAAACAACAAGTTAACGAGGTTCACCCAAACTAGGGCTACGCCCTCAAAGGTGGGATCTCTTATGTATTTGATAAATTAAGGAACACCAAGCTTACAAACTCATACACTTATCTCTATAAGAAAGTCAATATCATCTAACTTACAAGAGCTAATGTTAAAATTAAAATATATCACTATCTTTTCTCTTTTAATACTAAAAAAATTCTTAACACTCTTACAAAATAGAAAACAGGCTTGTATCTATAGTTTTTACTTATAGTGGCAATTTTGTAAATATCGAGCAAGTCTTGTTTTTCTCCCAAAATAGCCATAAACCAACAAAAAGCCACCAGAGACCCAATACACACCACATGAGTAATTTCACTGGCATTATTTCAGAATGATGATGCTCAAACTTATCGTGTGATGTTCATGAAATTTGCGAAACTTTCTTGTGCTAGTTCATTACAAAAAGAGAGTCAGCTTCCGGGGTTGTTTAAATATTACTCGAATATAATTTGTTTCCACGGAACCGATGATACCAAAAAAATTGGCTAGTGTTTTATAATTTACCGCACAAATACGCTTCACTTGGAAGATTATTTGATCATACTCAAAGTACATTTGATGGGGTGTTGATAAATCAAGTGAGCTCACACACCAAGCCCACACTCATGGGTCTACACTAAATTTATAAGAGGGATTATATTCATTGTGATATAAAAATGGCATGTGATTCAATTCTTGATTTGTTCTTTTCCTAAGTCAAAACGATGTTGAATTTCTTATCTACTGGATTGAAGAAATTGGTGATAGGAAAAGGTTTTGAGTCCAACTAAGAAACATGTGTTGATTTTCAAAGGTCCGGATTATGTTCAGTTTGTAAGGAAAGAATGTGAGTGGGTGAAGTAGTACATGAGATTAGTTATTAAAGGTACTGGAGACACCACATTATAGGACTCCCTAAGTCCCTACTTATATCCCTAGCACCCCCCCTTTTACCATAAACCCTAGGTCATACATCGAGTACCGATCTAGAGGCCACCGGGTGTTCCTGAGCCCCATTTGACTCCGATCAACTTCATCATCAAAGTGAAAGCTCAATGAATTTCTAAAGGGCTTTAAATCCCATTTCCAATGATCCACCCGTGTGTGAATAGACATAAGGATTCGAACGAACGGACCATTTTACTATCGAAAACGGATCTGGAGGCCACTGGTGCTCCCGGGACCCGATTTTCGACTAATCAACTTCGTCGTTAGAGAAAAATCTTAATGAATATTTGAAGGGAACTGAAACCCCTTTCCAACGGTCTGCCTCGTGCGCGAAATGGCATAACCTTACGGACGAACGATCTATTTTCCCCTAAAACTAATTCGGAGGCCACCAGGCGCTCTCGGGCTCTATTTGACCAAATTAAACTCTTCAGCTTGAACGAGACTGAATGAATCTTTGAAGGACTATGAATAAATTTTCCAATTGTCGACCCCATGGGAGAACTAGCCTTACGATACGGACGAACGACCCATTTAACTCGATGGATCACCGGACGCTTTCGAGCCCTGTTTGACCAAAGTTAACTCTCTGAACTAAGAAAAACTCTTTGGAACATCGAAGTGCCTCTCATAAAATTTCCAACGGTCGACCTCGTTCGTGATTCAAACTTACGATTTTGTTGAACGATGCATCGTCATCCGACGATCTCCTATGCAAAGGACTGAGGGGAACTTCCGAGACCTATTTGACCTAAAGTCAACTCCCAAAACTAGGAGCGCCTAAAGGATTCTCAAAGGTCTCTGAATAACCTTTCTAACGGTATGCCTCGTGCACTATTTGGACATACAGATTGCGTTTTACGAACATTTTTCTAAAAAATATGCACAAGACTGCAAATTGGCAGATCCATTTTCCTGCCTATTAGCAATGCGCCTAGGGTTACCTGCCCACAGGTAGGGCAAGGACAATGACAATCGGAAGTCACCTGATCCTATATAAGGAGAGAATGAGCTCACCTCAAAGGTCACCTTAGAAAACATCAACCTCAGTGATCTCAGCACCATTCTTCTTAAGTCAGTGATGTTTCCTTGTTTGAAACCTTTCCCCACCTTCCATTTTCATCACTTTAATGCCCAATTTAGCGAGACCCCCCACATTGTTCACCCACTTTCAAGGAAGCTCATCAATAATCAAGAACAATTTCCAAGTCTCCAAAAAAGGTCCAAAGATTCTTCTCTCTCTATAAATTTCTTTATCTTCGCATTAGTTATATAAGTTTTTAATTTAGATTTTACTTTTGATCATACACATGATAATATTCAATCATTTATTAGTAGCATTGCACATAATGTATTTTATATAAGAAAAATAAGAAAAAGAGGGTTACGCCTATAAATTCCAAATGGGATTCTTCACTACATTTTCTCAAAACTAAGACACCTTTTTTACACACACACATAATAAAATCCCCTTTTGAATTTATGGGATAAACCCCACCCTTGTGTCACATGCAAACTATGTGGACTTTAATGCCTTTATAGACTACGAAGGCGTCTCGGGCTAAAACTCGAGACTCGAGTCCTATTTTCCTATTTTCCTCTTTCTCCTATTTTATCCATATATTATTTACATATATCATATATGTGATTCATATTTGGATCTTATCTAACACATATTATCATTTCGTCATAACGATCAATATCCTGATAAGTGCACATATCACATTTTTAATTATTATTTTGGAAACACTCGTATGGATGACCTCACTCTGTCTTTTCCATGACGTAAGTCGCGTAATTTCGATCTCCACTTATATATACACGCGCACACTTCACGGAGATATTAAGGAAAATAGTAACATAAGCCCATGAGAAACCGATAGGATGACATAGGTACCTAACACCTTCCTATTCCATAAATTAGCCCCCGAACCTATGATCTTATTGGTTTCTTAAGCATCGATTTGTCTTTAATGTCATTCTCTCGAGGCGGAAACATGTTCTTTTGCCTGTTTTGTGAAAAATAGGCTAACGATTCTATCTCTTTGCATCACCCCACATCGACGATGGCCGAAGAGTTCCTAGAAAGGGCATGAGACCTTCTCTACCTCTCCACCATGTGCGTAATCTCCGACCCACAGATGGAGGAAAATCGGAGGGATAGCCACAATAGAGAAACTGCTGGGGAATGTACTTGTAAAAAGGGGGCTAGACTCTACTTGCATTGGTGTTATCATTTTCTGCATGTGTCAGTATGCACCTATCTATATGTTCCCTTTTCCCCTCTACTTATTTCTTGTATATATTTGTCTCATGCTCACCTTTCACTTTTACTAACTTGTAAATATCTTCTATGTACACTTCACACTACTTACGCGTAGAATCACTTAAATCTACATGTTTCAGACACCACTTAGAATATCCATGTTTAGGCTTCACTAGCACAAACATCCACTTATCACACTTACATAGATCCATGCTCACTTTTACTTACCACACACCACTTATAGTTGATCCATGCTTAGGTTCACTACCTCACACTCACTGATAGATATTCACAACTAACTCACTCTCACGTATCCATGTTTAGTGTAATCTTCATTCTCTATACTAGATTTACTTTTCATGAAACTTGTACATTATACCATATTTGTGTAGTGCTAATCATGCCAAATAAAATACTCTCTCCATAACATATTAATAAAAAAATCATGCATTTTTCACACTACATAACCAAGAGTATAACTATTGACCAAAATTCTATCCCCTACTAGGGGTCACTTTGTGATAGGCGCTGGTCCGAAAGGTCGCTGTTAGCCTAAGCAATATGAATCTCACCTTCCATTGTCATAATACCTTCAACATATATTGAATGATTCCCCATGCATCATATCTCTTGACCGAACTCATGAAAATAGGTATATAGAAGGGAACTCATTCACGTACGTCGAGTATATCGAATTCACTCTCATATGTACTATCCCCACGAGGTATATAGTGAGGTAATTCATGTTCACTCAGGTATATTAAATGGATTTTCCTCACATACCGATTGACCTAAAAAGCAAGACGTATACTGTGGAAGTCATGCCAAAGGGGGAACCTTTCCACTAACCCAACAATTGCATACCCTCTTATAGACGTCAAACCTAGGTCACTCATATTTAGTTTGCCAGTTACTACACTAAACTCTGCCGATATGTCGTGTCGACATGCCAATCAAATTTTTGCGCAATTTCATCTTTTTCAAAACAGGACCCTGTCCACAAGCCTGATAACGAGTCAAACCATGTTTTACCTATTCTTTAAACACAATTTTCCCAGGCTTAAGTCCTGTCCCACATTTTTTTTGCATTTAGGTAAACCTAATACAAGTGAAAAAATAACATAGTAATAATCATGCTGAGACTATTTCATCGTTTTCCCTCCTTTTTTACCAAAAATACCAAAAACATTTTTCCTCCTCTTCATAAAAAATACAAAAAATATTTTTCTTCCTTTATTCATAAATGTCAAAAACATTCTCCCCTCCTTTTATCAGAAATAAAATACCAATAACATTTTGTCCTCCCCTTTCCAAAAAAAATGTCAAAAACATTTTCCTCTTTTTTCAATAAAAATAATTCTTCCTTTTTTCTTTCAAAAATAAATTCAAATCCTTTTTCTTCTCAGGTCGATCGCATACCTGACCCTTGGCCTAGATCCCTACTGGCTTCGGTCTTCAATCGAACCGCCCTGAAGCTCCGTCTATTCTCTCGTTACTTCCTCTGAGTTCAGAATCCACCCTCACCAACTCTCCATGGAGAAAGCAGACCAACTGCCGAATGTACAACCTGATTTGATGACAATCCTAGTCTAATTCAGTACCAAGATTGACAATCTTCAAACTAAGGCTCATAAAATGCATCAAAGCTGAGCCCAGGTTTCCAAAGTACTCGAGGTTATCTTTCCTCGTGCCATGGGTCCACCCTCTCACAGCCTATTTTGGTCCCGAAAGAAAATTTATAAACTCCATGTGCCCCTCCTATCAATGGGCCACCGCCACCTCAGCTCCCAATGCCGAATCTTGCCCAACCATGGGCTAACCTGCCAGTACCTATCAGTTCGAAGGAAGATGAGTTAAACAAGGTCAAGGAGTACCTTAAGCTATTAACTAAGAAGTTTGACCAGGTCCGAATCTCTGGGAACTACATGGATTACACCCACATGTCTCCCTACCCTAAAGTAAGGCCGCCGAAAAATTTCAAGATGTCTAACATTGAGAAGTTTGGGGGTAGCGGGACCCCAAATATTCATCTTCGAAGCTACCACCGAGCCATTACTCTCCTAGGCACCTTCGAGGAAATAATGGCCTAGATGTTCCAACAGACTTTGAAGGACGATGCTCTTCGTTGGTTTCTATCCCTCGAGGAATCCATAATTCACAGTTGGGAGGATGTTTCTCGTGAATTCAAGTCGCAGTATAAATATAACGAGGTGTTGGAGGTTACACGTCGTGATTTCATAGCAGAACCTCAAAGAAACTGTCAGCAATTTCCTAGTAAGGTGGAGGGAGAAAGTTTCCATTATGACCAACCGGCCTTTTGAAGAGGAGCAAGTTAGTATTGTGAAGAAAAAATTCTTACCCCATGTCCAAGAGACGTTGGGAGGGTATTATTACCCACATTTTTGAGCTCTCTGGGAAGCAAGAGTAGAGATTGAAGAAAGTATTGCCAAGACAGAAGCTTAGCCAAAGAAAGTATCCGGACAGTTCACTCCAAGATAAAATGAGAAGCCTTCTACAATCTCGACCATCAACAACATCTCTCAGCACGCTACCTTTTGGGCCTCAAAAATCCATGTTAGTCCATTAAAAAAGAATACACCGAACTTCATGCTCCCCTATTTAAAGTCTACTAAGCCTTTGTGAAACCCCACCTATTCTAATCCTGGGTGATCAGTCCATTATTAAATTAAACAGGAATCATTAATGGTTTCATTCCTAGCATTACTGTCGAAATACAGTTAATTTCTAATACCCTAATGGCCCGGTGTCAAAATTTTAATTCTTGGTATTAACAAGAAATTAATATAAACTAAATAATTCACATTGACCATTCTAACCAACATATTAATAATGATAAATTAACGAGATGCATATATAGGCTTGGAATAACACTCTAGACAAAAATCCAATTACAATCATCCATAATAAAAAACCAAATCCAACACGAGAAATAAAATGGAAGTACAATGTCTCTGTAATAATCCTCAACTAAGAATTGGCGACATGCTCGACTGAGATAGAAAAAAAGGATAAATAGGAACTGATAAAGGTGGAGGCATCTATTACTAAGATCATGCAGCTTCCATAGCAGCTGTAGCACATCAGAGATAAAAGAACTCCTAAGCCGGACATCCCTGTGGCTGGGCACCTTAAATTGTTTTTACAAAAAAAGGATTTGAAACGGGTCAGAACCCAAATTAAACAATTTGATAATATTTTACAAGTATTTAAAATGCAATAAAGAGTACATATTATATACATGTTATATTCATGTGCTCTCAATTGATATTCTCACCTCTCAACTAATGTTCACACCTAACGTATTCTTCTAAACCCACCTAGTTACGCTACTCGGCCTAACTAGTTTGACGTAAGACTTTTTCTGTCTATTAATTCACTGTTTCCACCCGTATTGACCATACAATAAATACTATAAATCCAATCCCTTTTCATTTATTAAGAGTTGCCAAATAATTACGAAGTTTACACATATTGAGATTAATTTAGATATCATTATCTATAGTATCTACTAAAACACCCGTAGTAGAATAAATCGCATGTATGTATATTTACATATCTCTTATAGCATATACATATATGACATACCTAGGTAGAGACCTGCGATGCGGGCATACTCTTCTATTAAGTCTTGGTATATCACGTACTAAGTAAGGACATCGAGATCGGAATCGTTCTCGAACCATACATTCACAATTCACACAAATTTGAAAGCGAACATAGTTCTAAGCCTTTGGGCTACGCACATACCTAACGCACCCAAATGACCGGTCACACCCTTATTCACACAAGTAATGCTAAGTCCCTAAGTTCTATGTTCTAAGGTACAAGTCAAAATCCCCCCAATGGGATCATCAAGATAAGATTGTCCACGACGCGAAACCTCTTGTGATAGCAAGTATCCTAGGTATGCTCACATATAAGAATTCACACAACCTATATATACATATAATATCAGTATAGGTATACACTTAACCTATAATATATGTCTCATACGTAATATATATATATATATATATCCCGAATATCCTACGTATTATTAAATTATGATTTTACTTCTCAATGTATGTTATCCAGTATCCCCCACTACCTAAGGTGTGCCATTTAGTCTTTAATGTATTTCAGTAAGTAATTCACCCATACCCTACTAGTTTAAGTCATAGGGTTGCTCCCTTCCCCGTGACTCATCCTCATTCCCCGAATTCATCATAGTACCAATTATATCACTTTTGAGTTAATCTTAATTCATCTCACTTGTGGCTAAGTCCCAATCCTATCGTTAGGTGACTAGTAACTCAAAATGTCCCTCATAATGTTTTAAAGGTATCCAGAAGTTCCCCCATTCATCAATTTTAAGTTCAAGGCTAAAAGAGGAAACATTGTCAAATTCAGGGAAACCAAATCGATTCGGACTTATCCCGAATCGATTCACTTTTCGAATTGATTTGGCCAAGGGGGTGAATCAATTTGCGATAATAGGTCTCATTTTATGCATAATTGCAGTTACAGGTTTACGAATATTAAGCCCCCAAACCACCATAATTCAATCCCAATCTCCCACTCAAGTATACTAATCCCTATACTACCATGTATGAAGGATTTCTAACGTAATCAAAACATTAAAACATCAAATAATATAATTTAATTCTCATGAACCTTCAATTTAACCCCCAAACCCTAGGTTATTTTTTTTCTTGTAGAATATCAACAATATCTCAGATTTCCTCCAAGTTTTAATGTTCCAATCCTTAATTTCGTGCTGCATAAATGAATTAAACATATCCATTAAAATTTCTACCCAAGAACATCAATTGAGTCTTCCAAATCAAAGCCAACATTTATATATTCATGAGATTATTCATCCTACACTAACATGGATGTTATATGTGCTCAAAATTAGCAAGATAAATACTTGCCTCAAGTTATAGGTCATAATTTCTATAGAATAGTGGTAGGTTGGAATTCTTTTCCTTTCGATCAACACTCCGGTAGTGGTGGTGGTGCAAGAATGATGTGAAAAACCGTAGAAATCGCTTAGAACTCTTATCCTTCATCCTCTAGTGGTCTCTATTAAGTTTTGTAACTATTAACCCTAACTTCCCCAACACATATACTGGTATACACATATAAAATTCGTAGGTCTCTTTTCCCAAAAATTTCAAAAGACCAAAACACCCTTTCGGGGTGCCGGTTTGGCCTAAAACTACCCCGAGACCCAAACCAAATCCCCGAGTACACTTTTTTGACTATTTTGATCCTTCTGGACACACTAGCCCTCTCCAAATGACTATTTGGATGACTTGATATGCCAAGTGTGTTCTCCTCCATGATCATGCAGCCTCGGCCATAATCGACCTTTACCAACCATCGAGAAGTGGGATATTATAACTTAGACTGACCAGGATTGGCCAATACTGACTCGACCGATGGAGTAACTTGGGATGCCCCGACCTCGGCCAATATGAGTTACCTGTATTGTTCTCAGAGATTGAGCAACCTCATCCTCGACCTCACCCAGGACGACGTGGACAAGACGAGGTTAATCAAACATCACATGTGTCAACTCTTTAGTGGTTCATGGATTTACAAGTCTAACCTCGACCAATGTGGTTAGCCGGGGTTATATTGATGATAGAGCGTGTGCATTAGGAGACGCATGGAGATGTGCACGTGGATATGTGATACACGTGAACTAAAACCGTTATATCCAGATCATTCTCTCACGTGAAGGAAAATTTGATCATCATGACATACATGTGACGAAGACATATGGCTCCTCCTCATTGGCTAGGAACATTCTGCACATGCGTATTGCATGCTTGGGGGTGCCATATACCCCCAAGGCACTATAAAGACATCTCATCTTCTTCATTATAGAGGATGACTTAATCAAAATCCTAGTAAAACTCTGCTCATTTGTATCCAGAAGAGAGAGAGAGAAATCTTGAGTGTTGTGAACCAGGCCATTAGAGCCATATTTGTTAGTTGATTTCACTCACACACATACCGTGGATGTAGGCTCTGGCCAAACCACTTAAATTTTGGTGTTCTTCCTATTCTCCTCATCTCTCTCTCTACTATTATATTGATATATTTCTGTTGTATTTCTGACATTGTTGTAGTTGTGTGAGCTTATTCATCACATTGACTTGGTGGTACTATTTCCAGCATCATCAGTCTGGCGTCGTCTATGGGAACAAGGGTTATCATCTCTTCCCTTCTATAGGTTTTACTCATCGGAGTCTCTGGTGGTGAACCGTTCCTCCCCTCTTGTGGAGCTATTTCACCATTGAAAGATCTCTTGTTGAGCTTCTATGTTTCTACTCTTCAGTTAGAGCTCGTTCATCAGGTTTGAAGCATGACATCTGAATTTCCACCACCACCACCACCACCAGGGGGTGGTGGACCCAGTACCAGCTAACCTCCTCAGTCAAAAATGGACAAAGTAGCGGCAACTCTCGATTCCCTAATGGCCATCCAACAATTAATGCAACAACAGTTCGCTACCTTTAACTAAAAAGTGATCGGGCCCGATGGAGATGATATGATAACTCTGATAGAAAGGGAAACAATCCAAGATTTGGAGGCCAGTGGACCACCCCAGACCCCACAAAGGATCTCCCTCATTAGCAGATGTGAATAGATGTGGCTGACCCTTGGCGTTTACTCTTGAGGAGTCTAAGTCAGCGGTGCCCCAAAGATGGGGAGTGAGAGTGCAAGGAGGATGATGATATAAGCTATTAGGAGCCTTACCAGATTACAGATTGAACGATAAGATTGATTCAACCAAGCCGAGGCCATACTGGAAGGCCGAGACAAGAGTGTAGGCCAAGGGCATCAGCCCTAGATAGGTTGAACAGGGGTCAGCCTTTTATAGGCTCGACCCAGCATCGAACGATCTAAGAAAATGACTTTCTAAATCAAGAAGTATAGCCGATTATAGAAGGAACAACGAGGATGAAGGTAGTCAATCCCTAAGAGGCTGAGACAAGGAGCAAAGAGAGGTAAACAACCGACAGAGAATGGCTCCCAGAGAAGCTTCGATTCGGCCAAGTGGTAGAGAGTGAGCTGGAGAAAATATGGCCGAGGATGTGGTGGCCGACAGACCTTGGAATGACAGCATACAATGGTTAGAAGATAAGATAGGTGACATCTTGAAGATTCAAGATCCCTTGCAAAGGGGATATAATGAAGTCTTTCCCTTTGTGGCCAAGATAGTAAGTCATCCAACTCTAGCCAAATTCAAGCCTACAGTGGTTACACCCAAGTATGATGGGCGCACTAATCTAGTTCACCAGGTTGAAATGTGCCAGTTGGCTACAAACATTTAATCAGTCTCAGATGAGATGAGGTGTTGTGCCTTTTCAAGTACTTTGATCAGAGCAACTCATGTATGGTTCACTTCGCTCCCAAAGAGTTCAATTGATAACTTCAGACAACTCGTAAAGAGATTCATACACAACTTCTATTTTGGGGTAAGACCCCAAAAAAAGACTACTCATCTGTTATATGTCAAGCAGGGAAAGAATGAGAGTCTCAAGGAGTACATAGTAAGATTCAACAAGGAAAAGTTAGAAGTCGAGGACTATGAAAAAATTATTGCGATAACAAAATTGATAGGAGGTCTACTGAAAGGGAAATTTCTTTGGAAGCTTGTTGAGGACCCACTGAAGTCTATGGCCGAGCTATTAGCGATGGTCAACAATGTCATGAATGCCAAAGAAGCTATGGCATATAAGTATGAGGATGAAAAGGGGACGATCAGTGGGTGAAAGTTCCAAAAGAAAATTAAAGATGGAAAAAAAAGATCACCAGATGATAAGTTTGCTGACTACAATCCCCTCATGGTCAGTTATGAGCATATCTTGAATGAGATCCAGAATGATCGGTCCCTTAGGTGGCCCGAAAATCTAAAAGATCCCCCTCACAAGAGGATCAAAAACCTATGGTGTGAATTTCACCAGGACCACGAGCACCTGATAAAAAAATGTTTTTCTCTAAAGGATGAGATTAAGAAGATGCTCAAGGCTGGAAAGCTGAGAAAATATGTAAATAGTGATAGTCCAAAAAGAGGTCAAGATGACCCAAGAAAAATAAGAGACTATAAGTGCAAAGGGGATGCTCCTGGGAAAAGGGATGATGCCTCAGACCTACCATGAAAGGGAGATGGTCCCAAAGGCCGCCTTTATATAATCTCGTTCGATGTGAAGATGATTTATGGGGCCCTAGCAGGATCAGGTTTAAAGGTGGTCGATAGAAAGCCCACGTTGAAGAGGTTAAAGCTCTTCCCAAAGTTGAAGCGATTCACTCGACTGCAGTAAGCACTAAGTCAGAGAAAAGTAAGATAGTGGATGTGGACCCATTGATTGTGGATTTTTTAAGACATGACTTCAAAGGTATCCTAGCTCCCTAAGTGATTACAACCAGGGTTCATGGGTATGATGTGCTGAGAATACTGGTCAAGGAGGAAGTTTGGTCGATGTTATGTTCTGGCCATGTTTCAAAGGTTTGGGTCTCAACAAGAAGAGGCTCATGACATATCATCACCCCTTGATTGGATTCAGTGGTGAGAAAGTCCATCCATTGGGAATGTATGAGATGGACGTCAGGATGGGAGATGTTTGGCCAAAGAGGCTCACAAAGAAGGTCAATTTATTTGTAATGGATGAAAGTGTATACTCAAATTATAACATTATTATGGGAAGAGTGCCCCTCAAAGATCTTGAGGATGTGTCCTCTACTATACACCAAATGGTAAAATTTGTGACTCCTTATGGGGTAGGGGAAGTCCAAGGTGATCAAGTGTTGGTACGAGAATGCTACTTCAACTCAGTCGAGGAGAGGGAAGCCCATAAGAAGGCCACCATAACATTGAACATTAATACGTTGGACCCTAGAGACGAGATGAAATTAAAGAAAGGGGAAGCCATGGAAGAGGTGGAATCCATCGCCCTCAGTGAGGACGAGCCGAAAAGACCATCCAAATTGGAAAAGCCCTAAAGAAAAAGATCAAGGAAGAGCTGATTAAGCTGTTAAAGAAGAGGCGGAGTATCTTTGCATAGAGCCATGAAGATATGCCCGGTATTGACCCATAAGTCTTATGTCATAAGATCAATATGACCAATAATGCGAAGCCAATACGATAAAGAATAAGTGTATACTCAAGAGAGAAGTATGAAATTATTATAGAGGAAGTCAAGAAATTAGAGAAGGCCGACTTTATTCACGAAGTCATCTACCCTAACTGGTTGGAAAATGTTGGCATTATCCCAAGGACAATGGAAAATGGAGGATGTGTGTTGACTTTACGGATCTGAAAAAATCATGCCTAAAAGAGAGCTTCCCCTTTCCCAGGATCGATCAGAAGGTAGACGCTACAGTTGGTCATGAATTAGTGAGCTTCATGGATGCCTACTCAGGCTACAACCAGATATTAATGGACCCGACCGAGGAAGAGAAGACAACATTTATTACCGATAAGGGAACCTATTTCTACAAGGTCATTCCCTTTGGGTTAAAGAATGCTGGGGCAATGTATTGGAGGCTAGTGAATAAAATGTTTGAGGACCAAATTGGCAAGACAATGGAAGTGTACGTTGATGATATGTTGATAAGAGCCACGAGGCCGATACTCATGTGGTCGACCTTGAGTGCACCTTTGACATGTTGGACAAGTACCAGATGAAGCTCAACCCCGCCAAGTGTGTCTTCGACGTGGTAGCAGGAAAGATTTTGGGATTTATTATGAATCAGAGAGGAATCGAAGCCAACCCTAAGAAGATCAAGGCCTTATTGGAGATGAAGAATCCTACAATGATAAAGGATGTTCAGAGACTGATGGTAAGAGTGGAAGAATTACATATGTTTGTGTCTAGAGCCACTGATAAATTCCTTCCTTTCTTTGGAGTATTGAGAAAAGATTTTATACGCAATGAAGAGTGTGGTAGAGCCTTCAAGGATTTGAAGTCCTACATAGGCTCTCCACTCCTATTATCTAGAATAGTTCAAGGGGAGAAACTATATCTTTATTTGGTAGTATCTGAGTTGGCCATCAGCGCCGCTATTGTAAGAGAAGATGATGGAGTTAAAAAATTAGTGTATTGCAATAGTAAGGAACTCCGAGGGGCTGAGCATAGGTACCATAAGATGGAGAAGTTAACCTATGCACTGATCCATGACTTGAGGAGGATGAATCCCTACTTTTAGGAACATACCATGGAGGTCCTCACAGACTCACCCCTCAGGCAAGTAATTCACAATCCTGAGAAATCAGGAAAACTAATGGCTTGGGCAATCGAGTTGGGGGAGTTCGACATCATCTACTAGTCGAGAACAACTATTAAAGGGAAGACCCTAGCTAACTTTATGGTCGAATTCACTTGGGACGGGGACGACCTTGAAGCTACAGTTTATGGGCTACAAGGTAGAGTATGTCCCCCCTTGACAGAGGCCGAGACAATTTCAACAAGAAATAAAGTTTCTGAAAAAAAGGAGGAAAGGTATATTTTCAAGAATGGAGCCTTAGAAGAGGGTAATGTTTCACCAAATGGTACTATGTGGAGCCTCTTTGTTGATAGGTTTTCATATGAGAATGGGAGCGGGGAAATATTGATAGTGTCGGCCCCAGATAGGACCGATATTGAGTACCCATTGAGATTTAACCTAAAGGATTCCAATAAAGAATTTGAGTATGAGTCTCTCCTAGTAGGTCTCTCCCTCGTTCGGGCATTGAATGTTGGCCAACTCCTTGTTCATAATAATTCTAAGTTGATTGTCAATCAAATCTTAGGGGCATATGAGGCTAAAGATGACATAATGGTAGGGTATCTGGGAAAGGTTAAGACATCGTTTAAACATTTGCTGAAGAAAAATTGAAGAGGATACCACGATTGTAAAATGGTCGAGCTTATGCTCTGGAAAGACTAGCCTCAGCCACCAGAACTGAAATTAGAAGAATAGTCCCGATAGAGATTCTCCATCGGCCGACGATAGAAGGAGAAGAGAATATTGTGGAATTTTGTTTCAACATGAGTATGTGAGCTTTCTGGATGAATACTATCATCTGCTACATTACAGATGGGGAGCTACCTGATTTCGAGGAAAAGAAATTAAGGTACAAAGCTTCCAAGTTATCCCTCATAAGATACATCTTATACAATAAAGGGTTCATCCTTCCTCTCCTCAGATGTGTCCATCCATCTAAGGTAGAGTATATTTAAAAGATGTGCATGAAGGGGCGTGTTCCTGACACATTAGAGGACGACCATTGGCTAAGAGGATCATTACACAGGGTTATTGGTGGCCGACGTTGGCCAAGGGTGCAACTACATACGTCAAGAAATGAAACAAGTGCCATAGGTTTGCCACCATACCCCACCAACCTCATTAGCCTCTTACCTCCATTACATATCCTTATCCTTTTATGGTTTGGGGGATTGACATGTATGGACCACTACTAAGAGCTGTGAACAACTATCATTACTTGATCGTGACAATCAATTATTTTCAAAGTGGGTTGAGGATGAGCCGATTATTACAATCACAAAGAAGAAAGCCTTCCAGTTTATCTGGAAAAATATCATCTATAAGTACATCCTACCCAATACCTTGATTTCTGAAAATGGTACGCAGTTCAAGATTGTCTCCCTACTAAAATATTACGAATGAGTCGGCATCAAGAAATTTTCCTCATCTCCTGGATGACCCTAGGACAATGGGCAGACAAAGGTAACAAATAGGATAATCCTTGATGGAATCAAGAAAAGATTGGAAGATGCCAAAGGTAGGTGTGTTGAAGAAGTATATGCCATCCTCTGGTCTTATAGGATGACAAAGAGGACTTCTACCAGGGAAACTCCATTTATCTTGGCATATGGTTCAGAGGAAGTAGTGCCGACGGAGATAGGACTTCATATGAATCGAAAGGGAACATTTCTGAATGAAAACTTGATTTAGACCTTGTGGAAGAAAGGAGAGAAGATGCTGAGGTTAGGCAAGCTGTCTACCAGCAAAGGAGAGTGAAGTTATATAATAAGAGAATGAAGGCACACCCACTGAAGGTAGGAGACCTAGTGTTAAAGAAGACATGGAAGAAGCCTAACAAGCTTCATCCAAATTGGCATAGTCCATACAGAGTGGTTGAAGATTGGAGAATCTAGAAGGAGAGACATTCTCTAACCCATAGAACGCCGACCACCTCAAAAAGTATTTCTTATAACATTTCAGTTTTGTAATACATGTATATAAGACTCACATGGTGAAACAAATATGAATGAAATTCTATAAAAGTATCAAATGTTCTCTCATATGTTGTTCATTTATTTAAATAATTATTGTTTTCATGTATCAACTCATCCTAAGCTACAAAACATCATCCGTGGTGAAGTAGACCTAAATGGCCCTCGGTGATATGACAGTCCAGACAGGGTCAGCCTCATCCATGGGCTGTCAACAACATCAAAAGATATTTATCATTAAACATCATTAACTTGGTGGTTGTACTCTCTCGGCCGAGACAAAAGTGCATGGACGAGACGACACTCATCCATACACTCACAAAATGACGATATGGGACTTATGATTAAACACCATAAATTGGTGGACTCAAATTTAAAAATCACTTGGTTGTGGTTCATTTATTAAACACCATAATTTGGTGGATTCAAATTTCAAAATCACTTGGTTGTGGTTCATTTATTAAACACCATTAACATGGTGGTTATACTCTCTCGGTCGAGACGACAATGCATAGACGAGATGACACTCGTCCATACACTCTCAAAGCGATAAGAAGTGACTTGATTATGGTTGATTTATAACATCGTCTCATTTGAAGACGTGATGACAGTGCATAATTTAGTCGCTCCAAACTAAAAATCATTTCATTATGGTTATTGTTAGTTGGCCAAAACATCAGACGAAGACACGCATACAAAGGAAAATATAATTCAGAAAATATGAGAGAAGAAACATTATATATTAAACTTAAATATAATCCATGATTAGCCATGTTTAAAAATGAAATGAGAAGAAACAAGAGTTTGTCAAAAGAAAACTATGTTGTTACAGATAAGAGGGTATGGGTCACAGACGACCACCCTATGAAGTTGACTATGTATTTGTAACTCTCTCATTAGCAAAGCCTTATTCAATTACGATGGCCGACCCACCGGTGACCCCCTCGGCCTGAGTAGGGACAACTGAGGCATTGGTATCCGCGATAGGGGGTCGGGTGTCTCTCCATCACCCTCAACTATTAGTAGTGCCTCAACGTATTCTAGGGCATCGGACATAAAATATTCCTCCATGTTAGGAGATTCCAATTCAGAGTGGATAGAGGAGACTACTTCAACGAACTTGGTAGTGACTCACCTACAGGATGTCTTAAGTCCCCTCTCAAAGTACTCCATGATGAAACCTCCAAAATCTTCACTAGACTTGTATTCCTCAATGGCTTCGTACCTTATCTTTTGTAGAGACTCAATCGACAAAGCCTTGACCTTGGTCTGGGAAATGGCAGATTTAAGATCTTTGGCATGTTGGGCAATCAAGGCTAAAAGGTCTTCATCATTCTTTAAGAGGAGCTCACCCTAGGTCTTTAAAAGATTATCCTTTGTGTGCAGAGTCATGTCCCTCTATTTTAGAGTATCCAGAGCCTTCTGATAGTCGCGTCGGATGTCCTTAATCTTCTCCTTCAGCTCCTCTTCCTATCTCAAGGCCCTATCGGCCTCACGAACCTTGGGATAATTATGTGCCATCCATTTGGAGTTAGAGGCGAGACCACATGAAACCTGCAAAATGATTAGAAAATGTCAGAATGTACATATCAGAGATAACACAACAGTTGGTTAAGAAAGTGACAATACCTGAACCAAGGAGTGAAGGCTAAAGTTAATGACTTGGGGAGACGGGACTTTAGATAAAAACTTGTAGTCTTCCTTGGAAGGGGAATCCAACATGTCCCTCTTAGCCCTTGATGACGATGGTAAGATCGTACTAGGATTAGCCCTTAACTGAACGGTGTTAGTCGCCCAGTAACCATCAAAGGTCTCACCAGACGATGAGATAGGGGCCGAGGACGAAGGACCAGTGTGTGAATGAGTGGATGGTGGAATTATCCTCGGGCTCGTCTGACTGTGCAAACGGGTGTCGCCTGGGAGAGGGGGTGCCTTTCATTTTTGGTCGACCTCAGGATGGGACAACCCACCAGCAGCAGTCTCCTTTGTAGGCTTCTTTCCCCCTTCTTTATAATGTTCTTTAAACTTAGGGCAGTCATATTCTAGAGATCGTCTGAAATGTGTTGTGGACGGTCTGTAGTTTAGAAGAAGAAATGATCAGTAATAGTAAAAGTCAGAGCCGAAAAAACACTTAAAAGATAATAGAAAAAATAAAGATCACTCACATGGATCTCTCAGAGGGTCAACACATAGTCCGACCTTATCCAAAAGAGAAGGAGTCACTATATCTTCAAACTTGGAAAGAAGACCTTCCTTACCCAAACTCTGAAAGTACATCACCCTCTCCCGATTCGATATGCTCAGGCTGGGGTCCATATTGGCCCACCTTAAAGGGTTCGCCTAGATACAAGGAACTCTAGGCTCGTCCTTTGATATATCGGCATCGGTTGAGAACTCCCAAGACCCAAAGATAAGAAAGAATCTCGGTTTCCATAAGTGGTTAGAAGTTTGGGTGACCTAAATTATCTTTTTGTCAATCTTCCTAGACCCCAGATGATAATAGCCCACCTGGGTCTTAGAAGACGACGTGTGGTAGCAGTCTTTGAAGATCTCCATGGAAGGGTCATCTATGTAGTTGTCCATCCACAGTGTGATGTAGTCGAGGATGAACCGCCAAGAGTTAAACGCCATTTGGGTTAGAGCAATCTCCAATTTGGTAAGAATGGCTGCTACGGCATGGTGAAAGGGTAACTTGAAGTCGAGTTTGAACATTTGATCATAAACTATGATCTCGCCTTTTTGACCGCCATATGCTCTCTCTTCCTCGATCGGTACGGGCATGATTATGTCAGACTTAATGCCATAGAGGTGTATCCAGAGGAGGATGTCAGATTCTTTAACTGATGAGGGAATTGATCAGCAAAAGTATAGTCAAGAGGGACCTCTTCCTCAGAGCTACTGCCATCATCATTTTCATTCTCATCTCCAACCTCAACCTAATTCGCTACTTCAGCCTCAGAGGGCGAAAGTCCATTTGGAAACCTCTCTTCAAATTCATCACATGTCATGGCACTTAGAGGGATGGCGAATGGAGAAATGGAAATGTTTATGGTTGGTTCAGCAGATTCAGATACAACTTGGCCTAAAGACCCACTAGAAGCATCCTCATCTATGATTTGCAGAGAAGAGTCATCTTGGCTGGATGACTCGGCTTATTTTGATGATGTGGTGCGATTTGAGGTCTCAGCCACCTCAGGGTCAGCGATATAAGATTGGGTCACCCTCATAGCCTCCTCGAATGAGTCCCTCCTATCGGCCGATGGAGATGAAAATCCAGTCATCTCGGCCCTATCCGCCTCAGAGGGAGAGGGGTATTTGGTTTTCAGATGGATAAGGAAAATGGGTCATACCCAAATGGGATTGGATCTACGATTTGCTTCGTACTCTTCTTCTACCCTACAAATTTTCTAGAAGCAGTTATCCCTAAGTGATGGAAATTATTTAGCTAACTTATAAAGCCTTTGCAGCATCCAAGAGCCGAGGTAAGACTTTAGCAGTTTTCAGCAAAATTCCTAAAGGGAAAACAACTTAAGACTTTGACTTAAGAATAAAAATGAAGAATAAATCGTTTTGTCCAAAGAACACTCAAGAACAACTTGATTTTTTACCAGACAATATGATCAAAAAAATCATTGGAGTTAATTAAAAAGCGAAATAAAGTACAAACGAGCCCAAAGTAAAGTGACTATAGGCCCCAAAGAGCCTATACATACCCAATACCACCATGAACTACCTAGAAACGAGCCCTAACCACCCAATACAGTCATCAAAATGTTAAATGAACTCACCGAAAAAACTAAAAACCTTGTAACATGCTGGAAAAATAAAAGAAATCTTGAAAGAAATGGCAGAAAAGGGTTACCTGGAGGAATGGAAGGTCGGGGAAGCAAGAATGTCCATGAGAGGTGCTTGGAAGCACAAATACAGGAGGTAAGAGCTCTGGTTCTAGAGAGAGAAGCACGCAGAAGGTATGAAACGAGGAAAGATAAAATGATTTTGAAAAAACCATTTAAATTGTAGTAATGATTTGTTAACGTTTTACAAAGCAATGCATAGTTTCCCATATGCCTCATCATGTCAAGCACGAAACTCTAAGCGTTAGGCCGTAATCTATGCCTTGATTGGATATATCCCTATGGGAACTATGACACTTGTCACAAATAGTTTCCACTCACTTGATAACTTCCATATGTCCTCTCAACAACTACAATTAGTGTCAACATACGACATAACATCATTACCCCTCAGCCTTATACACACGTCAGAGACTTAGGGCTAGGAGGTGATTGATATGCCAAGTGTGTCCTCGTCCATGATCTTAAAGCCTCGGCCATAGCCGACCTTCACTAACCATCTAGAAGTGGGACGTTACAACTCGACCTGATTAGGCTTGGCCAATACTGACTCGGTCGATGGAGAAACATGGGATGCCCCAGCCTCAGCCTTCAATAACTGGCCAAGATGAGTTACCTGCATTATTCTCAAAGATTTAGCACCCTCATCCTCGGCCTCACCCAGGCCGACGAGGACATGCCGAGGTTAATCAATCATCATAAGTGTCAACTATTCAGTGGTTCATGGATCTACAAGTCTAACCTCGTCCAATGTGGTTGGCTGGGATCATATTGCTGACAGAGCGCGTGCATTGGGAGACACGTGGAGATTTGCGCTTGGATGTGTGACACACGTGATCTAAAATCGTTATACCCAGATCATTCTCTCATGTGAGGGAATATTTGATCATCATGACATACATGTGATGAAGACAGATGGCTACTCCTTATTGGATAGGAACATTCTGCACATGTTTATTACATGCTTGGGGGTGTATTCCACCCCTAAGGCACTATAAATACATCTCATCTTCTTCACTTAGAGGATGGCTTAATCAAAATCCTAACAAAACTCTGCACATTTGTATCCATAAGAGAGAGACAAATCTTGAGTTTTGTAACCCAGGTCATTAGAGCCATATTTCTTAGTGGATTTCACTCACACACACAGTGGACGTAGGCTCTGGCCGAACCACTTAAATTTTGGTGTTCTTCCTCTTCTCCTCATATATCTTTACTGTTATATCGTTATATTTTAATTGTATTTCTGCCATTGTTTTACTGGTGTGAGCTTATTCATCACATTAACCTAGTGGTACTATTTCCAACATCATCATGACCTATAATTAATTTATATTTTATCCCACAAATTTAAGTCCTGACACGTGCATTCCAACTAAATTTACCGTAGCTACTGTATTTTTCACTCACGATAATTATAATACTTTTTTTATCAATTTTTTACTCATTCACTAAGTAATATTCAATATAAATAAATATTAACCCCATGTCTCGCTAATCAATATTTAATTAATTTTGGATTAATTTACCATTGTACTTTAATTAATCTCAATATAAAAATTATTAAAATTACGGGGTGTTACAACCTTGTTGGTAAAAAAATCTCATCAAACCTTTGGACCCTCATCCACTACCGAACCCACTTCCCAAAAATTTCAAACCAAGCGCCCAATAAGATTTTCACCAAACCGCTAGCCATACCACTAATTAGCACTTCCATTTCGAGAATGTAATCCAAGGTTTAATTGACCAGGGTATCATCGCCCCACTGGCCAATCCCAAACCTAAAACCACTCACAATCCACTTTCAAACCATACAAATTCCAACTTCCTAGAGAATGACCCAAAATTCGATCCATCTACTCAGATTGTACCTAGTAATGCACCCATCATACCTACTTTTTCACCCGAACCCCTTAAAGTCTTCCCGTATTTTCTTTTACATACTACCTATTTTTCCGACCAAGCTCTATCACTTCTCATGAGAGTGTGTATTGCCATTCATACCCAGTCCGGAGGAAAGGATATGAAGCTGCCAGCAGTCTGAACCATCTTCTAGAATTTGGGATGAAATTGCCCTCTGATATAACCATTAACTGCAAGAAGTTTAACATCCTATTCATGGAAGACCGAAAGTGGGCTTGAGAGTCAGATCATTGGGTGGTACCCACTGGGGAAGTCAGTTTAGACGATAAAGTACAAATTATGACAGACTTGTTTCGACATACCAATGATATTTGCAGTATAACCGAGTTACTCGATGCCTTAAAGCTACAAGGGAGATTGGTCCCTTCACTTTTGCACCTCCCCGTTGAGTGGGAGGATCTATATGAAAAAGTCATTGAGGTTGTGGAATACATTAACTTTCATGGTAAGATGACATCATTACCACCGAATGGGGGGACGAGTTTGATAGATTAGATGAATAACCAAGACAAGAAAATGTTAGCCCAGTAATTAGTATGTGTGGGATGATATCTTTTGAATATCTACTAGGGGAAATCAACAAAGAGGCCGTACAACCCGAAGTAGATGAAGAAATGGGTTTTTTATTCTTTCCCTCCTCCGTAAACCATATGACAAGATCGGGTAGACACTACCAGAGTCCGAATCCTCATTCAACAAGGATAGATAAAGGAAATGGGGTTATCAAGAAACTCCCCATGCCAAAAATTACCATCGAGGAACGAACGGTCCTTGACTAGCTTAAGAAAACTCAGGACAACATCACCTTGTGGGGACTCTTCATGTCTTCCTCGCTATATCAAAAGGCTTTGATAAAATTTCTTACTGGGCCCATAATCTCTCCTTCCACCACTCCAAAAGAAGTTATGAACTTCATCGGGTCCTTAACCTCTACTAGATTGCTTTTCTTCTCTCAAGAAGAAATTCAAAAGTTTGGTGCTAATCATAACTATGCTCTTAATATCTCCTTTGAGGTGATGGTGAAGATAGTCTCTCTCTTACTCATCGACAAAGACTTAAGACCCCTTCAACTGCCTGTGTTTGAAAGTAAGTGACCTTACTTATACCGCAGTGCGTGACTATGACAATACCATCGAGAGGTGATGGGATCAATAACACTCACAATACGGGTTGGCCCTATCAATCCCATTACCAAGTTCCAAGTTATCGACATACTCGTTTGTTTTAATCTATTGCTTGATCGACCGTGGCTTTATAGCATCAAGGGGGTATCTTCCTCTCTCCATCAAAAAATGAACTTCTTCGCCAAAGGGCATGTCATCACCATCTTGGGCGATGATGATAATACTGAGAATATAAGCACCAGTAATTTGGTACTAGAAATGCAGTACGAGGAAAATGATATGCTTCTTTTCGGCTTTCGAGTTGAACCTCTTCCACTCCTAACAGGGGATGATTTCAAAGACTGAGTCTGTCCATATCGCAACCCTCATGATAATGTCAACGTAATACAAATGTTTAAGAATATGCACTTCATGCCCGGACTGAGGCTGGGGAGACAACAGCAGGGGATAATGAAACCCATAGTCTTGAAGAAGGCCTTTCCTCCATATGGAATGGGTTATCAACCGTCATTAGAGGAACTCAAAATGATCTTCCAACCCAGATTAAAGAGAAGTTTAGAAGATACCAAGACTATTTTGAAGGATTCCCAAAACGGGAGGTTTATTAAAAAAAGGCGAGGATTTTCCCTTTTATGACTGTCTCAAACCATGGTATGATCATGTGGACAAAAATATGAAGTAATGGATGGAGATATTCTTTCAAGACAGTTACACCTGGGCCAAAGACTCCCAGTATCATGTGAAACCTCTCGTTAAGAAAGTTATAGTCATTTCCAAGGTTTTTGAGGGAAGTGACTTCGAAAACTCGTTCAATCTGCAGACACTGGGTCTGACACTCTGCATGGTCCACTCAGGCGCTACATCATCAGACCCGTTCATTATGATCAAGGCCACTTATGAACCCCTCCTCAAGTGGAATGTTGTACTGGTTCCACCTATTGAAATGTAACCCAACCCATAAGTTTATCCTATCTCTTCCTCTTTTGTTATTCCTCCCTTTTTATGATAATAATGTAATCAAGACCTCTTTTGACGAGGTTCTAAATCCTATTTTTCCAAAGAATGAAATAAATGAAGATTTTAGTACCTTGTTACGTCTTATAGTAATAGTCTTGATTCTAATCAAACTCTTGATGATGATGATGATTTTAGAAATGAACAATTCTTAACTAATATTAATAAGGCTAGTAACAAACAACATAATTGTGTTCAAATTAATGAGGATGAAACTATTGTTATCAATCTCAGATCTAGTAGCCAACTGCGCGAGATTAGGATAGGGTCCACCCTTGATGAGCATGAGCACGCATAATTCAAAGAGTTGTTGAAGGAATTTATGGACGTCTTCGCATGGTCTTATGATAACATGCCCGACATCGATCCAACGATCGCTCAACATGAGTTTCCACATATCCCAGAATGCAAATTGGTCAAATAGAAACTACAAAAGTTTCGCACCAAATGGTCGCTCAAGGTTAAAGAAGAAGTGATCAAACAGTTGAACGTAGGATTTATCCTAGTGATCAAGTATCCCACATGGGTATCCAACATTATTCCCATGCTGAAATCATGAGGGAAAGTCTGCATGTGTGCTGACTATCGGGATTTGAACAAAGCATCTCTGAAAGATGATTACCCATTGCCCAATATCGATATAATTATGGACAATACGACCAGTCATGCTCTCATGTCATTCGTCGATGGGTTTGTCAGATATAATTAGATCAAGATGCACCCTGATCATAAAGAAAAGATTTCATTCATCACCCCTTGGGGAGCCTTGTGTTACATAGTTATACCATTTAGGCTCTAGAATGTAAGGTCTACCTACCAAAGAACCATCACAACCATCTAGCACGATCTGATACATAAAGAGGTCGAGGTCTATGTGGATAGTATGATCATTAAGTCTAAGACTGATGAAGGTTATGTTCCCTCTCTTTGAAAGTTCTTTAACCGAATGTGGTGATACCTGATGTGGTTAAACCCACATAAATGTGTCTTCGGCATCACCAAAGGAAAGATTTTGGGATCTCTGGTTGGTGAGAAGGGAACTGAAGTAGACCCTGCCAAACTGAAAGCCATACTCAAAATTCCACGACCCAGAATGAAGAAAGAAGTCAGGGGATTCTTAGGAAAATTACAATATATCAACTGGTTCTTCAGCCAATTGACTTCTATTTGTGAACCCATCTTCAAACTCCTCTGAAAGGATTCCAAAAAAATCTAGAATGAGGCTTGTCAGGAAGCCTTTAATAAAATCAAATTGTACCTTACCTGACCTCTGATACTCATGCCATCGCAGCCTCATGTCCCTCTACTCCTATAACCGGTGGTAACAAACACCGTAGCTAGGGCTTTTCTCTCTCAATACCTTTAAGAGTCCCACAAATAAAGGGGCATCTACTATCCCAGCCACAAATTAGTCGGGTATGAAGTCAACTACACTACCTTAGAGAAATATTTGTCAACCTTATTTGGGTCACTCAAAAATTACAGCACTACATGCTCCCTTTTCTTATCAGGCTTATATCCGGAATGGATCCTATCAAACACCTGCTTGAGAAGCTTGCCCTGTCTAACTGAATGGGCAGATGGTTGATGCTGCTAGTCGAGTTCGATATTGTGTATGTCACATAAAAAGCCATGAAAGGAAAACCCATATCCGACAACCTTGTTGACTACTCCGTGGAAGAAGTCGACGTTTGGACCTCTGAATTCCCGGATAAAGATATCCTTTGAACCTCATAGTAAGACCTCTAGTGGAAAATGTTCTTTGACGACGCTGCTAACAAGAAAGGATATGGCATTGGGACACTCCTAATCTCCCCTGATGACTCTTACACTCCCATTGCCATTAAATTAGATTTTCCCTACACCAATAATATGACCGAATACGAGGCGTGCACTGTAGGCCTCAAAGTCTCTCTCAAGAAAGGTATCCAGTGCTTAGATGTTTACGGGGACTCTGCCCTCATAATCAGCTAGGTCCTTAAAAGATGGAAAGTCAAGGATGAAAACAAGATTTGCCAACCCATTGCTACCATATTGAGCTCGTCACGGAAGAAGATTCTGATATGGATGAATTTTGGTACTATAGTATTGGGCACCTATTCAAGTGTGGTAAATATCCCCAAGATGCCAATAAGAAAGACCATGTGGCCCTTCACAAATTGGCTCCCTAATACATTGTCTGTGATAAAGCACTATTCAAGAAAAACATCGATGGAACCCATTTATACTGCATCACAGGGGCTAACATTGAAGAAATGATGTAGAAGATCCACGACAGGGAATGCATACCTCACATGAATGACCATATGATCTCTAAGAAGATTATTTGGTAGGGGTACTATTAGACCACCATGGTTCAGGATTGCACCACTTATGTCCAGAGATGACTCAAATGCCAATAGTTTGCCAATCTCCAACACTTTCTCTACGAGAATTGCACAATAACTTCTGCCTGACCATAATTCACATAGGGCATTTATATCATAGGGAAAATTACACCCAAAACTTCCAATGGGCATGAGTTCATCCTGGTTACCATTAATTACTTCACCAAATGGGTCGAAGCCGAGTCATATGCAGTGCTGAATGCTAAAAAGGTAGCCAAGTTCATTCGAAAGAACATCATCTGCCGATATGGGGTTCTCCGTGAGTTAGTGTCAGATAATGGGTTACATTTTGAGGCCTATGTCATGGAATTGGTTAACGAGTACGGGATTCAGAGACACAAATCTTCTCCTGACCGAACACAAACGAACAATGCAATTGAAGCAGATAATAAGAACGTCAAAGCAAACATCAGCAAGATGACCAAGAGTTACCAAGATTGGGATGATTGGATCCCTTACTACCTCTAGGGCTACCGCACTTCAGTCTGGACATCTAGTGGGGATACCCTTTACTCTTTGGTATACGACATGGAAGAAGTCCTACCTATTGAACTAGAAATATCTTCATTACACATTATGCTTGAGAGCAAAATCAGCTAGCAAGACTGGCATCAGAGCCATTTTGATGAGTTGTCACTCTTAGATGAAAAGAGGATAAAGACTTTATATCATATACAAGGGTTCCATCACCAGATAATGCAATCATTCAACTGAAGAGTCAAGGACCGTGGTGTCCAAGAAGGGGACTTAGCCCTTAAAGAAATCTTAGAACTTGTCTGAGATCCCAGAGGGAAATTCAAGCCACATTGGAGTGGCTCCTACGTCATGAAGAAGATCATGTATGGTGGCGCCGCTAGGCTCATGGACCTTGATAGAAAAGAGATGGCATGTCTAGTCAACTTGGATTGTCTCAAGAAGTTCTACCCTTAGTCCGAAATCTTGACGAGCTATGAATCCTCTCATCTCCCTTTTATTCTTGAATAAACAAATTCTTCATTTCCCTCTATTCATGACTATGTGCGGTCAAATCCCCAAAAACTTTTTTTCTTACAAACTGAAACTCAGAAAATTTTCAAAACCCCCAGAGGTATATAGGGAGCTCATACACTTTACATGCGCACGATCCCCTTATTTTTCACCATATGCTATTTTTTTCTTAGCTCCGAGAATGACAATTTTTTTATCATTTACATGAACAAAAGGATTATGTATGCCTTAGCGATTAGTATAGATAATTCAAATGTAAAACTCATCAAGAGGCACAACAATAAAATTAAAATCCTTTTTTATCCCATAATGAGAAAATTTGGTACAATTACAGGAAATATCATTGTAGGGAGTCAAACAACTACGCTCCCCCCCTCCCCCCCCACACCCAACCAAACCTTCCCAAATTTATTCCCACAAACCAAAAACAGACAAAAATAACCAAACACATCTAAGTCACAAAATATTTACAAGAAATGAACACCAGCTTCACTGAGTTCCTATCGTCAGCTGCCGGAGCACCTAACCCCATCATCCTCTTCTCCTTGAGGCCCCCAAACTTCCTCAACCGGATTGTTATTCCTAAGGCACTTCATAGAACTATATGCCCTAACCATACTGGATAAAACCACTATGCCCCCTTCATAGTGTCAGACATGACAAACCATCTTTATCCAGTCTCCTTTGCCAAGATCTTTGCTACCCCCCGCTTTGACGGACATTTTAGATAATCTTCAGAAATAAGACAAACCCTGCTGATAGATTGAGAAGGACGGGTTAACGATTGACGATTCTACCACAAAGAATCCAACTGCATACACAAGCCTTCAGTCAAATCCCCTACAGGAAAGAAATCTAGGGTACGGGGAGGCAAAATTTGCTCCCATCTGACTTGATGTAGGAGCCGCCGGGAGAAATAGAATGCGGTCTGCCGAAGGCTAACTAACCAAATGTACCAATATTCCCCCAGTTCTATAATGGGATGTAACCCCCCCCCCCTACCATGGCACCTACTAATGAAAACATTGAGCCCCGTACTCCATGAACTAGTTTACCCAGTTCTCTATGGATGGGTCAAAGCTAATAAAATAACTAGTGAAGAAATTCGGCACAGTTGCCTAGGGATATTCATGGGGACCGCCAAAATGAAATCTATCAGCCAACCATATAAACAACATAACCGGTCTTCCTCTCAAAAAATTAGAACGACCTTCCCTCAAAGCTTCTAGACCATTCAGGGTCTCCACCAGTATCACTGCCGCAGGATTGCGATGCTATGACATCCATGCTGTAATGGTATCCAGTTGAGGGTCCACCATCAGGTCCCTGATCACCAGCAGTAGCTTCGAAGTTAGGCTTAGGGCAATATCTCCGGCATGACCCGCATCTTTGAAATCCCATAGACGCACAGAATACATGACAAATGGGAGATACATTATCCCCCAGTGACCAATGGTCGAGCCGCCGAAGGGGAGATATGGAGAAATTCTGCTAAGAGTGCCCGAGTTGATCGTGAGAATTCGGGAATAGCTGCTGCCACGTTGGGATTAGTCCCCAATATGGCTAAAAATTCCTCATAAGTCAGACAGACCTCGTCCAAGCCAAAGAGGAAAACATAATCCTTAGGATACCAAAATTGCGTTGCCACTGCCAGCATATTCCAATCGATGGGTTGATTGCATCGCAAATAGATCCGACGAAAGCTAAAAATATCGTAATCCACATTGTACAGACACATAGATTCTAGGTTCTCGAGATATGAAGCAAATTATGCACTCATGGGAAGGGCCATTTGGGAAATAATAAGATAAAAGGAAATAAATAAACAAAAAAATAAGAGAAAATGTGAATGGGTGGAAAAACACACCACATTACCCCCTTTCATACATGAAAAGGTGGGCTAGACAATAAGAAATCTAAAAAACTCGAAAAAAGCCCTGCCCCCCCAAGTACTCAAAGTGCAAAAAATGCAATCAAAGCCTTAGGGTGATTTGAATGGACACGCATGCCGATAGGCAGGACAAGGGGTATGCCGATCGACACCCCCTTATTTTAGAAAAAATATATATTTCCTTTTTCCTCAAAATCAAAAATTTTAAAAAATATATTCTTATTTCAAAGAATCCAGGTTATCTCTTCCTATATTATCCATTTTTACTCATCATTTCTCACAATAAATCTTCTCTCGAGTTATTTAATAAAATATCCCATCCCTTTTATGCTCCAAGCAACAAAGTAAAAAGTGCATGTAGAATAAGTCATTTTGCCACTTTCATTATTACATTTTTTTAGGAAAAAAGAAAAGAAAAGAAGAAGAAAAAGTAAAAAGAAAGAACTGCAGGATTTAGCTCGAAACCTCTATCTCAATATCTCTCTCTCTCTCTCTCTCTAAGACCCCCCATCCCTATGGCGAGCACGCTTCCCTCGATGGCGAGCTATGAAACCTTCACTTTCTTATCTCGATCCCTCCTCCGAGGAAGTAGACGGCACCAGACAAGAAGGAACTGGAACCGAGTCCTTGATATACGTAGTCGTAGAGGCCACCCAATCTAGGATGCCCTTATCTAAGTAGTCGGTACCTAGACATGCTACAAACAAAGCAACAAAAATAAAAGGCAAATCAGTGCGTCTAAATCTAAGAAAAAGCCAAACAGGGACAAGAAAAGAGAAAAGATATACCTTGGCTGAAGGACATCCTCCGTCAGCCCCAACACCCCCAGATCCACCGTATTAGGGTGGTGCGGCATACGCAGTGATCCCCCTCCAGCCAATCGGAAATTATATGAAGGCGGGGAAAGCTGAATGAAAGGAATCTCCATTGCCACTGCCGATGCTGACGCACCATTTGTGCAATGGGAGGACCCCACTGGAATACTTGTACCCCTACCCAAAGTTATAGGAGGTGGAGTTATGTTCGCCACATCGTAAATACCTGATGGCATCATCCAGCTTGTCACGAAGTCGAGGTACTCATAGCTCGCCACCGTATCTGTATATGACGTGTAAAGCTCGCTAACCATCACCGTCACCCTAGCCTCCTCCAACATCTCCCACACTCACCTCATGTACATCGGGGGTATCTACAGTAGGATCGCCAACTCATCTTCCATAATTTGTCAGACTACTCTCTCCCCCCCAAATACCAAGAATAGCCAAAGTTGTGCACTAGCAGCCGACGCATCAGCGCATGTACCCCAGTCACACCCTTGTACTGGACATCCATTCCCCATGGATAAAAAGTCACCTACAATTTCCCAATAAAAATTAATATTTGCACAAATAGAGAAAATGCCAAAAAAGGATTCAAAATAAAAATGGGATAACATGGTCGCTCGTTAGGGTGTTCAAGGCCTGACGCACCACCGACAGAGAAAGAGACTTCTTCGATCGTCAGTTGGACTTCCACAACCAATACGTCAGGCATGAGCCCCCCACCTCCTCATCCTGTAAGCCTAATAAATGGGAATTAATCCCGATCACCACATAAAACCATGTCTACAGAAAGATGTGAATCAATAGATGAAGAAATTAAAGGAAAATGCAAGAAACTACACAAAAAGAAATATTAGAATGACCTCCAGAAGGTACATGGACCCCGTAAAGGTTTGGCAGAAGCACCGGCTGAAAGTGCCTAGAGAAGAATAAAGGGTCTCAAAGGTCAGTCTCCCCTATTCATAAAGAGGTATATTCGAAAATACCCTAAAAATTTTGTTAAAACCACAGATAGATGAGGTTGCCACTGACGCCACCAAGAAACACCCTAACAAAAGAAGAATGAATAAATGAGCCATCTACTGTACATACCGCTCATCTGCCTTGTCAATCCTATAGATCAACAGAAGCTCTCGGAGAGAAGAAATGCGGATCGACTATCCCGACATTATCCTCCCCACATCTCCCAACATAGACTTAATTGCCTCAGGTGTCACCCTCAAAGACTGGTCCACCTCAATCTGTAGACCCTCGCAGTTAATCCCCAGCAGCTACTGGACATCGATTGGAGTTATCGTTATCTCCCCGAATCTTAAATGAATGGTGTGAGTAGTGTTAAACCTCCTCTCCCTAGTGCGTACAGAGAAACCATAGAGCGCGAAATCTCATACAAAGCAGATACTAAGCACCCAAAGCCCGTAGCAGAAATTAGCCAGTACACCACCCACGGAAGATGCTCCCACACATCCCTAAACCCCATCGTCCCCTGAGAATGAAAGCTCGTAGAAGATATGTTAGTCTGCCAAAACAAAAATAATAATAATAAAGAAACTTTTTGTCAACTCAAGGAAACAAAAAATAAAAGAAAAAGAATGCCAAAGGTCGTTAACACTTATGTAGCCACTAGGGTTCCTCAACCTAGACGACCAGTGATGTGAACGCTCGCACATCAGAATGCGGTCCTCAACAAGTAGCTCGAACAACTCAAAGGCATTTTCATTGCCAATGCCAGGGGCACCCTAGCTTGCCACTTTAGGTTCACCCAATCGTCAACACCTAACCACGCCACGTAGGTCGTGTTACCCAAAAAATCTGCCATTTTAAGACTCGAAGAGAAGGAAAAGATTAGAAATGGATCTTAGCAAGAAAGGGCAAAAAACTTGAATGCTAGGAGCTATGAAAAAAGAGTAAAACTTGCCCCTTTTTATAGGAGGCCCTGACACCCACCGATCGGCACCTACCTCTTCCCCTTCCCAAGGTAACCTAGAAGACCGTGCCATTGCCAAATGGAAACCTCCTAAAAATGTCATATAAAAAATACAAAAAATGCCAAAACTATCCAAAAGTTCTTCGAAAAATTCCTAAAATTGCCAAATAAATATTGGTACATTTCTTCACCAAGAAAACCATCTTTCAGGGTCTTAAAATCCCCCACCGGATTAAAACAACACTTTTATCCCCAAATTAAACCCTCTAACGGTGCGCCTGCATCCATGGAGTCCATTATAATTCCCCAGCGGAATCCCAAAACCTCAAGTCATTAATTTTTTTCCCGACAGAACTTCCAAATCCAATTTCCCCAGTGGAGATATAAGTCAGCCGAATATATCTCCCTGGAAGTATCTCAGAGAAACACATTCCCCATTGGAATCCCAAAACCTCAAGTCATAAAATGTTTCCAAAGCAAAATTTCTTTCTCCTAATCCATCCATTATAATAATTTCAGCTCTTGAGCAAAGCTCTCTACTCTCAAAAGGAAATAATCCCCAGGCAGATGTCTCTTACCCAGTAGAGTCTCAAAAAAGGTAAATTAAAGACTCCCTAGAGATCAAACCCCCCACATTACTACTTTAGGCCGTCATAATTAACCTCGATCGTAAAATTGGTCGCCCTAACTTTAGGTCCGCAGAATTGAACTCGACCCGCATAATTGGTTGCCCTTACTTAAGGTCCTCAATATTGACCTCAACTCGCAGATTTGGTCACCACAACTGTAGGTCCTCAAAATTTACCCTGACCCTCAGATTTGGTCACCCCAACTTTAGGTCCTCAGAATTAACCTTGACCAGCAGAATTGGTCACCCCAACTTTAGGTCCATAGAGATGACCTCATTGGTTTCCCCTACTTAAGGTCCTCAGAATTGACCTCCACTTGCAAAATTGGTCGACCGAACTTTATGTCCTCAGAATTGACCTCGACCCACAGAATTGGTCACCACTACTCTAGGCCATCAGAATTGACCTCGACCCACAGAATTGGTCACCAAAACTCTAGGTCCTCAGAATTAACCTCGACCCTCAGAATTGGTCATCACAACTCTAGGTCCTCGGAATTGACCTTGACGTTCAGAATTGGTCTCCATTACTTCAGGTCCTCAAAATTTACCTCGACCCGTAGAATTGGTCGCCCCAACTTCAGGTCCTCAGAATTAACCTCGGTCCGCAGAATTGGTCGCCACAACTCTAGGTCCTTAGAATTAACCTCGACCCTCTAAATTGGTCAACACAACTTTAGGTCCTCATAATTGACCTCGACTCGTAGAATTGGTTGCCCCAACTTCAGGTCCACATAACTGATCTCGACTCGCAGAATTGGTCATCGTAACTTTAGTTCCTCAGAATTGACCTCGACCCACAGAATTAGTCGCCCCAAATTCAGGTTCTCAGAATCGACCTCGACCACCAGAATTGGTAGCCCTAACATTAGTTTCACAAAATTGACCTCGACCAATATAATTGGTCCCCACTACTTTGGGTCCTTATAATTGACCTCCACCTGCAGAATTTGTTACCATAACTTTAGGTTTTCAGAATTAACCTCGACTCGTTGAATTGGTCACCCTTACTTTAGGTCCTTAGAATTAACCTCGAACTAAATAATCGGTCATCCCTAGCATTACCATAAGTTCTCTGAATTGACCTCACCCTTCTGAAATGGTCATTCTCATCCCTCCATAGAATTGACCTCTTTCCCAAAAACATCATGTGGTGTCTATTCGACTGCTTTCACTTGTTCCAAACTTACCATTCGAGGGTATCTATAGACACCAAATTTTAGGACCCCCTAAAGTCCTTCCTTAGGTCCTTAGAACCTCCCCATTTACCATAAACTCTAGGTCATACTCTGAGTACCGATATAGAGGCCACCACCTTATTTGACTCTGATCAACTTCATTATCGGAGTGAAAGCTCAATGATTCTTCGAAAGTCTCTGAATACCCTTTCCAATGGTCTACCCTATGCTCAAATCAATGTAACGGTTCAGATGAACGGATCATTTTACTATCAAAAACCAATTTGGAAGCCACCGATCTCTCCCGAGCCCCGATTTGCCCCCAATCAACTTCATCGTCAAAGTAAAAGCTCAATGAATCTTTGAATGGCACTTAAACCCCTTTCCAACAATCTTCACCATGCACTAAATGTCATAATCATTCAGATGAACGATCTGTTTTCCCCTAAAAACTAATATGGAGGCCATCAGGCTCTCTCGAGCTTTATTTGATTAAAGTCAAATATTCAGATCAAATGAGACTGAATAAATATCCGAAGGGCTCTAAATACCCTTTCCAAAGTTTGCCCAGTGCGTGAATCAACCATATGGTATGGATGAATGACCCATTTTACTCCGAAGGGTCACCCGATGCTTTTAGGCCTCGTTTGACCAAAATTAAATCTCCAACCCGACAAAGTCTCTTTGGAACATTGAAGTGACTCGTATAAACTTTCCAACGGTCTTCCCGTGCATGACTCTAACTTCCAATTTGATTGAATGATCCATCATCATCCGACAATCTCCTGTCCAAACGACTGATGGGCACTTACGAGACCCATTTGACCCAAAGTCAACTCTTAAAACTAGGAGAAACCCAAAGGATTATCAAAGGTATCTAAATACCATTTCCAAAGGTATGCCGTGTGCACGATTTGGACTTATGGATTGCGTTTTATGACCATTTTTCTAGAAAATGTACACGAGACTGCAAATTGGCAGATTCATTTCCCTGCCTATTGGTAGTGTGTCTAGTGTACCATCCGATAGGCAGGGCAAGGACAATGTCGATCGGCAGTCTCCTGACCCTATTTAAGGAGATCATGAGCTCACCTCAAAGGGAACCTTAGAAAACATGAACTTCAGTGACCTCAGCAACATTTGTCTTAAGTCAGTGAGGTTTCCTTGTTTGAAACCTTTCTCCACCTTCCATTTCCATCACTTTCATGCCCAATTTAGAAAAATCCCCCCCCCCCCCCCCCCAAAAAAATCTTCACCCACTTTCAAGGAAGCTTATCAACAATCAAGATCAATTTTCAAGTCTCCAAAGCAGGTCCAAACACCTTTCTCTCTCTTTAAATTTCTTTATTTTTGCATTAGTTATATAAGTTTTTAATTTATCTTTTACTTTAGATCATACACATATTAATATTCAATCCTTTATTAGTATAATTGCACATAATATATATTCTATAAAAAAACAAAATGACAAAAAGACGGTTACACCTATAAATTCAAAACGGGATTCTTCACTACATTTTCTCAAAACTAAAACAGTTTTTTTGCACACACACACATATATATATATATATATATATATATTATAAAATCCCCTTTTGAATTTATGGGATAAACCCACCCTTGTTTCACATGTGAACTACGTGGACTTTCATGCCTTTATAAGCTACGTAGGCATCTTGGGCTAAAACTCGAGACTCAAGTCCTATTTTCCTTTTTTCCCTATTTTATCAATATATTATTTACATATATCATATATGTGATCCATATTTGCGTCTTATCTAACACATTTTATCATTTTGTCATAACGATCAATATCCTGATAAGCGCACATATCATATTTTTAATTATTATTTTGGGAACATTCCATTGGATGACCTCACTTCGTCTTTTCCTTGACGTGGGTCGAGTGATTTCGATCTCCACTTATATACACACACACACTCTCTTCACGGATAAATTAAGGAAAATAGTAACATAAGGCCATGAGAGACCGAAAGGGTGGGATGGGTGCCTAACACCTTCCCATTCCATAACTTATCCCCCGAACCTCTGATCTGATTGGTTTCACAAGCATTAGTTTGTCTTTGTTGCCCTTTACTCAAGGCGGCAACATGTTCTTTTGCTTGTTTTATGAAAAATTAGTCAATGACTCTATCTCTTTGAATCACCCCACATTGACGATGGTCGAAGCATTCCTAGAAAGGATGCAAGATATTCTCTCTCTCTCCACCGCGCAAGCGAGCACTGACCTCGAGATGGAGGAAAAACGGAGGGATGGCCACATGTACGTTTGATATTCATATATTTGAAAGTTCTTGCTTTTACATTTAATTTCTTTGTAAAGTTAATGATATGTTTAAATTGTTCTTAGCTTTAATATTTACTCTTTGATTTCAATAAAGAAAATAGAAAGAATGGGGGTGTTACAGAAAGAGTAACATCACCTTTTAATGTGCACAAAAGCTCACTATTAACTTATTTTCAAACGTATGTTTTTGGAAAAAGATAGACTTTGTTTTATTTATTTTAACCTCGTTATATGGGGGAAAAAACAAAAAAAATTATATAAAGTTAATGGATAAGCATTTAACTCAATACAAATTTCTATTGTATGCATCAAGAAAAGTTAGTTGATAGGGTTAATGTAAAAACTGTGTGTGTGTGTGTGTGTGTGTGTGTGTGTGTGTGTATATATATATATATATATATATATATATATATATATATATATATATATATATATATATATATATATATAGAGAGAGAGAGAGAGAGAGAGAGAGAGAGAGAGAAAGAGAAAGATGGTTCGAGACGTCAAATTCTAATTAAAATGAGAAACATAACTTTCAATTTATTGCTTCTTCCAATAAAAGATATAAATAAATCCAAATAATCCAAAATATATACTATTATCTCTGGTTACACCAGTTAGTCCTAAATACACATACATTAAATTGAAAATCCAAGGAAACAAAAAAGGTAGGCATCTAGCACCAATTTTAAAGGTAAAACGATAATTGTCCAAAATAATATCAATCTAAAAAACAAACACTTGTTTAAAACCATTAAATTATCTAGTGAAATAAAACCTGCAAGGTGAAAAAATATGTTAAGTAAATAACTAAAACTGTTTGAAAGTGTAAACAAAAGCATATGAATATTAAGTTAAATGGCAGGGGGAAAAGTACATAAAAACACATAATCGAAGGGAAAGTAAATATCAAGTTTCCAATCCATTGTAATAAATAATTTCACTATCAAAGCTAGAAATAATTTATGATCCTCAAAGTTAATAAGAAAAATGCATAGTGGAAAAGGCTTAATAAGTGCAGATAAAAGAGAACTAGACACCTACTGAAGTCATAAAGTAATTGCCCAACACCACCACCACAAAAAAATATTTACTATAGGTTACTCTAGAGGAACAAATGGTTCATTAGTTAAATAATGTTTAACTTATTGTATCAACTCTTTTACACCAAATAATCGCAAATATACATGGACAAAAAACTAAAAACGATGAGTAAAACAAAAACTTCTCCAACACAATTTTAGATGTACAACCATCAATGTCCAAAATAATATCAACCTCAAATCTCTAAAGAAAACTCTCAAGATGTTTACAACCCCCCAAAATAGACCTAAAACAGAAGTGAAATGGTGCAATGATACGTAAATAAATATATATGAACAACAAGTTTACCTTTATTTTCTTTTTTTTGGGTGGGTAGGGGTGGGGGGTAAATAAAAACAAAAATGGGAAGACAAGCTTAAATTTTTTAATTCAATCAAGGAAATAAAATCCTACTTAAACATAAGATAAATTATGAACCTCACAATTAATAAAACGCATAGCAAAAAAAGCGTAGACTATCAGAAATTATTACTTCAAGCAATAGCCGATCTGACCTTGAAATATTTTTATGCAGTTAAAGACATGCTTTGGTCAATAGGGTTGGACTTAGTTGACCTTACCTTGAAATATTTTTGTGCAGTCAAAGCCATGATTTTGTCAATTGAGTTGGACTTAGCTGACCTGACCTTGAAAGATTTTTGTAAAAAAATATGTATTGATTTTGTAACTTAATGAATTATGGACTTAATATATCTTCAGCTTAAGCTTCTTGCCCATCTCTTGAACTAAAGTCCAAGGGATTTTTATAACCATGAAACTGAATTTGTGGAATAGGCATTCTCATTAATGACTTCTATTAGTACAAGTTGTTTGGTTAATTACTACATTTATCTTTCTTATCAATAAAAAGACTTCATTAATGATAACACATCTTGAAGTTCTCAGAGTTCCAAGGATTTTTTAATAGATCTCCTTCTAAGGTTTTAATATGATAAGTACCAGGTCATACCACTTCGGCCATGAGGTATAAATCGTGTTAATTAGCCTTTATCTTGTTGGATTTATGCATGAACTTTTAAAAAATGTAGTCATCTTCCTTGAGGGTACTTGGTTTGAATCTCTTGATATAAATTTTATTATACGCTGCTGATAAGCTACTACCCTTAGTGATGCTTCTTCCCTTGCCTCATTTAACAGGTCTAGATCTAGCCTTCTTTCAAAATCACTTTTGGGGAAATCAAAGGTGAGGAACTTATGGTTTGGAAGTTTGACTTCAACTGGGATCATGGCCTCACTTCCAAAAGATAACATATAATTTGTTTCTTCAGTTTTTATTCTTATATTTTCTTCCTTCCTTCCAACAATGTTCTGTTCGTGATGTCTATCTGCCCATTGCACTATGGATGAACTGGTTATGAGTTTAGCTTTAAGATTGTGTCCTTATAATAAATTTTTTAAAATTCCTCATTGTCAAACCGGGTATCATGGTCAGTAATGAAGGCATGGAGGATCCTATATCTGCATATCACATTTTCCATATGAAATGGAAGACCTTTATATAGGTCATTGACATGAGTGGTTTAGCCTCCATCCATTTTGTAAAATAATCTACCGCAACCAACAAATACCTAAATCTTCCTTTTATTTTTGGCAATGGGACGACCAGATCCATAACCCTAGATCGCAAAAGGCCAAGGTGGTCTTTTGGTCACCACTCTGAATCTTTGGCATGTGTCGCACTCATGTGTGTATTCTTCACAGTATTTGTTCATTGTGGGTAAGTATTATCCATGAATTTCTATTCTATTTATGAGGGTTTTACTTACTATGTGGGAACAACACGATCCTTCGTGTATTTCTTTGACCATGTTTCGGACCTCCATGAGGTGAATACATATCATTATTAAGACAATAAAAGCTCGTTTGCATATCACTCAATTTTTCATAATAAATATGGTTGCCTTGTAGTGAAGTCTTCTCGCTTCCTTTTGATTGGTTGGAAGAATAACTTACTCCAAGTATCTTATAATCGAGTCCATTTACGATGGGACCATGGTCAGCTCCACAAAGTTCACTTCTTCTATATCAATGCTCCTCTACATTACTACTTCTACTGGAACAGTTATTCTCATATCGAATCTGGTGGTTGATGCAACACAAGTTAATGTCTCTACTCTGGTATTCTCAATTCTGGGGATTTTGATCATTTGGAGTGCCTTTAGCTTTGGCAATAATAATTTTACCCTCGTTAGATATTTTAATAGATTCTACTCTCTTGCATCACATTCTCCCAGAACCTGGTTCACCAAAAACTATGAATTACTATGGGCTATTCAAAAGTGTTTTTAATCACCTTACATAATGGTAGGAACTTATCAGTTACTTTGGATATAAATCTATTTAAGACTGCCACCTGACCTGTTAAGCTTTGAATTTCTTTCTTTCTTTTAGGAGGATGCATATTGATCAATTCTTGGATCTTGTCAGGGTTAGCCTCCATACCGTTTTTATTAACAATAAAACCCAAAAACATTCCATCCTTGACTTCGAACACACACTTGGATGGATTTAACTTCATTTAATATTTTTATTGCTTGTCAATGTTTTGGTCGAGGTATATGATATGGTCGTCTTCCTTCACGCTTTTTGCCTGCATTTTGTATTCAGAAACTTCCATATTTTTCCCAATATGCTTCTCAAACACCTTATTTACCATCCTTTCATGCATGTCCCCTGCATTCTTTGGGTCGAAGGTCATAACATTTTAACAGAACGTGCCTCGATTGGTGATGAAGGAGGTGATCTCACTATCCTCTGACTTCATTTTAATATGGTTATAGCTAGAATACATGTTATACCATATTTGTATAATCTCTCCTGATCCGAGGACCTCGCCTTGGACAAATAGATGCTTGTGAATGAGCTTGGCTTAGCTAGGATCTCGATCATATTATCCAATTGGGGTGGATTCCAGCAAGGTAGAGTGATGGCATGGGACCTTGGCGGCTGAGCAACAACATATGCATGGCATGTCACATGATCAACTTGTTTTGGGCCTTTACTTAATGGGTGAAATCTTAAACAAATTAGTAAGTGATCCATTACTCTAATATTCTCTAATTTAGCCATGTTGTCCAGCACACATTTCCTTCTATAAGAATCATTATAACATAACAGATCCCCCATAGGGATCAGGACAAGCAATAATTCAGTCTACATATCAATCTGCAAGATCATTCCCAACATCCATATTGTCTAAAGCATAGACACTATTGTTGATACCAAAATTAGTATGCTGATGTGGACGAATAATAAGAAGACACGTGTCAATCTACGTGGCATAATAACAACGAGGATGTTCATTTCCTCGACCAAGTTATATTCTCTCCGAGGAACACCAGTGCTCCGAGGAACTCCAATGCTCCGAGGAACCCCAGCGCTCCGAGGAACTCTTGAACGAACGAGCAACTAAGGCGGTTCGAGCTGCATCTCGATCCCAGCATTAATTGCCAGATAATCAACAGTTCAACTATTCATTGAATGCTTATCCTTGACGCATACGTTTGAAGAACATTAAATGGATTACCCTTTCATATGTATATCATTTAATGTATCACCCTTTCATATGAGAGCCTCAAGGCTATAAATACTTTGTATCACCCTCATTCAAGGGGACCGGAATTTCTTGATAGATCTTGTAATCGAGAATTCCTCAAAACACTCAGCAATAACATAACAGTGGACGTAGGCCATTCTTATAAGGCTGAACCACTTTAAACTTCTTTGTCTCATTTATATTTATCTGTGATTAAATAATTAGAGCGATCTAGTTTTTTACATCAACAGATTGGCGCCGTCTGTGGGAAACGACTGGTAATATCATTTTTCATAAAAAACAATCCATTGTCAAATGGCTGAAATTCCTGAATCCAGCAACAAAAACGCCGGAACACCTCCAAATCCATCCGCACCACCAACTATTCCAGATCTGACTGGAATAATGGCAAATCTGGCTCAAGGCCAGACCGCCATGCAAGATACGATGCGGCAACTCATCCAAACCCTTCATGGCGGAGCACCAGTTCATTCCAGATCACGAAACATCCAAAGAAATACCCGTGCACTTTCTTCACGTACTATGCGTGCTAATGAGGAATCTGAAGATTTTTCTTATCAACCTGGACGAACTTCGTCAATGCGAGCCACGGATACTGAACATCGCGTCACCCTCTCCCCGGAAAGGGCCAGCGCGGTGGAAAGATTAAGTAGGGCCTCTCCTTTTGATCGATTGGGCCCTAGGAGGAACAAAAGTCCTCTCAATGCAGCGTCGAGGAGTTTTCGACAACCACCAGATGTAAGGGAATGATCTGCCCAGTCGCGACCAGCTACTCGTCAAGATGAATCTTATAACCGACCAGTCACTCAGCAAGATAAATCCCAAGAAGCAACTTCAACGCGATCAGTTGCCCGAACCAATAAGCCCGAGGAAGGGAATGATGCGTGGAAAGGATCTATTCAAAGGCTGGAGGATAGATTAGGGGAAATGGTTAAGGCCAAGAACCCTTTACAACGAACCTTTGTTCGAGGAACACATTTTGTCCAGGATATTATTGATTTTCCAACACCATCAAAGTTTAAAGCTCCTGTGGTAACTCCCAAATATGATGGAAAGACATATCCTGTTCTTCACATAGAGCAATATCAAGCTGCTGCCGACATCTATGCTGTCCCCGACGAGATAAGATGCATGGCATTCTCAGGAACTCTTACTGGATCTGCTCAGATATGGTATAATAATCTTCCTCGGGGTAAGATTTCAACTTTTCTTCAACTGGCCTAGTTATTCATTGGAAATTTCTGTTTTGGAGCAAAGCCAGTTAAACGAGTAGCACATTTGTTAAGTGTTAGACAAAAGGCTGGTGAGAGTATCAGAGATTATATAACTTGTTTTAATACCGAGAAACTCGAGGTCATTGATTATGAGGAGAAGACAGCGATTACCGCTTTAATGAGTGGACTGCTGCCAAATAAGTTGTATTACACTTTAGCCAAAGATCCACCTCGAACCATGTCAGACCTGATGGGAAAAGCGTCCAAGATTATGAATGCCGAGGAAGCTATGTCGGCAAAGAAGAATATGGATACTAAAGAGACCAAAGTGGAAGGTGATAAGGCTAAGAAGAAAGAGCACAAGAACAATGGTGGTGACAAACACAATGGTGGTGACAAACATTCCAATCATAGATCGTCATGGGAAGCAATGAAGAAGTTCAATAATTATACTCCTTTGAAAATGAGTATTAATCATGTCTTGGAAGAAATCACGAATAACGAGGAGATAAAATGGCCCAAGAAATTGAGGACAAATCCTGACCAACGGAATAGAGAAAAGTATTGCGAATTCCACAAGGATCATGGCCACATGACAAGAAATTACATAGCTCTTCAGAACGAGATTGAAACACTCATCCGACGAGGAAAGTTAACGAAGTATGTTGATCGGGGAGGTGAAAAAAGAAACAATGACCGAACCAGAGATAGGTCTAATCTCCTCGTCGAACAGAGGAGAAAAAGAGAAACCATGAAGATGATCCGGATGATGACCCCGATCTTCCCAAGAAACCAAGGCAGACAGAACGAGAGGTATTTTCTATACGTTTTGGGTCATTTGATTGTAATGTCATTACAGGAGGAGATGCAGGAGGAGGAGACCTTACTGCAGAAAGAAAGGCTTACCTCGGAGAGGCCCAAGCTTGCTCATACATTCAGCGAATAAATTTGGCGGAGGAAGATCGCCCGAGGAAAGTAAACAAAGATAAGCTTGTCATTGGCTTTTTGAAAAACGACCTGGCAGGTGTTCTTTATCCTCACGACGACCCTTTGGTGATCAAAATGAGGATGAAAGAAGTAGTGATTTCAAGGGTTCTGGTAGATAATGGCAGTTCGGCAGACATCATGTATTACTCTTGCTTTGATAGTTTAAATTTGAAATTATCTCAATTAGAACCTTATCACAGACCTCTCTTCGGTTTTGCTGGCGAGAAAGTTTTTCCACTTGGGATGATCAAGTTGGATATATTCATTGGAACTTGGCCTGCTTGTCGAATAAAGAGAATAAGCTTCTTTGTGATGGATAAGAATGTACAGTCAGCCTACAACATCATCATGGGAAGAGTTGGTTTGAAGAAGTTCGAAGCAGTTCCATCTACAGTACATCAGTGCTTAAAATTCCCAACAAATTTCGGAGTAGGAGTTGTGAAAGGTGATCAAAAAGTAGCTCGGGAATGCTATTATTCATCTGCCGAGCAAGAGGAGCTTGAAGAGTCAAGGAAAAAGACTACTACCTACCAGGTGGAGGAAAGTACAGAAATTGAAACACTTGACCCCAGAGATGAATCCCAACTTGTAAAAGGGCAGGTGGTGGAATCTACAGAAAATGTTATTCTGGACGACGAGCACCCTGAACGAGTAACCCAGATAGGTTCGACGTTGGATGGTTCAATAAAACAGGAGTTGATAACTTTCTTGAGAAACAGGAAGAAAACTTTTGCATGGAGTCATGAAGACATGCCAGGAATAGATCCAAACTTCTTATGTCACGAGCTCAATGTGAATAAGGAAATCAAACCTATAAAGCAAAGAAGAAGAGTATTCGGTCCCGAGAAGAATCAAGCTATACAAGAGGAGGTCGAGAAGCTCCAGAAAGCCCAATTCATTGAAGATGTGAAGTATCTAGACCGGTTGGCAAATGTAGTGATGGTTAAGAAGAAAAATAATAAATGGAGAATGTGTGTTGATTTCACCGATCTCAACAAAGCCTGCCCAAAGGATCACTTTCCATTTCCCAGAATTGATCAACTAGTGGATGCTACCTCGGGACACGAGTTGCTCAGCTTCATGGACGCTTACTCTGGCTACAACCAGATTAAAATGAAACCTGAAGATAGGGAAAGTACTTCTTTTATTACCCCCAGGGGAACTTATTGCTATAATGTTATGCCATTTGGTTTGAAAAATGCAGGAGCGACATACCAACGGCTGATGAATAAGGTGTTCACCGAACAAATCAGTTGTAATATGGAGGTCTATGTCGATGATATGCTGACGAAAAGCAAAAAAGCTGTTGATCATCTAGTTGACTTAGCTCAGACCTTTGATCAACTGGATAAATATCAAATGAAACTCAATCCGACGAAGTGCACGTTTGGAGTACGAGAAGGATGTTCCTCGGGTACATCATCAACCAGCGAGGCATAGAGGCGAATCCAGAAAAGATCAAAGCCCTATTAGGGTTGCGATCTCCAACGACGAAGAAAGAGGTGCAGAGTCTTACAGGACGAGTTGCAGCGCTCAACAGATTTGTATCCTGAGCAACTGATAAATGCCTTCCATTCTTCAAAACACTTCGAAAAACTTTCGAATGGAATGAGGAATGTGAAAAATCCTTTCAAGACTTGAAGAAATATTTAGGAGCACCTCCATTGTTGTCCAGGCCAGTAAATGGAGAAAAGTTATACTTGTACCTGGCAGTATCAGAGAATGCAGTCAGCTCGGCACTGATCAGATTGGAAAATGGAGTCCAGAAACCAATTTATTACACAAGTAAGGCTTTTCGAGGTGCAGAGATCAGGTACCCAAAGCTGGAAAAATTGGCAATGGCATTGGTTGAGGCAAGTAGAAGAATGAGGCCATATTTCCAGGCCCATACCATCGTCGTGTATACCGACATGCCATTGAGACAAGCCCTTCACAAGCCAGAAAAATCGGGGAGATTGATGTACTGGGCAATTGAACTCGGTGAATATGATATTGTGTATGAACCCAGATCATCATTAAAAGGGCAAGCTGTAGCAGATTTTATAGCAGAGTTCACCTATCCTGATACCCCCGAGGAGCGAAAGTTGCTCGCTGATCAACCTGTGGATGGTACAGGATCAACAAACAAAGACTCAGACCAACTCCGGTTGGTAAAAGAACTTGTGGATGTTACAGGATGTGGTGCAGAGATAGTTGTAAGGACTCCAAACGAAGAACAGAAGATGCTCGCAGACCAACCTGTGGATGTTATAGGATCAACAGACATAAGCCCAGACCAACCCCGGTTGGTAAAAGGACTTGTGGATGTAGAAAGATCATCAAACTCAAACCCAGACCAACTCCGGTTGGTAAAAGGGCAAGAAGAGATTGTCAACGAAGAGCGAAAAATATCGAAGGAGGATGAAAGGAAACAACAGATATTTCACCGAGGAACTCTGTCAGATAAGAAATTTGACGATGAATTACCTGCATGGAGATTATATGTAGATGGGTCATCTTGCACAACAGGTTGTGGAGCAGGAATTGTTTTGAATACCCCAGACGAGATTGATATGGAATACGCCATGCGATTCCAATTCAAAGCTTCCAATAATGAAGCTGAGTATGAAGCTATGATAGCAGGTCTTAATCTAGCAAAGATTGTGGAAGCACAACAAGTGATGATATTCAGTGATTCTCAATTAATTGTGAATCAGATGATGGGAACATATGCAGTTAAAGGAGAATTAATGCTAAAGTATCATGCAAAGGCGATGGAGTTGTTGGCAGAATTTGATGCCATTCAGTTGATCAGAATACCGAGAATGGAGAATGCACGAGCAAACGCATTGGCCCGACTAGCATCAGCTACTCGTACCGAGCTGCGAAGAACGATACCAATTGAAATATTAGAAAGTTGGAGCATAGATGAAGACCTGACGATGAATATTATTACCCTTGATTTAGGACCATCTTGGATGGATCCCATTAGGGCATATATTGAGGATGGAGAATTACCGGAGGACAAACTCGCTGCCAAGAAATTGAAGTATAAAGCTGCTCGGTATGTACTGACTAATGGTGTTTTATATAGACGAGGAATTATGGAAGGTTTACAGAGATGTGTACATCCCTCCGAGGTGAAAGAATTAATTGAAGAAATACATGAAGGGTCCTGTGGAGCTCATGTAGCAGGTCGGACACTTTTGCAAAGGGTGATGACGCAGGGGTATTATTGGCCGACGATGAGGGCTGATTGTATAGCCTATGCCAAGAAATGTGATAAGTGTCAACGCTTTTCCTCCATTCGACGAACTCCACAAGCATTATTGACACCCATAACCTCTACTTGGCCATTTGCCATGTGGGGAATTGATTTGGTTGGACCATTGCCAACGACCAGAGGAAGATTAAAGTACGTCGTTGTTGCAGTGGATTATTTTACTAAGTGGGTAGAAGCTGAGCTGCTCATTGATATGACATACGAGAAAGTATACCAGTTTGTTTGGAAGAATATCATCTGCTGATATGGTCTCCCTCATGCCTTCATCACAGACCATGGAACACAATTCGACAACGAGGAGTTTGCTGCCTATTGTCAACAATCAAACATCTTGAAGACCCATTCAGCACCAGGTCATCCTCAAAGCAATGGGCAGACTGAGGTGACGAATAGAACATTACTAAATGGTTTGAAGAAGAGGCTAAACGAAGCTAAAGCTAATTGGATTAATGAGCTACAGTCAGTATTGTGGGCCTACCGAACAACTCCCCGAGCAGCAATGGGAGAATCCCCATATATGCTAGCATTTGCAAGTGAGGCAGTAATACCCACCGAGTTGGGTCTTCCAACACACAGAGTGCTGAATTTCAATTCCCCAGTCAGCGACTTCATGAGAATACTAGATTTGGATATGCTCGAGGAGGTTAGAGAAGAGGCAGCCATTAGGAATGCTGCTTACCAACAACGCACCACTCTGTTCTACAACAAGAGGGTGAAGAAATGCAACTTAAAAGAAGGGGATTATGTGCTAAAGAAGGTCATTCAGAAGCACAATAAGCTGGAAGCAAACTGGCATGGACCTTACCGAGTTACAGAAGTTGTTCGACCAGGAACTTACAGAATAGGAACTCTATAAGGAGAAGAATTTAAGAACGCATGGAATGCTGAACACCTACGCAAGTATTATCAGTAATGTAAAATGTAAAACAGTTCCATCATTATGAATAAAACGATGATTTTTCACCATCTTCTATCTTTTATTACAAGTTTTTCGAGGAATACTAGTGTGATACACTACACTGATAGTTCGAAAGAACCTAATAGTTCGAAAGAACCTGATAGTTCGAAAGAACCTAATAGTTCGAAAGAACCTGATAGTTCGAAAGAACCTAATAGTTCGAAAGAACCTAATAGTTCGAAAGAACCCGATAGTTCGAGCGTGATCAACTTCGGGTGGTAAAATAGCGAGAACAAATTATACTCCTTTGGTTAGGAGGCGTACACTTGCGTGATCAACTCCGGTTGGTAAAAGAACTTGTGGACAAGATACTTCGAAAGAACCTGATAGTTCGAAAGAACCTGATAGTTCGAAAGAACCTAATAGTTCGAAAGAACCCGATAGTTCGAACCCAGGACCAACTCCGGTTGGTAAAAGGGAAAGAACAACATTCTTAAAAATGCCAATCTCGGTTGGTTTGAAAACAAAATATGCTCTCAAATGCCAACTTATGTTGGTCGGGAGGTAAGATTATTACAGAAAATACAAAAGTTCCTCGAACAACAAAATATTCCAAACTGAACCAAGTATGGTTGGTCGGGGATAAAAACCCACTAATTGTAATTGGTCGACGAGGAAATTTATGGACCTTAGTTGGTCGGACATATTTTATGAAAAAGACAAAAATTTACCAAGTATGGTTAGTCGGGGAGAAACTCTCAATAACCATAGTTGGTCGACAAACACAATTTAACAACCTTGGTTGGTTGGAAAATTTTAAGCATTTTTATACTCATTACTTTATTATTAAGTGATCGAGCAACATTTCTGATACTTGTAATTTTTTATTATTAATGTGGTCGATGAACCATACAAAATTGTTATGCAAGCACAAATATAAAGTGTTTGACAAGCATAAGATAATAGCAATACAGATTTGCAAACAGAAAATGAAAGACTTTCATTAAAATTCAAAATAAATTACAGGTTACATATATGTACAAACTATTACATTAAGATCCCTACTCTATTGGTTTCTTTCCCTCTGCTTTTGAGACAGGCTCCTCGCCGGCAGGAGAATCTTCCAGACAAAGAGGAGAATTAATAAAGTTAAAATCTCGGAGCATTCTAACGTTCATTACAGAGGGACGATCTAGAAGATGCTCAGGACGAGATACTTCAAACTGGGAATGCAAACTGTAGTCACCAAGATAATTCCCAATTAAGCTCCGAGGAATGGCGCGAGCTGGTATCCATTCCATGTCCAACTTGAAAGGTGGCACAGGCAAGTCAAGCACTCCAGGCTCGTAGTAATCCCACAAATAATGTCGCTGCTCGAGCTTTAACACACATAAGGCATTCAACCAGCCTTGTTTATAACCCTCATTAATGGCATTCTGGATACGAGCATCTAAATGAACTAGAGCCTTGTTGTATCCAGCCATCCAAAATTCCCTGGGCTGTTTATGGAATTGGAAAGTTAGTCTATCCAATTGTTCATGAAGGTTTTTGGCGAAAATGTCTTTAGAATGTAAAGCAGACTTCGTCGCAGTAAGTTGATCTTCCAAAGTTAGGTTTTTCTTGGACATTTCAGACAAAGCCCGATCTTGTACATTCAATTGGAATGCTTGAGTTTCCAACGTCGATTGAGTACGAGCTTCTTCAACAGAACGACGAAGAACTCTTGATTGTCCCCGAGCAAGTGGAATAATTTGTTCTTCGACAACATTCAGAGTATTCCTTCCTCGTCCACGAGAACCTCTTCCTCGTCCCCGAGTTATAGGAGAAGCACCAGACCTTCTCAGAGTGTCCAACTCTTGTCTTAATTTTGCATTCTCAACTTCCAAAAATAAGAATCCCTCATCAGTCACTGGGATTACACTTGTTGAAGAAGAAGCCGCATACTTATACTGTGCTAGTTCTCTTTGCAAATTGTTATTCTCTTGCTCCAGAAGCTCAGCAATCTGTCTACAGGCTTCAATTTCACCCTTCAGAGTTCTCTCCCTGACATCGTACCCAGCAATGATCTTTTTATGGCCCGTCTCGGAAGAAAGCTGTTGATACCTATCCTCATACCCCTCATGCAACAGGGCAGTTGATTCATTGTGCTGATTCTGAAGATCTTCTAGGGTACAATGAAGCTCCTCGATCAAGTCATAGTAGGCCACATTGTTGGCCACAGCTCGGTCAAGTAAATCCTTCAGGTACTGATAAGCCTCAATCGCTTATTCTGAAGCATCATGGCCGAGGATGTCAGCAATTTCTGATATACTCAAATCTGTGTGACTAGCCTTATAATATTCACGGCATTGCTGCATCAGCTTTGTATCATGTGCAGATATCAGTTCCATTCTAGCCATAAACTAATAAAGAGGAGAAGGCAAGAGTTAATAAATAAAAACAGACAGAGCATCAACAATGTAGAGGAATAAAAAGATGTGATTTTATTACATCATCAACAAAGATTACATCGTTTGGCATACAGAGGATAAGTAAAAAGAAAAACAGAAGGAGAATACCGAACAACTTCACACCTTTTCCTTGACCCCCAAGACTTTCTCGGGAAGTTGGGACGAGGAGCTTGGTTGCTCGGTAGGAACAATGATTTGAGTGGCGAGAACTGAGACTTGTTCTGGAGGAGCAGTCAAGGATGAAACCTCCTCGATGGCTGTCTGGTTGGGTTGTGGAGCAAGGATTTGATCACCCATTGTCATTAAATATTCTTCAGACGCAGCTTCGTCTTCATCCTCGTCTTCAATAATTGGAAGAGGACTAGGGAGATGTTGCTGAAATAGCTCGGAGTCCTCGCTCACCTTCAATTCCTGCAAGGCAGCAACCCAACCATCATAGAAGTATTTCAAACTTCCATACTTCACCTGGGCCATCATTGCTGCTACCCCCTATCCCATCCTTTGTCCCAACCGGTTCGAAAGGACTTCTTCACAGCAGTTTTTCTCTTCATTTTCTCCGAGGAGAGCTTCTCGGACAGAAGATCCTCGGAGGCTTTCAACTTAACCTCCACCTCCTCCTTCTGGCGATTTACTTCTCGCAGGAGGGTCAGCTCTTCTTCAGCTAATTTCAATTTATTCTTAAGCTCCCCAAAATCTGTAAGTTTCTCGGCATAGTCTTTATTCTCTCTCTCCAAGTCCTTCACCTTATTACCCAGTTTTACCTTCTCTGCATCAGACGCAGCCAACTTCTTCTCCCATTCAATTTTATCCTCGTCGTACTTCTGACAGGATTCACTCACAGATTTGATAGCATTCTCGAGTGCTCCTTCCACAGTGGACGAGGAGCAAGAAGCTTTGATTGCTTCATCCTTTTTAAGGATTAAATTGAAACAGCTCGTCAACTGCAATCAGAAGAAGAAAACTAAATCAAAAACAAATATGGGAAACAACAAAGGAAAATATAAAAAGCTCGGAGTAGAGATACTTACTGAAGCCAGATGACGAGCAGCCAGAGAAGTAACCATATCCCGAGTAAGGTCTTCTTCAGTACCTTGCACCTCGGGAATGGGCGAAAACCTTGCCAAGCTCATCGTAGAGCTCGGAGGAACAATGATTGGAACACCATCTCCACCAGCTGGGAGCTGGGGAATGGCTTCAGAAATACTGACCGAGGAGGATTTCCTCAGTCTCCTCGGTGCCTTTTCAACAACCTCAACCAAAGAAGAACTTTTGGTTGGTGAGATAGTGATTACTTCAACAGGTGCATCCTTCTGCACAGGAGCCACTGGGGGCTTCTCGACAACCTTCTGAGAAGCAACAGGAGGGGTGGCATCTTTATTCTTTGTCCCCTTTTGGACATCAACCTTATTTTTCTTTCCATCACCAGCAGAGGAGACCTCCTCGAAGATAGCAGGAACTCTTCTATTGCCCATTTTCTGGATCAAAGGAATATGAGATTCTGGATCAGAGTCTTCAGGAATTTGCACTGGATCACTAGTGCTGACCACAGGACGAGCAGTAAAGGACGACGTATAGCTCCTATACAGCAACAAATATGAAGCAGACCTAATGTGCTCGTCTGCAACCTTCTGATGCAAACTCCAGATATGTTTCAATTGCCTTATATTAACTTCTGATTCTTTGGGGGTTTTTCTCTTGCTGTCAACTGCAAACAAAAATAAATTGAAATGTCAATCATGCATTTATTCAAACATGATGAAATCATAATTTCAAAAATAAAATAAAACAGAAATAACCTATCCCGTTGCCTTATGGGGGACATTTGGGACCTTCATATACTTCATCTCCAAGCAAAGGGGCATGTTGCCAATTTTTTATAATTACCCCATTCTCAAAATAATATCTGTTAGCATCAGGGAGGTTGACTACTAGAGCCCTATTCAAAAATCTAGTTTTTAAATAATAAACATCATCTAGAATAGCCCATCTATAGCAATACATAATCTCAGGAATTCCTATACGAGTTCCATGAGTTTGATTTAACCTATGCACCCCATTAACTATTCTCCATGTATTGGGGGCTATTTTTGCAGGGACAACATCGAAGTACTGACAGAATTCTAAACATAAAGGGTTTGGTGGAAAGGAAAACCCACATTCAGCAATAAAAAGGCTGGGGAACCAATGTCCCTCAGCCAAACGAAAATAATTTTAAGGTTCAGAAAGATCCTCCAAAATTACCCAAGATGGGATGGAAAAATCAGAACGGAACTTCTCAAGAGATTCAATAATGTAAACCATGATGAATAAAAGAAAAAGGAAGAAAAGCTTACAGGGAAAAAGGAGGTCTGTTGACAACGAACAAAAACAAAGATGAACGAACAAGAGAAAGAAAGGCTATGGAAAACTCGAAAGCAGAAAATTGGAAAAGGTAGAAGACGGTGTGATTGCCTAAAGAGTTTAAATACTTTGCCTTGGGAAACGGCGAAAGAAATGATTACAAAAAAGAAACTGTTGCGCTACCGGCGGCTAAAAAGACAAAAATTGCACGAAGATTGAAGCGCTTATGAAAATTCAAAAAAGCGGATTCTGCGAATTTGGAAGGAAATTCAAATACAAAGGAAATACTCCTAAAACCCAAGGAAAGTCATTTAATATTGCCATATACCGAGAGAGAATATTCCATACCCCTCAAAGTTCGAAATATAAAACATTGGGGGCTTCTGTTGATACCAAAATTAGTATACTGATGTGGACGAATAATAAGAAGACACGTGTCAATCTACGTGGCATAATAACAACGAGGAAGTTCATTTCCCCGACCAAGTTATATTCTCTCCGAGGAACACCAGTGCTCCGAGTAACTCCAATGCTCCGAGGAACCCCAACGCTCCGAGGAACTCTTGAACGAACGAGCAACTAAGGCGGTTCGAGCTGCATCTCGACCCCAGCATTAATTGCCAGATAATCAACAGTTCTATTATTCATTGAATGCTTATCCTTGACGCATACGTTTGAAGAACATTAAATGGATTACCCTTTCATATGTATATCATTTAATGTATCACCCTTTCATATGAGAGCCTCAAGGCTATAAATACTTTGTATCACCCTCATTCAAGGGGACCGGAATTTCTTGATAGATCTTGTAATCGAGAATTCCTCAAAACACTCAGCAATAACATAACAGTGGACGTAGGCCATTCTTATAAGGCTGAACCACTTTAAAATTCTTTGTCTCATTTATATTTATCTGTGATTAAATAATTAGAGCGATCTAGTTTTTTACATCAACAACTATACTATTTTTTACGAATCTAATACAAAAGAACCAAGCCGACATGTGGACGTAGGCTCATTCTGAAGGGCTAAACTAGTTATTTCTTAGTGTTAATCCTTTTATCCTCACCCCCATCAATGCTTAAGTATATATACATTACGTATGTATCGTTTGTTATCTCTGATTGGATTTCTCTCTAATAAAGACAAACTTAATCCATTTTTATATGATAACATAATGACACCATATATGGAAAAAGACTAAAAGCCTAGTTGGTTCTCATCCAATTCTGTTAAGAACTAATCACGTTGATTCAATAAGCAAAATTATTCGTTCTTCTTTCATATAATCTATAATTTGATATTTTGTTACTAAACTCCAAATAAGCCACTGTAAAACACTCTCATTTCTAGTAAAAAATAGTCCCCCACTATCAAAATCGAGAAAAATTGAACCACACTCTGTTTTCCTGTATATACACTCTATTTTTTTAGATAGTTTTAAAATAATGGCCGAACATCCAGAAAGTAGCATGGAAAAGTAGGACGTACCACCCTCCACCCCTATTGGAATAGGGGGCCTATCTTGATTCATGCGTAGCTGAGTTAAGAACCAGGAGGCTACGCGAGAAAATATGAGACAGCTCACCCAAACTGGTCTGGCCTCGTAAAGATAACCAGAAACATCTCCAATCACCCCGTCCTTAGAAAAGGTCTGGGCAAACAAAAGGAATCGCCTATACTTTAAACCTACCAAGATAGGAGGCCAGAGAGACGAGGAAAATCTTTGGAAAATTCCAAAAGACTAAATCTGGGATCTAAGATAGGCACATTTGTTCTATACTTGAAGACCAAATGTCTTTATTACACAAGAACTAAATACAAACTCTTTTTTTTTCTTTCAATTTTTTTTCTTTTTCTATTTTTCTATTTTTTTCTCTTTTTGTCTCTTTCTTTATACTCTCAACACTGAAGACATTTTACATTTGGAACACTCTTTTTTCTCAAAAATGAAGGATGGAAGTGATAGGAAATGTATGTGGATAAGGAAAATATGGCAAGGTGATGGGTGAAGTGAATGGTAACATGATATGAAAAAAATGGTGAGTGTATGGATGAAATTTTGGTGATTGGGAAAAATTTAAAGACACATGTTTCTTACAACTCGAAAGTGATGTAGTTCTCAATGATCAAGCCAAATTTTTTAATAAAGAATAATGAGATCATAAAATGATTTAGTGTGGACCCAAAAGAAGTTTAATTAACTTGTGACTCGGAGATTGCGTAAAACTCTCTACAAGGTGAGAGGCACGAATCTGATAAGCTAAAGTCGCTACTAGTGATTCTTAAGGTTTTCTTGAGAATTATAGTACTCTTCAACTCTAAACCATATTGACGTGATACGTGCGCAAATTTTGTTGAGTCTAGAAATTCATGGTGCAAAATTCCTTGTTACGTATCGCATAAGCTATTTAAAAAATATAAATCCTCTATCTTGATTCCTAGACTTAAAAAGATGGATGATAGAAAATTCATGTCAATGAGTGAGATGAAAGAAACTGCACGAACATTTTAAAAAAGCAGGTTCAAAAATCAAAAAATTTCAAAAGAGGTACGACTTTGATAAAATTCCCCACCCCCAAACAAAAAGGAACATCATCCTCGGTGTTAAGTAACATAATTTTTAAAATTGATAGTAGAAAGGTAGGAAAGAGATTACCATAATGAACCGCTAACGAAATGAACAGATGAATCCAAAAATAAACCTGAATAAAAAGTAAGATAACAAAATTTGTACAAGTTTATAAACATGATAGAGCATTGGGTGGTGTGAAACACCACCCCCCAACGGGATGAGACTCATACAAAAAAAATGACGGGTTGCCTCCTGGTAGTGCTAAGTTTAATGTTTACAGCCAGACCGAACCATTCTCACCCTAAAGATAAGAATAATGAAAGAGTGGGGCGGCAAAAAAATGGGTGATGATAATCACCCCCAAACAAGACTGAAGTGACAGTCTTGTTGGATGAAAGCTAAAAGGGTCAATGCACTTGTATGGCAAAGTGAATCACACGATGAAAAGCATCGATGGACCATGTGCGGGTGGGTATTAGGGTAAGGGTAAAGAGTCATCGGTCACGAGCCTTATTGAGCATAAAGTTGAGGGCAACAAGGGCCCTATAAGAATAGTGCTCAAGCTGGATGGGGAGGAGAAATGGTGGGGAAAGTGGAATTGGGTGGGCCTCATAAAAATCACACGACCATTCTATAAATCGACGATGATAATGGTCATGCCGTGACACACCAAGGAGTTGATGGGAAGAAAAATCAACACCACAAGGAAGTGGTGTGCATGAAGGAACAAGCTCGATGTAACGGAAGTGGAGAGTATCACCACATATACTCCCATGGATGGCGGGATGGATGATGGGTGTAGGATGAATGTAAGGACCTAGATAAAGATATGTGAATTGTGGAGGTATAATGACTAGGTCCAAACAAGGTGGTGGGGTGTAAGGAACAATGGGAGGGTCGGGTGGGAAAAAGGTTGTATCGGGTGGTGAAAATGGCAGGGGAAGATGATCCAACTCAAGTGTAGGGGCCACATACTCATGGGGAGGAATAAAGGAATACTCCAAAAGGAGGGTCGTTACTAAAGATGGAGTGGTCAACTTATCCACCAATGTGTCACCATCCATAATTGTGAAAGGGTCTAACGAGGCATTAAGATCTGAGATATATGAATCAATATTAAGATCAGACTCAAAGTGAGAAAAACATATATGGACAGGATCCATAGAAGGGGAGGTGGGAACCATCTTTGATTTAATCTAGGTGCATTAGAGAGTACTCATAGCCGGAGCGGACCTATAAAGAATGGGTGTCTCAAGGACACACTCAATGGGTGCAACAGGTATAAAATCGAGCAAGTTTTTGGATTCAATGGGAATGCGAACCTCAAATGTGGGTTCTTTTGGATATGGCAGGGAAGGGAGAACCTCGACGCTAGGTTCTTTTGGATTATTAGGGTATGAATCAGCCTCACATTCTAGGGAAAAGTCAAGACAATTGTCAACTTGAGGCTCGGACCACGAGGTGGTCTCAACTACAAGATTCTCGGGGTGGTAGGGTTGGTCACACTCAACATTGGTTGTATAAGATGATACATCATCATCCCACACTAGATCAACAATGGGTTAAGATGAGGGAATAACTGACTCGGTCACACACTCAAATCCATTTAAGCGTTGTTCAAGCCTTTAAATAGTTTGAGTTTGAATTTGATTTTCTTGGTCTTGCTCGAGGATGAACTGTTGCAAGAGGATTTCGAGAGCGGAGGTGGATGATGTTGGGGAAGTGATGGTTGGTGGTGGTACAATGGTGGATGGGTGAGTGGACACAACACACCACTATCTTAACTAAACGGAGAATACTCATAGGAAGTGTTTGGAGCAGGATCAAGTTCATCATACACGAAAGGAGCGCCTTTGCGATGGATAAATGGTTGATATTCATGGGGTGCGTAGGGAGGGAACTGATTGGGATGGGGTGCACAAGGTTGCCATGACGATTGTGAGAACATGTGAGGATCCACAACATCCAGTTGGGACTCGTATTGCATGGGAGGGTGATCAATCCTCCACCAATAGATTGGTTTCTCACACCACTCGGGATTGGATATATCATGATAATAAGATGAGGTGAGTTCCAAAACAGTGTCATATGGATACACAGGTTCCATGGTGGGTTCAGATGGATAAGGAAGATATGTACACTCATGGGACAAGTGATCAGCGTGAAAACAATGCGTGCACAACAAAGCATGTGACTCGTTGATACTCGTCATCGAAAGCGATGAAATGTTAGATGTGTGTATGGATGACGCATGAGTATCAATGGTGTGTGGTTGAGAGTTAAAGCCACGAAGTCAGGTATGTAGGTTTGACTCGGGCTCAACCTAAAACATTATTTGAGAGAATGAGAAATTGCCAAAGTAATCCTGTAAAGGACGTTCTTTGGCCACGACGAGAAAATATAAGTTTTTGATTTTTGTAAATTTTTTCAAAAGGAAAGAAAATATTTTTGGATTTTTTGTGGAGAAAAAATATGAAAAATGATGATACGAGAAATCGTACAAAGGTAGATCTCGTGCCAACAAATCAAGTATGAAGTGTAGAATAAATAGATAAAGCAAGCAAACAGAGAGTAGACAAGATATAGAGTGGTTCAACCCCTAAAATGGGCCTACGTCCACTGTGTTGCTCCCTTCTCATTATGTGCGTTGCATTGTACAAAATAATCGTGCCTATAGACGCGTACAAGTATGAGAATAAAGGAGAGTACATGATAGTATTAGAGATTCTGGTGAGCCCGTGAGGTGGCTGTGATGCAGATTTATGGCCTCCAAAGCTTATGTTGAGGTGATGTAGAGAGAATCTGTGTTGTAATACCTCAGGTATGCCTGGCCTCCATCCCCCATACTCTCAGGTGTGATCCTCTATTTATAAAGTAGTGTGTTGAATCACGTGCCCTGAACACGTGGCGTACACCAAGTCTGCAGTAGATGTGGATGTGGGTGTGCGCCCACAGAGTAAGCAACGCTGCTGTTGGAGGGAGACCGCGGAACCTAAGGTTGGGTGCCGCGACCTCTGATGGTGAGGGATGCACCCTATAGGAGTTCTGGCCGCGCCCTGACAGAGTGCTGCCTTCTGCGGCCTGTATGTCTTGAATGCGATTGTAGAAGCACTGCCACGATAGGGTGCTATACTTGTACTATCAAAAAATATTTTTGATTTTTTTTTTGAAAAGGGGATAAAAGTGGACCCGGTATGAAACACACTAGGATGGAGAACACAAAATTGACTACCAAAGGATTAGAATTAAACACGTACAAGTGAAGGAAAATCCTAACTAGCATGTAACCAATTTTTATCTTCAATAAGGTGAATGGGTAGTCAAATTTTAATTACTTTGCGGGCGAGAAAAAGCACGGAATCTTATACATCGCCTGTGGAAAATTGTGCTCCTACTTGGCTTGCTAGTTGATTGATTTTAATTTAGTGATGGCACGGGTTAATAAGAAATTGGAATTAAGTGAGTGAGTCTGGTGATGAAATCCCTTCTCGTTTCAATGACCAGGTCTAGGTCTTAAGTTCATTAATTCATCAAACCATTCAAAGTAAGACTATGCAAAAATATAAATCACATAGGATAAAATAGTCAAACAATAAAGGGACTCGCTAACAGGAGAGGCATGAGTGATAAAGAAATGTACCTCCTACATCTTTTACACATGTAGGGTGAAGACCGAGCTGAGTCGATCGGGGGGAAGTTCACCCAACTTCAGTCGTGTCCGGGAGTCCTAAGGACCCAAAATAGAGAGGCTTCAAATCCACTCAAATGACACTCTCTCTCTATTTTTTCCCGTTTCCCTTTTCATTTTTTTCAATTTAATTTAATTATTACAAATAATTAGTGTCCAAAGTACCACAAATAAATGTACAAGGCCTCAATATCCTTATACAAACAATCTATGAAAAATAAATAATATATATAATTAAACAAATGTACAAGTCTTCAAAATGCTCCTCAACTCGAAAAGTCGACAACGGTACTTCGTGAAAAGTCAATCGCCAAAGTTTGAGCAAAGTCCAACGCTTAAAAAGCCGGCAACGGTACCATTTGATATTTCTCCTTTTGCGTATATGTCGTTGTGGGGCAAGGACGGTCAATCAAAAATCCCTTTTTATACCTAAAAACACACTAAAACTGTATATTGGCAAGTAAGAGATCAATCTGCACTCTCTAATGTGGACAAGAGCAAAGTGAAAACAATTATGATTTTTAAAACAATTATGAAGGGATATATATACTACTAACTATGAACTAAAAATTAAAACTACACTAATAAATAAGAAAATGATAAGGTGAGCTAAATATGAGGAGAAATTAATTAAGAGATAATTTAAGGGATTAAACTTCACCACTTAACCTATATATATTTATTAATTAGTTTGTCTATTTGAAATACCCCAAAACATATATAAATTCACAAATCAACTTTCGTTGCAAATGTAAATTTACATATAGCCTTTTTAGAAGATTAATATTTAAATTTCACATACTCACAAAAATTCGACTTAAACATTTTCTAATAAATCACCCGCTGGGGAAAATTTACTAAAAGTATTTAAATCATATGAAATTACATTTTTAGAGTAGAGAAATTCAAACTATAATACCATTCAAAAATTGCCTATCTCTAGTTTAAATAATGAATAAATATTAGAATCTGAATTTGCGATTTTCTCTCGAACATAACTTACCCTCTCTCGAGGCGTAAATATAAATTGAAATTTTTTAATGTTAATATTCAAAGGAGCATAATGAATAAACAAACCAAAACTAAAAATAATTAAGTTAAGGGTTCCATCTCACCCCTTAAATGGGGTATTTAGCCTCTCATATTAGTATTATCACATATAAAATGTAATAATGACATAATAAGAGGCATACTAAATAAAATAGAATGAGAATAAATAAATAAACCAAGTCTCCTTGAGTTTCATCTTAAATTCCCAAACTTGACATGAATAGTAACCCACAAATCTGAGTTTTACAATACACAAAAATATCACTCAACTCACAATTTGTGTCCCAATATTTTTTTGCCTCACACTCAAGTCACTATATATAAAAAAAATATAAAAGAAGTAAAAAATTTGTACAATACTGCACCAAAAATGAGTTCCAATAAATGAAGCTCCTAAACTAAACTAAACTAATTGTCCGTATACAGTCCGTTTTTTTTCTTCCTCTTCTCCTCCTTTTAAAATGAAGAGGGTCTTCTTTTATCAAGGTCGTACTGTACAACCATTTGTAGCTACGATTAAAAAAAAGTTATGTCAGATGTAGGCTGGTTGTAGAGCTATGGGGATCGAAATATGATTTGACAGGTGAGAGGTTTTCGAACTGGGACTGTCCGATTTGATGGGTGCGTGGGTTATGTTGAGTAGGGAAATGGGTTTCGGGTATGGTGGGTTCTCGGGTATGGCAGCGGGTCCTGTTATGGTATTACCGGTGTAGGAAATGGGTTCTGCTTGGGTTTGATTTTAGGTTGGGTTGGTGAGTATGTTGTTCGGTTGGAACCGGGTAGAGGTCGCGATCCAGATTGCTAATTAGTGGCCGGACTGGGCGCAACGGGTCAGGGTGGTTCAGGTTTAAGGAGGTTGGGTCACGGGTTGCTCCTGTTTGGATCGCCCGAAGTGGGTTGGGTCGGAGGGGCATAAGGGTTATTGGTTTAGGGTCTAACCATGTTGAATGGGTTTGATCATGTATGGGGGAATCTAGTCGTGGGATCTCATTTCGCGTTTGGAAATTTGGGGCTGAAATGGGTCTAGTTCAGGCCGAAGGTAGCGGGTTCGTGTGGGCTTCGATTTTTGTTTTGGTTTGTGGCAGGTTGATAACTAGTGGGTATTGGTTTGGGGGTATGGATGGAGGCTTGCTTTGAGTTGGGTGTTTGTTGTTTAATGGAGGTTTTGAAGGTGGGTATATGGTTACGGAGGGATGTTGGTTTAGCCATGGAGGAGAAAGAAAACGTGGGGGTGGTTTGTGGAAGATGATGAGGGGTAATTGGGAGAGGTAGGGAGTATGGTAATGTGTGTGTCTTAGGGGGTGTTTGAGTGTGGATGGAGGTGTATGGTGTTAGGGTGAGGGTGTGTGTGTGTTTAATTGTACATTAAAAAATAAATAACACTAAAAAAATATAACTAATAAAACTAAAAATCTAAAAATAAAATCCTTCTCTAAAAATAAAATAAAGACTCAATAAAATCAAACTAACTAAAAAAATAAGAAGAAAATACAAAGAACTAAAAACTAATTAAAAAAAATCAAAATAATAATAAAAATAAATAAATAAAAACTCGATTAGCACACGGACCCTAATATAGACAATTACGAACAATGACTCAAATAAAAATTAAAAATAAAACTAATAAAATAAAATAAAAGAAATAAGATAACATTAAACTAACCATAAACTAAAAACAAACATACAAAAATAAAGGAAAACAAATACTCGACGCACTAAAATATATCCTCTAAAAATAAAGAAAATCTATTTAAAAATAAAAATTAAAATTAAAACTACAAAAAAAGTAAATATAAAACCTAAAGTCCTAAAAATATAAAACCTAGAAAAACTAAAAATAAAGACTATAATTAAAACTAATAAATACCAAAATGAAAAAGAAATGTAAAATAAAATCTAGAAAATTCTAAATAAATCTAAAATAAATCCTAGGAATAAAAATGACTCACAATAAAAAATCTAAAAATAATTTAAAAAAATACAAACTCAACCCACACACGTGGTTTAGTGTGAGATTAGGTTAGGTCTGGGGTAGGATTGGGTTATGGGATTGGTATTTAGCTCAGTTTGATGTGCATTTGCCTCGATATACAGCTTTTGACATGGCAACTGCAATCAAGCCCGCATAATAAACAATTTCGCACATAAGACCTATTTTACCGAGAATTAGAAAGTAAAAATCGTCTATTTCGGTTATAAATATAATACTTTTAGGTTCTTATCACACCACCCCCACATAGAACATTGCTAGTCCTCGAGAAAAAAGATAGAGAGAAAGAAGGATAAGAAACCAAAAGTGTACCACTTTTGCGGGCACTTGCGATTGAACTTAGCATGTGCAACAAGACTTTAAACCTACATGACGAGTTTTTTCTCGTGAGGGTTTGCAGAGAATACACCAACAAAATTCTTTATTTGCAAATGCACTCGATCTCTTATTAGACATAGAATAATCGCACAATCCATTATGAGAAAAATATTTTGAGAAATAGAAGCTAGAATGCATAAAAAGTTTAGCTATGTGAATACTCAAGGAACATCCTTCCTAGAACTCAACGTGTGTAGTGTGAATCAGTCAAAACGAATCGGGTATCATAAGAGTAATTCCTAGATTGCCTTTTCAGAATCAACGCTTCAACTTCAAAATCTCAAGGATATAACTCTCTCAAACGAACTCACGAGATTTAGGTTAGTGTATCGCTCTTGTGTGTGAGGAGGTGAGTAAATATAAGAAAGTTCAAACATCTCACACACACATAAGAAAGAACGAACATATAGAAAGAAAAATGATCTCATGAAAGAATGATAATCACTATAGTGAGAACGTTGAGTTACTCACCACGTTCACTTTCATTTGCCCGAACACCTAGGGGAACATGAATGATTATGGGTGAAGGGGACATGAAATGGTAAGGATATACTGAGATAGGTAGGATAGGATGGTGATGGATGAAAGTTGGATGCGATAGAAGAGTGTTCTATACTTGAAGAGCAAATGTCTTTATTACACAAGAACTAAATACAAACTCTTTTTTTTCTTTTTCTTTTTTTTTCTTTTGCTATTTTCTTTACTTTTTTCTTCTTTTTTCTATTTTTCTATTTTCCTATTTTTTTCCCTTTTTGTCTCTTTCTTTATACTCTCAGCACTGAAGACATTTTACATTTGGAACACTCTTTTTTCTCAAAAATTAAGGATGGAATTAATAGGAAATGTATGTGGATAAGGAAAATATGACAAGGTGATAGGTGAAGTGAATGGTAACATGATATGAAAAAAATGGTGAGTGTATGCATGAAATTTTAGTGATCGGGACAAATTTAAAGGCACATGTTTCTTACAACTCGAAAGTGATGTCGTTCTCAGTGATCAAGCCAAAATTTTTAATAAAGAATAATGAGATCATACAATGATTTAGTGTGGACCCAAAAGAAGTTGAATCAACTTGTGACTCGGAGATTGCGTAAAACTCTCTAAAAGGTGAGAGGCACAAAGCTCACAACCTAAAGTTACTACTAGTGATCCTTAAGGTTTTCTTGAGAATTATAGGAATCTTCAACTCTAAACCGTATTGACGTGATAAGTACGAAAATTTTGTTGAGTCTTAAAATTCATGGTGCAAAATGCCTTGTTACATATTACATAAGCTATTTAGAAAAATATAAATCCTCTAGCTTGATTCCCAGACTTAAAAAGATGGATGATAGAAAATTCACGTCAATGAGTGAGATGAAAGAAACTGCACAAAAATTTAAAAAAATCATGTTCAAAAATCAAAATTTTTCAAAAGAGGTACAATTTTGATAAAATTCCCCAACCCAAATGAAAAGGAACATCATTATCGATGCTAAGTAACATAATTTTTAAAATTGAGAGCAGAACAGCAGGAAAGAGATTACCATAATGAGTTCCAAAAAATGAAGCTCCTAAACTAAACTAAACTAACTGTTTGTTGTTGTTTTTTCTTCCTCTTCTCCTCCTTTTAAAATGAAGGTCGTACTGTACAGCCGTTTGTAGCTGTGATTAAAAAAAGGTATGTCGAATATGGGATGGTTGCAGAGCTATGGGGATCGAAATATGATTTGACAGGTGAGAGGTTGTCAAACTGGGACTGTCCGATTTGATGGGTGCCTGGGTTATGTTGAGTAGGGAAATGGGATTCGGGTATGGTGGGTTCTTGGGTATGGCAACGGGTCCTGTTATGGTATTGTCGGTGTAGGAAATGGGTTCTTCTTGGGTTTGATTTCAGGTTGGGGTTGGTGAGTATGTTGTTCGGTTGGAATCGGGTAGAGGTCGCGATCCAGGTTGCTGATTGGTGGTCGGACTGGGTGCAGCGGGCAGGGGGTTCAGGTTTAAGGAGGTTGGGTCATGGGTTGCTCCCGTTTGGATCGCCCAAAGTGGGCTGGGTCGGAGGGGCATAGGGGTTTTTGGTTTTGGGTCTAACCATATTTAATGGATTTGAGCATGTATGGGGGCAGATAGTCATGGGATCTCGTTTCGAGTTTGGACATTTGGGGCCGAAATGGGTCTAGTTCAGGCCGGATGTAGCGGGTTCGTGTGCGCTCCAATTTTTATTTTGGTTGGTTTCAGGTTGATAACTAGTGGGTATTAGTTTTGGGGTATGGACGGAGGCTTGGTTTGAGTCGGGTGTTTGTTATTTAATAGAGGTTTTGAAGGTGGGTATATGGTTATGGAGGGATGTTGGTTTAGCCATGGAGGAGAGAGAGAACGTGGGGGTGGTTTGTAGAAGATGATGAGGGGTAATTGGGTGAGGTAGGGAGTATGGTAATGCGTGTGTCTTAGGGGGTGTTTGAGTGTGGATGGGGGTGTATGGTGTTAGGGTGAGGGTGTGTGTGTGTTTAATTGTACCTTAAAAATATATAACACTAAAAAAATAAAAAAAAATAAAAATAAAAATCTAAAAATAAAATCCTTCTCTAAAAATAAAATAAAGACTCAATAAAATCAAACTAACTAAAAAATGTAAATAATAAGAAATTACAAAAAACTAAAAACTAAGTAAAATTAAATATGAAAATAAATAAATAAATAAAAACTCGACATGCAAACTAACACATGGACCCTAATATATACAATTACGAACAATGACTCAAATAAAAATTAAAAATAAAACTAATAAAATAAAATAAAAAAATAAGATAACATTAAACTAACTATAAACTACAAACAAACAAACAAAAATAAAGGAAATCAAATACTCGACGCAGTAAAATATATCCTCTAAAAATAAAGAAAATCTATTTAAAAATAAAAATAAAAATAAAAACTACAAAAGAAGTAAAACTAAAATCTAAAGTCCTAAAAATATAAACTCTAGAAAAACTAAAAATAAAGACTACAATTAAAACTAATAAAAAAGAAAAAGAAAAAGAAATATAAAATAAAATCTAGAAAATTCTAAATAAATCCTAAAAATAAAAACGACTCAAAAATAAAAAATCTAAAAATAATAAAAAATAGAAACTCACCACACACATGGGATTGACTGTGGGATTAGGCTAGGTCTGGGGTAGGATATGGTTATGGGATTGATATTTAGCTCCATTTGATGTGGATTTGACTCGACATAGAGCTTTTGACATCGCAACTGCAATTAAGCCTGCATAATAAACAATTTTGCACTTAAAACCTATTTTACCGAGAATTAGCAAGTAAAAATCGTCTATTTGGGATATAAATATAACACTTTTGGGTGCTTATCAGTATTATGGTCAGTAATGAAGGCATAGGGGATCCCATATGTGCATATCACATTTTTCCATATGAAATGGAAGACCTTTGTATAGGTCATTTATATGAGTGGTTTAGCCTCCATCCATTTTGTAAAATAATCTACCGTAGACACCAAATACCTAAATCTTCCTTTTATCTTTGGAAATAGGCCGACCAGATCCATAACCCTGGATGGAAAAACACCAAGGTGGTGTGATCAGCACCAGCTTGTCTCCTGGTCTTTTGTTCACTACTCTGAATCTTTGGCATGTGTCGCACTTCTGTGTGTATTCTTCACAATCTTTCTTCATTGTGGGCCAGTATTATCGTTGAATTTCTATTCTTTTTACCAGGGTTTAACTTACTGTGTGTGTAGACACCCCATTCTAATACCCCTAAATTCTCCTAAGGTCCCTAGCACCTCCCTTCATCATTTCAAACCTAAGTCACCCCTCGGGTACTGACCTAAGGCCATCGGGCGCTCCCAGGCTCCGTTTGACCAAAAGTCAAACTCTTCAGGTCAATAGAGACTGAATAAATCTTCGAAAGGGAACTAAAACCCATTTCCAATGGTCTGCCCCGTGCATGATTATGACTTACGATACAAACGAACGATCCATTTTCCCCCAAAACTTAATTAGGAGGTCACCAGACGCTCCCAAGCTCCGTTTGACCAAAGTCAACTCTTCAGATCGACCGAGACTGGATGAATCTTTAAAGTTAACTTAAACCCCTTTCCAAAGGTCTGCCCCGTGCACGATCGACCGAGATCGTTATGAATAATCCGTTTTACTCTGAAAGGTCACCGAACGTTTCCAAGCCCCGATTGACCAAAGTCAACTCCCCGAACGGAGTCAAGCTCTTTGGAATGTTAAAGTACATCTCCTAAAATTTCCAATGGTCCGCCTTGTGCGAGATTCTGACTTACCATGCAGACGAATGATCCATTTGCGTCAGATAATTCCCTGTCCAAAGGACCGACGAACGCTTTCGAGCCACATTTGACCCAAAGTAAACTCCCGGACCCGGGAGAAGTCCAAATACTTTCGAAGGTCTATGAACTACCTTTCCAATGGTTTTCCCCATGCACGATTTGAATCAACGGTTCACTCTCTACGACCAATTTTTCGAAGGAACCTGAAAGAGACTGCCTAATGGTAGGTTCCAAGCCCTGCCTATCGGCAGTGGGCCTAAACACACCTGCTGATTGGCAGGACCGGGCCTATGTCAATCGGCAGTACCCTAAACCTATAAAAAGGAGGGCCCAACTTCATTTCAAAGGAGAGGAAAATCTGAAATCCATCACTCTCAGCAAGCTCAGAAAACTCCTCTCAAAGTCAGCGTGATTTCCACATCCAAGTCCCTTTCCAACCTTCACCTTTCATCACCTTTGTCAAACAACTTGGTGAATTAAGTACCCTCCATCATCACCCAAGTGCAAGGGGTGCTCTCCAACACCCAAGATCAAGCCCAAGATCTTCAAAAAGGTCTAACTTTCTTAACCCTCTCTTTAAATTCCCCTAAATTCGCATAAATTTGTTTTATTACTTAGCACTTTTATTCTATCATTTCAGATATCCTAATATACTTTTTATTTAGTATTATTTCACATCTCTTATTTTCATATAAATAAAACCCAAAAAATAAGAAAAAGAGGGTTTGCTCGTAAATTCCAAACTGGAATTCTCACACTTTTATCACACTTTTCTCACGACTAAAACACTTTTTTACACACACACACACATATAAGAGAAGTCCCCGATTGGATTTATGGGATAAATACCACCCCTCATTTTTCATAGGAACTACGTGGACTTTGATGCCTTTATAGGCTACGTAGACGTCTCGGGGTAAAACCCGAGACTCGAGTCCTTTTCCTACTTTTTTTCTATTTTTCCTATATTCTTTAAACTTAACTCTCTTAGAATCTCTATATACATATGTCTGTTCTTAGTGGCATATTATCCCGCATGCATTATCATTCCCTTATAATGATCAACTCTAGGATAATCCCATAAATCCTATTTTCTAATATTACTTTTACGAACATTCCTACGGATGACTCGCTTTATCTCTTCCATGATACAAGTTGATGATTCCTATCTCCGCTACATATACCCATGCACATATATCATGGTGAAATAAAGGAAAATAGCAATAACCCATGAGAGATCGTAAGGGTGGAATGGGTGCCTAACACCTTCCCATTTCGTAACTTATCCTCCGGACCCTTTTCGAATCATTTTGATTTCGTATGTATCAGTATGTCTTTGGATGTTGTTTCGAGACGGCTCCCTTTTCTTTTGTCTGTTTTGAGTAAAATAGACTGGCGACTCTATCTCTCTACATTTTTCACCTCATCACAGACGCCGGCCGAAGCACTCCCGAGAGGGATGCGCGGGACCAAGATCCTCTCGAGATGAAGGGGACACCCCCCTCTTCTTTGTCTCTCACACCGCGAGGATCGAAAAGGATGGCCACAATGGCGACTCTTCTAGGGATTTTTATTTTGAGGGATAGACTCTATTTACATGGGTGTTATATTTGTTTATATTTTCCCCTGTTTTGCATGTTCACCTTTACTATTCATGTGTACCTCATGCTTATGCTTCTATTCACACACTTATAGAAATTCTCCAGGTACACTTCACACCACGTGCACCTAGGATCACATATATCCCCATGTTGCACGCATCATCCATATTTGGTATACCATTGGTACTCGTACTTTTCTCCCTGTTGGTCATGATCAAGAAAGATACTCTCATAAGATACTAATAAGAGAATCATGCATGATTCACACGATATCACCAAAGAGCATTGTGATTGATCAAATTTTGTCTAGTAACTGGAGGGTCACTTCATGATGGGCGCTGGTCCGGCAGGGCGCAGTTAACCTAAGCGATATGACTCTCACTTTCCATTTGCCAAGTACCTTCGACATATATCGAATGGTTCCCCCGCATCGTACCGCTTGATCAAAGTCATGACGGGAGGTATATCATAGGGAACCCATTCATGTACGTCGAGTATATCGAATTTGCTCTCACACGTACCGTCCCCATGAGGTATATAGTGAGGCAATCCATGTACAGTTAGGTATATCAAATGGCTTGTCCACACGTACTGATTGCCTTCAAAAGCAAGACGTATATCATGGAATCCACGCCAAAGGGGGGAACCCTTTCCGATTCACCCGACCAACTGCATACCCGCATATAGGTATCAAGCCTTGGACACACATGTTAGATTGTCAGTTTCAACCCGAAACTCTATCGAAATTCTGAGTCGGCCTGTCGTCCAATTTTTACGCACTTTTAAAATGGGACCCTACCCGTGAACCTGGTCACAAGTCCAATCATAGCTTTGCATATGTTACAAACCCAACTTTTCCAGGCAGGGGTCCTGTCCGGCATTTCATTTTGCATTTAGGAGAATTTAATACAAGTGAAAACATAATAATAATAATCATGATGAGACCTGTCTCACAAATATTTCTCCTTCCTTTATTAAAAATCCAAAAACATTTATCCCTTCTTTATAAAAAATCCAAAAATACTTCTCCCTTTTTTATCAAAAATCCAAAAATATTTCTCTTTTCTTTATCAAAAATCCAAAAATATTTTGTCTTTTAATCTCAAAGAGAAAAAAAAATGTTAAAAATATTTTCCTTCTTTCTTTTCAAAAATAAATCCCATTTTACGCCTTCTCAGGTCGATCACACGCCCTTAGCCTGGCTCTTTATTGGCATCGGTCTTCAGTCAAATCACCCCGGAGCTCCATCCGTTCCCCTGCTACTTATTTCGAGTTCGGTATCCATCTATTTTCCATAGAGAACACAAATCAAGTACCAGTTGTGCAGCCAGACTGACAGCAGTTTTAGCTCAGCTCGTGTCCAAGATTAACAACCTTCAAATTGAGGTTCGAGAGATGCCATGAAACTAGGTTCCTATTCCTCAAGAGATCGAGGCCCTATTTCCTCGTGTTATGGGTCCACCCGAGCCTATCTGGGTTCCTGAAGAGTATCAACATACTCCGCGTGCCCCTCATGCTAATACACTACACCAAAACACTAATTTTGTGACTGCCTTTTTGTGACTGCTAATGGGAGTGACAAACCTATAACTCTCGGAAGCACTCACAAAATTATTTATAACTGTCATTAGGAGTGATAAAATCATTGGGTAATGAAGAATTTGAGTTAATTGGTTTGTCACTGCTATTGACAGTCACAAATCTTGTCATATAATTAATTTGTTATTGCTATAAAGAGTCACAAGTTTGTAACTGCTATAAGGAGTCACAAATTTATCAGTACGCTTAAGTTATGACTCTTATGAGAAGTTATAAAATTGTAACTGCTATAAACAGTCACAAATTTTAGTCCAAGATTTAATTTGTGACTCCCATTGGCAGTCAAAAATTTGTGACTGCCAATAGAAGTCACAAATCTTTGTTTAAGTCTTAATTCGTGACCGCTCGTAGGAGTCACAAATTTGTGACCACTAGTAGGAGTCAAATTTTAAGCCAAAAGTTTAATTTCCCTCCTCTCTTTCCTCTCTCATCTTCGCGCTCTCGCTCTCTCCCCTTTCAAGAACGCTCTCTCTCTTAACAAAAATTGAAGGGTAAATTTCTTTGTTTAATCTATTTTCTTGATGTTGATTTTTTGAAGGTTTTGGGTATTCTCGTAGATGCTCTCAATACATTCTCTTTTTTCATTCTCGTTTGTGCATTTATGTCCTTCTCTTAACGCTAAGTTTTTTCATTCTTGCATTTGTGCACTTACAGCTTCGAGGGCTAAGGACTAACAGTGTTCATTTTGTGATTTTGTTCTCGCCGCATTAATTTCAGGTACTTATACCATTCGAAATTTCATTTTGTGATTTCAATTTCTATGGCATCTTTATATATTGAATATTGATGATGTTTAGGTATCGCCATATGATGTTGAATGTGGTGTCACTTTTGCCTCACTGTAAAGGCACAACTCTCAATGAGCTAGTTGAACTCAAGATCTGTTCATCTTGTCTATTTTTTGAGGTAACAAACAAAGATAAATTGGAGCTTCAATTCACATTGATTACCCTTTTATCCTATTTAACTTTTACTTTTTCTTTCAAGTTTCGAGTGGTGCCGGGGGATCGGGGGCTGGAGCCCCCGAGATAAATTGTTTTTGGCTTATTTCGAGTTTTATTCAAATTATAACTTTATTTCGAGTTTTATACAAATTATATGTCTCGAGTTTATTTCAAGTTTTTTTGGGGCATATATGTTTGGGACACAAATTACAGAAATTTGCCAAGGGGCAGATTACAAAAATAAGGGTACATGTTTGGTGGGACTACAAAAAATCATACATACAATTTCTCCAAAAAATCATACATACAAAAAATCAGCTTAAGGTTAAAAAAATACTTGATCCTGATGAGTTAGTGGCTCCGGCTAGCATACACGAAAATCATACACAAAAATCATACATACAAAAACCATACACAAAAATCAGCTTAAGGTTAAAAAAATACCCCATCTTTAATTTAGGTTTAAATTTTTAATTAATTACAATCTTACACCCTCAGTTTTGAATATAATTAGAGTTATACCTTAAAGTTTGAAATTTTACCAAAAACCCTATATATATATATATATATATATATATATATATATATATATATATATTTTTTTTTTTTTTTTCAAAAATTGAACTGGGGCAAAGGCCCCCCTTGGTCCCCATGTGCATCAGTCCCTAACTAAAGGTATGTTTTTGGAAACAAGTAATTGTTGTTAAACTATTTTACATCAATATATCTACAGTGGCACGATAATGGTATTTTACATTTCAAATATGTGTATATATATGTGTGTGTGTGTGTTTAGATGGTATTCAGTTCTTATTACTCCATATATATTTGTTTGATTCAAATGTTTATCACTTTGATTTTGTATTTTGGTTGAGGGGGAATTAATGTGTTTCGGTTGAATTAGGTATAAAATGTTGTCCTAATCAAGCTAGTGCCACCCGAGATGAGTGTAACGATGCCTATGGTATGTATGTACTCTTTTCATAAATTTTAACATTTAACGGTAGTACATATTTCATTACTTTTTGTATATATTATTTGTAGTGGTGATAGGTGGTTACACGCTTGCCCATAGGTTGTTGAATACGTAAATTGGTTGTTTTAAAATTCGTTACTAGTTGTCGATTCTGGTTGGGGTCTGTTTCAGCAATGTATGATATCATTATTTTAGTTCTCCTTACCTCAAGCAGCGCTAGGTACATCTTCTCTTCATTTTAAATTATTTACATAATGTTTATTAACGTATATCTCATTTTGTATCTGTAAAGCGCACATAAATTGGGAAAAAGGTTGACGAGTATGCTAGAGGTACAATAAACTCCATCGATCCACTGCGGTTTGAGTTGTCAATCATAAGTATGGACCACTCCAAAGTGGAATTTCTAGAATCATACCTCCACTCCCCATCAATCTGTCTGACATTTGGCGCCTCTCTAAGAGCCGGAAGAGGTACCGAAACCACAACATTTTGTAAATTAAACTTCGATGAAGCTTCATACTCGATGCTGACATAGGTTTCATTTCCAGAAACAGAAGGCCAGCAGTTAATTGTCAATGGTAAAAGATCAACACCATCACCCGATTGACATGTGAAAATGGCCTATTAGGGTCTTTGAGGCCTAAAATGTTTTCATTCGAGAACAACTCTTTGTTGATGTTAGGATGTGTCTTGAAAAAAATTGTTGGATTACGCCCCGTCTCAATCTGGAGTTGGATAAGCCCGTCATCCTGGTTAAGAATTTAGATTAACCAGCAGTTGGGTGCACATCCTCCACAATCACTTCACCTTCAGCTTTTAGTGATTCCAGAAATTGGTTGGTCCTTTGTGATTTACCTAGCTTCATACCAATGCCTTTTGGTGGAGCAGCAGCAGATGCAGGTGGACGACATGTAGATTTTATAGAAAAGGATTCCACATCAGTGCTTAAACCAAACCCAGAACCACTTAAAAAACCACCTCCGTTGCTTGATATGTTCATATCACTACTAAAACCACTATTAATTCTACCAGAACCCATCGACTGTAGAGACATAAACCCTCCTTTGTCACCTCTATTCTTTTCAATCCTGCTTTTGTCAATTTCACTAGCTTTGCGCTTCATGTCATCCTTAGTTTCATTGATCTTTCTCTGCATTACCAACTTGTGCAAACATATCTAAAGGTAGGCAGGGAACCAAAAAGACTACTAACAGTCGCAAGAGGCCAACCTCACAGACATATGACCACATTATAGCAGAAAAAAGCATCGTGAGAAGCTAAGACAACAATTTGTATCTCTTTCCACTATTGTTCTTGGCCTCGAGAAGGTATTTACTCCTTGCTCTCAATCTTCTTTCATAGGTTTTGCCCAATTTTTTCCCAAGATATTTTAACTAATGGAGCACAAATTGAGTTGTCAACTGTTTTAGTACTATCATTGAACCTATGTTAGAAGTTTATTTTGTAGTGTCACAAGCATAGATGTCACACAACCTTCACAAAGTTAATCTATTCTTGGAGATGTAGTGCTTTCAGTATATATGTAAGATCCAATTGGAGATGTAGCAGCCAATGGTATTTATACACCTCTCCCAGCTCAACAAACTCACATCCATAGCTGGATACGTGACTTCTCTAACTAACTCACAATGTCTCTTTTATAAATTTATTTACTAAATGACACATTTCACAAATGACTGAAAGTTATATACTGTAGTGGAATATGAATTACTGTGGGCTTATACAGGGGATAAGATTTGGAGAAAGGGACTAGTGCTGGTTCAGAAGCATTTCCATCTCCATCTTGTATTCATCACAATATCTTCTCTGCAGGTTCACGCCACAAGTCCATGTAATACCTCAAAGTCAAAATAATGGCTATCATGCTATATAACATCAGTTGTTTTTGTCCTCATCACACCTTAGGTACGTAACTCGATGAAAACGAGTTATATAACATGAGTTATATAACAGTTATATAACGTGAGTTATATAACTGTTATATAACCCATGTTATGTTATATAACAGTTATCATCATCTTAACTACATCTACACATATGTCTTCATTCCCCAATTCCTTATGCAAGTGCATTAATTTGTTTACTATGCTTCTATGATTTGTTGAATTATTGTGTTGGAATGTTCTGAAACGTGTTTTCATAATGTGGTTACTATGCAAATTACTATCTATTGTTGGCTTATCATCACAAAGTGTTATACAAACAAGTGCTTCTGAATCGAGCATGAAGGTCAGTTAAATTTATAGTTGGTGTAGTTAGTAAATTTTGAAAAGTGAAATGTATATAGAGAGGCCGTCTAAAATAGAACTGATGCTAATGAGTTAACATTTGCATAAGCGTAACGATTATTTTGGTGACATGGTATCAACACACACATATGTCACCAAACAACTACATTGATTAAAAGTCTAAAATAGAAGGTTATTATTGTGAATGTCTCATATTTCAATGATCTGAGTCAATTGTGAGGGTGTTATAACCATCTCTCCAATGAGGACTAATAAATTTGAATTCTTTAGAAATATTATAGCCCTAATATCAGAGTAAATGTTCATGCTTAATAGTAACTTATCATTATAGTTATGGTTAGGATGTTAATTATTAACATCTCAGTTGACGTTATTAGTAATATATCCTAAAGGTGAGAATTTGTCTCTTTTTCTTTGCAATAAGTCTCCTCTTTTTTTGGCTCATTATGCTAAAGTGGGGTTGAAGTTTATTTTATGCATCGGTGGCGTCTAGCATTCGCTTATTATTTTTTCGACAATTACTAATATAGACAAGATAAGTTAGTGTACCGCACAAAAAATTACTCGATTAAACTAGGCTAGTTCATGAAACCGTGTTTATTTTTAAGTACACCTCTCTCTTAAAAGATGTTGATAACACCAATTATGAATCTAATTATATTTTATTATTTACAGGTATACACATGGCATACCCGGCATACGTAGTATTCAAAGGCCTAAATTCAGGTGTTTACACTTCGTGGCAAGCAACACAAGCACAAGTCAATGGATACCGAGACGCCATTGAACTAGCTCAGCAGGTGTACTCCGAGTACACGAGGGAGGATGTCACCGCATCAATATCCCCCCACGGTTGATATACCTAGACTTCACGAAGCGTATTCATTGAATGGTGACCCTAATTTAGGTCTAGAATGATTTGTTACATGGTCATGACATTTCATGTCATCGAAGTGTTGTCGTTATTTTTTTAGTTTATTTTTTATTTTATGTTCATTTTATACTTGGCGCCCAAGAAGGGGTTGTTTGATGTTATATTAAGTTTAAAAAAGTTTTATGTGTACTGAATATTTGGAATATCATAAATATAAATGAAATGTTGTCAAAATTTTTAGACTTGTTATCATGATATTTATTGTACTCTCATTATTTCACCATTTTGTGAAAATATAAAGATATTTGTAACAACTCTTACCACATTTAACAAATTTTATTTTTGTAACTGCTAATAGCAGTTACAAATATAAGATTCGTAACTGCTGACAGTAGTTATATGTAGTTATAAATATAACATTCGTAACTGCTGACAGCAGTTATAAATATTAGATTCGTAACCGCTAATAGAAGTTACAAATATTATATTCGTAACTTATGACAGCAGTTACAAATTGGGATCACCAGTCATAACCCCATAGGGGTTATAAAAAATTGTGACTGCTGTTAGGAGTAACAATTTTTTTTGTCACCCCCTAAATTATGACGGTAAATAGCAGTTATAAAGGTCATTTGTGACTGCTAACAGCACTCACAAATCTCCTATTTTGGTGTAGTGATGGGCCACCGCCTTCCCAGCTTCCTATGCCGAACCTTTCCCAGCGTGGGGCTAACTTGCCTATGATCGTTGATCCGAAAGAGGAATAATTGAACAAGGTCAAAGAAGTTATCAAGATGCTAACTAAGAAGTTTGACCCAGTCCGAATCTCTGGAAATTACATGGACTACACCCACATCCCTCCTTATCCTAAGGCAAGGTTACCCGAGAAGTTCAAGATGCCAAATATCGAGAAATTCGAAGGAAGTGGACCCCCGATTGTTCATCTTCACAGTTATCACCATTCCATGACTCTCCTAGGGGATTCTGAAGAAGTGATGGCCCCATTGTTTCAACAAACTTTGAAGGATAGCGCCCTCCGATGGTTTTTGTCTCTCGAGGAGTCCAAAATTCGTAGCTGGGAGGATGTAGCCCGTGAATTCATGTTGCAGTACAAATACAATGAAGAGCTTGAGGTCACCCGCCGTGACTTAGAACTACTCAAATATAACTCTGGGGAATCAGTCATTAACTTCATAGCCCGATGGAGGAAAAAGGTAGCCACTATGACCAATCGGCCATCCGAGGAAGAACAAGTCAACATAGTGAAGAAGAACTTCTTGCCCTATGTTCAAGAAACCATGGGAGGAAAATACTATCCCCAATTTCGAGATCTCAGAGAAGTAGGAGTAGAAATTGAGGAAGGTCTTGCTAAAACATAGGTTGAACCAAAGATGGCGTCCGGACAGTTCACCCCCAGAAAATATGAAAAAACTGCCAGTGCTGTAATCTCAACAATCAACAACATCTCTCAACCAACCACTTCGTGGGCACCAGAAAGCCGCCCAGTCCGAGTCCGAAAGTAATACACCGAGCTCCATGCTCCCCTCTCCAAAGTTTATCAAGCCCTGTTCAGCCGAAACCTTATCAAACCTTTGGACCCCCATCCATTGCCCAATCCACTTCCAAGAAACTTCAAGGCAGATGCCCACTGCACCTTTCACCAAACTTCTGGCCATACCACAGACCAATGCTTTCACATTCGAAACATAATCCAAGGTTTAATTGACCGAGGTATTATTGCCCCACCACAACCCACTCCCAAATCATACCAATGCTATATTCCTAGAAATGGACCCAAAATTTGATCCCTCAACTCAAATCACACCCATACACTCTCCTAAATCTCTCAGAACTTGTCCATATTTCCTCTTACACCTTATTAGCCTCGCTGATCAAGAACTATCACTCCTTACCAGAGCATGCATCGTTGTCCATACCCGTTTTAAAGATGAAAGTATGAAATTATCAGAAGTGTTAAACCAACTCCTAGAGTTTGGGATGAAATTGCCCTCACATATGATCGCTGATTGCCAGAGGTTCAGCACGATGTTATTGGAAGCACAGAAATGGGCCCAAAAGTCATATAGTTGTGTGGTACCAACCGATGAAGTCAGCCTAGATGACATTGTCCAGATCATGGCATAATCATTCAGGCAAACCAACGATATTTGCAATATGATCGAGTTACTTGATACTCTGAAGTTACAAGGGCGCCTAGTCCCTTCACCTTTACTTATCCCCACAGAATGGGAAGACATGTATGAAGAAGACATTCAAGTTGTGGAATGCATTGACTTTACATGGAAAGACAAAATTATTGCCACTGGATGAGGGGAAGAATTCGAAGATTCAAATAAAGGGCAAGCTTCAGAGAAAACTGGCCCAATAGCCGACATGTGTGAGATGATATCATATGACGTGCTCCTCGGAGAAATAAATAAGATGGCAGAACAACCCAAGATTTACGAAGAAACAGGGTTCATGTTCTTCCCTTCTTCAGTAAATCGCGTGACCAGATCAGGGAGGCATTACCAGATCCCAAGCCCACGACTAGCCAATGACAAAGGGAAGGGCGTTGAAAACCTTCCTATGCTAGAAATGACCCTCGAGGAAAGCAAGATCCTCAATCAACTGAAGAAAACTCAAGCAAACATCACTCTGTGGGGGATTTTCATGTCTTCCCAGCTGCACAAAAATGCTTTGATCAAATTTCTCACTGGACCCATAGTTCCTCCTTCTACCATACCAGAAGAAGCGATAAATTTAGTCAGATCCTTGACCTCAACCCGAATTCTATCCTTTTCCGAAGAATAAATCCCCAGAATTATGTTAAACCACAATCATGCACTCAACATCTCCGTCGAAGTTATGGGGAAGATCGTACCACTCTCTCTTATTGATAATGGATCCGCCTTGAATGTCTGCCCATTAAGAACTTTTAAATGCTTAGGACTAAAGGAAAATGACCTCGCTCCAACCTCTGCTGCTATACGTGCCTACGATAATACCCGTCGGGAGGTGATGGGATCCATAAAACTTATAATAGGTGTTGACCCTATAAACCCTGTCGTTGAATTCCAAGTTATTGACATTCCAGCCTGTTTTAACCTATTGCTCAGACGACCTTGGCTCCACAATATCAAGGGTGTGTCTTCCTCACTTCATCAGATATTGAAGTTTTTTGTCGACGGACGCGTCATCACCATTTTGGGCGACGACGCCGAGGGTGCAAGCACCAATAGCCCAATCCTTGAGATACAACACGGGTCAAATAATATGGTCCTATCGGGATTCTGAGTTGAACCACTTCTACTACCGACAGGGAACAATTTGAAAGAAAGTGTTTGTTCAGAATACGACCCTCATGGTAACATCAATTGATATACCCGTTTATATCCTTGGCCTGGCTGACGACTATCTCCAAAACGGACGACCCTACGAGGGGCCGACCCTTCACCAGGCCCCAGCTGGCCTCTGCCAGGCACAGACGACCCTACGAGGGGCCAATTCTCCACCAGGCTCCAGACGACCCTACGAGGGGCCGACCCTCCACCAGGCTCCAGACGACCCTACGAGGGGCCGACCCTTCCCCAGGCTCCGGACGACCCTACGAGGGTACGACAGTACGAGGCCAGAATCAAGCCAGACTCACTACCGGAAGGAACTTTGCCCTCGGCCTCGTCTCATAGGCCGAGGGTGACATCATCACAGCGCGTGGTTTGGGAGACGCGTGGAACAGTGCGCGTGAGGCTCATATGACACGTGGAAGACCGTTATAACCAAATCACACCCTCACGTGAGGGAATATTATGTCATCATTGGGCATCTACAGGTGTCAACAGGGGATTGGATAGATCATCATTCACATGCACCATGCATACTTGGGGGGTACACTACACCCCCCAAGACCTATATATACTTATCGCCTACAACCCTACAGGGGATCAGATTATTGCAACCCTAGCTAAGAACCCTGCTTGTACACACAGTAGAGAGGGAGAGCTTATATGCATTGTATCCAAGGCCATTAGTGCCCATACTTAGTGGATCACACACTCACAGTGGATGTAGGCCAAATTGGCTGAACCACTATATATCATTATCTTACTCCTCTTATACTCATCCCCTTCTACACACATATACACTTACATACTTATATACCTGCATCTCTATGGCTGCCATGGCTACTACTATTTGAGCTCATTATCACTTATCCGGTGGTGCTAAATCTTAGCATCATCAGTTTGGCGCCGTCTGTGGGAACGAGAAGACATCTCTTCCTTTGAACAGCTTGACCTCACTGGGCACTCTGGTGGTGAACCAACGCTCCCCCTGAGAGGAGGTGTTTCACCATTGAAAGAGACCCACTAAGGTTCCCAAGCTCACCAGTCCTTTCAGTTTAGCTATTCTAGCTCAAGCACATGGCACCTGAGATGCCACCACCACCACTTCCCCTGCCGGATGAAGGGGGAAGACCCAGTTCCAGTCAGCCGCCACCCCAGTCTGAGATGGCTGATGTGGCGGTAGCCCTAAAGTCTCTAGCAGCAAGCCAGCGGATGATGCAGGAGCAATTCACAGCTCTAAGCCAGAACATACTAAGGCCACCAGGGGCCTCACCTGAGATGATCACTCCGGCAGCGGCTCCAGGACAGCATGAGGCCAGGGGACCACCCCAGGCACCACGCAAAGACCTGCCACCCCCTCAGCGGCGTAGGGATGTTGCTGACCCCCGGCGTCTCCGCCTGGGGAGGCAAGGAAACCCTTGCCCTGAGGACAGGTATGACGATCTGGAGGGAGAGGAGGCCCCAATAGAATGCTGGGAACCATATGAGGTCTCCAACAACACTGTGCGACCCCTCCAGGATAGTAGGGGAAAGTGCGGGAGACCAAACCCTGATGATCGTCCAAGAGGCTCTGCTTTTGATCGCTTGAGCAGGGGGTCTGCCTTTGAGAGGCTAGGCCCAGTAAATGACCTGCGGGAACAGTTGTCCAGGCCAAGAAGCGTCGCGAGATCCAGAGGGGAGGAAGCAGATGGCCGACCCCGAGGACGAGATGACGGCCAGAGGGAAGTGAACAGTCGACACAGGCCTGCAGCAGAACCCTTCGTCCACCTCGGAGAGGCGGCAGGGGATAACATCGGCCAGGCCGACCCTGTGAGGCCCTGGAATGACTCAATCCAGCGGTTAGAGGATAAGATTGGTGATATATTGAAGAGCCGAGACCCTCTTCAGAGGGGGTACACCATAGGCTCACCCTTCATGGCGAAGATAGTCAACTTCCCCACGCCGTCAAAATTCAAGCCACCAATGGTCACCCCAAGGTATGACGGGAGCACCAACCCCGTCCACCATGTGGAGATGTATCAGTCGGCGGCAGACATATACTCTATCTCAGATGAGATGAGGTGTCGTTCCTTCTCTGGTACCTTGATAGGGGCTGCGCATGTTTGGTACACATCTCTTCCGAAAAATTCCATTGGAAACTTTAAGCAGTTGGCAGACCTGTTCATCCATAATTTCTGCTTTGGGGTGAGGCCACAGAAGAAGACCACCCACCTGCTCTATGTCAAGCAGGGGAAGAGTGAGAGTCTGAGGGACTATATAGCCAGATTCAATAAGGAGAAGCTGGAGGTGGAAGACTATGAGGAAAGCATAGCTATGACAGCCCTGATTGGAGGACTCCAAAAGGGGAAGCTGTTATGGAAGCTTGCTGAAGACCCTCCGAGGACGATGGCTGAACTGTTGTCAACAGCGGGAAAGGTGATGAACGCCGAAGAGGCGATGGCGGCAAAATATGAAGACGAGAGAGGGGGTGCTAGTGGGAGTAAATACCCTAAGAAGAACAAAGAGGGGAAGAAGAGGTACTCGGATGACAAGTTCGCGGGGTACACCCCTCTGACGGTCAGCTGTGAACAGATTCTCAATGAGATTAAGAGTGACCGATCCGTGAAGTGGCCCGAGAAGCTGAGGGCAGCCCCCGGGAAGAGGAATAAGAACCTGTGGTGCGAGTTTCACCAAGACCACGGCCACGTAACGGACAAATGCTTTGCTCTGAAAGATGAGATTGAGAAGATGCTAAAGGAAGGGAAGCTCAGAAAGTACGTCGACAAAGGCGCCTTCAAGAGGGGCCGAGGGGACGACCCCAGAAAGAAGCGAGGCGACGCATGCAGAGAAGGTCCTCAAAAAATAGGGGACGACCCTTCTGATGATGAGGACGACCCTGACCTTCCGCCGAGAGATGACCACGACCCTGTTAAGAGGCTTAATATGATCTCGCTCGGAGTGGGAATGATCTCCGGGGGTCTTGCAGGAGGAGGGTCTGAGGTCGCCGACAGGAAGGCCCATGTGGCTGAGGCCAAGGCAGTGACGAAGACGGTACACGCGACTTCTCTGGAGGGCAAGTCAGAAAAAAGGAAGAAGGTTGATATGGACACTTTGATAGTGGGATTTTCAAGAATGGACTTCAAAGGCCTCTTGGCCCCGCATGATGACCCTCTCGTCATCACTACCAGGGTACACGGGTGCGAAGTGCCGAGGATCCTAGTAGATGGGGGCTCATCCGCAGATGTGATGTTTTGGCCATGCTTCAAGGCCTTGGGGCTCAGTCGTGCCAGACTTGTCCCATACCATCATCCATTGATTAGGTTCAGTGGGGAGAAGGTTCACCCCCTGGGAATATATGAGGCTGATGTCAGGATGGGGGACGAATGGCCGAGATGGCTCACCAAGAAGGTCAGCTTCTTTGTGCTGGATGAGCAGGTGTTTTCGGCATACAACATCATACTGGGACGTGTGGCCCTCAAGGGGTTTGAAGCTGTGTCGTCCACAGTCCACCAGATGGTTAAGTTCCCTACCCCTTACGGGGTGGGGGAAGTTCAGGGAGACCAAATGACAGCGAGAGAGTGCTACTACAACTCCGCTGAAGAAAGGGAGGCACACAAGAGGACTACAGCCACTTACAACATTGATACCCTAGACCCCAGGGACGAGACGAAGCTCAAAAAAGGAGAGGCCGCTGAGGAGGTAGAACCCATCATCCTCGATGAGGATGACCCGGGAAAAACCGTCCAAGTTGGCAAGTCTCTGAAGCCCAGTATCAAGGAAGACCTCATCAAACTGTTGAGGAGAAGACGAAGCGTCTTCGCGTGGAGTCATGTAGATATGCCAGGGATCGACCCTGAAATCATGTGACACAAGCTCAATGTGGTAGAGGGAGTGAAGCCGGTGAAGCAGAAGAGGAGGATTTACTCTAGAGAGAAGTACGAGGTCATCAGGGATGAGGTCAAGAAGTTAGAAGATGCTGAATTTATCAGAGAGGTCATTTACCCTGAATGGCTGTTCAATGCAGTCATTATCCCAAAGGCCAACGGCAAGTGGAGAATGTGCGTGGACTTCACAGACCTCAACAAGCATTGTCCCAAAGACAGCTTCCCTCTCCCCCGCATCGACCAGATGGTAGACGCTACCGAAGGCCATGAGCTCATGAGTTTCATGGATGCCTACTCAGGGTATAACCAGATTTTCATGAACCCTGAAGACTCGGAGAGGACCGCCTTCATCACTGACAAGGGGACATACTGCTACAGGGTCATGCCCTTTGGCCTAAAGAATGCAGGGGCAACGTACCAGCGCCTCGTGAACAAAATGTTTGAAGATCAAATTGGGAAGTCTATGGAGGTCTACGTAGACGACATGCTGACTAAGAGTCTGAAGGCAGAGGATCATGTGGCAGACCTGGAGAAGACCTTTAATACGATGGACAAGTACCAGATGAAGCTTAACCCGGCCAAATGTGTCTTCGGTGTCGGAGCAGGGAAGTTCCTGGGGTTCATTGTCAACCAAAGAGGCATCGAGGCCAACCCTGAAAAGATAAAGGCCCTTGTTGAGATGAAGACCCCCAAGTCCATTAAAGACGTTCAGAGGCTCACAGGGAGAGTGGCTGCCCTGAACAGATTTGTGTCAAGGGCCACAGACAAGTGTTTACCATTCTTCAAGATCCTCAGTAAGGCCTTCGAATGGAGTGAGGAGTGTGATGAGGCCTTCAAGGAGCTAAAATCATACTTAGGGTCTCCCTTGCTGCTGTCGCGACCCGTACAGGGTGAACTACTTTACGTGTACCTCGCCGTCTCAGAGTCGGCCATCAGCGCAGCCATTGTGAGAGACGAAGATGGAATACAGAAGCCTATGTATTTTAACAGCAAGGCACTCCAAGGGGCAGAGCAAAGATACCCGAGGATGGAGAAGCTGGCATACGCCTTGATCCATGCCTCAAGGAAGATGAAGCCGTACTTTCAGTCCCATACAATGGTCATCCTCACCGACTCTCCTCTTAGGCAGGTCCTACACAAGCCAGAAAAATCAGGTAGGTTGATGGCCTGGGCTATAGAGCTGGGGGAGTTTGACATTGTGTATCAGCCTAGGACGGCCATTAAGGGGCAGGCATTGGCAGACTTCGTGGCTGAGTTCACCTGGGAAGATGATGAGGCCGAGGGTGAGACCCTCGAGAAGATAGATACAAAAGACACACCCGCGGATAGGGCTGAGATGAGCACCGCTAGAAGGAACGCGACTGAAAACGAAGAGGGAAGATACATCTTTAGACAGGGGTCCCTCTCTGAGGGAGATTTTTCAGAAGGAAAGACTCTGTGGAGCCTCTTCGTTGACGGGTCCTCCTGTGACAGCGGAAGTGGTGCTAGACTGATACTGTCAGCACCCGATGGCACAGACATCGAATACGCCCTGAGGTTCAACTTCAAGGCCTCCAACAACGAGGCTGGATATGAGGCCTTAATAGCAGGCCTCTCCTTGGATAAGTCTCTTAGTGTCGGCCAGATTCTGGTCCATAGTGATTCAAGGCTAGTAGTGAATCAGATACTAGGAGCCTACGAGGCTAAGGACGAGAGGATGGCTAGGTACCTTGAGAAGGTGAGGTCATTACTGAAGGGCTTAAGAGAAGTGAAATTAAGGAGGGTACCTAGGCTCGACAATGGCCGTGTTGATGCCCTTGCTAGGTTGGCCTCGGCGACTAGGACAAACATCAGGAGGACGGTCCCAGTTGAAATTTTGCTTCAGCCAACTATTGAGGACCCCGAGGGAACACTTGGCAATTGCCTAAATGTCTCTCAAGAAGCTTCGTGGATGGACCCCCTGATCAGATACATTAAAGAGGGTGAGATGCCAGAAGCGAGGCAGGAAAGGAAGAAGCTGAGGTACAGGGCGGCAAAATTCACTGTCATCGGAGACATCTTATACAAAAAGGGGTTTCTGCTCCCCTTACTTAGGTGTGTGCATCCCTCAGAAGTCCCTTCCATTTTGCAAGATGTGCATGAAGGGTCGTGCTCAAGCCACATTGGGGGTAGATCCCTAGCGAAGAGGGTAATCACCCAGGGGTACTGGTGGCCGACCTTGGGGAAAGACGCAGCGGCATACGTAAAAAAATGCGACAAATGTCAAAGATTTTCCACCATCCCTCACCAGCCCCATCAGCCTCTTACTTCCATTACATCCCCATGGCCATTTGCAGTGTGGGGGATCGACCTAGTAGGACCCTTGCCTAGGGCCATCAATAACTATCGATTCCTCATCGTAGCCGTTGATTATTTTTCAAAATGGGTGGAGGTGGAGCCAATGGTGACAATCACAGAGCAGAAGACCTTCCAGTTCATCTGGAAAAACATCATATGCAGATATGGTCTCCCCAACACCCTCATCTCGGATAACGGGACTTAGTTCAAGAATGCCTCTCTACAGAAATACTGTGAGAGGGTAAGTATCAAACAATTTTTCTCCACCCCAGGCCGACCTCAGGCCAATGGGCAAACCGAAGTTACGAATAGGACAATCCTAGACGGAATTAGGAAGAGGCTTGAGGAGGCAAAAGGAATATGGGTCGAGGAGTTATATTCCGTGCTGTGGGCATACAGGACGACAGTGAGGACCTCTACCGGAGAGACCCCATTCATGCTAGCCTATGGATCAGAAGCCGTCATCCCCACCGAAGTCGAGTTTCCTACTCATAGGGTCCAAATGTACGACCCCCAGGGAAACGCGGAAGAAAGGAGACTTGACTTGGACCTGATTGGGAAAAGGAGGGAGGACGCTGAGTTAAGGCAGGCCGCCTACCAACAGAGGACCGTAAGGTTCTACAATCAGAGGGTGAAACAGAGGCCCATCGCAGTGGGGGACTTGGTCCTCAAGAAGACTTGGCAAAAGCCCAACAAGCTTCACCCTAATTGGCATGGCCCATATGGGGTCATCGATGAAATCATCCCTGGGACCTACAGGCTAGAAAACCTAGAGGGGGAACCTTTTTCAAACCCCTGGAATGCAGATCATTTGAAGAAATACTATCAGTAGTGTTGTGAGGTCTTGAAAGGCCATAATTGTAATGAGAGTTGCTCCAACAGAACACTTGGAAAATTAATGAGAAATATCAGTGTTTCCCTCATCCTGTTGTCAGTCCTAGCACGCATGGAAACATCTATTAAAATCCATTAAATTGGAAAGTTGATCCATCGGCTATAATGGGGACCAGTGGAGGGGACGACCCCACCACTGTCCTCAACAAAGACGAGGGAAGACTTTAAAATCCATTAAATTGGAAAGTTGATCCCTCGGCTATAATGGGGACCAGTGGAGGGGACGACCCCACCACTGTCCTCAAGAAAGACGAGGGAAGACTTTAAAATCCATTAAATTGGAAAGTTGATCCCTCGGCTATAATGGGGACCAGTGGAGGGGACGACCCCACCACTGTCCTCAAGAAAGACGAGGGAAGACTTTAAAATCTATTAAATTGGAAAGTTGATCCCTCGGCTATAATGGGGACCAGTGGAGGGGACGACCCCACCACTGTCCTCAAGAAAGACGAGGGAAGACTTTAAAATCCATTAAATTGGAAAGTTGATCCCTCGGCTATAATGGGGACAAGTGGAGGGGACGACCCCACCACTGTCCTCAAGAAAGACGAGGGAAGATTTTAAAATCCATTAAATTGGAAAGTTGATCCCTCGGCTATAATGGGGACCAGTGGAGGGGACGACCCCACCACTGTCCTCAAGAAAGACGAGGGAAGACTTTAAAAATCCATTAAATTGGAAAGTGATCCCTCGGCTATAATGGGGACCAGTGGAGGGGACGACCCCACCACTGTCCTCAAGAACGACGAGGGAAGACTTTATTTAAAAATCATTAATTTGGTTACTTGAACCCTCGGCTATAATGGGGCCACATGAGGGGACGACCCCACATTGGTCCTCAATAAAGACGAGGGAGGGGTTAGTAGCATCAACAACGAGCAAACCATAATAGAATTAAATGTGGAAGACAACAATTATGGAAGGGAAGAGACGATGGTATTAATAAAACATAAAATATCAAGTGTTTTACAAAACCATTGAACAAAAATACACTAGAAGGGTATGGGCTACAGGCAGCCACCCTATGGGATGACATCAGAGGGCAGGGCCTCTACATCGATAGGAACGGTCTCCTCAATAACCAGAACAGGGTGATCTTCAGAAGTGCCGACCCCCTCGACCTGAACTTGGGATTCCACTTGGTTGAGGGCCTCGGCAATTAGGGGGTCGTCCAGTTGAACACCCTCCAGTGAAGGACGAACCGACGAGACGACATCACCGAATTTGAGGACGACCCATCGGCAGGCCGTCCTGATCCCCCTTTCCAGATACTCAAGGCCGAAGCCCTGAAATTCATCTGAAGACTTATAAGCCTCAACAGCATCGGCCTCAACTCTCTTGATGGCTGCTTCCAGATCAGTCTTGTGCTTGACTTCCATGTTCAGTAAAGCCTCATCCCTATCCTTGATGATTAAGTCCTTGGCTTGCAGGTCGGCTTCGTGCTGCCTCATCAGCTCATCTAGGACCCTAGCATGCTCGGTCCTAGCACTCTCAAGCTCAGCCCTCGCAGTATCAAGCTCAGTCTTCGCAGCATCAAGCTCTATCTGCAAGTCAGCCTCATGCTGAATAGCCCTCTCAGCTTCATGAAACTTTTGTTGGTTCTCAGCCATCCACTTGGTGGCCGAGGTTAAGGCACAAACAGACTGCAAGACAAATGAACAAATATCAAGAGGGGCCGAGGGAACAGTTAGTGAGAATAAAATTAAAGAGGTAGGTCAAGACCAATACCTGAGCAAGGGAGTGCAGACCATAGTCGTACACTTTAGCAGGAGGCATCTTTGCTAAGAACTCGAAATCAGAGGCCGACGGTGCCGAGAACATCGAGGCCTTGGCAGCCCTTAAGTTCGCGATCAATGACGAGGGGTCGGCCCTCAGATGGGCCAGATTTTGAGACCAGAAGGCCCCCATGCTGGACGAAGAGGTCGTCCCCTCGGAGGCGTCGACTCTGGCCCTCGTCCGAGAATCAGGCCGAGGCTCAACTGGGCCCTCAGGCTCCTTCCTTTTATTTTTATTTCTATCAGTGCTCGGCTCCACCACTGTCGGCCCAGCGGCCTTTGTCTTCCGCGGAGCCTGCTGAGGCTCCTTCCCCTTCTTTTTGGCCAATCCAGACAGTAAGCTAGGAACCGTCATTTCCCAAAGGTAGTCTGGTGTACCTGCAGGACGATCTGATAAGAGGACGATATGTTAGAAAAATGCAGATCTAAAGAGGAAACACTTGGAAAAAAGCAAAGAATGGAAAATGTTCAGTATAACTCACATAATTCAGTCAGGGGGCCGACCCTCAGACCGGCTTCTTTAAGGAACCGGGGGGTCATCAAGTCTTCGAATTTTGCAAGCTCACCCTCTCGCCCTCGTCCTCTCAGATAATCTACAATGTCCTTCTCCTCCAGACTAAGTCCAGGGTCTGACCTGGCCTTCATGGAGGGGTTGGCCCATTTTCTGGGGACCCTCGGAACATCAGCGGTAGGCTCCCATTCCCCAGAAACGAAGAAAAACCTCTTCTTCCAATCATGGTTGGAAGTTTGTGCCACATGGAGGAGTTTCTTCTCAGACCTCCTTGCCCCCAGATGATAATATCCAGGCTGCTTGGACGAGGAGGTGATGTTATAGCAGCCCAGAAATAGGTCAGCCGAGGGCTCGTCGGTAAAGGCATTCTTCCACATGGAAATATAGCCCAAGATCGTCCTCCAAGAGTTGGGAGGAAGTTGAGAGGGGGAAATGCCGAGGGCAACCAGAATATCTGCAATGGCAGGGTGCAGAGGGAGCCTGACTCCCACCTTGAACATCTGTTCGTAGACTGCAACCTCTCCCTCTTGGCAATCAAAGACCCTCTCAGCCTCAGAGGGAACCCTCATAGTCACCCCGGAGGGCACTCCATAAATATGCCTCCATATCAGGAGATCTCGATCCCTAACAGAGGAGATAAAGGACGAGGCGTGGGAGGTATCAACCTCATCATCTGTATCATCGTCCTCAGATCTCTCCCCCTCATCACCTGCAGGAGGACCCTGAGGAAAAGCCACTTGGAAGGCATTGGGGGACAGGGTTGTCATAGGGACAGCCTCAGAGGGGGCCGTACCCTCGGCCTCTCGGCCTGGGCTGAGGTCAGGTGTGTCCCTTCTACCAGAAGTTCCAGCACCAGTTGGTGAGGAGACTCTCTCGTCCATCTCACTTGGGTTGGGTGTCTCGGCAGGACGAGGTGACGACCCACAAGACTCAGAAGGTTCAGACGGTCTTACGGTGGCAAGAGGAATGGGAAAGATGGGTCGTACCCAATTAGGGTCGGCCCCTCGTCTCCTCTCTTCCTCTTCCTCTATTCGTCTGATCTCAGCAAAGAGTTTCTCTCTCAAGGGTGGGAATTCAGACACTAAGCTGTAAAGCCTCCTAAGCATTAAGGGGAAGACCCTACACTTGGAGAAACTACGCTAGACTTGGCTAATTCAACTACAAACACTTGGGGGATTGACCAGGTTTGACTTTTGGATTAAACAAAAGAACTCAAAGGTTTTCGTCAAGAACGTTCAAGAACCTCTAACCGAAGAAGGCACCTGAAAAAGCTATGGGGAACTCGAAGAAAATGCAACCCTATGGCCCTAAAAAACAAACAGAATTGAAGACAAAGGAAAGGTCTTAATGAAGGAGAATACCTGATAACGAGGGTGAGTAACGCTGCTGAGACCTGACGAAACGAAGGCTGCAAGTGGCAAAGCTTACTGGTTCTAGAGAGAGAATAAACTTGGGCGCGAAGAATAAGAAGCTGGAGAGAGAGTTTAAAAAACTCTTTAAATACCTTGGCAATGAATGGGCACATTTGCCAAGAAGGGTATAATTAGGGCACACAGCCCCATGCGAGTGTGCAGCTGCCGTGCCTTGGAAACTTGAATAGCAATGAGTACCTGCCCATGTGTCACTCACCTAACTGATCATACACGCATCTCAATTTCAACAATATCCCTCAGCCATCTCAATAGCACCTATGGCTAAGGGCTGGGGGGTGATTGATATACCCGTTTATATCCTTGGCCTGGCTGACGACTATCTCCAAAACGGACGACCCTACGAGGGGCCGAACCTTCACCAGGCCCCAGCTGGTCTCTGCCAGGCACAGACGACCCTACGAGGGGCCGACCCTCCACCAGGCTCCAGACAACCCGACGAGGGGCCGACCCTCCACCAGGCTCCAGACGACCCTGCGAGGGGCCGACCCTTCCCCAGGCTCCGGACGACCCTACGAGGGTACGACAGTACGAGGCCAGAATCAAGCCAGACTCACTACCGGAAGGAACTTTGCCCTCGGCCTCGTCTCATAGGCCGAGGGTGACATCATCATAGCGCGTGGTTTGGGAGACGCGTGGAACAGTGCGCGTGAGGCTCATATGACACGTGGAATACCGTTATAACCAAATCACACCCTCACGTGAGGGAATATTATGTCATCATTGGGCATCTACATGTGTCAACAGGGGATTGTCTAGATCATCATTCACATGCACCATGCATACTTGGGGGGTACACTACACCCCCCAAGACCTATATATACTTATCGCCTACAACCCTACAGGGGATCAGATTATTGCAACCCTAGCTAAGAACCCTGCTTGTACACACAGTAGAGAGGGAGAGCTTATGTGCATTGTATCCAAGGCCATTAGTGCCCATACTTAGTGGATCACACACTCACAGTGGATGTAGGCCAAATTGGCTGAACCACTATATATCATTATCTTACTCCTCTTATACTCATCCCCTTCTACACACATATACACTTACATACTTATATACCTGCATCTCTATGGCTGCCATGGCTACTACTGTTTGAGCTCATTATCACTTATCCGGTGGTGCTAAATCTTAGCATCATCATCAATGTCATTCAAATGTTCAAAAATATGCACTTCATGCCTGGGCTGCGGCTAGGGCAAAGCCAACAAGGGATACTTAAGCCCATTGAACTGAATAAAGCTTTCCCTCGTTAAGGTTTGGGGTATCAACCATCAGAACAAGAGCTCAAAATGATCCTCCAGTCTCGACCAAAGAGGAGACTAGACTGCATCCAGACTATCCTAGGTGACTCCTTGAATGGACGATTCATTAAAAAGTGCAAATATTTCCCCTTTTGCGGCTTTTTGGAACCTTGGTATGACCATACAGACAAGAAGATGAAGCCTAGAATGGAGATATTTTTCCAATACAACAACCCATGGGACGAAAGTTCCCAAAACCATGTACAGTCGCTTATCAGAGATAATGAAGATTCTAAGGGAAATGACTCTGAAGATTCCTTTAACTTACAGACACTAGGGCTGACACTCTGTATGGTTCATTCAATCACTACATCACTGGATCCATCCCACCTGATTAAAGCTATTGATACACCTCTCCTCAACTGGCATGCTACGCCGGTTCTTCCTATTAAAATACCACCTAACCCCAATTTTTATCCCATTTCTTCTTCTGTTGTCTATTCTTGCTTAAATGTAATAGAGACCTCATTTTATGAGGTTCTTAATGTATTTTTCCTATCAATGAAATAAACGAAGATTTTGAGTATCTTACTGTGCCTTACATTAATTGTTTAGATTCTAATAAAACTCTTGATGATGATGATTAATTTGCAAATGAATAATTCGTAATTGATCTAAATAAGGTTAATAACAAACAACATAACCGCATTCAAGTTAATGAAGAAGAGACTGTTATTGTTAACCTCGATTCTAGTAGCCAACTATGCGAGATTAGGATAGGGGCTACCCTTGATGAGTATGAGCGCGCACAACTTGAAGAATTATTGAAGGAGTTCGTGGATGTCTTTGTATGGTCCTATGACGATATGCCTGGCATTGATCCTAAAATAGCTTAACATGAGATCCCCACTCTTCCGAATTATAAGCCAGTTAAATAAAAGCTGAGAAATCTCCGCACCGAATGGTCGCTCAAAGTCAAAGAAGAGGTGGTCAAACAGTTGAATGTGGGCTTCATTCGTGTGATTGAATATCCCACATAGCTAGCCAATATAGTGCCTGTGCCAAAATCAGGAGGGAAAGTTCAAATGTGTGTAGACTACGGGGACTTGAACAAAGCTTCTCCAAAGGATGACTAACCGCTACCCAATATCAAAATGATCGTGGAAAACACAGCCAGTCTTGCTCTCAATTCATTTGTCGATGGGTTTACCGAGTACAACCAAATCAAAATGCACCCAGATCATTAAGAAAAAATGCTTTCATCACCCCATGGCCCATGGGGAACCTTTTGCTACACTGTTATGCCATTTGGTCTCAATATTGCTGGGGCTACCTACCAGAGGGCTGCCACAACCATCAAACATGATCTGATTCACAAGAAAGTCAAGGTCTATGTGGATGATATGATTATCAAGTCCAAAACTAGATAAGGTCATGTTCCCGCTCTCCGAAAGTTCTTCGAACGACTGTGACGATATCAAATGAGACTCAATCCACAAAAATCTTTCTTCGGCATTACAAAGGGAAAACTCTTAGGATTTATGGTTAGTAAAAAAGGGATAGAAGCAGATCCTTCCAAGCTAAAAGCCATAATTGAGATGCCACCTCCCCGAACAGAGAAAGAAGTTTGTGGTTTCCTTATGAAATTATAATACATCATCCGGTTCATCAGCCAGCTAACCTCCATCTGTGAATCAATTTTCAAACTCCTCCGAAAGGATTCAACCAAAGTTTGGAATGAGGTCTGCCAAGAATCTTTTGACCGAATCAAACAATACCTGACTTAACCTCTAGTACTCATGCCACCACAGCCTGGTCTCCCTTTGCTTCTATACCTAACCATAATCGACACTATAGCTGGAGATTTACTAGCCCAATACCTTGAGGATTCCCGCAAAGAAAGAGCCATCTATTACGCCAATCGCAAACTGTTCGAGTACCAAATCAACTACGCTGCTTTAGAAAAAGCATGTGTCGTGCTTGTTTAGGTCACCCAAAAGTTGCGACACTACATGCTCGCCTTCCCCATTAAGCTTGTATCCCAAATGGACTCCATTAAGTACCTACTTGAGAAATCCACCTTATCGAGCGAAATGGCTCGATGGTTGATGCTCCTAGTCGAGTTTGATATCGTGTACGTCACACAAAAAGCTAAGAAAGGAAGAGCCATCTATGACTACCTCACTAACTACCCCATGGAAGAAGCTGATGTCTAGATCTCTGAATTCCCAGATGAAAACATCCTCTGCGCTTCTCAAGATGACCTTCGATATCAAATGTTCTTTGACGGCGTGGCTAAAAAAAAGGGATATGGAATTGGGATACTTATGATCGCCCCAGATGACTCCCACACTCCCATCGCCATCAAATTGGATTTCCCCTGCACCAACAACATGACTGAATACGAGGCCTGTATGGTAGGCCTCAAAGTTTCTCTCCAGAAAGGTATCCAATGCCTAGATGTCTATGGGGATTCTTCCCTCATCATTGGTCAAGTACTCAAAAAATGGAAAGTCAAGGACGATAAACTCTAACCATTCCATGCCCACCTAGAAGAACTAGCCTCCCAATTTTAAGACATCACCTTCCACTACCTACCTCGAGCAAAGAATAACCTAGCTGATGCCCTTACTACCTTGGCCTCCATGGTTGACATGCCCGAAGGAATAACAGTGGCCCCTTTCCTAGTCCAAAATCAAAACAAACCAACCCACTGCTACCACATTGAGCTCATCACCAAAGAAGATCCCGAGCTAGCTAATTGCTAGTATTATGATATCTGGCACCTCCTCAAGAATGGTAGGTATCCCGAGGGTTCCAACAAGAAAGATCGGGCAACCCTCCGAAGACTAGCCACCCAGTACATCATCTATCACAAATCACTGTTTAAGAGAAACTTTGATGGAACCCATCTACACTGCATCGCAGGGGTTGACATTGAAGAGGTAATGCAGAAAATCCACAGCGAGAAATGCGGGCCCCACATAAACGGTCAAATGTTTGCCAAGATCATATGACAAGGCTACTGCTGGACCACCATGATCCAAGATTACACTGCCTATGTCCAGAGATGCCTCAAATGCCAACAATTTTCCAACCTTCACACTTGCCTCAGCGAGAATTATACAACATCACTTCTCCCTGGCCGTTCTCCACCTGGGGTATCGACATCATAGGGAAAGTTACACCCAAGGCCTCCAATGGGCATGAGTTCATTCTAGTTGGCATTGATTACTTCATTAAATGGGTCGAAGCTGAGTCATATACAGTTCTGAACGCCAAGAAAGTGGCCAAACTCATCAAGAAAAACATCATCTGCCGATATGGGGTCTCGCACGAGCTAGTGTCAGACAACGAGTTGCATTTCGAGGCAAAAGTTACAGAAGTGGTCAACGATTATGGGATACAGAGACACAAATCTTCTCCATACTGACCTCAAACCAATGGTGCAGTCGAAGCCGCCAACAAGAACCTCATAGCCACCATCATCAAGATGACCGAAAGTTGTCGAGATTGGGTCGATCAAATCCCATACGCCCTATGGGGATACCAAACCTCAATCCAAACCTCTACTGGGGATACCCCTTACTCTCTAGTATACGGTATGGAAGAATTCCTACTCGTGGAGATGGAAATACCCTCATTACGTATCATTCTTGAAAGCAAGGTCACTGAGGAGGACTGGAATCAAACTCATCTCGATGATCTGTCACTCTTGGACGAAAGGAGACTAAAGGCTTTGTATCACATACAAGGGTACCATTGTCATATAGCGCGTTCATTTAATAAGATATTCAAGGATCGTGGTGTCTGAGAAGGGGATTTATCCCTCAAAGAAATAGTAGAGCCCATCTGGGACCCGAGATGGAAATTCAAGCCCAATTGAAGCGGCCCATACATCATCAAGAAAATCTCAGCTGTGCCGCCATGCTCACCGACCTAGATGGAGAAGAGATGACTTGTCCCTTTAACCTGGACCATCTCAAAAGGTTTTAACCCTAGTACAAAATCTCAGCGCGCTAAGACTCTTCTCGCTTCCCTTCTATTCTAAAAAAAATCTTCATTTCCCTCTACCCAGAACTATGTGGGCCTGATCCTCTATAAAAATGATTTTCGGGGAAAATTTAAATTTTCAAAAACCCCTAGAGGTACTTAGGCAGCTCATACATCTTAAATGAGCACGACCCTTTCTCTTTCACAAAAAACTATTGTTTCTTATCTCCGAGAACAACAGTTTATTCTAACATATACTTGAACAAAAGGATTATGTATGCCTTAGCGATCGGTATAGATAATTCAAAATACAAAATTCATCAAAAGTCACATCTGGATGATCAAAAACTTATTTATTTCACTTATAAGAAATTACAGTGCAATTACATAAAGGAACGGATAACTACCTTCCCCCTACCTTCCTAAAAAAGACAAATAAAATCTCCAAATTTATTCCCCATTATAAAAACAAACTCTCTAAGAGCACTACCCACAACTACCAGAGGATCCCGCTCCATCATCGTCATCTACATCCTGGGATCCCCAAGCTTCCCCTGCCTGACTGGAATGCCGAAGACGCTCCATGGACCGATAAGCTCGAACCAGCCTCAAAAAAACTACCACACCTCCCTCCATAGTATCAGATAAAACAAGCCACTTATGTCCAGTCTCCACTACTAACATCTTGCTAACTACTCTTCTCCATAACCACTTCATACAATCCCCAGGGATGTGCCAAACTCTCCCAGCAGACTGAGAGGGATGGATCGACGGACGTCGAATCTTCTACAAAGAGCCAAGTCGCATGTGCAGACGCTCCGTCAATTCTTCTAACAGAAAGAAATCTAGTGTCTGAGGTGGCATGATCTGCTCCCAGCCAAATTGGCGCAGAAGCCGAAAAGGGAAATAAAAAGAGGTCTGTTTAAGACCAACCAGCCAGACATACGGGTATTCTCCCAGTTCCAGAATAGGTAGCAGTTGCCCCCACCAAAGCACTGACCAGTATAGATTTAGAGCCCCATGCTCCATGAACCAGCTCTCCCAGCTCTCAATCCAAGCCCACGCTGATGAAATGGCGAGAAAAGAAGTTGAGTACAATCGACAAAGGGTATTCCGGAGGAGTCACCAGGCAGAATCTTTCAGACAACCACATGAACAACATCACAGGGCTACCCCTCAGAAAGTCAGAACGACCTTCTCGCCAGGCATCCAGGCCGTTTAGAGTCTCTGCCAGTATCACCGCCTCAGGATTGCGACGATAGGACATCCATTAAGTAATTTCTGCAAGTTGTGGATCCACCAGCAGCTCCCCGATCATCAGAAGCAATTTTGAAACCAAGCCCAGAATGATGGCTCCGACATATCTAGCATCACTAACCTCCTACAAATTCATGGACCGCAACACTGCCGGAAGGGAGATCATACCTCCAACCACCAGTGACCTGGACACCGAGGATGAAATACAAAGAAACCCGACCAACAAATCCCTGGGAGAACGGGAAAACTCAGGTAGAGCCGCAGTAACACTGGGATTTATCCCCAGCATGGCAGAAAATTCCTCGTAGGTAGGACAAATCTCATCCAACCCAAAGCGGAAGACATGATTCTCGAGAATACAAAAACTCGATTGCCTCCATCAGTATATTCCACTTTATGGTCCGATTATGCCATAAAGAAACTTGACGCATGCTGTAAGCATCGTAGTCGACGTTATAGGAGCACATCGCCTCTAAAGTCTTAAGGTAGTTGGCAAAACTCAACGCTACTAGGGAGATCCATCTCACAGAATAAGAAAGTCATGATGTGAGGGTGTGATGAAAACACTCCACCCTTACCCCTTTTTATACTTGAAAACCCCCACAAAAGACATAACCCCTGCAGAAATTGGAGGAAATCCTGCCCCACAAGGTGCTTGCCGATCGGCAACCCCCTATTTTTAGAAATTTTCCTTTTTTCTCTTTTGTCAAAATTAGAAAATCCAATAATAATAAATTGATATTCTCAACAAAATGTCAAAAATCCCCTTTTCATCTTTATATAAATCCTCATTATGGGTAAAACTTTCCTTCAAAATCCAAAAAAAAATCTTTTTACGGTCTCAGCAGCAAAGTAAAAAGCGCATGTGCATGCATTCATTCATCATTAACATAAGATAATAAAAAAACCTCATTGCATTACATAGATATATTTTTATTTTACATCATTTTTGCAGGAAAATAAAGAAAAGAAAAAACAATGGGACTCAGCCCGAACCCACATTCATTCTCTCTCTCTCTCTCTCTCTCTCTCTGATCTCTCTCTCACTCACTTGCCCTTTCCCCTCTCTCTCTCCTAAGAGCTTCCACCCCTGTGACGCTCTATCTTCCCCTATGGCGAGATGACGCACCACCGCTACCCAAACCAGACTCCTCCCCGAATTAGGTCGACGGCACCAAGCAAGAAGGAACAGGAACCGCGTCCCGAATGTGGGCAGTCATCGAAGATATCTAGTCCCTAATGTCCCTCAGCCAAGTGGTGGACACCCAGACTTGCTGGAAGAAAAGGAAAAATCAGTATCAACCAGAAAAGATAAAAAGAAATCAAAAAGAAACCAAGAGAAGAACATAAAGATATACTAAAGGACAAATAACCTCCCCTATCAAGCCCAACTCCTCCGAGTCCATCACATGAGGACGATGCAGCATAGGCACCATCCCTCCATCAGCCCGTCGGATGTTGTATGAAGGAGTATGAAACTACACAAAGGGGACCTCCGAGGTCGCTGCCATCGTAGATGTCAACGGACCGCCACCGCTGTGGGAGGACCCCACTAGACGACTCGACCCCGCAGGAGGGAAGGGCAGTGCATCATATATATTGGGCGCCATCAGCCATCTCATCACAAAGTCCATATAATCATACGATAAAACCATATTTATATACAATAACTAGGACTCGCCAACCATCGTCGTGATCCTCGCATCCTCTGGCAGCAGCCGCTCTCGCCTCATAGACATAGGGGCCCTCGCAGGTGGCACCACCACCTCCTCCTCAGTAATCTATCGGACCACCCTCTCCCCGTGATAGGAAGATTTTCCAAACTCATGCTTCAACAAATGCCTCATCTGTGCATTCACCCTAGTTAACCCCGTGTCCTGAACGGTCATCCCCCAAGGGTAAAAGGTCACCTGAAAAATCCCTAGCAAAATATAAGGAAATGTTGAATCAGAGAACACAAAGGTCTTAGACTGAAGAAGAAAAAAAGTCTTACCCTATCACTGGTCAGGCCATTCAAGACCTGACACACCGCCTCTAGAGAGAGAGACCTCCTTAACTATCGATTGGCCTTCCGCCACTGATACAACAGACACCCCAACAGTCTCGTCCTTCAAAGCGATCAGTTGGGTATTACACCCAATCACCTCATAGAACCACGTCTTCCAAAGATAAAAATCGACAATTAAAAAGAGATGCATAAGGAAAATGCGAATGCATGAAAGGAAAATGCGCAAATTAAAGAATACCTCAAGAAGATACATGGCTCCAGTGAAAGACTGCCGGCAGCACCAGCTGAATGCATCCAGAGAAAAATAAAGGGTCGCCAAAGTCAGGCTCCCCCAATCATAGAGAGGGATGTTCGAAAACATCCTCAGATATGGTAAAAACCATAAGTGGATAACGTCGCCGCTCGACGCCATCAGAAATTCCCCCGGTACCAGTAAAATAAACAACCGGGCCATCTGTCTCACCTGCAACCCGTTCTCCACATCAATCACCCTACCCAATAAAACATCCTTTAGCAGCGACAGACGAATGGAGTCCTCAGACACTATCCTCCCCACATCACCAAGCGTCGCGGGCACCGCCTTCGGCCTCACCCACAAAGAGGGATCCACCTCTATCTGCTCTCCATCGCAATCCAGCCCCAGCAGCTGCTGCATGTCTATGGGAGTTACAGTTATCTCCCCAAAGCTAAAATGAAAGGTGTGGGTAGTGTCCCACCACCTCTCCCCTAGTGCACACAAGACCACCGTCGAACTAGGCATCTCATCCAGCACGGATGCCAACCTCCCAAAGCCTGCTGATGATACCACCTGATGATGCCGGAATCAGCACCACCGGATAAGGTGTTTTTAAGCTCAATCTAAGAACAACAATGGCAGCCGAGTTATGTAAAAGGTAAGAGAATGAGATGAGGAGAAGAGGAGAGGGCACCATGATATAAGTGGTTCAGCCTAAATTGGCCTACGTCCACTGTGTGTGTGAATAACCTCACTGCAATAAGGCACTAATGGGCATGGATACAATCTCTCAAGCTTTCTCTCTCTACTGTGTATCTAGACAGAGTTTCATCTAGGGTTCAATATCTGGGATCCTTTGCAAAGTAGAGGAGGACCTCTATATATAGTACCTAGGGGGTGTAATGTACCCCCCATGCATGCAATGAGCATGTGTGTGTTTGCCTCACCAATATGGGAAAGCCATCTGTCACTGTCACATGTAGGGAATGATGATGCAAAATTCTCCCCACGTGTGGGGAATAATCTTGTTATAACTGATTTGTGTCCATGTGCCCTTATCCAAATATCAGCAGATGCTCGGCTATCACGCCTGGGGTATGACCTCGGCCTGGGGAAGGCCGAGGTTGGTAAGTCTAGGTACCTATTCAGTCCGAGTATTCCTTAGAGGTCTCGGCCTAATCCCGGCCGAGACGATGGACAAGGTCGGCCTAATCCCTGCCGAGATAATGGACGAGGTTGAGCTGGAGTGTTTGGAGTATCGATCGATGTCTTGATGATGTTGTTGGTGGCTTCCTGCGAGCTCGGCCTATGTCTGGCCGAGGTTTCCATTTCAAGGCATATGTGTATGTTGCTGATCCTTGTGGTGACCCTTGTAGAGGCTGTTGGTAGGGTCGGCCTAGGCCGACCTTGATATGGCCGAGGGCTGATATCGCGTGTTCCCAACGCCGGCCATAATCTCGGCCGAGGTTTGTGTCTCTAGGCCAAGGTCACACTTGGGGCATATCAATCACCCCCCAGCCCTTAGTTATATGTGGGGGAAGGTGTCTAAGGGATTATCATACCTCCGAGGCCTGTCTATTATGAGCCAATGCTTGTTTGACACTTGTCCAATGCTGAAGTAGGCTTGCTAGGTGGGCGTGTGCTGTTAACCGCCCTTTGGGGCTCCCAAGGCAATGATGGGCCTTGGGAGTTGTGCCAGAGTATTTAAGGGTTTTGAACCCTATTTCCCTTCTTTCTTCTTCATTTCTCCCATTTCCAGCGCTCTCGTTCCTGCAGCTTTCTCTCTCTAAAAGATCCTTGCTGAGGCTTTGGAAGGTGGTTTTCTTGCGTCTTCTCGTCTCCTCCTTACTATTCCATCCTCAGGTAACCTTCTCCACACTTTTTCCTTCATTTTTCCTGCATGTCTTCTTATTTTCGAGTTTTCCGGTGAGTTTCTGAGTTTCCCGGCGAGATCGCCATTATTTCCGGTGAACAATTCTTGCTACAGTTAGGTAGTTTGATCTTTTACTACTTTACTTCACTAGGCAATCTTGTTTGTAGCTTTAGGAATCCTAAGTGTAGTGTCATCCTCTGATGCTCAGACCCTTATATCAGCTTCTTGAGGAGTTCCCCTCCCTTAGAGAGAAGACTTTAGAAAATATTAGATAAATAGAAAGAGCACAGGAGGAGGCTCGTAGGTCACAAGAGTTTCCCATTAGACCCATATTTCCACCACCTCTGAAGGTGATATATCCTGACCCCCCAGAGTTTTTCTATCAAACAGAGGTTCCTGCTGATCCCATACCAATGTCTGAGTATGAATTTTCTACCTCATACCCCATGTCTCTGGATTCCTTTCAGGAGGCCATGGACTTCACACCTCGGCCTGATCAAGCCCCTGATCAGGCCGAGGTCTCCAGTCGAGCCTCGTCCCATAATCACTCAAGCACCTCAGCCTCTTCCTCAGAGGTTGAAGTTGTTGAGCCAAGTGTGGTTATACCACCACCACTTGACGCCATTCCTCTGTCAGCCTTCACTGGTGTCGAGTTTTCTCAGAGGTTCCCGAGCAACCCATCAACATCTGCTCCGGCCGACATTGAGTTGGATGATGATGATGAGGTTGAGGCTGAGAGCGATGTCGATGTCTTTGAGGCGGCCGAGATCGAGAGTACTATTACTGAGGTAGACCTTCTCTACTTCAGATATCTGTATTCTATCAGTCCCTCAATAAAGCTTAGGAGACCTCTGAGGGAGGAGAGGGCTTATCATGGCCGAGACGGCGAGATCTGCCTGTACGAGCAGATGTTCAAGTTGGGGTTTCGTCTACCCATTCACCCTATTATCAAATCCATCCTCTCTTATATCAATTTGGCCCCCTCTCAGCTATCCCCTAATGCTTGGAGAGTCATAATAGGGGCCATAGTCCTATGGAAGGCTGTCCACCACTCAGACCTTCCAGTTCAGGTCTTCGTAGGTTGCTACGTCCCTTCCTCTTCCAAAAATCATTCGAGATACTACCACTTTGTAGCTCGGAAGCCTAAGAAGAAAATGCTTCAAGTAACTCAGACTTCCAACCATAATTGGAAGCCTCGGTGTTTCTTTGCTTCTGGGCCATGGGAATTTGGCCCATGTGTTCCCTCACAATTCTAGAGTCGAGGATGCCCCTGAGGTGGTGTAAAGTTACAATGTCTGCGATGGATGACCCTGGCCTGAGCCCATAGAACCTTCAGAAGGTGAAAGCCCTTCAAGATCAGGGGGTACATGGTTTGCTGGTCAGGTTTGATCACTTGATGACCCCCCACTGCCTCTCTGGGACAGGTCTAGGTGGAAGTCCCCTTACCGAGCTTGGTAAGCATTTTTGTTTTTTAAGTTTAACCCCTGAGTTTATTCATGTCTGATTATCTAACTCAGATCTACTAATTTTTTGCAGAGCGACCACAAGACATTTCGGACGAGCTTTGGGAGATGGCTGCACCCAGCTTGACTAGACTTGCCAAGAAGGCATGCCTTAACGCTCCTCCCCCAGCTCCCTCTTCCTCTAAGCCCCCATCCACAAATAAGAGGGCTCCAGAAGGTCATGCCCCTGAGGATCAGAGGCCAAAGAAGAAGACTGCTGACGCCGCTATCCCCTTCTCTTCAGCTGACGCCCTGTCGGCCCGTCTAGATCAGTTGAAAATAACTGACAGCATAGTCAGCCACAGTCTTCAGGCCTTAGATGCCTTCGGCTCTACAATGATCGAGGATGATAAACGCTTCCTCAGGTCAATGGACACCCAACTGCTGGTTGAGTTCGGTATTCACAGATCCATTCAGGTATGACTTGATCTTTCTGATTGTTCTTCAACCAAGTGTAACATCTGATTATTCTCTAGCTCATTCATTATCACCAAATATGCAGGGCCTGGCCGCTATGCACCACTTGTCCAACTGGACTTTGAGGAAATTGCCCCTCATCCAAAAGGGGCAAGAGTCCGAGAGAGTCCAGAGCACTCTGAACGCAGAGATTGACCGTCTCAAATCTGAGCTGAAGGATTCTGAGAAGAAGGTGAAGGGGTTGGAGAAGGACATCTCCCAGCTCGGCAAGGATCACGCTGCAGCACTGAAGGCTAAGGACGACATTCTGCATCAGAAAGTCAATTCAGTTGTCAGGGCCGCCCTTGATGACGCCTCCGAGAAGATAATTACTGACTACAAGTCCTCTGATGAGTTCATGGGCTTCGGCTTTGAATACCTTGAAAGAGGTATCAAAGCCACTATTAAATGGGCTGACATCAGGGAGAGAGAGGCCGGCACTTTGAAGGCCTCTGATTTCGTGGATCTCGGCTTTGCTGATCCTCAGTTTGCCCAGGCTCTTCAGGTGGTTGAGGAAGAGGCTGCCGCTCCTGCCGAGACAGCTACATTAGAGGGCACCGAGGTTGGAGGGGCAGACAATCATGATTATGCGGCCGAGGTGACCAATCAAGCCGAGGATGTCAACGTTCCCCCTTCAAACCCTTAGAGGATTTTTTTATCATTGTTTGTAACTCATTGTATTGTGGAGCTTGTCTATAATCGTTGAACATCTTATTTCTGAATATATATAAACCTCTGATGAGGACCATCTTCACTTTCTTTTCATTGAATGTCATGCGATGCTTTTCATTCTTAGTTTCGTTGTAATGGTGTCTGCTCAAAATAAATTTGTAATGAGCTTCAACCTCTGAAGCCCTCTTTCTAAGCTTGTCTTTTTGCAATGGTCTTGTTTAAACTCAACCAATGGTCCTGAGCTCAGACCTCGTCACCACTAAATGGTGTTATGAGGGTCTGAGGTCATCTCATTATGGTGTTATACTCATAATTAATCTCACCAAATTAATGATGTTAAAGGTCTGAGGTCATCTATTATGGTGTCTAAGCTCAGACCTTGTCACCACTGAATGGTGTTATGAGAGTCTGAGGTCATCACCTAAGATGTTATCCTCATAATAAATCTCACCAAATTAATGATGTTATGTGTCTGAGGTCATCTAATTTATAGTGTCTGACCTCAGACCTCATCACCACTGAATGGTGTTATGAGGGTCTGAGGTCATCTCATTATGGTGTTATCCTCATAATTAATCTCACCAAATTAATGATGTTAAAGGTCTCAGGTCATCTATTATGGTGTTTGAGCTCAGACCTCGTCACCACTGAATGGTGTTATGAGAGTCTGAGGTCATCACCTAAGATGTTATCCTCATAATAAATCTCACCAAATTAATGATGTTTTGTGTCTGAGGTCATCTAATTTATAGTGTCTGACCTCAGACCTCGTCACCACTGAATGGTGTTATGAGGGTTTGAGGTCATCACCTAAGATGTTATCCCCATAATAAATCTCACCAAATTAATGATGTTATGTGTCTGAGGTCATCTAATTTATAGTGTCTGACCTCAGACCTCGTCACCACTGAATGGTGTTATGAGGGTCTGAGGTCATCACCTAAGATGTTATCCCCATAATAAATCTCACCAAATTAATGATGTTAAGGGTCTGAGGTCATCTAATTTATAGTGTCTGACCTCAGACCTCGTCACCACTGAATGGTGTTATGAGGGTCTGAGGTCATCACCTAAGATGTTATCCCCATAATAAATCTCACCAAATTAATGATGTTATGTGTATGAGGTCATCTCATTTATAGTGTCTGACCTCAGACCTTGTCACCACCGAATGGTGTTATGAGGGTCTGAGGTCATCATCTAAGATGTTATCCCCATAATTAATCTTTGATCTAAGAATGAAGCAAGAACTGTCATAGGAACTGATCTTTATTAATAACCTCTTCATAATAAATGGTACATTTACATAAAACTCTATGCAACATCATATGTAATATCTCTTTAGGTGATCAGCATTCCATGGGTTAGTGAAAGGTTCTCCTTCTAGGTTTTCTAGCATGTAAGTTCCAGGCACAACCTCTTCTGTCACTTTGTAGGGGCCATGCCAATTTGGGTGAAGCTTATTTTCTTTCTGTAGGGTCTTCTTTAGCACTAGGTCTCCCACTGCAATGGGTCTTGACTTCACCCTCTGGTTGTAGAATTTCGCTGTCCTCTGCTGGTAGGCTTCTTGTCTGACCTCTGCGTCCTCTCTTCTTTCTTCGATAAGTTATAGGTCTAGACTCCTCTCTTCCCCATTATTGTCAGGGTCATAGGTCTGAATCCGATGAGTTGGGAGTCCTACCTCCATTGGTATGACGACCTATGAGCCATGCGCCAGCATGAACGGGGTTTCTCCTGTTGGTGTCTTTGCCGTGGTCCTGTAGGACCATAACACAGCGTAGACCTCTTCAGTCCATCTTCCCTTCACATCTTCTAACCTCTTCTTGATTATATCCAGGATAGTTCTGTTTGTGACCTCGGTCTGACCATTTGCCTGAGGTCGGCCAGGAGATGAGAAGAATTTCTTAATCCCTACTCTTAGGCAATACTTTTCTAAAGAGGAGTTCTTGAACTGGGTCCCATTGTCCGAGATGAGGGTGTTTGGGAGGCCATATCTGCATATGATATTCCTCCAAATAAATTGGAAGGTCTTCTGCTTTGTGATTGTTATCATCGGCTCTTCCTCCACCCACTTTGAGAAGTAGTCTATGGCAACTATCAAGAATCTATAGTTGTTGGCGGCTCTTGGTAGGGGTCCTACTAAGTCAATCCCCCATACTGCAAATGGCCATGGGGAGGTGATTGACGTCATAGGCTAATGGGGCTGATGAGGGATGGTGGCGAATCTCTGACATTTATCACACCTCTTTACATAAGCTGCGGCGTCTTTGGACAAAGTTGGCCACCAGTACCCCTGTGTGATGATTCTCTTGGCCAAGGGTCTTTCCCCATGTGGCTAGAGCAAGAACCCTCATGAACCTCCTGTAAGACCCGGGGAACTTCCGTGGGATGCACACATCTGAGGAGAGACAATAGAAATCCCTTTTTGTACAAGACGTCTCCTATCATCGAGAACTTGGCAACCCTATACCTCAATTTTCTTCTCTCTAGATTGGACTCAGGTAGCTTTCCCCCTCTAATATACCTGATGAGGGGGTCGATCCATGAGTCTCCTAGGTTCAAATTGTGACATAGGTTACATACCTCTTCTTCCTCGATGGTTGCCTTTTTCAAGACCTCGATCGGAATGGTCCTTCCAACATCGGTCTTCATTGCCGAGGCCAGCATTGCCAATGCATCTGCGTGATTGTTACTTAGTCGAGGCACTCTCTTCAATTTTGCCTCTTCAAAATATTCTAACAACCTTCTTACTTTCTTTAAGTACTTGGCCATCCTTTCATCTTTGGCCTCATAGATCCCTAGTACTTGATTGACAACCAACCTTGAGTCGCTGTGGAGTAGGAGTCTCTTTACGCAAAGAGTTGTTGCCAATAGGAGACCTGCTATCATGGCCTCATACTCGGACTCGTTGTTTGAGGCCTGGAAGTTGAACCTCAGGGCGTATTCAATGTTCTCTTCATCCAGAGTCGAGAGTATCAACCCCGCACCGCTTCCACTGTCGCAGGAAGAGCCATCAACGAAGAGGCTCCAGACGTCTGTATCTGTTGAAAAGGATCCTTCTGTCATGACTCCTTGTTTGAAGAGATATCGATCCTCCTCATCCTCCGCAATTCTGCTCATAACTTTTTTAGATGCGACCTCTTCCAAATTTCGGAAGACACTTGGAGTCGTCTCTTCCTCCTCTCGGAAGACACTGGGGTTTGTCTCTTCCATGCCCACCAGGCCTTTCTCTGCCTCGACCTCTTCCCATGTGAACTCAGCAGCAAAATCTGTAAGGGCCTGCCCTTTGATGGCTGTCCTAGGTTGGTAGGCAAGATCGTACTCCCCCAACTCGATGGCCCAGGTCATCAACCTCCCGAATTTCTCAGGTTTATACAGGACCTGTCTTAGTGGGGAGTCAGTGAGGACTACCATGGAGTGAGCTTGGAAGTAGGGCTTCATTTTTCTTGAAGCATGTATCAGGGCATAGGCCAATTTTTCCATGCGAGGGTAATTATGTTCAGCCCCTTGAAGGGATTTACTGTTAAAATACACAGGCCTTTGGATCCCATCGTCTTCCCGTATTATGGACGCACTGATGGTTGATTCGGAGACTGCCAGATACATATATAACTTTTCTCCTGTGACGGGTCGAGATAGCAATAAGGGGGATCCCAAGTAAGATTTGAGTTAGTTGAAGGCTTTTTCACACTCTTCGTCCCATTGGAAGGCCTTTCTAAGAACTTTAAAGAATGGAAGACACTTGTCCGTTGCCCTAGAAACAATCCTGTTAAGGGCAGCCACTCTCCCCGTAAGTCTTTAGACATCCTTGATACTCCTAGGAGTCTTTATGTCAAGTAATGTCTTGATTTTCTCAGGGTTCGCTTCAATTCCCCTCTGGTTAACGATGAATCCCAGGAACTTCCCAGCTCCTACTCTGAAGACACACTTTGTTGGGTTGAGTTTCATTCTGTATGAGTCCATAACATCGAAGGTCTTCTCAAGGTCTGCTACGTGGGTGCAAGCTTTCAAGCTCTTTGTTAGCATATTGTCTACATACACCTCCATAGTCTTACCTATTTGCTCTTCGAACATCTTATTGACAAGACGTTGGTACGTTGCCCCTGCATTTTTCAGACCGAAGGGCATCACTTTGTAGCAGTACGTCCCTTTGTCAGTAATGAAGGCTGTCTTCTCAGAGTCTTAAGCATCCATAAAGATTTGGTTATATCCTGAATACGCGTCCATGAAGCTCATGAGCTCGTATCCCGTCGTCACGTCCACCATCTGATCTATCCGAGGTAAGGGATAGCTGTCTTTTGGACAAGGTCTGTTCAGGTCAGTAAAATCCACACACATTCTCCACTTCCCATTGGCCTTAGGCACGATGACTGCATTTGAAAGCCACTCCGGATAGGTAACTTCTCTTATGAATTCGGCCTCTTCCAACTTTTTAACCTCTTCTCGGATGACATCGTATTTCTCCCTGGAGTAGACTCTTCGTCTATGTTTGATAGGCTTGGCATCTCTGGTTACGTCGAGCTTGTGACTCATCACCTCTGGGTCGATGCCAGGAATGTCTGCGTGACTCCATGCGAAGACACTATGTCTCCTCCTGAGGAAGTTTATCAGCTCTTCCTTAGTTCCTGGCTCTAGGGCTTTACCGACCTGGAAGGTTTTTTCCGGCTCGTCCTCATTGAGGACGATGGATTCTACCTCTTCCGCGGCCTCTCCCTTCTTCAACTTTGTTTCATCTCTTGGGTTAAGAGTGTCAATGTTATAAGTGGTGGTTGCCCTATTATGGGCTTCTATCTCTTCGGCCGAGTTGAAGTAACATTCTCTCTCTGTGGTCTTGTCACCTTGCACTTCCCCTACTCCATAAGGAGTCGGGAATTTTAGCATCTGATGGACCGTCGACGGCACAGCTTCAAACTCTTTAAGATCCACCCTTCCTATGATGAGGTTATAGGCCGAGAACACGTTCTCGTCCATGATGAAGAAATTTATCTTCTTGGTCAGCCTCTTAGGCCATTCATCACCCATCCGTACATCCATCTCATACATGCCCAAGGGGTGGACCTTTTCGCCACTAAAGCCTATCAATGGGTGATGATAGGGCACCAACCTTGCTCTGCTAAGACCTAGGCTCTTGAAGCAAGGCAAAAACATCACATCCGCTGAGCTCCCCCCGTCTATGAGGATCCTCTGCACCTCGCACCCATGCACCCTTGTTGTTATGACCAGAGGGTCATCATGGGGGGCTAAGATACCCTTCAAGTCGAGTCTGGAGAACCCCACTACGAGGGTGTCCATGTCTACTTTCTTCCTCTTCTGCACTGTATCGGAAGACGTTAGATTCACAACTTCAAGCTTGGCCACTGACCTGGTCTCTGCTACATGAGCCTTCCTATCAGCGACTTCAGAGCCACCTCCTGCAAATCCTCCACATATGGTGTTAACACCAAAGGAGATCATACCGACCCTCTTTACCGATGTGTTGTCATCTTTTGGCGGAAGATTCGGATTGTCTTCATCATCTCCTTCTGAATCATCGTCTCTTCTGGCCGGGACAATGTCACGGCATCTGTCATTTCTCCTTTTCTTAGGGTCATCTCTTCCACCCTTTGGAGCCTTACCATCCACATACTTCCTCAGCTTTCCAGATTTCAACATCTTTTCAATCTCATCTTTTAAAGTGAAGCATCTATCCGTGACATGTCCATGATCCTGATGGAACTCGCACCATAGGTTTTTGTTCCTCTTATGTGGTGGGGCCTTCAGTTTTTCTTGCCATCTCAGAGTCCTGTCAGTCTTAATCTCATTGAGGATGTGCTCGCAGCTTACAGTCAGAGGTGTATAGTGAGCGAACTTGTCATCACCCGACCTCTTCTTCCCCTCTTTCTTGCTTTGGGACTTTCCACTACCACCGCGGTTCTCATCCTCATACTTGGCGGCCATTGCCTCTTCCGCATTCATTACTTTCCCTGCGGTTGCCAGCAGCTCCGCCATAGACCTAGGAGGGTCTTCCGCCAGTTTCCACAATAGCTTCCCCTTCTGGAGACCTCCTATAAGGGCGGTCATGGCTATGTTTTCTTCATAATCTTCGACCTCCAACTTTTCTTTGTTGAATCTTGCTATGTAGTCTCTTAGGCTTTCACCCTTGGCCTGCTTGACATACAGCAGGTGGGCAGTCTTCTTTTGAGGCCTCACCCCAAAGCAGAAGTTGTGGATGAATCGCTCAGCCAAGCCTTTGAAGTTCTCAATTGAGTTCTTCGGAAGGGAGGTGAACCAACTGTGCGCTGCCCCTGTCAAGGTCCCAGAGAAGGCCCTACACTTCATCTCATCGGGTATCGAGTAGATGTCTGCTGCCGACTGGTACATTTTGATATGATGCACAGGGTTAGTGCTGCCATCATACTTGGGAGACACTGTAGGAGGCTTGAACTTAGCCGGGGTTGGGAACCCCACTATCCTAGCTACAAATGGGGAGCCCTCTGAGTAACCCCTTTGTAATGGGTACCTGCTCTTAATGAGGTCTCCTATCTTCTCCTCATGGCACTGGATAGAATCATTACATGGTCTTCTGCCATCGCCTTGGCCGAGGTTATCCCCAGCCACCTACCTAGGATGGACCGAGGGTTCCCCTGCCGCGATACGTCGGCTGTTGACCTCTTCCTGTTCCCTGCCTCTTCCTTCACAGTGTCGGCCTTGGTCTGGCTGACCCTGTCTGTTCCCTCTCTGAGAGCCTGCTGCGCTCCTTGATCTCGACAGTCTCTGTCTTAGGTCATTCATCGGGCCCAGTCTCTCAAAGGCCGACCCTCTGCTCAACCTATCAAAGGCTGACTCTCTTTGTTAGGCCTCTTCACCTCTTCGACCGACACAACCTTGACTTTGCCTAAGAGGCCGTACAGTGTTATTTGACACCTCGTACGGCTCCCAGCAGTCTTTCGGGCTTCTTCCGCCTCTAGATCATCATACCTATCCTCTGGGCAAGGGTTTCCCTACCTCCCCAGGCGCAAGCGCCTAGGGTAAGCAACGTCCCTTCTCCGCTGGGGTGCAGGCTGGTCCTTCATTGGTGCATGGGTGGTCCCCTGGTGTCAGGATGAGGCTGAATTGCCACAGGAGTGATCATGTCCGGTGAGACTCCAGGTGGCCTCATCATGGTTTGGCTGAGCTGTGCAAACTGCTCCTGCATGGCTTGTTGTGTTGCAGATAAATATCTCAAGGCTGCAGCTACCTCTGCCATTTCGGACTGGGGGCGCCTGACTGGAACTAGGCCCTCCACCCCCAGGCGGCGGAAGAGGCAGCGGTAAGTCTGGTGCCATATGTTAACACTATAGATCTTGAGTAGCAGATGAGCTTAGTACCTCATAGGACCTCTTTCAATGGCGAAACAGCTCCGCGCTAGGGGGAGCCCTGGTTCACCACCAGAGTCTCCGGTGAGGTTAAGCAGAAAAAGAGGAAGAGATAGCTTTTCGTTCCCACAGACGGCACCAAAATGATGATGCCGGAATCAGCACCACCAGATAAGGTGTTTTTAAGCTCAATCTAAGAACAACAATGGCAGCCTAGTTATGTAAAAGGTAAGATAATGAGATGAGGATAAGAGGAGAGGGCATCAGGATATAAGTGGTTCAGCCTAAATTGGCCTACGTCCACTGTGTGTGTGAATAACCTCACTGCAATAAGGCACTAATGGCCATGGATACAATCTCTCAAGCTTTCTCTCTTTACTGTGTATCTAGACAGAGTTTCAGCTAGGGTTCAATATCTGGGATCCTTTGCAAAGTAGAGGATGACCTCTATATATAGTACCTAGGGGGTGTAATGTACCCCCAATGCATGCAATGAGCATGTGTGTGTTTGCCTCACCAATACGGGAAAGCCATCTGTCACTGTCACATGTAGGGAATGATGATGCAATATTCTCCTCACGTGTGGGGAATAATCTTGTTATAACTGATTTGTGTCCACGTGCCCTTATCCAAATGTCAGCAGATGCTCGGCTATCGCGCCTGGGGTATGACCTCGGCCTGGGGGAGGCCGAGGTTGGTAAGTCTAGGTACCTGTTCAGTCCGAGTATTCCTTGGAGGACTCGGCCTAATCCCAGCCGAGATAATGGATAAGGTTGGCCTAATCCCAGCCGAGACAATGGACGAGGTTAAGCTGGAGTGTTTGGAGTATCGACCGATGTCTTGATGAGGTTGTTGGTGGCTTCCTGCGAGCTTGGCCTATATCTCACCGAGGTTGCCATTTCAAGGCATATGTGTATGCTGTTGATCCTTGTGGTGACCCTTGTAGAGGCTGGTGGTAAGGTCGGCCTGGGCCGACCTTGCTATGGCCGAGGGCTGATATCGCGTGTTCCCAACGCCGGCCATAATCTCGGCCGAGGTTTGTGTCTCTAGGCTGAGGTCACACTTGGGTCATATCACCACCCAACTCACCACGGGTGGAAGATGCTCCCAGACATCCTTAAGCCCTGTCGTCCCGCGGGCACGCATAGTTGACAAAGAAACATCAGACTGCCAAAAGAGAAAATCCTTGTCAAAATCCAAAAAAAGGAAAACCACAAAAAAGGAATGTCAAAAGTCATTTTACTTACATACCCACCAGGGTTCACCACCCTTGAAGAGCGATGACACGACGGCTCCCGCGATAAAGTTCGCTCGTCCGCAACTGACTCAAATGCATCAAAAGAGTTCTCGCTCCTCAAAGCAAGAGGCTCCCTGGCCCTCCATTCCACATTTTTCCAATCGTCAACATCCAACCACTCCCTGTGTACTGTAGTGCTCACAAAAGCAACCATTTTTTAGAGATCGGAATGCTAAAACGATTCGCAGAAGAAAATTACAGAAAGAGAGAAGGTAAGAAGCTGTGAAAAATGATGGGAACTCGCCCCTTTATAAAGGATGCCAAGGGTTATGGCAATTGGCACTGACCCTTTGCCTTCTCGAGACAACTCATAAGTCCGTGCTAATGTCGAATGGAACCCTCCACACCATTCCGACCAGTACCCCCTTAAAGTTTCATACATAAATTCCCAGAAAATACCAGAAAACCCTGAAAAATCCTCAAAAAATTCATAAAAATACTGGAAAGGATTTAGAACATGTTCACCAAGAGAATTTCGCACTTCCTCAAGAAGAACCCCTATTTCCCCAGCGGAACTCTCAAAAGCCAAGTTAATCTCTCCCCGACAACGTCCCCAGAGGACCTCTAAAATATCCAAAACCTCAGGATCATCTCCTATTCCCCAAAGGTCTCAAATTTCCCCGAGCAATACGTCCAAACCCTAGACCACCTAATCACTTCCCCAGCATCAAATTGGTTGTTTCCCCTGTAAAGTATCCAAAAGACACGAGGATTTCCCCAGCAATCAACTCTCCCTCTCGAATAAAAACCACAAGGTAATTTCCCCGACAGAGTTCCCCGAGAACATCAAATTTAAGTCCATATAATTAACTTCGACCCGCATAATTGGTCATTTCAAATTTAAGCCAGCATAATTGACTTCGACCTGTAGAATTGGTCACCTCAACTTAAGCCCTAAGAAATGGCTTCGACCCGCATAATTGGTCATCTCAAACTTAAGCCCGCAGAATTGTCTTCGACCCGCAAAATTGGTCATTTCAAACTTAAGCCCGCAGAATTGGCTTCGACCCACAGAATTGGTCATTTCAAACTTAAGCCCGCCGAATTGGCTTCGACTCACAGAATTGGCTTCGACCCGTATAATTGGTCATCCAAACTTAAGCTCGCAGAATTTGTTTTGACCCGCAGAATTGGTCATTTCAAATTTAATCCCTCAGAATTGTCTTCAACTCGTAAAATCGGTAACCCTCATCAAGCCCTCAGAATTGGCTTTGACCCACAGAATCGATCATCCTCATCCTTAGGTCCTCAGAATCGACCTCAACCCTATGGTCATCCTATTTCAAAGGCATCATGTGGTGTCTATTCGACAGTTATCATTTGTTCCAAACTCACCCATCGAGGGGCTCTATAGACACCCCATTCTAATACCCCCTAACTTCTCCTAAGGTCCCTAACACCTATCTTCATCATTTCAAGCCTAAGTCACCCCCCGGGTACTGACCTAAAGGCCATCGAGCACTCTCAGGATCCGTTTAACTAAAAGTTAAACTCTTCAGCTCAATCGAGACTGAATGAATTTTCAAAGGGCACTGAAACACCTTTCCAATGGTCTTCCTCGTGCACGATTCTGACTTACGGTACGAACGAACGATTCATTTTACCCTAAAACTTGATCAGGTAGTCATCAGACGCTCCCAGGCTCCTTTTGACCAAAGTCAACTCTTCAGCTCGACCAATACTGAATGATTCTTTAAAGGGAACTGAAACCCCTTTCCAACAGTTCACCCCGTGCACAATCCTGACTTACGGTACAGAAAAATGATCTGTTTTACTCTGAAAGGTCACCGAACGCTTCCAGGTCTTGGTTGACCAAAGTCAACTCCCCGAACTGAGTCAAGCTCTTTGGAATGTTGAAGTACAACTCCTAAACATTCCAATAGTCCACCCTGTGTGATATTTTGACTTACCATGCAGACAAACGATCCGTTTGTGTCCGATAATTCCCCGTTTAAAGGACCGATGAACGCTTCCGAGCCAAATTTGACCCAAAGTCAGCTCCCGAACTCGAGAGAAATCCAAAAGACTTTCGAAGTTCTATGAAGTAACTTTTAAATGGTTCACCCCGTGCACGATTCAAATCAATGATTTGCGCTCTAGGAATGATTTTCCTAAAGAACCTAAAAGAGATTGCCAAACAACAGGTTCCAAACCCTGCCTATTGGTAGTGTGCCTAAACACACCTGCTGATTAGCAGGATCAGGCCTATGATGATCGGCAGTACCTGGGCCTATAAAAATAAGGGCCTAACCTCATTTCAAAGGAGAGGAAGATCTGAAATCCATCCCTCTCAACAAGCTCAGAAAATCCCTCTCGAAGTCAGCGTGATTTACACAACCAAATCCCTTTCCAACCTTCACCTTTTTTAAAAAACTTGGTGAATTAAGTACCCTCCATCATCACCCAAGTGCAAGGGCTGCTCTCCAACATCCAAGATCTATCTCAAGATCTTCAAGAAGGTCCAACTTTTCAACTCTCTCTTTAAATTCCCCTAAATTCTCATTAATTTGTTTTATTACTTAGCACTTTTATTCTCTCATCTCGCATATCCTAATATACTTTTTATTTAGTATTATTGCACATCTCTTATTTTCATATAAATAAAACCCAAAAAATAAGAAAAAGAGGGTTAGCTCATAAATTTCAAACGAAAGTTCTCACACTTTTCTCAAGACTAAAACACTTTTTTACACACACACACATATAAGAGAAGTCCCCGATTGTATTTATGGGATAAATCCAACCCCTCATTTTGCATACGAACTATGTGGACTTTGATGCCTCTATAGGCTACGTAGGTGTCTTTGGGTAAAACTCGAGACTCGAGTCCTTTTCCTACTTTTTTTTCTATTTTTCCCATATTCTTTAAACTTAACACTCTTAGACTCTCCATATACATATATTTGTTCTTAGTGGCATATTATCCCGCATGCGTTATCATTCCCGTATAATGATCAACGCTAGGATAATCGCGTAAATCCTATTTTCTAATATTACTTTTACGAACATTCCTACGAATGACTCGCTTTATCTCTTCCATGATACAAGTTGATAATTCCTATCTCCGCTACATATACACATGCACACATATCACGGGGAAATAAAGGAAAATAGCAATAACCCATGAGAGACCGTAAGGGCGGAATGGGTGCCTAACACCTTCCCATTTCGTAACTTATCCTTCGGACCCTTTTCGAATCATTTTGGTTTCGTATGTATCAGTATGTCTTTGGATGCTGTCTTTCGGGACGGCTCCCTTTTCTTTTATCTGTTTTGAGTAAAATAGACTGGCGACTCAATCTCTCTACATTTTTCACCTCATCACCGACGTCGGCTGAAGCGCTCCCGAGAGGGATGTGTGGGACCAAGATCCTCTCGAGACGAAGGGGACACCCCCCTTCTTTGTCTCTCCCGCCACGAGGATCGGAAAGGATGGCCAAAGTGTAGGCACCACACAATCCTTCGTGTATTTCTTTGACCATGTTTCATACCTCCATGGGGTGAATACATATCATTATTAAGACAATAAAATATCTTTTGTATATCACTCAATTTTTCATGATAAATATGGTTGCCTTGTAGTGAAGTCTTCTCACTTCCTTCTGATCGGTTGGAAGAATAACCTCCTCCAAGTATCTTCTAATCGGGTCCATCTAGGATGGGCCCATGGTCAGCTCCATAAAGTTCACTTCCTCCATATCAATGCTCCTTTACATTACTATTTATACGAGAACAATTATTCTCATATCGGCTATGGTGGTTGATGCAACACAAGTTAATGCGTCTACTCTGGTATTCTTAATTCTGGGGATTTTGATCATTTGGAGTTCCTTTAGCTTTGCCAACAACAATTTTGCCCTCGTTAGATATTTTAACATATTCTACTCTCTTGCGTCACATTATCCCAGAACCTGGTTCACCAATAGCTATGAATTACTATGGGCTATTCAAAAGTGTTTTTAATCACCTTACATGATGGTAGGAACTTATCAGTTGCTCTAGATATGAATCTATTTAAGACTGCCACCTGACCTGTTAAATTATGAATTTCTTTCTTTCTCTTAGGAGGATGCATATTGATCAATGATTGGATCTTGTCAGGGTTAGCCTCAATGCATTTTTATTAATAATAAAACCTAAAAACATTCCATCCTTGAACCCTAACACACACTTGGATGGATTTAACTTCATTTAATATTTTATAGATCGTCAAAGTTTTGGTCGAGGTCTATGATATGGTCTTCTTCCTTCACGTTTTTTGTCAGCATTTTGTGTTCAGAAACTTCCATATTTTTAACAATATGTTTCTCAAACACCTTATTTACCATTATTTCATGCATGGCCCCTTCATTCTTCAGGCCGAAGGTCATAACATTTTGATAGAAGGTACCTCGGTTGGTGATGAAGGGGGTGCTCTCCCTATCCTCCAACTTCATTTTAATTTGGTTATAACTAGAATACATGTTATACCATATTTGTATAATATCTCCTGATCTGAGGACCTCGCCCTGGACGAAGAGATGCTCGTGAATGAGCTCGGCTTAGCTAGGATTTTGACCATATTCTCCACTTGGGGTGGATTCCAGCAAAGTAGAGTGATGTCATGGGACCCTGGAAGCTGGCCAACAACATATGCATGGCATGTCACACAGTCAACTTGTTTTGGGCCTTTCCATAATGGGTGAAATCTTAAACAAATTAGTAAGTGATCTATTACTCTAAGATGCTCCAATTTAGCCATGTTGTCCAGCACACGTTTCTTTTTATAAGAATCATTATAAAAGGATAGATCCCACATAGGGATTAGGAAAAGTAATAATTCAGTCTACACATCAATCTGTAAGATCATTCCCAACATCCATATTGTCTAAAACATAAACACTATACTATTTTTTACGGATCTAATACAAAAGAAACAAGCCGACATGTGGATGTAGGCTCATTCTAAAGGGCTGAACTAGTTATATCTTAGTGTTAATCCTTTTTATCCTCGCCCCCCATCAATGCTTAGTTATACATATGTGGCCATCCCCCGATCCTCGCGGCGGGCGGGCGCATGAGGGAGGGTCCTAGATCCTGCGCGTCCCTCTCGGGAGCGCTTTGGTCGGCGTCATTTGGGTAAAGTGAAAAATGTAGATAGATAGAGTCGCCAGTATATTTTACTCAAAATATACAAAATAAAGGGAACCATCCCGAAGGACAGCATCCAAAGACATACTGATGCACACAAAACCAAAATGATTCGAAAAGGGTCCGGAGGCTAAGTTACGAAATGGGAAGGTGTTAGGCACCCATTCCGCCCTTTCGGTCTCTCATGGATTATTGTTACTTTCCTTTATTTTCCCCGTGATATGTGTGCATGTGTATATATAGTGTAGATAGGAATCTTCGACCTGCACCATGGAAGAGGTAAAGCGAGTCATCCGTCGGAAGGTATTAAAATATTAGAAAATAGGATTACGCGATTATCCTTATGTTGAGCGTTATAATGGAACGATAACGCATGAGGAATAATACTCAACTAAGAACAAATAAATGTATATATATAATATAAGAGAGTGGAGTTTAGAGAAAATAAAAAATGAGAGAAAAAGTAAAAATAGGACTCGAGTCTCGGGTTTTACCCCGAGACGCCTACGTAGCCTATAGAGGCATCAAAGTCCACATAGTTCGCATGCAAAATGAGGGGTGGGGTTTATCCCATAAATCCAACTTGGGGATTATCTTATTTGTGTGTGTGTGTGTGTGTGTGTAGAAAAAGTGTTTTAGTTGTGAGAAAGGGTAAGAAAAGTATGAGAATTCCCGTTTGGAATTTACGAGCAAACCATCTTTTTCTTATTTTTTGGGTTTTTATTTATATGAAAATAAGAGATGTGCAATAATACTAAATAAAAAGCATATTAGGATATGTGAGATGAGATAATGAAAGTGCTAAGTAATAAAACAAGTTATTGCGAATTTATGAGAATTTCAGGAGAGAGTTGAGAAAATTCGACCTTCTTGAAGATCTTGATCTTGAATGTTGGAGGATAGCCCTTAGACTTGGATGATGATGGACGGTAGTTAATTCAATAAGTTTGATGAAAATGATGATGAAAAGTGAAGGTTGGAAAGGGATTTAGGTGTGGAAATCACACTGACTTCGAGAGAGGTTTTCTGGATTTATTGAGAGTGATATCTATCAGATCTGGGCTCCTCTTACAAGTGATGTCAGGCCTCCTTTTTATAGGCCTAGGTAATTGACGATCGTCATAGCCCTATTCATGCCAATCGGCAGGTGCGTTTAGGCACACTGTCGATAGGCAGGGTCTAGGACCTGCCGTTTGGCAGTGTCTTTTAGCCCTTTTCAAAAAATCGGCCGCAGAACGCAAACCGTCGATCAGAATTGTGCAAGGGGTGGACCGTTGGAAAGGTAATTCAGAGACCTTTGGAAGTCCTTTGGACTTCTCTCGGGTTCAAGAGTTGACTTTGGTTCAAATATGGCTCGGAAGCATTCGTCGGTCCATTAGACGGGGAATTATCGGACGAAAACGGATCATTCGTCCGCATGGTAAGTCCGAATCATGCTTGGGGCAGACCGTTGGAAAGTTTAGGAGATGTACTTCTACATTCTAAAGATTTTGATCCAGTTCGGGGAGTTGACTTTAGTCAACTGAGCCCTGGAAGAATTCGGTAACCTTTCGGAGTAAAACGGATCGTTCATCCGTACCATAAGTAGGAATCGCGCACGGGATGGACCGTTGGAAAAGGGCTTCAGTTCCCTTCGAAGATTTATTCAATTGGTCGAGTTAAAGAGTTTACTTAGGTCAAACAAAGCCCGGGAGCGCCCGGTGGCCTCCTGATTGAGTTTCGGGGGAAAATAGGTCATTCATCCGCGTGGTAAGTCGGAATTGCGCGCGGGATGGACCATTAGAAAGGGGTTTCAGTGCCCTTCGAATATTCATTCACTCTCATTCGAGTTGAAGACTTTTACTTTTGATTAAACGGAGCCTGGGAGTGCCCGATGGCTTCTAGGTCAGTACTCGGGGTATGACCTGGGTTTTTAGTGATAAAGGGAGGTGCTAGGAAACTAAGGAGAGTTTAGGGGGTAATAGAATGGGGTGTCTACAACATACATTACGTATGTATCGTTTGTTATCTCTGATTGTATTTCTCTCTAGTAATGACAAACTTAATCCATTTTTATATGATAACAGAATGACACCGTATATGGAAAAAGACTAAAAGCCTAATTCGTTCTCATCCAATTCTATTAAACACTAATCTCGTTGATTCAATAAGCAAAATTGTTCGTTCTTCTTGCCTAGAATCTCTAATTTTATATTTTTTTTACTAAATTCCACATAAGCCACTGTAAAACACTCTCATTTCTAGCCAAAAATAGTCACCCACTATCAAAATCGAGAAAAATTGAACCACACTTTGTTTTCCTACGTATATAGTCTATTTTTTTGGAATGTTTTGAAATAATGGCCAAACATCCAAAAAGTAGCATGGAAAAGGAGGACGTACCACCCTCCACCCCTATTGGAATAGGGGACCTATCTAGATTCATGCGTAGTTTAGTTAAGAACCAGAAGGCTATGCAAAAAAATATTTGACAGCTCACTGAAACTGGGCTGGTCTCACAAAGATGACCAGAACCATCTCTAATCACCCCGTCCTCAGAAAAGGTCTGGGCAGACAAAAGGAATTGCCTATACTTTCCACGTACTAAGATAGGAGGCTAGAGATTCGAGGAAAATCTTTGGAAAATCCCAAAAGACTAAATCTGGGATCTATGATAGGCAGATTTACTCGAACACACGGGTCTGAACTTGAAGAATCCTCTTACCATCCAAGTAATACCTCTACTATGAGGACTACAGATGATGATTAAAGTTACTCGGAGGAACATGTAAGTTCCTCTGAAAGGCTCGATAAAGTGCCAGTCATTAATAGGATGGGAAGGAGATGGCCACGAGCACATCAGTAGCTCAAAGGAGGCACACGATGAGCATAATATAGGAGGATGGATCCTAGAAGAGAAGATACTTTAAGGTGCAGTATCAGGGCATTAAATAGGTGTGAAAAAGTTAGCTTATGATAAGAATGCCCATTCGAAAGTTACGAACGAGCTTACAAATTAGTCAAAGAAGCTCAATCATGGAAGAAATCTATATAGATAATAAATGACAGCTTAGGAGATCCCATCAAAACTAAAAGCCCTTTATAAAGAATCTTTGTTTAGGGATCTCCCTTTAAAAAATATGTGGTCAGCTATCCCACACTTGCAAAATTCATTCCTTATGTGATCACTCCCAGGTATGAAGGAAAATTTAAAAGTATTTTACATGTCAAGTAGTACTAAGAACTATATGATATATTCTCTATGACCGACGAGATGCGTTGAAAGTATTTTTCAAGAACTTTTATGGGGCCCGCTCAAATTTGGTATAATGGTTTACCCAAAGGAGTAACCTCAGAGTTTAATCCACTGGACGACCTCTTCATGAACAATTTTACTTCAGATCGAAACCTAGTAAGAGGGTGTCTCACTTATTAAGCATCTATCAATGTGAGGATTAAAGGACAATCAATTTTATTACCGGGTTCAATGTTGAGAAATTAGAAGTGGTGGATTATAACGAAAAGGTGGCCATGACAATAATTATGAGGGAATTTTTTCCTTGGAAACTTTATTAGACATTGACCACAGATCCTCTAAACCATATGGGAAAACTCTTGGCCAAGGCAGGAAAGATCGTGAACGCAGAGGAAGCCATGGCTATAAAGGAGTTAAACCATAGAAAGTGGCAATTCAGTGAATCAATCGAGTCTACTTAAGGAAGAATACGAAACAAACATCCTATGAGCTTTGGTATGGGAAGAAACCTAATCTAAAATACTTTAGAACCTTAAGTAGCATGCTATGTCTGTAAGGACAGAGAACATTAGTCTAAATTTAAAACTAGAAGAGATAAAGCCGTTTTCTTAGGATATTCTCCAAATAGTAGAGCCTACCGTGTCTATAATCTTCATACCAAAACCATGATGGAATCCATTAATGTGGTTGTAAGTGCACTAATGTAGAAAGTAAGGCCAAAGAACCAATTATTATGGATGAGTCCGAAAACATATTAAATTATGACTCTCCAGAAATAGTTGAATCCCTACCAACTGAGACCCCTGAAGTACCTAACTGGGTTTCCAAAGATCATCCTTTAGATAGTGTAGTTGGTAATCCTACTGAGTCTGTTCGTACAAGATCTCAATTTCGTAACATTGCTCATTTTTCATGCTTTGTGTCTCTTATTGATCCAAAAACTCTAAATGAAGTCCTGAATGATACTTTGCGAATAAGTGTTATACATGAGGAACTTCTTCAATTTGTCATTCATGATGTAAGGTATCTTGTACCTAGGCCTGAATATATAAAAGGGTTACTGGCACAGGTTAGATTTTTCAAAATAAGACTGATGAAACTGGGATGATTATTCGGAATAAAGCAAGCTTAGTTGCCTAGCGCTACTCTCAGATTCAAGGAATAGATTTCAAAGAAACTTTCGCTCCTATCACTCGCCTCAAATCTGTTGCTTACTTTTTGCAATAGCTTGTCATTTTTATTTCACACTATATCAAATGAATGTTAAGTCGTCCTTTCTTAACGGAATTTTAACTAAGGAGACCTATATAGAACAAGCTAAAGGGTTCATTGACCCTCATCACCCAAGTTATGTCTATCGTCTTAAAAAAGCTCTTTATGGGTTAAAACAAGATCCTAGAGCTTGGTATATTCGTCTATCCACCTTTCTTTTAGACAACGGATTTAGGAGAGGAGGGAATGACCAAACGTTGTTTGTCAAACATTTTGACAATAATATTACTATAGCTCAAGTTTATGTTGACGATATCATTTTTAGATCCACCTCCCCTTCAGAAGTTAAGATCTTCTCGGACATTATGCATAAAGAATTTCAAATGTCTCTTATGGGGGAGTTACAACTCTTCTTAGGGCTCCAAGTTAAACAAAATTCAGATGGATTATTTCTATCGCAATCCAAATACGCTTTAGAGATTGTCAAGAAGTTTGGCCAAGATATAGCTAAAGAAGGAAGGAACCCTATGAGTACTGCTGTCAAACTTTCTGAATATGAGAATGGGAAATCAATTGATTCTACATTGTATTGTAGTATGATAGGAAGCTTACTTTACCTTACGGCCTCCCATCCTGATATCATGTACTCTGTCTACGTGTGTGCCCGATATCAAAACAATCCTAAAGAGAGTCATCTCTTGTGCGTTAAAAGAATTATCAAATACATTAAAGGCACTCAAAACTTAGGACTTTGGTATACTAAAGACACTTATAGTACTATAATAGGTTACACCAATGCTGATTGGGCCTATTGTACCGATGATAGTAAGAGTATTTCAGGAGCATGTTACTACATTGGTAACAATTTGGTAGGATAGAGTATTAAGAAACAAAATTGCACTTCCTTGTCTACTGTCGAATCCCATTACATTGTTGCACGAAGTTGTTGTGCTCAATTACTTTGGCTGAAACAATTGCTAAAAGATTACGATATAACTGAAGATAAGTTACATCTCTATTATGATAATCAAAGCGTGATTAATGTTTTCAAAAATCCAGTTCAGCACTCTCATACCAAACATATTAAAATCATATATCATTTCATATGTGAGTTAGTTGAATCTAAGGAGTTATAAATTAATTACCTACCTACTGAATTACAACTAGCTGACCTATTTACTAAACCATTAGACCTTATTCGATTTGAATCTTTATGCAAATCTATTGTTATGGTTATATTAGAATAATGATTTATTATTTCATACTTGTTTTCTTTGCGCTTTGTCCATTTGGTAAAAAATGGGGGAGAAATTTGAGTCCTTTTGGACATTTTGGTGTATTCTCAACTAAAAATCTTGATTTTAGTTATCTTATTTTCAGGAATCAATACCTTTATTTGCAACAGAATTTTGATGGAGTATTGGTCTGTATCTAGTTGAGTTATGTAATTTTTTCTTTCTATTACATTGGGTAGATTTTATATTTTGTAAGGGCTAAGTTGTTCTTATTCTTTTGTATCCCTACTAGTCCTAGATGACTCAAAGGAGATTTTTTCTCATATTTCCAAATGGGGAGATTGAAGCACCCTATATCTTTTACTCACTTGAGTCTATATTATATAGGTGCTCATCTAGTTTGGAAATAGTGACAAAATTGAGTCATACCCCTTTCAAACCAACAAGCCCTCAAACTCTTCATTTTTACTTCCTTTAATAGTCCAAAGGTATAAACACCAACTCCACACCTAGGATCATTTATGTATTTCATATGAGATTGCATTCTTCATAATATAAGGGTGTGTGAGTTAAATCCCTTTAAAATAATTTTTTCATAACTTTTGGGATAGTTTAAATCATTTCTAAGATTTTTTAAACATTTTTTAGAAATTAAAATTTGGATTTTACAAAGTTTATGGGCTGATTTGTAAATTCATTAAGTTGTTAAAAACCATCTTGGGTAGAAACTAAAAGTGCTTGAAAGTTGTGTGGGTACAATTCGTATTCTTAAAAGTTTAAAAGCACGCATTTTACAAGCCACCACAACCTTACACGTGCTAAACTAACAACGGTTGAATATGAGTTTCCTTGCCCTCACATTCCTATGTTTTTTTTTAAGCGTTGGATTGTTTTAATCTATGGCCTGTATGCGTTCTTACCTGATCCCTATGTTTTCGTTTAAACCAATCAATGGCTTTATAATTGCGGTGCATTCCTGTCTATCCATTTACTTCGAAGTTCCAGAGGCTTCCATGGCTTAGTATAAATACATGTCTTATGTGTTGCGATTACAATCTTTGGCCAGCCTCACTTTTGAGAGAAAATAAAGAGAGGAGAGAGAGAGAGAGAGAGAAGAGAGATAAATAGGAAACCTTAAACTAAACTCCGGCCAAATCTCACAAGAAAAATATTTCTGAGAGTGTGTTAGTTCGAGAGTTATGAAGATCATTCCTCTTCTGTCCTTTATCTCTTTTCCAACTTAATCACAACTGTTTGATCTCATTTTCTCTCATAAAAAACTGAGATTAATGTTATGTGATACACTCCAGATTTACCTCTCTTTTCTTTTCATTTCTTATTTCGAGAAATCATAGTTTTGTTAGTTGTTTTCACACCCTAAAACTAACAAAGCAGTTTCTAATTTCAGTTTCTTTGAACATTCAAACTCATATCTAGTTTAAGATCTTGATTGGGGATTTACACTTTTACATATTTCACATTTTGTGAAATAGTTTGTACATTTTCAAAATAAGAAAGTGTTTAGGATCTTGGCTCGTGTTTATAGCAAGATTCCCTCTTGATCTGTGGATATATTGAAAGATCCAAAGTCTGATAGCTTTGATTAAGCTAATGTTGGAAATATTTACATATTTGTGATCTGTTTTGCATCCTGTCTGTAATTAAGTGTGTGTGAGTTTCATGCATGTGATTTAGAGCATATCACCACTTACACTTTCACACTACTACACTGAAAAGTGTTGGTATTGAGATCTTGGACTTTTGAGTCGACGTAAAGCTAAGAGGAATAGAGTTACAAAGCTGAGAGAGCATCAACAACATCAGAGCCTTGGGAGCAGTCAGAAAATCCAGAGGAGTTGGTATATTTCTGAACGTAGAATTAGGTCTGGTTGTGTGTCTTGATTGTTATATAGTTTGTAAACTGTTACTCTATTTTAGTGGATTTTTACTTTTGAGGTGTAGAGACCTCCGTGGATGTTTCCCCAATTGGGTGGGATTTTACGACGTTAAAATTGTTCATGTATAATTCCTCTTCCTCTCATCCCCTTCTTGAGGCTATGTTGATTTAATTTCCTTAAGTTTTGTTTTTCGAAACTGGTAAACATGTACCTTAAATAACTCATTCATATTGTTTTACACATCTTGTGTTTAAAATTTGTTTTAAGAAAGGAGTTAATTCAATAAACTGTTCGGAGCCATTTAGATAGTTTAATCTTGAATTAAACGACTTAAGTGATATTTTTCAGGTGGGGCTATTTATGGGCCTCAACCACTTCTGAGGGGAGGATGACGTTTTCTTTCAAAGTTCTTTCTAGAGAGTATTAGAGAGAAAAGATATCGGAGAGAAGTTATTGCAAACCAAAGTCTTTACTCACCCGCCGTTATCATTTATTATGAAGCTTTTATTAGATGACTAGAGTTATTTGAGGGTTGGCTGGTGTGTTTGGCTACCTGCCAAGGTGTATCTAGGGTGTTTACTCCTCTCTCCCTATGACTGAGTTGTTAATGAGTTTCCTTTATTGTTGTTCGGGATATACACGAGGGTATTATGAGCCCAATCTGAGTGTTGATCAAATATAATATTGTGTGTTTACTTGTATTTATTAAAGATTTTCTGGGTAATCACTTATCACCATACCTGTAGGTGTTGCACCTCAAGTAGTATTACCATACTCTCAGGTTACAAGGGTACTAACCTTTTACATTTGGCGACTCTACTGGGGAGGTATTCTTTTAGAAGTATGGCTCAGGATAATGTTAATCGTTCTATAGACTTTGATGATATTCAATATCAAGGAGAGAAATCTGTGAGAGAGATCGAGGCAGATTGAGATGGGTCCCTCGAGATAGGGCCCCTCGGGTGGATGCACCTTCAGTTCAAACAGTGACGATCATCCTAGGGGTAACGCAAGCTTCCACGAGCGTTAGGATAGGGTCCGTTCAGGTGGCCCTCCTCATGACTAAGTTTTATGAGTTTTTACAAACCCCTGTTGCTTTAATGGTGTTAGGGGGATTTGATGTTAGTTCCTTTTTAACGCTAATGGTGGCGCCGATAGCCCCACCAAGTGCAGTTCCAACGGGCACTGTCCCATCGAACATAATACCCACTCCTATTCCAATTGTGGGAACCCTAGGTGTGACGTGCGTTCCATCTCTGGTTTCCATTCCAGGTGCAATGAGTGTTCCACCAGTGGTTCCTATGGATATTCCCCCAACGATAGACAAAACACCAGCGTCTGCATTGGAAGAGATGAGGAAAGAGATGGTGAAAGAAATATTAAAGATGATAGCAGCTTCCTCGTAATCAACAAGCGTAGTGGCATCGGTGTATGACGATTTTTGTATGCCCTATCCTCAATAATACAATGATGAGTTATACACGAAGAACTACATTCCTCCCATCTTAAAAAAATACATTGGAAAGGGGGGAAACACGAAAGAGCATATTAAATGCTTTAATGAACATTTGGGAGCTCATTGTAATAACAAGAGGCTCAGGTTGAGGGAGATTTCCAAATCCTTGACCGATAAAGCCTATACTTGGTACTCCCATTTGGCGTCAAAAAGTGTTTCAATGTGGGAAGAGATGCACGTGATATTTGTCCAGAAGTTCTTTCTCGCTGAAGATGAGTTTACATTGACTCAGTTAGATAGGGAGAAGCAACGACCAGGGGAAGATGTGGTGGAATATGTGCAAAGATTCAGGGAGAGGTCCCTCGATGTGAGGGAGGAGGCCAAAGAGTCCAAGCTATTACAACTTTGCGCTGAAGGTTTGATCTCGGAATATATCTGTCACCTCATTAATGAAACATGCAAGGGAACTTTCACAACATTTCTGAAAGCATCAAGAAATATATCGTTGGTGGTTCGGCCAAACCCATTCATAGTACCGGAGTTATTCAGGCAGTCGATCCAACCCGATATAACACATGGCCAGCCTCCATCGGTAGGATATGCCGACGGAGGTGAAGGGGCTAACTAGTAAAAGAAAGATAATAAGAGAAAGTTTAGAAGAGATAGAGAAGACCCATGTTGAGCGAAATTTATGGATCCCCGGATATAAATGATCACAATTAAAATCAAAGTTATAATTTCCTTTTATATATAATCAAGATGCGGAAGCTGTGTGGTGGTTCAACTTTAAAACAACAAATTTTAATTTCTTAAACAAATTAAAATTACACCAAGTGAAGTAAAATTAATCAATTAATATATTCACTTAAACCAATTAAATCATCAAAGTCCTAGAATTTGCCTAAGTCATATTTATCAATATTAGCAAATTAGGCGGAACTAAATTTTAGCAACTGACTTGAATTAAATAAACTTTACCCAATATTTAATTTAAGTCCAAATTAAATTGAGTGTGATAATTAAACCAAATTTTATCTTGAATGATCCTAAGCATGCGATCTAAATTATTTTGCAAGATAAAATAAATCGATCACACTACGCCGCGATGTAAGAGGAAAAACCCAAGACGGGAAACAACCTCGGACGGCCCTAGCCACAAATCCACTAGATACGGAATTACAAGTACAAGACAAATAGACTTACAACGCACAACTCGATCCCTCTCAAGCCTCGACGCTTCTTCTTGTAGACACCTCTTCCTAGCGGATAACCTTGGAACACCACCGCGGTCTCGGAATCCACCGATAGGACTTTCTATGGTCACCGTCACCCGAGCAAGGAGCCTTTCTCCAAGTGGGTAGAATCGCAACAAAACATCTTCTTCTTTGATGGATGTAGAAGCAAACCAAAACTTCTCTTTGAAACGGAAGAGAAAAACCGGTGCCAAACTCCAAGCAATTGATATGTATATATGTGAACTTGGATAAACAGTATGGGTGTAAAACTAGAGTGATAAAATATTTTCTCTTGAAAAATAGCACTCAAAACTTGAACATTTTCCTTAAACAATTTTAGCTCTCAAACTCTCTACTAAGAGATGGAATGGAATGGAAAAGTTAAGAAAAGTTAGGAAAAGTTAGATTGGAAAATGTTCTTCCCGCACATATTAAAGTCTGAAAAAGTTGGTTAAAAACTAAGTGGGGAAGTGGGTGAAAAACTGCCAAAAACTGTTCCCTCCTGGCATCTCGTTCGAACGACATTTCGTTCGAATGAAATATCGTTCGAACGAGTCTTCTAACGACGCTCCAGTATGGACTCATTAGAAACTCGTTGGAAATCTCGTTAGAACGAACAATATCATTCGAACGACATTTCGAACGACGGACCAGTATACCTTAGTGGGAACTCGTTGGCAGGTTCGTTCGAACGACATATGGTTCGAACGAAAAACTTGTTCGAACGACCTATCGAACGAATTTCCAGAATTTTGGAAAATTCGATTTTAGCCCAGAAAACTTTATAAACTTATTTTAATGTTTTATTTAATTCTTTCTGAAAATTAAAACACAGTTTTTATAAAACCTAACACCCAATAAAACTTGTTCCAAGCTCCTATATATATATAATTGCATTCATACCTTGGGATCATGGAACCATAGTTGATGACGTAGAAACGAGGCATGCAAACCGACACATTTGATGAAGCTTTATACTCTTTGCCGCTACGTCTTCAATAAACACTTCATAGGCTTGAGAGTATTACAATTGCATACTGTCCTATGAATAAATGTTTTTGTCCGGAATTGAGCCAACACTATACATGGACTCAATTGGAAATTTGTGTCCTTACAAATCTCCCCCTTTGGCTATTTCGGGACAAAAACCAAACAAAAATCCTAAAGGGCTGTGAAGCTCACTAGACTCAATACATAACCCGCCCAAACTTGACTCAACCCAAGGATCAAAGGCTTTGCTATTGAATGTTGCCGCTTTAGAAGAATTCCTGCACACTTAAGCAAACATATCAAATGCATAGGGAATATCAAAGTGTTTAATGCAATTAAAATAAATACTCCCCCACAATTAATTCTCCCCTTTATCAAAACAATCTACCAAAGAAGGTCGCGACTCCCCCTAAGTTAAATCTCCTAAATTAAGGTACGATTACAATAGGATTAGATACCATTTCTCCCCCTATCATTCTCCCCCTTTTTGTTCAGGAATAGGCAAAGGATATAGAACTAATAAACACAGTGAAGCTTAAAGTGTTAAGACATTAAAGCACATGAACAACAAAAGCATAATTAATCCATTATAGATACTACAAATGAAGTATAAGCATAGAAGGACTAGAAAGCAAGGCAAAGACAAACAAATATCATATATATATAAACTAGAAATATACCAATGAAGCACTTGCATATATATATAGATATAAACACACATATAACACAAAATACAATAAGTTTGCACACTCGTATGGCAAAAATGTGTCATATGGAAACGTAAGTGTAGGGGTGTGAACTAGCAACAATTAAATTTAGACCCAAACACTTAATAAACATTCACGGAGTTCTCATTTGATTGCAAACTTTATCACATTTAAATATAACCTCACGTGATAATATGAAGATTGAACTCAATGAACAAACATACACAATGCATACAAGCCTAGCATGATGATGATTCTACAAACCAAATAGAGTCATGACATTAAAGACAACTAGGATAAACGGACATTGTGCAAACCGTTGATATACCATCCAATTCTCCATCAATAAGCATATATATTCTTTTACTTTTGAATGAATATATCAAACAAACATAGGCCTTGGCAATTGTTTTCTTTTTAATGCCAAATATTCTGTTTTTAGGCCTTTGGATCACGTATTTCTTTTAGATCCAATAAACGGTGGCTTACTATCGCAAATGATTTAATTCATCCTTTCGGAGCCCTTCCCCGTGCACATTTAGATATATAATTTTTTTATCTCACAAAGCTCACGTGCAACGGATTTTGACATGCACTAGTCCTCCTAGGTCGTAGATATGTAGATGACTAGATTGGGAGGAGAACACCTCAAAATGCTCAAATATAACATGTGACATTAAGATTTCAAAAGAGCTCGTGCATGTGTGAAAAGAGGCATATAAAAATAGAATCCATTTAAACAATACAAAATCCAACTACTCCATATAAAACATGGTAAAGAACATGTTAAGGATTGACAATCTAAACTAAAAGTTCTAGCCACATGGGAGCGTTAAAGGAGGGATTCAAACACAAGTATATGCCACTTAAAGTGTGTCAAACTAAAATACACACAAAATAAAGTCTTTTTGAGTTTGTGAAATTTTTAACCAAAGATAAATAATACATACTCAAAAGACAAACACAAATCATTTGAATTTTTCATTAAGCTAAAAATATCGAGAGATAAAATCCAAATGATAAACAAAAATCTTTTTGTATTTTTCATTTAATGTAAACAAAATGAAGGAAATATAATACAAAAGATAAACAAAAATCATAATTCTAGCATGTGATAAGCATGGAGTATAGACTAGAAAATGATTAAACAAGCAATACATTTAGCATGTGAATATAGCATGAAGTACAAACGCTAAAGTATGCAAAAGACTAACACATTCATCCTTTAGATTTAGCAAGGGAGGAAGCATGTGAAAGTAAATGAGAATCAAAAACCCTATTTTGCAAAGCAACCAAGTCGGATTTCCTAACCCAAATTAATGAAGAATGACTATCTTGGGGTGTAGGGACTTTAACTACCGTGGTTACTTTACTATGGGATTTTCTAGGAATTCGTTTAAGATCAAAACAAAATTTCCTAAGATGACCTTTTCGACCATAATGTGAACAAGTAAAGACATGTCGAAAAGAGTTACTTAAGGAGTGATCTTTAAATGTATTCCTAGTAGATTCTCCTAAAACGTTGGTTTTGACTTTAGAGGTTAATTCATTACACGTATTGAAGCCTAAACCACAAGTGTCATTTTTAATTTGGACCGTTCCTAAGATTTTATCTAATTTTTCCGAACGACACTCCAAATCAAATTTGACATTACTAGAGTCTTTTAATTTAGTTTGCAATTCTAAAATGTTAGACTCTAATAAAACATTGCGCTCTTCAAAAGCAAGAAGCTCCTTTTTCAAGGATTCCATTAAACCCTTAAGGCTATCTCTTTCGCCTTCTACATATTCTAGCTTCTCTTGAAGAGTCCTCTCACGTGTCCTAAGGTCTTCTATTAAAGCATTTTCATCAACGACCTTGACACTCTCTCTTAAACTAGCTTCTAACTTCAAATTAACTCTTTTCAATTTAATAGATTCTTTATAAAGTTCTTGAAAAGCATTTTGAAGTTCACTCACATTAACCTCTTCTTCATTTTCACTCTCTCTTTCTTCTCCACTCTCACTATCATTAAAAACAAGAGAATCATAAACAATGACCTTGGAAGTGTCATGTGCTAAAGTTTCATCAATCGATGAGTTCTCACTATCACTCACATGACTAGCCATAAAAGCCACAAAAATTTTCTTAGTGGGGGAATCGGGCTTCTCTTCCGTATCACTATCACTAAGGGTCGCATTATATGAAATGGATCGCTTACCCTCTTTCCTTAGTTTAGTGGGGCACTCAAAAGCCCTATGGCCATAACCTTCACAACCAAAACACTTATTAAACTCGTCCCTATCTAAATTGTCATTACTAAGTTTAGGGATCTTCTCGGCTTTAGAAATATTCTCTCTTTTATCATGTTTAGAAGTATCAAATTTCTTAAAATCATTTTTAAATTTATCTTTGTTAATTTTAAGAAATTTTCTAAATTTACGAGCAAACAAAGTCATGTCTTCCGAGTCACTATCACTCTCGCTCTCTACTACTTGTTTGACCTCTTTTCGGGCTTTTAAAGCAACGCCCTTTTCGATTTTCTTTTCAGTTTTAGAGGGAAACATGTCTAGTTCATAGGTTTGTAAATCACCTACAAGCTCTTCTAATTTCGTAGAGGCTAAAGTTGGTAAAGAATTTAAAACGGTCACTTTTGGAATAAATCTATCGGGTAGGGACCTTAAAATTTTCTTTAAAACAAGGTCGTCAGGTATTTTCTCTCCCAAGTTAAAAGATGAATTAACAATATCGGAAAGTCTAGCATAAAATTCATCAAAGGTTTCTTTTTCATTCATTTTGATAGTTTCAAATTGAGTGGTGAGGTTTTGGAGTTTTGAAGCTTTAACGACACTAGTTCCTTCATGAGTTAATTGTAAAATATCCTAAGCTTCTTTAGCGGTCTCACACATCATAATACGTCGGAATTCATCTGGTGTGACAGTGCTAAACAAGGCATTCAAACCTCGGGAATTGAAATTAGCAAGTTTAAACTCATTTTCAGTCCATCTATCGGCGGGTTTGGGTACACGTTCATTTTCAACTAAATAAGTTGGTGGGGACCACCCGTTAACAACAGACATCCAAACTCTCTCGTCGATAGATTTTAGTGCCGATCTCATACGCGCTTTCCAATACGCGTAGTTTGAACCATCAAAAATAGGAAATTTTGAAAATGGGGAAAATTCCATTTTAGCCAAAAATTTAAAGGATCTTAACGAAATATTTTATCGTTTTTGGCTCTGATACCACTTGTTGAGCGAAATTTATGGATCCACGGATATAAATGATCACAATTAAAATCAAAGTTATAATTTCCTTTTATATATAATCAAGATGCGGAAGCTGTGTGGTGGTTCAACTTTAAAACAACAAATTTTAATTTCTTAAACAAATTAAAATTACACCAAGTGAAGTAAAATTAATCAATTAATATATTCACTTAAACCAATTAAATCATCCAAGTCCTAGAATTTGCCTAAGTCATATTTATCAATATTAGCAAATTAGGCGAAACCAAATTTTAGCAAATGACTTGAATTAAATAAACTTTACCCAATATTTAATTTAAGTCCAAATTAAATTGAGTGTGATAATTAAACCAAATTTTATCTTGAATGATCCTAAGCATGCGATCTAAATTATTTTGCAAGATAAAATAAATCAATCACACTACGCCGCGATGTACGAGGAAAAACCCAAGACGGGAAACAACCTCGGACGGCCCTAGCCACAAATCCACTAGATACGGAATTACAAGTACAAGACAGATAGACTTACAATGCACGACTCGATCCCTCTCAAGCCTCGACGCTTCTTCTTGTAGACACCTCTTCCTAGCGGATAACCTTGGAACACCACCGCGGTCTCGGAATCCACCGATAGGACTTTCTATGGTCACCGTCACCCGAGCAAGGAGCCTTTCTCCAAGTGGGTAGAATCGCAACAAAACGTCTTCTTCTTTGATGGATGTAGAAGCAAACCAAAACTTCTCTTTGAAACGGAAGAGAAAAACCGGTGACAAACTCCAAGCAATTGATATGTATATATGTGAACTTGGATAAACAGTATGGGTGTAAAACTAGAGTGATAAAATATTTTCTCTTGAAAAATAGCACTCAAAACTTGAACATTTTCCTTAAACAATTTTAGCTCTCAACCTCTCTACTAAGAGATGGAACGGAATGGAAAATTTAAGAAAAGTTAGGAAAAGTTAGATTGGAAAATGTTCTTCCCGCACATATTAAAGTCTGAAAAAGTTGGTTAAAAACTAAGTGGGGAAGTGGGTGAAAACTGCCAAAAACTGTTCCCGCCTGGCATCTCGTTCGAACGAAATCTCGTTCGAACGAGTCTTCTAACGACGCTCCAGTATGGACTCGTTAGAAACTCGTTGGAAATCTCGTTAGAACGAATAATATCGTTCGAACGACATTTCGAACGACGGACCAGTATACCTTAGTGGGAACTCGTTGGCAGGTTCGTTCGAAAGACATATGGTTTGAACGAAAAACTCATTCGAACGACCTATCGAACGAACTTCCAGAATTTTGGAAAATTCGATTTTAGCCCAGAAAACTTTATAAACTTATTTTAAAGTTTTATTTAATTCTTTCTGAAAATTAAAACACGGTTTTTATAAAACCTAACACCCAATAAAACTTGTTCCAAGCTCCTATATATATAATTGCATTCATACCTTGGGAGCTTGGAACCATAGTTGATGACGTAGAAATGAGGCACTCAAACCGGCACATTTGATGAAGCTTTATACTCTTTGCCGCTACGTCTTCAATAAACACTTCATAGGCTTGAGAGTATTACAATTACATACTATCCTATGAATAAATGTTTTTGTCCGGAATTGAGCCAACACTATACATGGACTCAATTGGAAATTTTTGTCCTTACAACCCACCTTCGCTTCCTTGCACCGTTGAAGAGGCTTTTAGTTGATAAAACACCATGGTCCAAGGAGGAATAGTATAGGAACCAAAGGGCATTCAAGCCGGGAGCCAGATAAAGCAATGAGGGCTGATCCCAAGTATTGTCAGTTCTAACGAGAAGACTTCGAAGACGCATTGGAAGATTGTACAATGGGCATGAATAATGTGGTCATAGCCTACGATGAAGAAAATGCGAGGGATATGGAGGAGGTATACAGCCTAGATGGGGAATAAGTGGACCCAAGTTTAGAGTACCAAGCTATTTTGCGGTCGCCCAAGTTCTCGTGGTTCTACGACCAAGTGTGGGTACCGAGGGAAAACCGTTTAGATATAACGCAAGAAATTTTAGATATCACGAGGAAGAATGAAGTACCCTCATTGAAATGGAAGGGGATAATGGACAGGTGGGTGAGGAAGTTCTTGTTCGAAGTAACTTTTAGTGATGCTAACAGGGCTATGAGATTCCCACACAACAGGACCTTATACGTGATAGTAAGTATCAACGGGGTAAGCTTTGGAAGGGCCTTACTGGATGAGGGAGCATCAATCAATATCATGCCTATCAGTTCCTTCCAGATACCAATGCCTTTGGTGATTTATGGCTACGATAATCAATCGTCCAAGTCTATTGGATATGTGAATGTAGGGATTGTGATGGGGAACCTTACCTCGCGTATCAATTTCCACGTGATTGAAAGTTCCACCTCGTATCATCGGTTGATAGGGAGGGTATGGATGCACAACCAGGGTCTAGTCCCTTAAATGTATAACCAATGCGTGAAGGAAAGTGTGAAAGGGACTGAGATCATTATACGTGCCACAAAGAAGCCTTCCATAACCGAAGAAGCTCATTTGGTTTAAAAACTTTCTATATAGTGTTGGAGGGAGATTTCAGGGTGTTGATTAGGATGATGGAATGTGCAAGAGTTCCCTCTATCAGAGAAATGATGGGGCCTGTGAACGACCAAAGATGTGAAGGGGTAAAAAAAAGTAGTAGTTGAAGAAGTTCACTTAGGTGCTCCCAAGGGGCAGAATCTCTCGAGGTACCTTAGAGATTGAATGAGGCTCAGGATAAATCCGATGGAACATCAAGTCCAACGACAGAGCGTGATGAATAGATATACGAGAGATAGACTGGCATAAGCCTCAAGGGAAAGGAAGAGAAAAAAGTTTGCAACGACGAGCAGGCAATGCAAAAAGAAGATCATGGAGGATGGGAGAGTTATTTACATCCTCTGAGGGTGTGAGAGGGCATTCAAAGGAGCTGATCTAGGGGTTGATATAGAGGCTGAACCGATATATGAATGTTTCTTGGTGGACAGACAGGGGAAATGCATGGTCATTGACAACTCAAATATATAAGAGTTTGTGAAGGACGTAGCCGAAGAACCAGAATGCATGACGGATTACCTAAGGGCCCAAGTGTAAGAGTTGGAACAGTTGAACCTGGATGAAGAAGGAGACGATGTAAGGCCCATTTTCATTTCAAAGGACCTGGGTGTAGAGAAAAGAGTGGAATTGCTAGAGTTGATTCGAGAGTTTAGAGATGTTGTCGCGTGGAAATACACAGAGATGGAGGGGCTAGATGAAGAGGTGAGTTGCCACAAATTGAACGTTATGCCTTAAGCCATACCGGTGAAACAAGCCACAAGAACCTATAAGCTAGAGCTGGATTTGAAGATTAAGGAGGAGGTCCCATGGTTGCTAGCTGTAGGATTCATTGAGCCAATACAACAACCACTTTGGCTGTCATGTATCGTCCTAGTGGGGAAGAAGGATAATAGATAGATAAGGGTCTGTATGGACTTCAAAGATTTGAACTGAGCCTGCCCAAAAGATGAGTTCCCTCTACCCTCCATTGATAGCTTGATTGATGAAACGACGGGTCATGAAATGTACAGTTTTATGTATTGGTATGTGGGATACAACTAGATCAAGTTGGATCGAGCGGACATAAAAAAGACAACATTCAGGACCTCGTTGGGTAACTTCATGTACAAGGTGATTCATTTTGGGTTAAAGAATGTCGGGGAAACATATCAAAGGATAATAATGGCCATTTTCCATGATTTCTTTCACAAGTTTTTAGAATTCTATGTGGATGATTTAGTCATCAAGTTAAAGAAGGAATAATCTTATATAAACGATCTGGGGAGGGTGTTTATTCACTGCAAAACATACAAGATGAAGATGAACTCACTGAAGTGTGCTTTCGGGGTCACAAGTGGGAAGTTCCTAGGGTTGGTGGTGGATCGTCAGGGAGTAGAGATGGATTAGGACAAGCAGCGAGCCATCCTGGAAATGCCCTGTCCAAAAATGATGAAGGAGATCAAAAGTTTCCTCGATAAAGTCTCCTATCATAGGAAATTTGTGCCAAAACTAGCAGAGATAACTCACCCGTTGATGGATTTATTATGAAAAGGCACGAAGTTCAAATGCCATGAATCTCACCAGGACTCTTTGACCAACCTGAAGAAGTTACTGACCTCTCCGCAAACGATGACCACTCCAAAAGAAGGAGTACCGTTGCAGCTCTACCTCACGTCTACCACCAAGTCCATTAGAGCACTCTTAGCACAGGAAGTCGATGGGCAAGAAAGTCTAGTCTACTACCTGAGAAGAATCATACATGGAACAAAGTAAAGGTACAATAGTGTAGAAAGGCACAATTTAGCCTTAGCTTTCATAGCACAAAAACTTAGACATTATATGCTATCTTTCACAATTTACATCATGACAAGATGCGACCCAATTAAGTTTTTTTTTGGCAAGAACAATTTTGATTGGGAGAGATGCTAGGTGGTTCCTCATCCTTTCAGAATATGACCTAAAGTGCATGGTTCCTTGCGCGATCAAGAGACAGGAATACGAATTTTTTTGGTGATATTTCCATCCGGAGTATTTGAGCCACCCCGAGAGAACATCCCAGGGGATGATTTACAGGCAAAATTTCTAAAGGCCAATCTGAAAGAATAGACGATGTAATTCGATGGTTCTTTGACAGAAAAAAGGAGGGGGAGGGGTTATCTTTTCTAAAGGAAAGGAGGAATTTTGCCTTTCCAATAAGATGGATTTCCCTTACTCCAACAACGAAGCGGAGTATGAGACATTAGTACTGGGGCTTCTAGAGGACCTTCTAAGGGGCATCCGTTTACTGTGCATCAAAAGTGATTCCAACTTGGTGGTTCAACAAGTGAATAGGGAATATGCGTTTAGCGCCCTACATAACGATCAACCAACAGTTGATCAATCAATTTCATCAAGTGAAGATAAGAATGCATCCTAAAACTATGAATAGACATGTTGATGCCTATGCCACCATCGCTCAAAAACTGGCTATGAAGACCAATTCAACTACTGTGGTGATCCACCGAGGAACAGCCCCATTGGTTGTTCAATCAATTCTACCCATGGAAGATGATTTGGATTGAAGGGGCAAAATCAGAAAACAGTTGGAGTCTGGAGAAGGCAAAATGGAACTGAAAGAGTTGGCGCAATACTTTATCAATCATGGTAACCTCTACTTTATAAACGTAGGAGGATGGTTGTCCAGGTGTGTAGTCCCAGAAGAAGCAGAACAAAGTTTGATTGAAACATATGAAGGCCACTGCGAAACAACAGAGATACCTCAGTACGGAAGAATTTAGAAGGAAGGGTACTTTTAGCCAATGATGAAACGAGATGAAGCTGAGTTGTAACAAAAATGTGATCAGTGCTAAAATTACTTTCTAGCAGTTGAATTCCACTTCATTGGAACTTAAATAAATTGGAGATAACCCTATATTGACTTCATCAAAGACGGAGTTGTTCCTTTGGAGAAAATAGATGCGATGGGACTTAAACGAAGGGCTTCACAGTTTTATGTCCAGGAAGACCAGCTCTATCAAAGGGGGTACTTCAACAGACCATTGAGAGGCATCATGACGGAGGAGGCAACAGAAGTATTAAAGTAAGCTCATAATCTAACTCATATTTGAGGGGCTAAGATATATGTCCAATTAATGACATTGGGGTATTATTGGCCAACTATGGAGAATGATTTTATCGAGTTTATGCGAAAGTGAAAGGCATGCCTACTACATGGAAATATGATCCATGCTCATTTGATGGACTTACATTCTTTGGTAGGGGCGATACACCCTTCTTCAAGAGGAAAGATCTAGATTTTGGTGGCAACGGAGTGATTCATGAAGTGGGCTGAAGCAATACCCCTTAGAATAGCAACGATTGGCATGGTGGATAATTTTATCAGATAGTACATAATCTGTCATTTTGGGATCCCAAAAGTCATCCTTTCTAATAACAAAACCCCTTTTATCAACAAAGAGGTAACGATGCTCACTGAAAGATATTCCATCATCCATCATACCTCAATGGTTTCATATCCTAAGGGAAACGGTCAAGTCGAAGCGACTAACAAGACCTTGGTTAATATTTTAGATAAAACGATGGAAGATTTCCTAAGATCGTGGGATGATAAGATCCCACTAGTACTTTGGGCCTACCGAGTGACTAAGAGAAAACCCACAGGATACACATCGCTATCCCTTGTGTATGGAGTGTGACACCCCGACTAATTAAATACCAGGTAGCTACTCCTTTATTAAATTAATACAAAATTCCAAGTTGGTTCAGTTAATAGCATCACTGTCGAAAACATTTTAATGATTTCTAACCACCTAGTATTTAAAAAGTAAGTTGTCAAATTTTAAATTAAATCTGATTAACATGCAATAAAATAATTATGAAAGAATAACATAACCATTCACCATAAAGAAGCAATAGAATAACCAACAAATAATAATAAGCCTGGAGGAAATACTCCTCACAACAATCCCAATATGGAAATAAATAAAACAAGTCTGCATCCTGAATTAATTACAAACCAAAGTCTGAATAACTAAAATATAAAAAGTCTCTAATAGAAATGGGCGACATGCCCTACAAATGATGAAACTGAATATGGAGTCAAGACTGGAAAATGAGACGTCTAATATCAAGGCCCTGTAACTTCCACAACAGCTACAACTCGTCACCTGAATGGAAATCCTATGCATGGTGTCCTTGTGGCTGGGCACCTAAAAAGGTTTTTACAAAAAGTAGATTTGAAAGCAAACGGGTCAGAGCCCGAATGTGGAGAATATTTTTAAAACAGCAAGTGCTTTAATGACAATTAAACAGTGAATATTAAATACATGTTAGTGACGTGCACTCACATAAGCTCCTCACCTCTCAACTAATGTGCACTCCTAACGCATCCATAGCTCGTACTAGTTATGCTACTAACTAACTAGTCTAATACAGAACCTGGCTTCGCTTTATAGGTTTAAGGGTTCATTCATGTCATTGAAGTATACCATGTATGGGCCTTAATTCCCTAATAACAACCTTTTATTTTGTGGAGTTCTCATTTTAATCTCTATTAAAATAGCACAAGTATACACATCGTTACTTTACTAAGTATTTCATTGAACATTAGTTGTATATTATTCACATCATAAATATACATTATAGTCACCCCTAGTTTAGGCTACGGTGCACATACTCTGTTATCTCATCCCGGTACATCACGTATATAAGGATTACAAATTCTGAATCTCTCAGGAATTATTAGAATAAGCACAACACACAAAAATGGAGGCGAACATAATTCAACATATCCATGGGTCACGTACATACCTACGCTCCCTAGTCAGCTGACTTATTAACTCACAAATAAGTCATTCTAGCATTATGTTCTTAAGGTACCAATCTAAATTCGGGCACACAAAGATTATATGGCCCTAAGCGAACGTAAACCTCCCGTGATAGCAAGTATGGTAGGTATGTCATACACATAAGTCATATACTAAGCATTCACACGTCTTAGATATCTTAATATTAATAAAGGTATATTCTACATCCATATACCATTATTCCAATTTTATGCATTTTTAAGTCTTCCGATAATATATAATGTAGACTGTCGACACATCTCACGTCATAGCTTCTTGTACTTAAAACCTATCTCAAAGGGATTACTAAGTCTCCTATTATTCCCACATATAACATCATTATTCTTAAGGTCCTTACTTCTGCCCCAAACCTCATTTCATCAAATTATTCAAATTTACTCTTTTAACCCTAATATTATCTCACTCATCGAATTTCATTAGATTTTAGAATAATTCCTCAAATTGACTTCTAATTAAGGTCCAAATTTTATAACCATACCTACTGGTCTTCCTTAAGTCTAAGGATATTCATAAAGTCTCCAATAATAATTTTCTAAGGGTTAACATCATTAAAATTTAACTAGGGAAAATTTTACTCATTCTGGGAAGGTCGATCGATCGACCTTGAACATCGATCGATCGATGGTGGTCGATCGATCGATTGCACCAGGTAGGCTACGGACTGCTTCATTTTGCAGTCCTCAAATCATCCCAAAACTCCATTATAATGCATGAAACTCTAATCTAACGTTATAATATCATCATACAACCATCCTACAACATTGTTAACGTTCTAAAACCAATAAATCATCAACCAAGGGCTTTATTTGGATCAAAACTTCATCAAGAACCCTAGTTTTCTATTTCTTTCAAGAACAATAATAAATCTCTTCTTAAATCCATTTTTTAGATCATCAAGGGTTATATTTTGAATTCATAATTCGTCCAGAATATGTCTACATGCAATTCCTAACATGGTTCATAGTTTTAATCCTCAAATTCATGGGTCTATATCAATCTTCCAAGACAAAATTCGATAATTACACTAAACATGGAAGAACACATTCATTGAATTAATTGTAACTAAATCACTTGCCTTAAGTTCTTCAAATTTGTTGTTGGTTGGAGATGGTTGAATTCCTCTCTCTCTCTCTGCAGAATTCTCCTCTCTCTCTCTCTACAAGTTCTTCTCACAAGATGACAATGGAGGTGGAGGTTTATTTTTGGACTTTTAACTTCTTTTCTAAACTTCTCCCGTAGCCCACTACTTAGTTTAGTGCTGATAATGGGTTGGTGGGTTTAATGATAAATCATAATTAAACTCTAATTTTCGTGGGTTCTAATTACCAAAATTCTGAAATTGCCAAATTACCCTTTCGGGTTGCCGGTTTGGCCTAAAAATGCCCCGGGACCCAAACTAAACCCCCGGCTAGTGTTTTTTGACTATCTCGACCCTTCCGAACACGTTGGCGCACTCAAAATGACCATACGGTTGATAAAAATAAAATTCACTTTTTAATTAAAATAATTACATACCTGACGCGACTGTCACGCGCGTCCCAACAAAATTTCTCAAATTGCCGTATTTCAGTCTCACGACAAATTTCAATATTTTCAATATTCATATAACGCCATATGTATACAATATAATCAAATACCAACTCACATCTCATTAGTATTTTATCCGGATTAATTCCCAATTAATTCACATTTAATTTAATTAATCCCATAAATAAATATCCATAAAAGTACGGGGGATTACATACTTCCCCCCTAATAATAGAATTTCGTCCCGAAATTCGAATAAGTAAGGCACACCTGGAGAAATTCGGTACCCTCCAGTGTTCCAAACAAAATATAAAGAAAATCCCAAATCACTAAAACCCTCGTTTCACAATAAGTTTGTTTAACATACTTGATACCTTATCAGAATAATCTTCGATAAATGCACCTCACGTTGTGCTCTTATTAAATAACATTTGAATAAAAATAGCCTATACATCATTAGCCTCATTATTTTTATTAGAATTGTGAGTCCGCACCTCACTACTAACTCCCGCGTTTATCAAAACTCCAAACTCCCATCCTGGGATGAATCAATAACACATCTGACTACCCTTGTCCATTCCTTGAAATATCCCGACGTTGTGACTTTTACACAAGGGAAAACCACTTCAGCCTGTTGGTGTCACACCAACCCTTGTAAGCGCCTTGTCCACCATAAATAGATACGGGTGCTTTCACCCAACTCTACTATTAGATAATATCTTCTCCCCATTACCACAATGTACCTTGCTTACTAGTTTTACCCGATTTGTAAATGAAAAGATCGCAATGAATCCAAAATTTCTTTTATACAATCCACCCATCATCGATCACCTTGCGCCTACACCTCGGGCCATAGGTGATACAACCTTGTCCAAAAGAAACATATTTCCACTACTTCTTGCTACCCCACGTTGAAGGTGGATTTCGGGGATCTCCTCTTAGTTCTGAATAATACTGCTTCGAACCATGTACCGGCGTGTTCACTATCTAATAGTGTAGATCACCCAAGTATATAACAATTTCTCTCCTTCTGGACAACATGTCCCACATATTCGAAGGAACTTGTTACTTATCAATAAGTTGGCTACCTCTCAAGAAAATTCTCCAACTTGACCCTCCCATTCTTGGAATCGTCGTCTTGATACAAAATTATTTGGTTGATCATCTAACCCCAACTGTTCTACTACTTACTATACCTCATTCAATGTCGATATTCACATAAAATTTTCCCCGTTAAATGATACTTAATGATCTTATTCTCCCGACGAACACCAAAAGTTTGGACCTTTACACTTTTCCCCACTTTGTGCATATATGGACTTTATACCTGATTGACATCCTCATTCTATTTACTCTTGAGTCACCCTCAACATTCGATTGATCGGAACTCTACTCCAAATTGCTCATAATAATTTATTCGCCTTCTCAAGAGATATCCTTTTATTAAATGGCTTTCTACTGCCTTTTCTCCAAATTTGAACGTGCTACACTGACTACACATGATATTCACTTACACTTTTTCTTATGACGTTTAATCTCATAAGTAATAATCTCACCCGTCTATGTTCCCTCTTCCTTTGATTTACACTTTAGCAAATCAAGATGTCTACGCCCCTTATAACCCAACCATATGGTTTTTAAACATTATATATGCTTCATACAAATCCCAAACTCTTTATTGTCACTGTAAATACAACGGTGCTATACCACTTGGGGGTTCTCAATCGCTTCTGAATTAGGAATCCTAAATCCTCCTTATCCTCAATGCGTCCTTCAACACGCCGTGACAAAACCAACATTATTAGTACTTATATCGTAATTTATTAGCAACTGGCTCTAATGGCCGTACATCACAATTTACTCCTTGTAACTTCCCGTTATAACTACGTACTCCCATAACTATAGAGGTATCCAAATCATGAACGAAGGGCCACACATTTCCTTACTACCAACCTTACGCTAAGTTTCATGCGTGGGGCGTCTCGCAAAGCGAAATCCAAACAAGGAACCCACCGATACACTACTACCTAACATTATCGGTCATCGGAATCCGTTAAGCCCTATCCATAATATGTACCCCTACACTCTCATCTTTTAACAACAAAGTTTCATCTCAGTTCGTAATTATACACATAAACAAAGAATTCCTTCTGAAAGATACTTTTCTCTTTACAGTGATGGAAATCACATTTCATACACAACATGCGAGATATTTGAGACCCTCAAATTCCCGTCCCCAGACACACAACTATGAGTATAAACTTCCAAATCTCTAACGGGTGATAAAACGATGCACTCTTTTTGTTACGACCTCTCTATCGTTAATTATAAAAACCAACTAACTCTTTCTTAACTAGAAAATCAATTACATATGACTCATAATAATGGAATCCCTACGCAGACTGGGATTAAATATCCGAGACCATTATACTTTGAAATCAAAACACACATATATATATATATATATATATATATATATATATATATATATATATATATTCATATATGCACGAAAGTACAATTGCGAGCTCGTCCCTCTAATAGATGGGGCCTCGCCAGAACAAAACATCCTATCCCCAAGGTGGCAATCCCAATAAACTTGCAATACCAGCACACTATCGGTATAATCATATATATAAAACCATAAATAATATCATATCATACTCGTATAATACATCACTAAAACGAGTAATTTCAATAAAGTATAAACCGCTATCAATATACCCATTCATCCTCCGCGGATGACAATAAAAGTAACCCCCACACTATCAGGGACAATGTTCTTATATATAATAAACTTACTGATATACTCACTAAACTCGACTCTCAAGTGAAAATACAATTGTAACAAATGTAGTAACTCATTCATGCCACAAATAACATGCATCCTCATCTGAGGATATAACTCATACTTCTATCCTAATAATCGTCCCGGCTGCTCAAATGGTTCCTGGACTTACCACACATGTCTGTCCCAAACCAGATATTTCAATAACTGTTGCCCTCGCCAGGCACAATACCTTGATCCCTACTCTTGTATCGGGAAAATTTTATAATGTACGGTTTTTTTCACTCCCACAAAGTACCACTACACATACTCCACTTATTTCCGGTCATCCTAACCATGTTAAAGTGGTCCTTTCCACGGACGTTGGTAGTCTCAGCTCTGAAGACTATCTCCATTGTTCCCTTAGCTTGATGTACCTAAGGAACACACTACTAGTTTTCCACCTCTCTTACGGAAATTACCATCGCTCGGTAGTAATTCCTCTATCGAATTATTTTAACGGTTTCTCCATTGGGTCTTCCTCCTTGTGGTGTTTCTCCAACACCATTTTCCCAGTCTTATTCTATAAAAATTCTTCAATTTTTGTATCTCCCTACCCAAGGGAACATTTACCTCCAAATTTACACCGCGCGATATTATTACTATTTGTATTTATCATCCAAGCAGAATTCCCCATAAGAGCTAACAATTCTTCTTGTATGTAGATTCTCCCTTTAACATCCTCTTCTCCATACCACCTTTTCCACCCGGTGTAAGGTTCGCCACAACATTAAATTTCTCCTCACAAGTTGACCCCTGTTTGGCCCTCTAATGTGAGTTCAGAACGACATTCGGTTTTCATCCTAAACATCTGATCAAGGAACTTATGTTCAAACCATTCGTGTACGCCTTCTCTCGACGTCACATTCCACTTATAGGTGTGGTGATTGTTTCTTCCCATTGAAACTCCGCTCTCACGAGACAAAAAAAATTTCCTCAAATTTTCACTCTCGATTGACCATACTCTGACACAAGTCCAAGCCTTCGGGTTTATTAAGTTTGTTTGGCTAGCACACGCCATCTTCTCCTTTCAAGTATTTCCACCGCTGGTTTTCTCGATGTCCCACCCAACTCTTTCTCTCTCAATCCAACCTTGTTGGGTGAGTCTCAATTGACCCTACCTTCAACTATTGATGGCTTGGAAGTCACAAGTCTCTCCTTGGACGTCTGGACCGTCCAGGACTTCCGTACCCTGATATGGGTGACCTCGACTACGGTCTTCCCTTAATTTATTTATTGATCTCAACTCATCCTTGCCTCCTGCTGTTCATCCAACTGTCTTCACCTGACGTATTACATCGTTTGGCACACGAACACACCAGATTGCAAATAAGATTCACTATCATATATATCGAAGCAGGAGAATGAAATCTCACCAAAGATATCAACAATCCTAAGCATAGGGCTCTACATCAAAGAGAATTACGCTGGAAGCATAATAAGCCGTACAGATCCTAAAGGACACTAGAACCTGATGCTCTGATACCACATGTGACACCCCGACTAATTAAATACCGGGTAGCTACTCCTTTATTAAATTAATACAAAATGCCAAGTTGGTTCAGTTAATAGCATCACTGTCGAAAACATTTTAATGATTTCTAACCACCTAGTATTTAAAAAGTAAGTTGTCAAATTTTAAATTAAATCTGATTAACATGCAATAAAAGAATTATGAAAGAATAACATAACCATTCACCATAAAGAAGCAATAGAATAACCAACAAATAATAATAAGCCTGGAGGAAATACTCCTCACAACAATCCCAATATGGAAATAAATAAAACAAGTCTGCATCCTGAATTAATTACAAACCAAAGTCTGAATAACTGAAATATAAAAAGTCTCTAATAAAAATGGGCGACATGCCCTACAAATGATGAAACTGAATATGGAGTCAAGACTGGAAAATGAGGCGTATAATATCAAGTCCCTGTAACTTCCACAACAGCTACAACTCGTCACCTGAATGGAAATCCTATGCATGGTGTCCTTGTGGCTGGGCACCTAAAAAGGTTTTTACAAAAAGTAGATTTGAAAGCAAATGGTTCAGAGCCCGAATGTGGAGAATATTTTAAAAACAGCAAGTGCTTTAATGACAATTAAACAGTGAATATTAAATGCATGTTAGTGACGTGCACTCACATGAGCTCCTCACCTCTCAACTAATGTGCACTCCTAACGCATCCATAGCTCGTACTAGTTATGCTACTAACTAACTAGTCTAATACAGAACCTGGCTTCGCTTTATAGGTTTAAGGGTTCATTCATGTCATTAAAGTATACCATGTATGGGCCTTAATTCCCTAATAACAACCTTTTATTTTGTGGAGTTCTCATTTTAATCTCTATTAAAATAGCACAAGTATACACATCGTTACTTTACTAAGTATTTCATTGAACATTAGATGTATATTATTCACATCATAAATATACATTATAGGCACCCCTAGTTTAGGCTACGGTGCACATACTCTGCTATCTCATCCCGGTACAGCACGTACATAAGGATTACAAATTCCGAATCTCTCAGGAATTGTTAGAATAAGCAAAACACACAAAAATAGAGGCGAACATAATTCAACATATCCATGGGTCACGTACATTCCTACGCTCCATAGTCAGCTGACTTATTAACTCGTAAATAAGTCATTCTAGCATTATGTTCTTGAGGTACCAATCTAAATCCGGGCACACAAAGATTAGATGGCCCTAAGCGAACGTAAACCTCCCGTGATAGCAAGTATGGTAGGTATGTCTTACACATAAGTCATATACTAAGCATTCACACGTCTTAGATATCTTAATATTAATAAAGGTATATTCTACATCCATATACCATTATTCCAATTTTATGCATTTTTAAGTCTTCCGATAATATATAATGTAGACTGTCGACACATCTCACGTCATAGCTTCTTGTACTTAAAACCTATCTCAAAGGAATTACTAAGTCTCCTATTATTCCCACATATAACATCATTATTCTTAAGGTCCTTACTTCTGCCCCAAACCTCATTTCATCAAATTATTCAAATTTACTCTTTTAACCCTAATATTATCTCACTCATCGAATTTCATTAGATTTTAGAATAATTCCTCAAATTGAATTCTAATTAAGGTCAAAATTTTATAACCATACCTACTGGTCTTCCTTAAGTCTAAGGATATTCATAAAGTCTCCAATAATAATTTTCTAAGGGTTAACATCATTAAAATTTAACTAGGGAAAATTTTACTCATTCTGGGAAGGTCAATCGATCGACCTTGAACATCGATCGATCGATGGTGGTCGATCGATCGACTGAAGAATGTCGATCGATCGATTGCACCAGGTAGGCTACGGACTGCTTCGTTTTGCAGACCTCAAATCATCCCAAAACTCCATTATAATGCATGAAACTCTAATCTAACGTTATAATATCATCATACAACCATCCTACAACATTGTTAACGTTCTAAAACCAATAAATCATCAACCAAGGGCTTTATTTGGATCAAAACTTCATCAAGAACCCTAGTTTTCTATTTCTTTCAAGAACAATAATAAATCTCTTCTTAAATCCGTTTTTTAGATCATCAAGGGTTATATTTTGAATTCATAATTCGTCCAGAATATGTCTACATGCAATTCCTAACATGGTTCATAGTTTTAATCCTCAAATTCATGGGTCTATATCAATCTTCCAAGACAAAATTCGATAATTACACTAAACATGGAAGAACACATTCATTGAATTAATTGTAACTAAATCACTTGCCTTAAGTTCTTCAGATTTGTTGTTGGTTGGAGATGGTTGAATTCCTATCTCTCTCTCTGCAGAATTCTCCTCTCTCTCTCTCTACAAGTTCTTCTCACAAGATGACAATGGAGGTGGAGGTTTATTTTTGGACTTTTAACTTCTTTTCTAAACTTCTCCCGTAACCCACTACTTAGTTTAGTGCTGATAATGGGTTGGTGGGTTTAATGATAAATCATAATTAAACTCTAATTTTCGTGGGTTGTAATTACCAAAATTCTGAAATTGCCAAATTACCCTTTTGGGTTGCCGGTTTGGCCTAAAAATGCCCCGGGACCCAAACTAAACCCCCGGCTAGTGTTTTTTGACTATCTCGACCCTTCCGAACACATTGGCGCACTCAAAATGACCATACGGTTGATAAAAATAAAATTTACTTTTTAATTAAAATAATTACATACCTGACGCGACTGTCACGCGCATCCCAACAAAATTTCCCAAATTGCCGTATTTCTGTCTCACGGCAAATTTAAATATTTTCAATATTCATATAACGCCATTGTATACAATATAATAAAATACCAACTCACATCTCGTTAGTATTTTATCTGGATTAATTCCCAATTAATTCACATTTAATTTAATTAATCTCATAAATAAATATCCATAAAAGTACGGGGTATTACATGGAGCTGAAGTAATCCTTCTAGTGGAGGTAGAAGTTCCTTCTACTCGTTATGCCCTAAGAAGCAACATGCTCCCTCAGAGAAGACACGTATAATTGGAAGCATTATACGAGCACAAAGGTAACACGATGCAAAACTTCTATATGTACACGAAGCAACTCTTAAGGGCGTGTACATATAGAGGGCTCCCTCTATATGTACATTAGAAGATTGTACATTAGGCTCCCTACATATAGAGGGCTCCCTAAGTTTTTAAGGAGCCCTTAAGAGTTGCAAAACTGATAAGACCAAGGAATTTCGTTGAAGGAGACCTCGTTTTGAAAGTAGTTGTGAAGCACATTAGAGGGCTCCCTCTCCCTAAGTTTGCTGCAAATTTGAAAGGACCTTTCATTATGAAGGAGGCTCACCATTCAGGTTACTTCTTAATTTCTAAAATGGAAGAGGATAAACCTTTCAAGATTAACAACAAATGGTTGAAAGTTTATCATGTATAAGCTGGTAACCTCAGTTAGATTTTGTTTGTTTATTTTGGTGCAATCTGTTGTATGAGTCATTTTCTTTTTTAATAAGATGAAAATATTTTATTTGTAAATTTTTAATACTTAAACTTTGCGACAAAACAAAGATATTGCAACGAAACAACACATGTTGAAAAAATACTATATCTTTCATTTATGAGAATTGGGTAGATTTACAAAATTGGGAGCTACTGCCCAAGAACTACATTTTGTATAAAGAAATAAGATAAATGAAATTAAAAGAAATGACTTTTAGCCTAGGAGGAACCATAGATCAGGCTTAGAAAAGAAGTTCCTGGGTAATCCCGATTAAGATTCCAAACGGGTTTTCTAGGTAGCAATGAAGCCTTCGAGCTAGGTCTGCACTTGAGCTCTTTCAATCAACAGGGGCTCCCATTCTAGCTTAGCATTTGCCAAGGCTTCTTCGAGTGCCCTCACTTTCTCCTCATCTACTACCAGTAAAGGGGACAAATCTGCTAGTCGTTGCTCCTCAAATCGCTAGCCTTCGACCTGTTTTAGATATTTCTCCCTCTAGGTTTCCATCTGATGGATCTTTAGGAGATTCAAGTATCTTCTCAACCAAGTTAGTTGAAAGCCATCCTTGACCATTTCTGTCAAATTACCCAAGTGATGATTGATAATTGCCCTGGTACGGTCAGACGTTTGGGTATTGATGACCTCAACAATAACGACTGTCAAACCTTGTAACATGTGGCTCATCACCAGTACGTTAGAGCACAGGAAATCAACAGTAAAAGTCTCAAGATGTTACTGGGAAATGTGTTCAATGATGGAGCGATCCATAGTAGAGACTTAAGGAGACTAGCGAAGGACCATGAGGCAAAAGTCGGGAGAATCCATATCTGGTGAGGGAACCTCACATTTGGACTCACTGCCTGCTAGAAAATTTGTAGTTGAACCACGATCGTCATGGTTTGAGTTCTCAGAGGGGACTTGACCTTCATGCCTAGTTTCAATAACCATCGAAGCACACTGAGCCGTGGTTAGAATGATGGAAGGATCCCTCACAGCCTGCAAAAGAAAATTAAAATTTGACGATAGTTTGATGTAAAATCTTAACAAGTGGTTTTATTATTAAGTCACCGTTATAGGTGGAGTTTGAAGAAAATATTAACAAGTGGTTTTCATTGTTAAGTCACCGTTACAGGTGGAGTTTGATGGAAAATATTAACAAATGTGTTTTCATTATTAAGTCACCGTTATAGGTGGGGTTTAATGGAAAAATCTTAACAAGTGGGTTTTCATTATTAAGTCACCGTTATAGGTGGAGTTTGACAAAAATATTAACAAGTGGTTTTCATTGTTAAGTCACCATTATAGGTGTAGTTTGGTGGAAATTACAAGTGTGTTTCATTGTTAAGTCATCGTTATAGGTGGAGTTTAATGGAAAAATCTTAACAAGGGGGTTTCATTGGTAAGTCACCATTATAGGTGGAGTTTGACAAAAAATCTTAACAAGTGGTTTTTATTGTTAAGTCACCGTTATAGGTGGAATTTAACGAAAAATCTTAACAAGTGTGTTTTCATTGTTAAGTCACCATCATAGTGGAGTTTGAGATTGATATTCTTCTAACAATAGATTGAAAATTATCAAGATAAAAGACAAAAATATATTAAAAAAAATGGAGAAATAATTCAGCAACGGCTAGAGCAAGAACGAGAGATAGAGCAGAAGCTGCAAGGACGGGCACTGCAGTGGGTAAATTCATTCCCTCAGGAGCCTCCGCAGAACCCTCAGTCAGAGGAACCTCAGCAAAAGGAACCTCAACATTCGATGAAGCATGTAATTTAGAAAAGGGAACTAGGGTCAAGGTTGAGGGAAAACTCGAAGAAATCGTTTGATATTCCATGAGTACATTGACACTTGTATAGGCCGGAGAAACCCTGGGGAGAGCAGATGAACCAATGGTAGCCTGAGTGATGTGGGGAGCCACGAGTGAGGATGGCAGGTTCAAACCAACAATGATGAAGAATTAGGCATGAGAAACAAAGTTTAGTAAGGAGGAAGACGCAAGAGGATACTTTACCTATGAAATATACAAAAAAGGTGACACCACAATGACAGGAATCATCAGAGGAAACTGAAGAATTGAGCCAACGGCATACATGGTCAAACCAAGGGCAGGTACAACCTGAAAGATCAAGAAAAAAATATAAAGACTTAAAAAATGTGAAGACTTAAAGAACAACTCAGGAAGGGAAAATACAGTTGAGTTAAAAATAAGATTTTACCTCTTTGGGGAAGAGAAAACTGGGACAATATCCAGAGGGACCATTGGAAGCACTATTGGCGCAACAGGAGATGTTGGAGTTTCTTCTAGGGGAGTAGTAGCCTCAACGGACTCCTCTGAAACACCAGCCCTCCTAGCAGCCTCTTATGTATGCCTGGAAGGAGAACAACGAGAATATGTAAGCCTTTACATGAGAGAACGAGGAGGAGTTTGCATTGACGGAACCACTTCCGAAGTGACCTCCCACGAAAGGACTCGCGGGAGGACTGGGCCTGTCTTCTTCAACCTCCTGAGCCAAGTTTTTAAGTGTTAGAAAACATAATTTACGAAAGTAGAAATGAATAAGTGTGAAAAACATGCATACCTATGATTCAGGGGGAGAATGGGATGATATCACCATTGGTGAGGAAGGAGGGGAAGTAGCTGGTGAAGCCCTCTTGGTGGGATGTCGCTCAGCATCAGGACTATCATCCAACATAATATAGTTGGTTGCAGGAGTAGCTGAGGTGAGATGTATGTCAGGAGAACGTTTCTTCTAGGCTTAGTGCTCAGAGTCTTTTTCCTTGCACCAGGAGCACCAAGACTTAAGAGAATTCTTGAGCACTTCATTCGCATTGATGGTGGGGAAAGCAACATCAGGTGGAATGGCAGGAGTGTGTCATTGAAACTCGGAGTTTATCTGTTCCACCTCAGCTTGCACTTGCTTTCTCAATTCCTCACTCACTTTCATAGACATCGGAGGAGGAATGAAGGAAATGGGAAATGCATCCAAGGGAACTTGAGAAGAGGGTTGAGACTTAGACTTTGAAGAAGTTCCACTATTAGAAGCCCTCGCCCTCTTATCCAGAGGCTTAGAAACTCCTTCACCAGAAGCTACATCGGTCAGGGCACCCTCGCCAGAAACACCTTCAGAACGGGCAGGCTGCTTGGGTGTTGGAGCTTTCTTGGACTTGGGGGTAGCAACGGGGATCATAGAGCAATAAGGAGGAAGCTCAGAGGGAGGTTCTTTTAGAGCATAGCTCAGAGGGAACTCGAACCCAAGAATGGAATTACCTTTAAGCCCCAACTCCAAGGCATAAAAAGAAAGAACTACGGGATACACTAGAGGCCCCTGAATGAACTCAGAAAATTAGGACAACTATTTCAGCCAGTACTTCGTGTCAAATAGGGAAGTAGCATCCCCTTACGTTATGATATTGGGGATGGTGACTTACCCAGCCACCGTAAAACTGACCCCCCATGCTGCAGTAGAAGTTTAGAATGAGCAAGCCTCAATAAATGTGACTTTAGGGTGGTATAGCTAAAAACTGGGCAAAGGGCCCCTTGATCGAAACAAAATTGGCGGCTACATCGATTTGGGTAATAGTACTTGCAGGTATATCCCCACTCCGTAACAAGGAAGATACCCTAGTGAGAATAAAAGGACGATAACCAATGAAGGATCTTCAACAATGAGGTCCAAAGTAGTTGGTTGGACCACCTTTCCTCCATGATTAAAAAAACCCCATGTGTGGAGCAAAACCTCCTCTCCATAAGGCCTCATCACAAAGTAGTCAGGTTTGCCAATAACTAGGATTAACTCCTTACGACTCTTCTTTTTGTGGAAAATATATAAGCGAGGGGGAAGGAAAGCATCCCCAGAGGGAGGGAAAATAGTTTTGACTGCTACTGTAGAGAAGCAAACGTAGAGGAAACCCGTTAGAATTATAGAGTTGGAAAAGTTGGCTAAGTTATAATGGACAAAGGATCGTTCCATGTCCAAATGAGTCATGTCAAGCCAAGTATAAAGGGATCCCAAGGCCAGTGCTGCTAGAGGAAACCTGATACCCCGAACCAAATGGATTGATATATTTATGAGGTCCCTTCGGGGCTGGTCGTTTAGTTTCCCAGGAAAAATGAAATGAGATAGAATTACAAGAATATAAGTTGGCAATTCTAGGGATGTACCTTATCCCTGGGCATCAGCAGAAGAACCCTTCTGAGAAGGATTTTGGAAGAAGTAGCTGATAAGAGAATTTAACGCGGCTTGATTGGATGAACCAATGCACCTTCGGCATATCCAATCCAATTCTAAGCAACCAGCAGCCTCTTCGACATCTAGAGCTTCATCGGAGTAAGGCACATCGCCTGTGAGTTAGAGGCCTAAAAGATAACAAACATCTTTTAGTGTAATGGTAAACTCACCCCACGTAGCTATGAAAGTATGGGTGGTAACGTTCCAGCGAGAGACCAGAACTTGGTGGGTAGCATTGTTCTTTAAAAGAGTGAACTCTCAAAACCACTTAGCTCGATGCAGCCCAACTTTAGCAAGAGTCACAGCATGGGAGCTTTTCATATGATCATTCCAAGCGGTGAAATTAGATGGAGAGGCTCTAGGCCCCTCTAAATCAATTTGGGACCAAGGGAAGTCACCTCGATCAAGACGAAATCACAGAGTTCCTTTTGGGGGAAGAAACCCCATTCAGTTGAATCCTCGTCTTCGTCCCCAAGAACTAAAGAATCACACTTGGCGTTAAAAGTGAAATTTTTGCAGAGGCTTGAGAAGTCATCATCTTTGCCAAAAATTAGAGATCGTTAATAAAAACGTAGTTGCTCTTGGCGAGCAACATCCAAGGCAGTGGCGCCCATGGTGGCAACAGTAACAGAAGTGGTAGCGGAGAAAGTTGGCTGAGCGCCGGTGCTAGTAACCTTGGGAGTACCTGAAGAGGCCATTTCCAAATGGTGGTGATCATAAAATCTCATGGTAAAGAAGAAAGAAGGGCTGAGTAAGGTGGAACACAGTCGTTAGAGGTGGTGAACAAGGCAAAGAAAGAAAGAAACCAGAGAAAAGCTTGGTAACAATGGCAATTTGAGGGGGTTTTCTCTCTAAGTGCTCTGAGAGTTGAAGAAGACTAAGGAAATGAGAATAAAAAAATGGGTAAGTGTTTAAATAATAGTCGTTTGAAATTTTTAAGTTAGCTTTTGAGTTTTCCACCATTACATGTGCAAAGTCGCCCACAATCATTTCAAATGGACACGTGGCACTTCGAGGAGTGTCCTGACAGTTAAAAAGACGACACCACGTCATTAATGAAGTGATTCATGGGGATTAGAAAGGGTTTCTTTCAAAATAAGTTATGATTTTGGCTCTAAATTTTGTTGTCTGGAACATCCCACAACGTAGAAGCTGTTACCACAGTTCAAAAAGCTATGATGTCCCTTCGCCACAAGTCCAAACGGTGTTTCATTGTGACTCAGGTACATCGGGGAGATTTTTTTATTTTCGAACAAGATGAAATGATCGCACGGAACAGCCTAGATATGGGATAACTTTTCTTTCAAAGAGTCAAAATGAATGAGGCACGACTATAGACACCCCATTCTGTTACCCCTAACTCTACTTAAGTCCCTAGTACCTCCCTTCATCACTACAAACCTAGGTCATACCCCGAGTACTGACCTAAAAGCCATCGGTCACTCCCAGGCTCCGTTTAACCAAAAACTCAAACTCTTCAACTCGACCAAGGCTGAATGAATCTTCGAAGGGAGCTGAATTCCCTTCCCAACGATCCATCCCGTGCGCGATTCCGACTTACCATGCGGATGAACGATCCGTTTGCATCTGAAACTTGATCTAGAGGCCACTGGGCGCTCCTAGGTTTTATTTGACCTAATTCAACTCTTCATCTCGACCAAGACTGAATGAATCTTCGAAGGGCACCAAAACACCTTTCCAATGGTCTGCTCCGTGCGCGATTCTGACTTACCATGCGGACGAACAATCTGTTTGACTCTAAGAGGTCACCGAATGCTTCTAGGTCCCAGTTGACCAAAGTCAACTCCCCAAACCGGGTCAAACTCTTTGGAATGTCGAAGTACATCTCCTAACCTTTCCAACGGTCCGCCCCGTGCACGATTCGGACTTACCATGCGGACGAACGATCCGTTTGCGTCCGAACGATTCCCCGTCCAATGGACCGACAAACGCTTCCAAGCCATATTTGACCCAAAGTCAACTCCCAAACCCGGGAGTGGTACAAATAACTTTCAAAGGTCTCTGAATTACCTTTCCAACGGTCTACCCCGTGCATGATTCTGACCAACAGTTTGCCCTCGACAGCTAATTTTCCGAAAAGGCCTGAAACACACTACCAAATGGCAGGTTCCAGACCCTGCCTATCGGCAGGTGCCGATAGGCAGGACTAGGTCTCTGATGATCGGTAGTGACCTGGGACTATAAAAGGAGGCCTTCACCTCATTTTCAAGGGGTCCCATATCTAATATAAATCTCTCTCAGCGAATCCCAAAAACCTCTCTCGAAGGCAGCGCGATTTCAACATCCAAATCCCATCCAAACTTCCACTTTTCATCACCCTTTTCATCAAACTTGGTGAATTAGTCACTCTCCATCATCATCCAAGTGCAAGGGCTGCTCTCCAAGAAGGTTCATCTTTCTCAACTTTCTCTTCAAATTCTCTTAAATTCGCAATAACTTGTTTTATAACTTAGCACTTTTAGTATCTCATCTCGCACATCCTAATATACTTTTTATTTAGTATTATTACACATCTCTTATTTTCATATAAATAAAACCCAAAAAATAAGAAAAAGAGGGTTTGCTCATAAATTCCAAATAGGAATTCTCATACTTTTCTCACACTTTTCTCACAACTAAAACACTTTTTCTACACACACACACACTCTCAAATAAGAGATCCCCCATTTGGATTTATGAGATAAACCCCACCCCTCATTTTGTATGCGAACTACGTGGACTTTGATGCCTTTATAGGCTACGTAGGCGTCTCGGGGTAAAACCCGAGACTCGAGTCCTTTTCTCACTTTCTCTCTCATTTTCTATCTTCTTTAAATCCAATTTTCTAATATTCTATATACTTGTTCTTAGTGACGTATTACTCCATATGCGTTATCGTTCCATAATAAAGATCAACATAAAAGTAATCGCATAAATCTTATTTTCTAATATTAATCTTATACCTTCCAACGGATGACTCGCTTTATCTCTTCCATGATACAAATCGAGGATTCATCTCTCCACTATATATATACACATGAACACATATCACGGGGAAAATAAAGGAAAATAGCAAACATCCATGAGAGACCGAAAGGGCGGAATGGGTGCCTAACACCTTCCCATTTCGTAACTTAGCCTCCGAACCCTTCTCGAATCATTTTGGTTTCGTATGCACCAGTATGTCTTTGGATTCCATCCTTCGGGATGGCTTCCCCTTTTTTCTTTTGTCGATTTTGAGTAAAATAGACTGGAGATTCTAAATCTCTCTACATTTTTACACCTCGTCTCAAATGACGCCGAGCGAAGTGCTCCCGAGAGGGACGCGCAGGACCCAAGGATCCTTCCTCCACACGCCAGCCCGCAGGCGAGGATCGAGAATGGCCACAGTGGAAACTCTGCTGGGAATATATATGTTTTCAGGGCTTGACTCTATTTACATGGATGATATGTTTGTTTATATTCCCCCTATATCTGCATGTTCCCCTTTGCCATGTGTATCCCATCCTTATGCTTCTGTTCACACACTTGTAGAAAATTCTCCATGTACAATTCACACCATGTGCACCTAGGATCACATATATCCCCATGTTGCATGCATAACCCATCCATACTTGGTGTACCTTTGGTACTTGTACTTTGCTCCCTGTTTTCCATAATCAAGAAAAGAATTCTCATCATAAGATACTAATAAGAGAATCATGCATCATTCACACGACATCACCAAAGAGCATTGTTATTGACCAAATTTTACCCAGTAACTGGAGGGTCACTTCGTGATGGGCGCTGGTCCGGCAGGGCGTAGTTAGCCTATGTGATATGGCTCTCACCTTCCATTGGCCAAGTACCTTCGACGTATATCGAACGATTCCCCCGCGTCGTACAACTTGACCGAAGTCACGACGGGAGGTATATCGCGGGGAATTCGTTCACGTACGCCGAGTATATCGAATTCGCTCTCCCACGTACCTTCCCCACGAGGTATATAGTGAGGTAATTCACGTACACTCAGGTATATTAAATGTCTTGTTCACATGTACTGATAGCCTGCAAGAGCAAGACATATATCGTGGAAGTCACGCCAAAGGGGGGAACCCATTCCGATTCACCCAACCAGCTGCATACCCGCATATAGGTGTCGTACTTAGGACATGCACTTTATATTGCCGGTTTCAACCCGAAACTCTGCCGAAATTTCGGGTCAGCCTCCCGCCCAAATTTTTGCGCATTTTTAAAATGGGACCCTTTCCGTGAGCCTGGTTACAAGTCCAGCCGTAGCTTCGCATATATTAAGAACCCCACTTTTCTAGGCTCGGGTCCCGTCCGGCATTACATTTAGGAGAATTAAATACAAGTGAGAACATAATAATTATAATAATCATGTTGAGTTCCGTCTCCAAAAACACCTCTCCCTTCTTTATCAAAAATCGAAAAATAGTTTCTTCCCTTTTTCTCAAAAATAAATCTCACTACACGCCTTCTCAGGTCAATCGCAAGCCCTTGGCCTGGCTCCCTATTGGCTTCGGTCTTCAGTCAAATAATCCTGGAGTTCCATCCGTTCCTCTACTAATTATTCTAAGTCCGGAGTCCATCCACTTTCCATGGAGAATACAAATCAAGTACCAGTCATACAGCCGGATCTAATGGCAGTCCTAGCTCAGATCGTGTCCAAGATTGACAACCTCCAAACTGAAGTCCGAGAGATGCAATAAAACCAGGTTCCTATTCCTCAAGAGCACGAGGCCCTATTCCCTTGTGCTATGGGTCCACCCGAGCCTATCTAGGTTCCCAAAGAATATCAGCACGCTCCACCCCTCCTGTCAATGGGCCACCGCCTGCCCAACTTTCGATGCCAAATATTTCCCAGCCTGTGGCTAACCTGCCTATGGTCGTTGATCCAAAAGAGGAAGAGTTGAATAAAGTCAAAGAGGATCTCAAGATGCTCACCAAGAAGTTCGACCAAGTCAGAATCTATGGGAATTACATGGACTACACCCACATGTCTCCTTATCTTAAAGAAAGGTTACCCGAGAAGTTCAAGATGCCAAATATCGAGAAGTTCAAAGGGAGTGGACCCCCGATTGTTCATCTTCGCAGTTATCATCATTCCATGACTCTACTAGGGGCTTCTGAAGAAGTGATGGCCCAATTGTTTCAGTAAACTTTGAAGGATAGTGCCCTCCGATGGTTTTCATCTCTCGAGGAATCCAGAATCCATAGCTGGGAGGATGTAGCCCGTGAATTCATGTCGCAGTATAAATACAACGAAGAGCTTGAGGTCGCCCGTCGTGATTTAGAGCTGCTCAAACAGAACCCTGAGGAATCAGTCAATAACTTCATAACCCGATGGATGGAGCAAGCAGCTACCATGACCAATCGGCCATTTGAAGGAGAACATGTCAACATAGTGAAGAAGAACTTCTTGCCCCATGTTCGAGCGATGATAGGAGGACAATACTATCCCCACTTTCGAGCTCTCAGAGAGGCGGGAGTAAAAATTGAGGAAGCCCTTAAAACAGAGGTAGAACCGAAGAAGGTGTCCGGATAGTTTACCCCTAGAAAGTATGGCAAGCCTGCCACTACTACATCCTCAACCATCAACAACATCTCTCAACCAACCACATCATGGGCACCAGAAAGCCGCCCTATCCCCATCCGAAGGGAATACACTGAGATCCATGCCCCACTCTCCAAAGTTTACCAAGCCATATTAAGCCAAAACCTCATCAAACCCTTGGATCCCCTTCCATTACTAAATCCACTCCCAAGAAACTTCAAGGCCGATGCTCATTACGCCTTTCACCAAACTGGTGGCCATACCACCGATCAATGCTTTCACCTCTGAAACATAACCCAAGATCTCATTGACCGGGGTACCATCGCCCCACCAGCCAATCCTAAGTCAAACACTACTCATAATCCACTCCCAAATCATGCCAACGCCATCTTTTTAGAAGAAAACCCATATTTTTATCCTTCGACTCAAATCACACCCATATACTCTCCTAAAACTCTTCAAATTTGCCCATATTTCCTCCTACACCCTACTAGCCTCGCTGATCAGGTACTGTCACTCCTTACTAGAGCATGCATTATTGTTCGTACCCGTTCTGAAAATGGAAGTATGGAATTATTAGAGGCATTAAACCAACTCCTAGAGTTCGGACTGAAATTGCCCTCACAAATGGTCATCGATTGCCAAAGGTTCAGTATACTGTTCTTGAAAGCACGAAAATGGGCCCGAGATTCAGATAAGTGGGTGGTACCAATCGATGAGGTCAGCCTCGATAATGTTGTCCAGATTATGGTAGAATTATTCAGGCAAACCAACAGCATTTGTAGTATCACCGGGTTACTTAACACTTTGAAGCTATAAGGGCACTTAGTCCCTTCAACCATACATACCCCCACAGAATGGGAGGACCTGTATGAAGAAGCCGTTGAAGTTGTGGAATGCATTGACTTTACATGGAAAGATAAAATTGTTACCACCGGATGGGGGGAAGAATTTGAAGATTCGAGTGGAGAACAAGCTTCAGGAAGAACTGGCCCAGTAGCTGACATATGTGGGATGATATCATTTGAAGAACTCCTCAGAAAAATAAACAGGGTGACAGAATAACCTGAGATTGATGAGGAAACGAGATTCATGTTCTTCCCTTCTTCAGTAAATCACATGACCAGATCATGAAGACATTACCAGGTTCCAAGCTCACTACCAGCAAATGATAAAGGGAAGGGCGTTAAAAACCTTCCTATGCCAGAGATGACCATCGAGGAGAGCAAGATCCTTGATCAACTGAAGAAAACTCAAGCTAACATCACTCTATGGGAGCTTTTCATGTCTTCCTTGCTGCACATAAATGCTTTAATCAAACTGCTCACTGGACCCACAGTTCCTCCATCTACCACACCAGAAGAAGCGGTAAATCTGGTCAGATCCTTGACCTCTACCCGAATGCTATCATTTTCTGAAGAAGAAATCCCTAAAATTGGGCCAAATCACAATCATGCACTCAACATCTCCGTCGAAGTTATGGGGAAGGCCGTGCCACTCTCTCTTATAGATAACGGATCCTCCTTGAATGTTTACTCGCTGAGAACCTTCAAGTGTTTAGGCCTGAAACAAAGCGACCTCGCTCCAACCTCTGCCGCTGTACGTGCCTACGATAATACTCGTCGGGAGGTGATGGGATCCATAAAACTTGTAATCGGGATTGCCCCTATAAACCCTATCGTTGAATTCCAAGTCATAGACATCCCAGCTTGTTTCAACTTGTTGCTCGGACGACCCTGGCTCCACAGTATCAAGGGTGTGTCTTCCTCACTCCATCAAAAATTGAAGTTCTTCGCCGATGGGCGAGTCATCACCATTTTGGGCGACGATGAAAATGTCAAGGGTGTAAGCACCAACAGTCTAATACTTGAGATACAGCACGGGTCAAATGATATGCTCCTATCAGGATTCCTTGTTGAGCCACTCCTACTCCCGGCAGGGGACGGTTTCAAAGAAAGGGTTTGTCCAGAATATGACCCTCATGGCAATGTCAATGTGATTCAGATGTTCAGAAACATGCACTTCATGCCCGGACTGGGGATAGGGTAAAGGCAGCAAGGGATACTTGAGCCCATCGAACTGAATAAAGCTTTTCCTCCTTGTGGCTTTGGGTATCAACCATCAGAATAAGAGCTCAGAATGATCCACCTGTCTCGACCAAAGAGAAGATTAGACTGCATCCAAACTATCCCGGGAGACTCCTTGAATGGACAATTCATCAAAGAAGGTGAAGACTTCCCCTTTTGCAGTTTTCCAGAACCATGGTACGACCACATAGACAAGAAGATGAAGCCTGAAATGGAGATCTTTTTCCAAGATATCTACCCATGGGCCGAAAGTTTCCAACACCAAGTAGAATCGCTCATCAAAGATACCGAAGAGACTGAGGAAAGTGATTTTGAAGATTCCTTCAACTTACAGACACTCGGGCTAGCATTCTGCATGGTTCATTCAGGCACTACATCAATGGATCCATCCCATCTAATCAAAGTTGCTGATACACCCCTCCTCAACTAGCATGCTATGCCAATTCTACCTTTTGAAATCTTCCTAACCCCAATGTTTACCCTATTTATTCTTCTGTTATCTATCCTTGTTCAAATGTAATCGAGACCTCTTTTGATAAGGTTCTCAATGTTGTTTTTCCTATCAATGAAATAAACAAAGATTTTGAGTATCTTGCTGTGCCTTACATTAACTGCTTGGATTCTAATCAAACTTTTGATGATGATGATTTTACAAATGAACAATTCTTAACTGATCTAAATAAGGTTAATAATAAACAACATAACCGTGTTCAAGTTAATGAATAAGAGACTGTTGTTATTAATCTCGGTTCTAGTAGCCAACTGTGCGAGATTAGGATAGGGGCCACCCTTGATGAGCATGAGCGCGCACAACTCGAAGAATTACTAAAGGAATTCGTGGATGTCTTCGCATGGTTCTATGATGATATGCTCGACATTGATCCTGAAATAGCTCAGCACGAGATCCCCACTCTCCCAGATTAGAAGCCGGTTAAATAAAAAATGAAAAAGCTCCACACCGAATGGTCGCTCAAGGTCAAAGAAGAGGTGGTCAAACAGTTGATCGTGGGCTTCATTCGTGTGATCGAATATCCCACATGGATAGCCAACATAGTACCTACGCCGAAATCAGGAGGGAAGGTTCGAATGTGTGTAGACTACCGAGATTTAAACAAAGCTTCTCCAAAGGATGATTATCCGCTACCCAATATCGACATGATCGTGGACAACACAGCCAGTCATTCATCGACGGTTGCCGGATACAACTAAATCAAGATGCACCCAAACCACCAAGAAAAAACCGCATTCATCACCCCATGGGGAACCTTTTGCTACACTGTTATGCCATTTGGTCTCATGAATGCTGGGGCTACCTACCAAAGGGCTGCCTCAACCATCCTGCACGATCTGATTCAAAAAGAATTCAAAGTTTATGTGGATGATATGATTATCAAGTCCAAACCTAGAGAAGGTCATATTCCCGCTCTCTGGAAGTTCTTCGAATGACTTTGACGGTATCAGATGAGACTCAATCCATAGAAATGTGTCTTCGGCATTACGAAAGTAAAACTCTTAGGATTCATGGTCATTGAGAAAGGGATAGAAGTAGATCATGCAAAGCTGAAGCCTATACTTGAGATGCCACCGCCCCAAACAGAGAAAGAAGTCTGTGGTTTTCTTGGGAAATTTTAATATATCAGCCGGTTCATCAGCCAGCTAACCTCCATCTGCGAACCAATCTTCAAGCTCCTCCGAAAGGATTCAACCAAGGTTTGGAACGAGGCCTGCCAAGAATCTTTTGACCGAATCAAATAATATCTAAGCCAACCTCTAGTGCTCATGCCACCACAATCGGGTCTCCCTCTGCTCATATACCTCACCATAACTGACACTACAGCTGGGGATTTTCTATCACAATACCTCGAAGACTCCCGCAAAGAAAGATCCATCTATTACGCCAATCACAAATTGACCGGGTAAGAGGTCATCCACACTGCTTTGGAAAAGGCGTGTGCCGCACTTGTTTGGGCCACCCAAAAGTTACGACACTACATGCTCGACTTCCCCATCAAACTTGTATCCCGAATGGATCCCATCAAATACCTTCTTGAGAAACCCGCCTTATCCAGTCGAATGGCCCGATGGTTGATGCTCCTAACCGAGTTCAATATCGTGTATATCACGCAAAAAGCCGTTAAAGGAAGAGCCATCTCTGACTACCTTGTTGATTACCCCGTAGAAGAAGCAGATGTCTGGATCTCTGAATTCCTTGATTAAAATATCCTCTGCACCGCTCAAGATAACCTTAGATGGAAAATTTTCTTTGACATCGCTGCCAACAAAAAGGGATATGGCATTGGGATACTTCTGATCGCCCCAGATGACTCCCACACTCCTATCGCCATCAAATTGGATTTCCCTTGCACCAACAACATGACAGAATACGAGGCATGCACGGTAGGCCTCAAAGTTTCTCTCAAGAAAGGTATTCAATACCTTGATGTCTACGGGGATTCTGCCCTCATCATCGGTCAAGTGCTCAAAAGGTGGAAAGTCAAGGACAAAAAGCTACAACCCTTCCATACCCATTTAGAAAAGTTAGCCTCTCGATTCCAAAATATCACCTTCCATTACGTACCTCGAGCAAAGAATAACCTAGCTGATGCTCTCGCTACCTTGGCCTCCATGGTCGACATGCCCGAAGGAATGACAATGACCCCCTTCCTAGTTCAAAAGCAAGACAAACCAACCCACTATTACCATATTGAGGTTGTCTCCACCGAAGATCCCGAACTAGCCAATTGTTGGTACTATGATATCTGGTGCCTCCTAAAACATGGTAGGTATCCCGAGGGTTCTAACAAGAAAGACCGAACAACCCTCCGAAGACTGTCCGCCCAGTACATCACCTGTCATAAAGCTCTAATCAAGAGGAACTTCGATGGAACTCATCTACACTGTATCGCAGGGGCTGAGATTGAGAAAATAATGCAGAAGATCCACAGCAGGGAATGTGGACCCCACATGAACGGTCACATTCTTGCCAAGAAGATCATCCGACAGGGCTACTACTGGACCACCATGGTCCAAGATTGCACCGCCTATGTCCGGAGATGCCTTAAATGCCAATAGTTCTCCAATCTTCAACACCTGCCTCCGCAAGAATTATATAACATGACCTCTCCCTAGCCGTTCTCCACCTGGGGTGTCGACATCATAGGGAAGGTTACACCAAAGGCTTCAAATGGACATGAGTTCATCCTAGTTTCCATTGATTACTTCACCAAATGGGTCGAAGCTGAGTCATACGCAGTATTTAACACCAAAAAAGTGGCCAAATTCATCAAGAAAAATATCATCTGCCGATATGGGGTCCCGCACAAGTTGGTATCAGATAACGGGTTTCACTTCGAAGCAGAAGTCATAGAAGTAATCAACGAGTATGGGATTCAGAGACACAAATCTTCTCCCTACTGACCTCAGACCAATGATGCAGTTGAAGCTGCCAATAAGAACCTCAAAGCCATGATCAGCAAGATGACCAGAAGTTGTAGGGATTGGGCCGATCGGATCCCGTACGCCCTCTGGGGCTATCGAACCTCAATCCGAACCTCTATTGGGGCTACCCCTTACTCTCTAGTCTACGTCATGGAAGTTGTCGTAACTGTGGAGCTGGAAATACCCTCGCTACGCGTCATGATAGAAAGAAAAATTAGCGAAGAAGACTGGTGCCAAAGTCGTCTCGATGAGCTGACCCTCCTAGATGAAAGGATATTGAAAGCTCTTTACCATATACAGGGGTACCATCATTGAATAGCGCGATCATTCAACAAGAGAGTCAAGGACCGTGGTGTTCGGGAAGGAGATTTAGCCCTCAAGGAGATAATAGAACCCATCTAGGACCCCAGAGGGAAATTCAAGCCCAATTGGAGTGGCCCTTACATTGTGAAGAAAATCTTATCTGGCAGAGCCGCCATGCTCACTGACCTAAATGGGGAAGAGATGGCTCGTCCAGTCAACCTGGACCATCTCAATAAATTATACCCCTAGTCTGGAATCTCGGCGCGCTACTAATCTTCTCATCTCCCTTCTATTCTAAAAAAACTCTCTTCATTTCCCTCTACCCATAACTACGTGGGCCTGATCCTCTGCAAAAAAAACATTTTCAAGAAAAATAAAAAACAATTTAAAAACCCCAGAGGTACGTAGGTAGCTCATACATCTTACAGGAGCACGACCCTTTCTTTTTCACAAAATACTATTCTTTTCTTACCTCCGAGAACGGCAGTTCATTCTAACAAATACTTGAACAAAAGGATTATGTATGCCTTAGTGATCGGTATAGATAATTCAAAAATACAAAATTCATCGAAAGACACAACTGGATGATCAGAAACTTATTTATTTCATTAATAAGAAATTACAGCATGGATTACATAAGAAAGGGAACGGATAACTCCCTTCCCCTATAGCCATAAAAAGGCAAATAAAATTCCCTATTACACAAATAAACTCTCTAAGAGTCCTACCCACAGCTACCAGAGGAGCCTTTACCCTCATCATCTACATCCCGGGGTCCCCAAACTTCCCCTACTTGAATAGAGTGCCATAAACACTCCATAGAAGGATTAGCCCGAACCAGCTTCGAAAAGACCACAACACCCCCTTCCATGGTGTTAAATAAAATAAACCACCTTTGTCCAGTCTCCACTGTCAACATCTTGTTGACTACTCTCCTCCACAACCACTTCATATAATCTTTAGGGACATGCCAAACTTCATCGGCAGACTGAGAGGGAAGGGTCGTCAGACGTCGATATTCCCATAGAGATCCAAGCAATAAACGCAGGCGCTCAGTCAAAACGTCTACCAGAAAGAAATTTAAGGTTCGAGGTGGAACAACCTGTGCCCAGCCAAATTGGGGCAGAAGCTGCCAAGGGAAATAAAAAGAGGTATGTCTGAGACCAACCAATCGCACATATGAGTACTCTCCTAGCTCCAGAACAGGCTGCAACTGCCCCACCAAGGCACTGACCAATGCAGATTTCGGCCCCCATTATCCACAAACCAGTTTTTCGAGCTCTCAATATCCAAGTCAATGCTGAAGAAGCAACGCAAAAAGAAGTTGGGTTCAACCGACAAAGGATACTCTGGAGGGGCCACCAAGCGGAGTCTTTCAGACAGCCACATGAACAGCATCATGAGGCTACCCCTCAAAAAGTTAGAACGAACTTCTCTCCAGGCATCCAGGCCATTCAGGGTCTCCGCCAGTATCACCGCCGCAGGATTGCAATGGTATGACATCCACGAAGTAATGGCTGCAAGTTGCGGGTCCACCAGTAGTTCCCTGTCACCAGCAATAATTTTGAAACCAGGCCCAGAACAACGACTCCAACATAGCGAGCATCACCTACTTCCCGCAAATGCACGGATTGTAGCACCACCGGGAGGGATATCATTCCTCCAGCAACCACTGATTTGGCCGCCGAAGGCAAAATATGAAGAAGCCCGGCCAACAAATCCCTGGGAGAACGAGAAAATTCGGGCAAAGCCACAGCAACACTGGGATTTACACCTAGCATGGAAGAAAATTCCTCGTAGGTAGGACAAACTTCATTTAACCCAAAGCGGAATACATGGTCTTCGGGGTACCAGAATTGTACCACCGTCATCAGCATGTTCCACTCAATAGGCCGATTGCGCCACAAGCAGACTCGACGCATGTTAAAAGCATTGTAGTCAACATTATGAGAACACAAATCCAAGGCTTTGAGGTAGTTAGCAAACTCAATGCTACCAGGGAGAGCTATCTTGCAAGGATAAGAGATAGTGGGCAAGTAAGTAAGAATGTAAAGGTGTGATGAAAACACTCCACCCTTACCGCTTTTTATACTTGAGAACCCTCACAAGGGACATAATCCTTGTCAAAATCAGAGGGAATCCTACCCCACAAAGTACCAAAGGCTGAAGAGGGTACCAATCAAAGATTTGAATTGATGGGACTAGACTGAACTGCCGATAGGCAGGACAGGGTGCTTGTCGATCGGCAACCCCCCCCCCCCCCCCATTTTTAGAAATTTTCCCTTTTTTCCTCTTTTGTCAAATCAGAAAACTCAATAAAAATAAATTGATATTCTCAACAGAATTTCAAAATCCCTTTTCCTCCTTATATAATTTCCCCTTTTAAATTAAAAACTTTCGTTCAAAAAATTCCAAAAATACTCCTTTTTACGGTCTCAACAGCAAAGTAAAAAGCGCATGTGCATGCATTCATTCATCATTAATAAAAGATAATAAAAAACTCCATTGCATTGCATCTATTTGTTTTCTGTGTTACATAAATTTTGTAGGAAATAAAAGAAAAAGCAAAAACAACGGGACTCAGCCCGAACCCACATTTTCTCTCTCTCTCTCTCTCTCTCTCTCTCTCTCTCTCTCTCTCTCTCACTAAGAGCTTCCACCCCTGCGACGTGCTCTCTTTCCCCTACGGTGAGACGATGAACCACCACTACATAAGCCAGAGTCCTCTTCGGACGAAGCAAACCGCACCAAGCAAGAAGGAACAGGAACCGCGTCCCGAATATGGGCAGTCATCGAAGATATCCAGTCTCTGATGTCTCTTAGCCAAGTGGTCGACACTCGGACTTGCTGCAAGAAAAGGAAAAATCAGTATCAAAGCAGGGATGAGCAAAACAGAAAATAAATGAAGAGAAGAATAGAAAGGTATACCGCAGGTCGGAGGACCTCCTCTGTCAAACCCAACTCATCCGGATCCATCTCATGAGGACGATGCAGCATAGTCATTATCCCTCCATCAGCCCATCGGATGTTATATGAAGGAGTGTGCAACCACACAAAAGGAACCTCCGAAGTCGTCACCACCGCAGATGCCATCGAACCACCGCTACTGTAGAAAGATCCCACCGCTCAACTCGAACCCGCAGGAGGGAAAGGCAGGGCATCATATATATTGGGCTCCATCAACCAGCTCATCACAAAGTCCATATAGTCATACGGCACAGCCGTATCAGTGTACAATAAGTAGGACTCGCCGATCATCATCGCGATCCTCTCATCCTCCGACAGCAGTCGGTCCCACCTCATAGACGTAGGAGGCTGCGTAGGTGGCACCACCACGTCCTCCTTAGAAATCTGGCGAACCACCCTCACCCCGAGATACTAGGAATGGCCAAACTCATGAGCCAGTAAATGCCTTATCTGCGCGTTCACCTCGGTCACCCCCGCATCCTGAATGGCTGTCCCCCAGGGATAAAAGGTCAGCTGAAAATCTCCAAGCAAGCATAAATCAATACAAGATCAGAAGGTGCAAAAACCAAGACTGAAATGGAAAGAGTCTTACCCTACCACTAGCCAGGTCATTCAAGACCTGACGCACCGCCTCCAGAGAGAGAGATCCCTTCGACTGTCGATTGGCCTTATGACATCGATACAATCGACAGGAGTCCCCAACAGTGTCGTCCTTCAAAGAGATCAGCGGGGTATTGTACCCAATCACCTCATAAAACCACGTCTTAATTCACAAACAAAAAGAGATGCATAAGGAAAATGCGAATGCATGAAAGGGAAAAGCGAATGCATGAAAAGAAATGCGCAAACTGAAGAATACCTCAAGAAGGTACGTGGCTCCAGTAAAGGTCTGCCGATAGGACCGACTGAATGCATCCAGAGAAGAGTAAAGGGTCGCCAAGTTAGACTCCCCCAATCATAGAAAAGGATGTTCGAAAACATCCTCAAATATGGCAAGAACCACAAATGGACGACGTCGCCGCTCGACGCCACCATGAAACCTCCCAACACCAGCAAAATGAATAATCGAGCCATATGCCTCACTTGCAGCCCGTCCTCCACATTAATCACCCTACCCAACAGAACATCCTTCAGCAAGGAGAGACGGATAGAATCCCCAAAAACTATCCTCCCTACATCACCAAGTGCCGCACACACTGCCTCTAGTCTCACCGGCAAAGAGTGATCCACCTCTATCTGCTCTCCATCACAATCTAGCCACAACAGTTGCTGCACGTCTATGGGAGTCATAGTCATCTCCCCGAAGACGAAATGGAAGGTGTGGGTAGTATCCCACCACCTCTCCCCCAAAGCGCACAGGACCGCTGTTAATCGAGGTGTCTTATCCAGCGTAGATGCCAACCTCCCAAAACCCGCTGATGATACCAACCAATGCACCACAGGTGGGAGATGCTCCCAGACATCCCTGAGCCCCGTCGTCCCACGGGCGCACATGTTCTTTAAAGAAATATCAGACTGGCAAAAAAGGAAAAATCTCATCAGAAGTCAAGAAAGAAAGAAAAATCACCAAAAAGAAAGGAATGCCAAAGGTCAGGTTACTTACATAACCGTCGGGATTCACTCTTGAAGAGTGATGACGCGATGGCTCCCGCAGTAAGGTCCGCTCATCAGCAACAGGCTCAAACGTATCAAAGGAGTTCTCACTCCCCAAAGTAAGAGGCGCCCTAGCCCTCCACTCCACATTCGCCCAGTCATCAACGGTCAACCACTCCCTGTGGACTGCAGTGCTCACAAAAGCGGCCATTTCTTGAAGATCGGAATGCTAGGACGATTTGCAGAGAAATCACAGAAAGAGAGAAAGCAAAGACGCTGTGAAAAAATGAAGGGATTCGCCCCCTTTATATAGGATGCCAAGCGCCATGCCGATCGGCATTGACCCCAACCAACTGACTCCTAACCTTCCCGAGGTAGTCCAAAAGTATGTGCCACTGCCGAATGGCACCCCTCATACCATGCCGACCGGCACCCCCTTAAAATTTGTACAGAAATTCCCAAAAATACCAAAAAGCCCCAAAAAATCTCAAAAAATTCCTAAAAATCCCAAGAAAGGATTTAGAACATTTTCACCAGGAAAATTTCGCATTCCCTCAAGTGAAACCCCTTTTTACCAGCAAAATCCTCAAAAACCAAGTGATTCTCCTCCCGACAAAGCCTCGGGGGATCTTTAAGGATCACCTAATCACTTCCCCGGTGGAGTTTTTTTCAGCACCAAAATTGGTTGTTCCCCCCTGTGAGGCCTCCTAAAGAAACAAAAGCTTCCCCAGCTATCAGCTCCCCAGCTCAGATCAAAATCACAAGTCACTTTCTCCAGCAGAATCAAAATCCAATCTTTATCCACGAATAGGTCAGAATTGACCTTCGTCTTGGATCGTCACCTGAGTTAGGTAAAAAATGACCTCGGTCCTCAGTCGTCACCACTCTTAGGTCAAAATTGACCTCGGTCCTCGGTCTTCACCTGAGTTAGGTCATAATTGACCTCGGTCTTGGATCGTCACCTGAGTTAGGTCAGAATTGACCTCAATCCTCGTTCGTCACCACTCTTAGGTCAGATTTGACCTCGGTCTTGGATCGTCACCTCAGTTAGGTCTGAATTGACCTCGGTCCTCGGTCGTCACCACCCTTAGGTCAGAATTGACCTCGGTCTTGGATCATCACCTGAGTTAGGTCAGAATTGACCTCGGTCCTCGATCATCACCACTCTTAGGTTAGAATTGACCTCGATCTTGGATCGTCACCTGAGTTAGGTCAGAATTGACCTTGGTCCTCGATCGTCACCACTCTTAGTTCAGAATTGACCTCGGTCTTAGATCGTCACCTAAGTTAGGTTAAAATTGACCTCGGTCCTCGGTCGTCACCGCTCTTAGGTCAGAATTGACCTCGGTCTTAGATCGTCACCTGAGTTAGGTCAGAATTGACCTCGGTCCTTGGTCGTCACCACTCTTAGGTCAGAATTGACCTCGGTTATTAGATCTTCACCCTAAGCCCGCAGAATTGGCTTTGACCCGCAGAATCGGTCACCCTCATCACTTAAGCTCGCAGATCCACAAAATTGGTCATCCCCCCAGCACCACTTCAGGCCTCAGAATGAACCTAAACCTTTGATCGTCATTCAATCCAGCCGCAGCACACCCCTCAGGTCCTCAGAATCGGCCTCGACCCTCTGAATCGGTCATACTCCCTCAAAAGCATTATGTGGTGTCTATTCAATGATTATCATTTGTTCCAAACTCACCCATAGAGGGGCTCTATATACACCCCATTATGTTACCCCCTAACTCTCCTTAAGTCCCTAGTACCTCCCTTCATCACTACAAACCCGGGTCATACCCTGAGTACTGACCTAGAAGCCATCGGGCACTCCTAGGCTCCGTTTAACTAAAAAGTCAAACTCTTCAGCTCGGCCAAGGCTGAATGAATATTCAAAGGGAATGAATTCCCTTTCTAACGGTCCATCCTGTGCGCAATTTTGACTTACCATGCGGACGAACGATCTGTTTTCATCTGAAACTTGATCCAAAGGACATCAGGCGCTCCCGGGCTCTGTTTGACCTAAGTTAACTCTTCATCTCGACCAATACTGAATGAATCTTTGAAGGGCACTAAAATCCCTTTCCAATGGTTCATTCCATGCGCGATTCCGACTTACCATGCGGACGAACGATCCGTTTGACTCAAGGAGGTCACCGAATGCTTCCAGGGCCCGATTGACCAAATTCAATTCCCCAAACTGGGTCAAACTCTTTGGAATTTTGAATTACATCTCCTAACCTTTCTAACGGTCTGCCCCATATGCAATTTGGACTTACCATGCGGACAAACGATCCATTTGCGTCCGAACGATTCCCCATCCAATAGATCGATAAATGCTTCCTAGCCATATTTGACCCAAAGTTAACTCTCGAACCCGGGAGAAATCCAAAGGACTTTAAAAGGTATCTGAATTACCTTTCCAACGGTCTACCTCATGCACGATTCTGACCAACGGTTTGCCCTCGGCGGCCAATTTTCCGAAAAGGCCTGAAACACACTACCAAATGGCAGGTTCCAGACCCAGCCTATCGGCAGGTGCCGATAGGCAGGACCAGGTCTATGCCGATCGGTAGTGACTTGGGCCTATAAAAGTAGGCCTTCACCTCATTTGCAAGAGGGCCCAGATCTGATACAAATCGCTCTGAACGAATCCTAAAAACCTCTCTCGAAGGCAGCGCGATTTCAACATCCAAATCCCTTCCTAACTTCCACTTTTCATCACCATTTTCATCAAACTTGGTGAATTAGCCACTCTCCATCATCATCCAAGTGCAAGGGCTGCTCTCCACCATTCAAGATCAAGATCTCTAAGAAGGTCCATCTTTCTCAACTTTCTCTTCAAATTCTCTTAAATTCGCAATAACTTGTTTTATTACTTAGCACTTTTATTATCTCATCTCGCACATCCTAATATACTTTTTATTTAGTATTATTACACATCTCTTATTTTCGTATAAATAAAACCCAAAAAATAAGAAAAAGAGGGTTTGCTCATAAATTCCAAATTGGGATTCTCATACTTTTCTCACACTTTTCTCACAACTAAAACACTTTTTCTACACACACACACACTCACAAATAAGAGATCCCCCATTTGGATTTATGGGATAAACCCCACCCCTCGTTTTGTATGCGAACTACGTGGACTTTGATGCCTTTATAGGCTACGTAGGCGTCTCGGGGTAAAACCCGAGACTCGAGTCCTTTTCTCACTTTCTCTCTCATTTTCTATCTTCTTTAAATCCAATTTTCTTATATTCTATATACTTGTTCTTATTGACGTACTACTCCATGTGCGTTATCGTTCCATTATAACGATCAATGTAAGAGTAATCGCATAAATCTTATTTTATAATATTATTCTTATACCTTCCAACGGATGACTCGCTTTATCTCTTCCATGATACAAGTCGAGGATTCCTATCTCCACTATATATATACACATGCACACATATCACGGGGAAAATAAAGGAAAATAGCAAACATCCATGAGAGACCGAAAGAGCGGAATGGGTGCCTAACACCTTCCCATTTCGTAACTTAGCCTCCGAACCCTTCTCGAATCATTTTGGTTTCGTATGCACCAGTATGTCTTTGGATGCCATCCTTCGGGATGGCTTCGCCTTTTTTCTTTTGTCTGTTTTGAGTAAAATAGACTGGCGACTCTAAATCTCTCTATATTTTTACACCTAATCTCAAACGACGCCGGCCGAAGCTCTCCCGAGAGGGACGCACGGGACTCGGGGATCCTTCCGTCATGCGCTCGCCCACAGGCGAGGATCGGAGATGGCCACAACGACGACGGGAAAAAGTTGTTATGTCCTTTCGCCATTCACTGACGATTCAAGTGCTTTCATTTAGGTACATTAGGAAGAATTTTACTTTTTCCTGGCAGTGATAATGACAAAAGTTGTAATGTAGACAAAAATACATGAATTTTTTCACACATAGAAGGTTCATCAGATTGAGAAGTTTTCGTACAGACATTTCTTGTTACCATAACAAATCTCTACACGAAGGGGAAAATAAAGGGGGCTTGAAGATAATCTTGAGATTAGAGATAATCCCCCCAGCTAATACAACGATTGAAATAATATAATGATTATAGTGTTACTCAGTGTGGGGTCAAACGGTACTCGTGAGAGACCAGGCCTGGGAGAGGTTTCCTGCTCTATCAGGAGACCTCACCGTAGAGAAGTTTAGAGGGACTTGGTTTGAAGGATTGAGAAGTGAGGCCACATTGGGTCATGTCCTAACCATCTTAGATACACCTGGTAAAACACTAAAAGACTTTTAATCTTGGAATCTTGGGCGGAGCATCCTTGAGTTCCATTGTGCGTTGAGTTGCGAACCAAATAACCAACTACTTAATGTCGAGATTATCTTTAGATGATGTCATTAGCCAGCTAAGCAACGTCAAATATGCACTTGAGTAAACAACCGTGGTATTTGGTGTTGTCAGACAGTTGGTGAGCCACCTCTATGATGACACCCCCTGACGCACAGTAGTTAGGCAAAAGGCATGTCTTGGCATTTAATGCTTATGATGTGGAGCTCACTAGTCCATCAGGCATTTAATGTTTGTGACATAAAGTGTGAGAGATGTCTTTCACAGCTGTAAAAAGACCGAGGCCCCTCGGGAGTGGTATGGTGGGGCTATTTATGGGCCTCAACCACTTTTGAGGGGAGGATGATGTTTTCTTTCACAGTTCTTTCTAGAGAGTATTAGAGAGAAAAGATATCAGAGATAAGTTATTGCAAACCAGAGTTTTTAATCACCCTCCATTATCGTTTATTACGAAGGTTTTAATAGCTGAGTAGAGATCTTTGAGGGTTGGTTGGTGTGTTTGGCTGCCTGCCAAGGTGTATCTAGGGTGATTACTCATCTCTCCCTCCGACTGAGTTGCTTATGAGTTACCTTTATTGTTGTTCGGGTTATACACAAGTGTATTGTGAGACTAATCTGAGTGTTGATTAAATATAATATTGTGTGCTTACTTGTATTTATTAAAAAGTTTTTGGTTCATCATTTATCACGATACCTATAGGGGTTAGACCTTAACTAGTATTACCATACTCCCAGGCTACAAGGGGACTACCCTCTTACACAATGAACTCATATTTATTTAATTTGGCCACGTCCTCTTGTATCACCATATTTTTCTCTTTCGATAACACACATCGTTTCTTCTTCACTGGCTTGGCTGCTTTGATTATATTGAGCTCATGGTAGATAATGGTGGGGTCTATTCAAGGCATATCTTCATGACTTCAAGAAAATACATTTTTTTTAACTTGGAGGAAGTATGCCAACCGCTTCTTAAGGATGGGGTCTAGTGACGCGATGATCCGGGTTGGCCTCTCAAGATGATCGTCGTCCATCATTACTGGCTTTGTTTCTTCAATGACTTCTCCTGTTATCAACCTATCTTAATCTAAAGGATCTAGTGTCTCGATCTGATAGGTTTGAATTAACTTTTTCCTTTCCTCTTTATCAGACGAGGTGTAATAGCACTCATGTGCTTCTGATTGGTCTCCTTCCACCAATCCCACACTAAAGTTTATGGGTAACTTGAGACATTGGTGAACGGTTGAGGCTACAACTTCAAATTTCTTCAGGCCCACTCTACCAATGATTATTTTGTAGGACGATGAAACATTCTTGTCAAGGACGAAGAATCTCATCTTCTCTGTTCTATCGACGAGATTCTAATGAATACTTTTAGCTGAATTATACCCAATGGGTACACTTTTCTCTTGAAAATCCAATCAGGGAACGATAATACGCTTCCAATTTCCTGTTATATAGTTTCAAACTTTGGAAAATATCATTATACATTACATCGATCGAGCTCTTAATATCTACCAGAATTATTTTTACCTTTTTATCGTAAATCATCATGGTGATTACCAGTGGGTTGTCATGAGGATACAACAATCCTGAGAGGGTGTCTCTAGAGAGCCCTATGATATGTCTGTCTTTTGCAACCTTGTGAGGACATATGTCTACCACTGTTATTACGTTGACATCATTATTACTGATGCTAGCTCTTACCTCATTGAGGTAGGCTTTCCTTTCAGCTGGTTCATCACCTCCACCAGTGTCTCCTCCTGTAATGAAGTTTCATCTAAAAAATATCATATTCAACTCTTTTATGAGCTCTTTAGGTTGTGCTGGGAAGTCAGGATCCTCTTCATCTTACCTTTCCCTTTATCTTTGCTGGTCGTAGTTCTTGGCATGAGGTGATCTTGATTTCCTCCTATTTTTCTAGTCTTCATGTGATGGTTTGTCATTCTTATCTATGTATTTATTGAGTTTCCTTTGATACGGGTGTCAATTTCATCCTTCAAGGCAAATCAATCCTTCATTTTATGCCCGTGATCTTTGTGAAATTTGCAAAAATTGATCCCGTATCTTCTTCTACTAGGAGTTTTCAATTTCTCTAGACATTTTAGTTCACCATATCTTTAGATCTCGTCGAACATATGGTGAACTCCTACTGTTAAAGGAGTATATTCATCAAACTTTTGGTATAATCACTTCTCTTTCTTCCTTTTTGGATTTTACTTGACAGGCGATATGAATGGATTCAACCCAAAAATATTTAGGTAGGTTCTTCGCATGAATTATCACATGGGCCATTTCTTAAAGAGTGCAATTTTTACGCTCAGCAATTCCATTTTGTTGAGGTGTATTATGAGAACTAAATTCGTGTTTGTAACCATTATAGTTACAATATTCAATGACACCTGAATCTATGAATTCTCCTCCTCTATCACTACGAATTCTATCTACTTGGGAGTCCTTTTTATTTTCTATACGAACTAAGATTTTCAAAAACTTACGTAATGTTTCTGATTTATGTTTTAAAAAGTAAACCCAGGTAAATCGAGTGAAGTCATCAACCATAACAAAAATGTAACTATTTTTGCAAAGACTAAGAGTACGAGAAGGACCCATTAGGTCCGTATGGATGTTTAGTGGATAGAACTTCTTTAACTTTCTTGTGGGGAGCCTTAATAATTTCCCATCTTGACATGGACCACAAACAATGTTTAAAATTGGTTTGATCTTAGGAAGACCTTTAACTATCTCTTGAGAGCACAATTTGCCAAGACTATCATAATTAATGTGACCCTACCTATCATGCCATATCTCATTGTCAACCATTCTGGAAATGTTACAAACCTCTGTACTTAGATTGACTGTTTAACAGTTAACTAGAGTAAGGAGTCCTATAATAATGCAATCACCTTTTTCATTTAAAATTTTGTAATTGTTCTTTGAAAAAGTGATAGTATGGTTTGAGTCACAAAACGGTGATATACTTAGTAAATTGGCTTTAAGGCCTTTTACCAAAAGAACATCTTCAAGAATGGGTAATCCTTCTTCATGGAGTATTACTTTACCAATGATTTGGGTTGATACACCATCTCTAAACAATACTTTTCCTCTGGAGAAGTTAATTTTGTTTGAAAATTTAGAATCATCCTTGGTCATATGTTTGGAATAACCTAGGTATAAATACCATCCAGTTGGTGTATGTTTGGCTCTAAAAGCACTGATCACAATGTTGCATTTTAACTGGGGTAATAGATCATCTTTTCTAACCCAAATTTCTCTAGTTTTCAATTATTGCTTATTAGCTCGTATTTGATAAAAGTTGCGAGCTTCCGTCTTTTCTTTAAAAGATTTTTGCGTATATTTATTAGTATTAAAAAAAGTTTGAGCAATTGGTCTAGAATAGAATCTAGGATTCTTTATTGTTGATGGTCTTTTAGTATAAGTCATTTTCCTTCTATTACGACAGTTAAAATTCTTGTCTCGCTGTCTAGGAAGGGCATAGTTTTTTTGGCATCTCCTAGAATAGTTGAAGTTATGGTAAATAGGAGAGTTATAGACTGGATTACATAGACGTTTTGAATAGTAACCATCACGGGAATGTCCATAGACATCACAATAGGAGAAGTAAAGGTGGCACGTAGAACTCAGAACCTTAGGAAAATTATTATTCAAAGGTTTGTCTAGGTTTTGAGATCTAGTCTTATTCCTAGGTGGCACAGGATGAAATGTCGAATCTTCTTGTCGAATAAAGGGGCAGACATATTTAGTATTTTGCTCAACATTGTGCTTAAAGTTACTTGATTCACCAATGTCTAACTTTAGTTGTTTTATATGAAACTCATTTTTCAAACTTTGAAAGTCTGGACAAGTTTCAATAGGTATTTTGCCACCGGACACAAACTTTATAGGTTCAACGTTTTTAGTTTGCACTACACCAAAACAAGCTTTTAGTAACAGACTGTTTTTTGGTTTACTAACAGTATTATACTGTTACTATTCTCACAACACCATACCGTTACTAATATCTGATAAGTGTTACTAATATTATTTAAATATTTTAAAAGTAATTAAAAAATAATAATTATCTAGCATTCTCACAACACAATACACCTAGCGTCAAAATATCCCCGACAAAGAAATTGTCTTTCTCCAAAATGCTCTAGCGTGACCTAGGGTTTCTCCAAAAAGCTAGCGTTTGAAATTGTCTTCCTCTTCTCCAATACGCGATCTTCTTCTTCTCCAAAATGCTCTTCCTCTTCTCCAATACACGATGCTCTAGCGTGACCTAGGGTTTGGAAGAAGTCTCAGTTAGCGTGACCTAGGGTTTTGGAAGCATTCGGCGCTCACATCATAACCTAGGGTTTGGGAATTGTGATTTGCTTTCATAAGGTAATTATCTCATTCATACGATATTTGTCTAAAACGTTCTAAGCGATTTACTGTTCATAAGAGATTTGTTGTTGGGTTACAAGTTTATTTTTTTGGTAAAATGCAATGTATTTTAGTTATTGTTGTTGGGTACATACTTTTTATTTTTTTTGGTTCAAGTTTTTGATTATTTTGTATTAAATCCAAAGCTTAGAATGTTTTTTATATACTGATTTATAAAAAACACATAATTGTATACACTGATTTATACTATTAAAACACATAATTGTATAGACTAGACCTGGTATTTAATACCCTGTTATACTAGTAAAACACATAATTGTATACACTGATTTATACTATTAAAACACATAATTTTATATAACTAAGGAAATTGCACCCCTCCCCTGAACTTTAAGGGTTGTTCTAACAAAATTACATGTTGTAACTGTGATTTTTCTTATGTGTATCAATAATTCTATTTTTTTTATATAATCATATAACTTGTGTGTAAACCATATTTTTTTGGTAGTGCAGAATGTCACAAACATTGAACAAAGAGTGGATGAATGAGAGGAATAGAATAAGTGAGGTGTACACAAATGGAGTTGCGTCTTTTATTAATTTTTCAATTGCAAACAATGGCCATCAATTCTCGACCTTTCCTTGTCCATGTGTTAAGTGCCGAAATAAGAAGCGTTTTACTACGGTAGATATCAAGGGTCATTTGATAATGCACGGTATAGACAGGACATATACTAAGTGGGTTTTACATGGTGAAACACTATCATCGAACCTAACATGTCCCGTAGTAGATACTATTGATTGTGAAGGACATGATGAAGCTGATAACAATGAGAATGAAAGGTTGCGAAACTTAGTTGACGCATGTTACGGAGTGCACGAACAACATTGTGTAGAACCCGATCAGGAAGGATTCTCTGAAAAATCGTATGTCGACAATGAGAAGTATGATCACTATAATAAATTAGCGATGGAGAAATTGTACCCTTCATGTGAGGGTTCTGAGACTACTCTCTCTGTAATTGTTGAATTGCATAATTTGAAAAAGCAGTTTAGTTGGTCGGGAAATAGCGTGACCTCTCTCTTGTCGGTTTTAAAGAGGTGGCTTCCAAAAGGAAACACATTACCAGAAAAATATCCGCACATGAAGAAAATGATAAAAGACCTAGGTATGAAAGCAAATTACATTCATGCTTGCGTTAACAACTGTGTTTTATACTGGAAAGAGAATGAATATTTGGAGGAATGTTCTCAGTGTGGAGAACCGAGATATGCAGTGACCTCAAAGAAAGGGAAGAGGAAATGCAAAGAACCGATGAAAGTGTTGAGACATTTCCCTTTAATTCCAAGGCTAGTGAGATTGTACACTATTCCTTGGATAGCGCATGAAATGACATGGCACCATCGGGCAACAAGTTCATGGGATTATCAGCGACATCCTTGTGATTCATCCCAATGGAGAATGCTAAAAAGTAGATGGCCCGATTTCGCCGAGGAAGGGCACAATGTTTGGCTTGCAATAGCAACAGATGGGTTTAATCCCCATGGTATTCAGTCTAGTAGTTATAGTTGCTGGCCTGTCATGACCGCGCCTTATAATGTGGGGCCTTCTTTATGCTTGAAGCGTGAGTTCCAAATTTTATCTTTGCTGATTCCTGGGCCAAAGGCACCGGGTCAAGACATTGATGTTTTTCTTCAACCATTAGTAGATGAGTTGAAACAACTATGGGAAGGAGTTCCAGCTATTGACATGCACAAAATGCAACCTTTTACGTTGAGAGCTATGTTGATGTGGGGGATTCATGATTTTCCCGCATATGGAAACTTATCTGGGTGTGTAAAACATGGTTATAAAGCATGTCCTATTTGTGGCGATGACACTCCATCCATTTGGCTAGAACATAGCATGAAGATAGTTTACACAAACTATCGTATGTTTCTTAAAAGCGATCATCCTTTTAGGAGTGGTAGAGGTTTGGGACTTAGGACACAAGAAGTTGGACGTCCCCCGATTCGACTAAACGGAGATGCACTTGTGGAGAAGTTAAGAAATATAAAGTATGTACCTGGAAAAGTCTCAAAAGTTCCCGCTAAGAAGAGAAAGTCTAATAATGTTAATGGGAGTGCTAATGTTGAAGTTAAAGAAGCTTGGTATAAAAAATCTATTTTCTTTGATTTGGAATATTGGCCATATCATCAAGTTCTACATGTCCTTGATGTGATGCACATCGAAAAGAATGTTGCAGAGCATTTGATAAACACAATTCTTGATGATAATAAAACAAAGGATACTGAAAAGGGTCGATTGGATATGAAGGGTATGGGCATACACAGCGGTCAATGGCTTCAAGTTGATGGACGCACCGGAAAAACGATAAAACCAACAGCACCATTTATCTTGGATAAAGAAGAAAAAAAACAATTCTGCCAAATTTTGAAGGACTTAAAGCTTCCTACCAGTTTTTCCTCTAACTTGAGCAATATAGTAAGTCGTAGTCCCCCATCTTTGCACTCCTTAAAGTCGCATGATTATCATGTTATAATTGAACATCTGTTACCTGTGTTGCTCCAACATGCCTTTCCGAAACATCGAGATTTAAGAAGAGCAATCCAACAATTAAGTTTGTTCGTTAACATGTTGTGCTCTAAGGTCATAATTCGACAAGATATCCAAAGAGCCAAATACATGGTTGTTGAAGCATTGTGCGTGTTGGAAAAATATTTTCCACCTACGTTTTTTGATATTAGCATTCACCTCACTGTGCATCTAGGAGATGAAGCCCTGGTTTGTGGACCCACCGACGCTCATTGGATGTATCCGTTCGAAAGGTGATTTTTTTTACCTTTTAATATAGTAAAATATGCCCCATTTAAGTTAATAATGCTTGCTATTAATTTTTATTACCTAATACAAATAGGACAATGAAAGATTTCAAAGATATACCCAGCAATAAGCGGTATGTTGAAGGTTCAATTGCAGAATCCTACGTTGTTGCTGAATCTGTTAGATATTGCATGGAGTACATGCCAAATCCATCTGATGGAAATCATAAACGCTCCCGTGAGGCCTTTTTAGAGGAAGGTGGAGAGTTCTCTGATGAAGGGCCTTTGCTTGATGATAAGACTATAACATTGGGACCCGTACAGTTTCAACAAATACGTCAATGGGTATTATTTCGACTAAATGTTGATGGATTTCAAGAGTACTATAGGTCTGAGTTCTTTCGTTTGTTTATAGTTAAGAATTAATTATCATTTTGAGTTATAATTACTTATATCAAACTACATATTGCAGTGAATATGAAGCATCACTGAAATCCGTGTCTCGTCCTAAAGGGAAGGGGATTGAAATGACAGAAGTGGAGAAACAAACTTCTTTTATCTCTTGGTTATCCGAGAAGGTGATTATATAAATACTAATATTTTTATTAATATTTCCATTAAGTATGATGAGAATTGAAACATTGTAGTAATTATGATTTGTTTTCATCAAACAATTGCTGAAATTAGGAGAGACGAAGACAAATGAAACATTATGGCGGTTAGTTCAAGGGCCGCAATTCAAGGCTAAAACATATAAAAAGTATCGTTTAAATGGTTTCGTATTCTCTCCTAAGTATCACGACGATACTGTTGTCACACAGGATAGCGGCGTTTGCTTGAAGGCATGGACACAATTTCGAGCTAAAAAAAATGATAAGAATCTCACAAATACTTGGACTATATGGTATGGAGTTATCAAACAAATTATTGAGCTGGACTATACCTTGTTTAAGGAGGTGGTATTTTATTGTGATTGGGTGAGAGTGGAGGATAAGACTAATGGTTGTAAGCTTTGTACGGACTCCAACTTAGTGATGGTAAATTTTGATAAGTTTAAGAGCGTTGATAATGAGTATGATGAGCCTGCCATTCTCGCATCCGAGGCTAGTCAAGTATTCTATTCGAAAGATCTTAAAAATACCAATTGGTGGGTTGTTATACAGTCACCTAAGAGATTGACAAGTCAAGTGGACGACTTAGAGACACCAACAATCTTCCAATCTATTCTTGAAGATCAACCGCACTTGGAAAGTTTGCTCAAGCAATACGACTCGATTTAGTTGTTTTAATATTTTCTTTTGGATATTATAACCGTTGAAAGTTGTTTTGTTTTACCAACATGACTATATATATCTCTATCAATATGCTAATGTATTGGGCATCTATTTTTAATTCAATGCATATTATTTTATAACAGTTATTTCTATTGTTGGCATCTATTTTTTGTTTTGGCAGCACTGTATTGGGCATCATGGCTTCAAGTGCAAGTGGTGGTTCGAAACAACAAACGTCATCAACACCACAACAAATATCATCCACTCCGCATCAAGAAAATAAAAAGAAGCAAGAAGAAATGGATAAAAAGGCTAAACAATTACAATATATGACCCAAGATGGTAAAATGAGAGTCACCGTTCAAGTGGATGGGAGTGTAGTCGGTCCATGGAGTGGGAGATGGAGCACTTTGGAAAGGTATTTTTTTCAAATGTTGTGAGTGACACTTAAATTAGTAATGGCTCAATCAACACTATACACAAATCCGTGTTTCCAATAAACTTTTATTATCTAACAATCAACACTACAAGATTGGCACAAGTTTAAAAATATGAATTAGTTTTTCCTTTATCTAACTATATTTTTTATTTGCTTATGTAGGTGCTCACTGCTATAGGAAAGGACCAAATTGACCTATGTTCAAGTATATTAAGTACCATAAGAATTCAAGCACCATTGTTGGTACATTGCTTACTAATTGTATAATTTTTACAGACTATTACTATTCTTGTTCGTAGTTTATTTGTTGTCTTCAGTAGAGTGGATAGTCTTATAAATAGGAAGAAGGAATATTATATGGGAAGAGATAAAGGGCGTTTCTAGTTTTTGGGTTACTTTAGTTACATATTGAAACTATTGTACATTTAACTTGCAAATTATGTTATAAAAGTTTATTTGCTTGATTGGTTTACTTACCTTGGTGATTTTCTATGAGATTGCGTTGAAGTTGGAAGCTTTTAATTTCCCTTTTTAGTTTGAAATATGATTGGGTTCTCCGTGTTTATTTTTGAATTGATTGGTTTGAAATATGATTAGGCCACTATTTTTGTATATGTTCTTAGGATTTAACTAGTGTTCCTGATTTTAAATTCAGGATAATGGATCTTTACTTTTTTTTTTAAATATGTACTGAGATTAGTAACATAATTTTACCGTTACTAATTTTGAATTTTACAGTTACTATTAGTAACATAATTTAGCGTTACTAATTTTGAATTTTATCTCTTACTAATTCTAAATTTTATGTTACTATTAGTAACACAACATTAGCGTTACTAATTCTGAATTTTACCGTTACTAATAGTAACAGAATTTTACCGTTACTAAATTTGAATTTTACCGTTACTATTAGTAACAGAATTTTACCGTTACTAGCTTTGTGCCCCACGCCTTTTTTCTAACAGAAAAATTATGTTACTAATATTTTTAGTAATGGTAAAATTGTGTTACTAATGGCGCGTTTTGGTGTAGTGTTGGGTCTTAGAGTTGGGACAAAAGCCTATTCTAGTTCTGTCATCAGAATTGATTTTACTTTCAACAACACAATCTTCAAAACATTTTGAATTATTTTTAAATTTTGCAAATTTTTTGAATACTGTGGATGTCTTTTATTTTGTTTGTTCCAATTCGAACAACGTTCCTTTATATTTCTTTTATAAGAATTTCATTTGAGTTAGACAACTCTTTCAGTTTGTGTTCAAATTTTTTGGTTTCATTCTCATGAGTTAGACATTGAGTAGTATACTCTTCAGCATTCTGTTTGATCATCTGACTTAGGATTTCTATCTTTTAGGTAAGATCCTTGACAATCTTTTCAAGCATAATGTTTTTCTTGAGAGCTTTTGTATACAGTGTGTGAATGTCAGTAAGGTTATCATTTTCGGAGTCACTAAATGTGTAGTGTCCCCTAGCACTTCATTTTTAGGACTCACGCACCCATTGACATCAACAATAGAGCGTTCCCTTTGACTCACACACACAGATTTTGAAGCAATAGCAAAATTATCAAGCAATAAGGTAGATAAACCAGTAGTCATAGTATTAGTTAACATAGCATGATCAGATTCCTCATTATCAGTGTAGATTATCTTAGCAAAGAATGACATACAAGGGTCAAATGTGTTAGATGACTCAGGTTCATCATTTTCAGAGTCACTTGAGTCATCCCACGGCTTGCTTAAATGATCCCTATTATGTTTGTGAATTTTGTCTAAGTTAAATCTACAGTCACTAGCCATGCGTCCTAACTTCCCACATCTATAGCATTCAACATTTTTAAGGTCTTTCTCAGGTCTCTTGTGATTGTCAGTCTGGTGTTTGTCTTGTCTTCTCTCATGAGGCCTATTATTAGATTGGTTTGGATAAGTAGGTTTGCCTTATCTTTTCGCTATTTTATTTCAAAAGTTCACAATTTTCTTAAAATGTTTAGACATTAAGGCAATCTGATTATCCAAAGTATCTACATTATGGTCCTCATTAGAGACTAAGTAAATCTTAGGTATGCTAAATTCAAGTGTGGTCAACTTAGATGAAAAAATAAGATTGGAGGCAAACTGTTTCTTTTGGGACTGGGTTAATTGTTTCTTAAATTCTAATTCCGTTTCCACAGTTCTCAATTTGCTACTGAGAAGTTTAGGTGTGAGATTTTGATCATCCATCTCCTCAATTACATATCTCTTATTATCATTTTTTTGTGGAAGTGATCTTAGTATTTTAGAGACAATTTCCTTTTTATCATAAACAATCCCATTAGCATGCAATTTGGTAACAATGTCTGTCAGTCTAATATAGAAGTCATTAAATGACTCAGTCTCAGTCATGATGAAGGAGTTGTACTGTTGAATTAATATTTGTGTTTTAGCATCTTTAACTCTAGTATCACCCTCATGTGCAGTCACTAGGGTGTCCCATGATTCCTTAGAGGTATAACATAATGATATCCTCTTAAATTCGTGTTCATTAATAGACATGAATATGGCCTTTTTGCCTTTGTTGTTGTTAAGGGAAGTTTGTTTCTCTTCTTTAGTGAATTCACTTAGTAACTTTCTAATCCTCGAAGTACTTACTTCAACGGTTGGTTTAGTATGAAAAGTGTAACCATTTTAAATAACTTCCCAGACATCATCCCCCAATGTCCCTGGGATGAAGCTAATCATCCTTACCTTCCAGTAAGGAAAGTTGTTTCCATCAAAGAGAGGGGGCCTGGACAGGTTACCTAGTCTCTCAAATTTCTCGTCCATAATTTGTTTTGAGAAACCAATTTCAGAAACTCGAGATCTAAAGAATTTTGAAAAATCAAAGTTCTGATACCAATTGAAAGAATACCACTTAAGTCATTTAATTCAAGATTAAACTATTTAAATGGCTCTGAACAGTTTGTTGGAAAAACTCTTTTCTTAAAATAAATTTTAAACACAATATGTGTAAAACAGTATGAATGAGTTATTTAAGGTATAGGTTTACCAGTTTTGAAATATAAAACTTAAGGAACTTAAATCAACACAACGTTAAGAAAGGGATGAGAGGAAGTGGAAGTATACAAGAACAATTTGAACGTGGTAAAACCCCACCCAATTGGGGAAACATCCACAGAGGTCTCTACACCTCAAAAGTAAAAATTCACTAAAATAGAGTAATAGTTTATGAACTATATAACAATCAAGACACACAACCAGACCTAATTATAAGTTTAGAAATATACCAACTCCTCTGGATTTTCTGACTTCTCCCAAGGCTCTAATGTTGTTGATGTTCTCTCAGCTTCGTAACTCTACTCCTTTTAGCTTTACGTCGACTCAAAAGTCCAAGATCTCAATAGCAAAACTTTTCAGTGTAGTAGTGTAAAAGTGTAAGTGGTGATGTTCTCTAAATCACATGCATGCAACACACACATACTTAATTACAGACATGATGAAAAACAGATCACGGGCATGTAAATATTTCCAAAATCAGTTTAATCAAAGCTATCAGACTTTGGATCTTTCAATATATCCATAGATCAAGAGGGAATCCTGCTATAAACACGAGCCAAGATCCTAAACACTTTTTTATTTTGAAAATGTTCAAATTATTTCACAAAAATGTGAAATATGTGAAAGTTTAAATCCCCATTCAAGATCTTAAACTAGATCTGAGTCTGAATGTTCAAAGAAACTAAAATCATAAACTGTTTTGTTGGTTTTGGGGTTTGAAAACATAATAGTTGAAAACAACCAACAAATCTATGATATCTCGAAATAAGAAATAAAAATCAAAGAGAGGTAAACATGGAGTGTATCACAGAACGTTAATCTCAGTTTTCTAGGAGAGAAAATGAGATCAAATAGTTGTGATTAAGTTGGAAAAGAGATAAAGGACAGAAGAGGAATGATCTTCACAACTCTCTAACTAACACACTATCATAAATATTTTTCTGGTGAGATTTGGCGAGAGTTTAGTTTAGGGTTTCCTATTTCTCTCTTCTTTTTATATCTCTATCTCTCTCTCTTCTCTCTTTATTTTCTCTCAAAAGTGAGGCTGGCCAAAGATTGTAATCGCAACACATAAGGCATGTATTTATACTAAGCCACGGAAGCCTCTGGAACTTCGAAGAAAAAGGATGGACAATGTTAAGTCTCAGTTGATCAAGGCAAAGATGATGGCTAATAATGCACCACAATTATAAAGCCTCTGATCAGTTTAAACGAAAACACAGGGTCGGGTAAGAACAAACAATCCAACGGTTCAAAAACAAACACATGAATATGAGGACAAGGAAACAAATATCCAACCGTTGTTAGGTTAACACGTGTAAGGCTGTGATGGCTTGTAAAATGCGTGTTTTTTAACTTTTAAGAATACAAATTGTACCCACACAACTTTCAAGTGCTTTTGGTTTCTACCCAAGCTGGTTTATAACAACCTAATGAATTTACAAATCAACCCATAAACTTTGTAAAATCCAAATTTTAATTTCTAAAAATTATTTAAAAAATCTTAGAAATTATTTAAAATATCCCAAAAATTATGAAAAAATTATTTTAAAGGGATTTAACTCACACACCCTTATATTATGAAGAATGCAATCTCATATGCAATACCTAAATGATTCTAGGTGTGGAGTTGGTGTTTATACCTTTGGACTGTTAAAGGAAGTCAAAATGAAGAGTTTGAGGGATTGTTGGTTTGAAAGGGGTATTACTCAATTTTGTCACTATTTCCAAACTAGATGAGCACCTATATAATATAGACTCAAGTGAGTAAAAAATATAGCGTTCTAAACCACCACACCACTCTCGAGGTGCCTCAGTATTTTTACAATTGTGAAAGACATTTCTCATACTTTATGTCACAAACATTAAATGCCTGATGGACTAGTCAGTTCCACGTCATAAACATTAAATACTAAGACATGCCTTTTGCCTAACCACTATGCGTCAGGGGTCTTTCATCACAGAGGTGGCTCACCAACTGTCGAACAACCCCAAATACCACGGTGGTTTACTCAAGTGTAGATTTGACGTTGCTTACTGGCTAGTGACATCACCTAAAGATAATCTCGACATTAATTAGAGGATTGTTTGGTTCGCAACTTAATGAACGATGGAACTCAAGGCTGATCCTCCCAAGATTCCACGATCAAAGGTCTTTCGATGTTTTACCAGGTGTATCTACGATGGTCAGGACAAATCCCAATGTTCTTAGGAGTACCGTTTAATCTCACACTAACTAGCGCTATAATCGGTACATCATTACAATCGTTATAGCTTGTAGCCAGTATAAAAAGATACAACATGACTAAGTAAGACAACAAAGTTAAAGGCTGAGCCCTCTCAGCCAGTTACTTCGCTAGAAAATCTCCTTTGGCTGCCATGCTGAGCTGCCTCACTTGTGTTGCCACCCTGAGCTGCCTCGCTTGAGCTGCCTCGGTGAGCTGCCTCGCTTGAGTCTATTGTATTAGCTGGGGGGATTATCTCTAATCTCGAGATTATCTTCAAGCCCCCTACACATTGAAGATGTGATGTATCCTAATTGGTGGGGAAATATTATCATGGTGCTGAAGAAAAATAATAGGTGCAGCATGTCTGTTGACTTCACATATCTAAATAAATCATGCCCAAAGGATTATTATCCTTTGCCACGAATAGACAAATTGGTGGACACAACAACTGCTCATGAGCTGCTGAGCTTCATGGATGCATACTCTGGGTACAAAAAATTAAAATAGAGCTAGGATATAAGGAGAAGACTTATTTCATCCCTGACTGAGGTACATTTTTTTATAACGTTGTGCCTTTAAGACTAAAAATGTAGGAGTCACTTACCAAAGGTTGGTGAAAAAATTATTTGAAAAACAAATAGGGAAAAACATGAAGGTTTACGTGGATGACATGCTGACCAAAAGCATCAGGGGCGATGACCACATAAAAGAAGTCGGCCAGACGTTCGAAGAATTGGAAAAGTGCTAAATGAAGCTTAATCCAGTCAAATATGTATTCAGAGTCAAGGCAGGAAAATTTATATGCTTTATTATAAACTAGAGGGACATAGAGACCAACCCTGACAAGATTCAGGTGTTGTTCAATATGCAACCTCCTAAAAATAAGAAGGAAATACAAATCCTCACAGGCCGCTTAATAAATTTGTATACATAGTTACAAATAAATGCTTCTCGATCTTTAAATTCGTTAAAAACTCTTTTAAATGGACAAAGAAATGTCAAATCGCTTTCCTGGAACTGAAGATATGCCTAAGAAAGGCCCCATTACTATAAAGGTTGGTCCTAGAAGAAAAATTATACATATATCTTGTGGTGTCAGAATCAGTAGTCAACTCGACTCTGATTAGAAATGATGAAGGAGTTCAGATGAGAAAAGCCTTTGCTGGTGCAGAAATCAGATATTCAAGAATGGAAAACTAGCCTTGGCATTGATAATATCATCCCATAAGATGAAGAAATACTTCCAACCCACTCTATTGTGGTCTACACAAATCTCCCACTCCGATAAACCATCCATAAACTTAAAAAATTTGGCAGGTTGATGGCATGAGAAATAGAGCTTGGCGAATATGAGATTTTATATGAGCCATGATTAGAGGATTTCATTACAAAAGTAACATGCAAGGAGAAAATAGCTACTAAAACAGCACCTGTTGTCCCAACTGATCAGCCCAATAAATAGCCAAATAAGTGATCAACCTAGTTGTAGAAAAAAGTTTACTATTAATTTGTTTGAAGATGGTTCTCTAGTAGAATAGTACTGCAATAATAAGATGCCATTATGAAAAGTATCCGTGGACGAATCATCATGTACTAGTGGTAACGAAGCTGGTCTGATAATGAACACGCCAGATGGGGCTGATGTAGAATATGCCCTACAATCCAAGTTTAAAGCATCCAACACTTAAGCAGAGTTTGAAGCATTAATTACTGGATTTGGCTATATCATTTGGAGTCGAGCGGATAATAGTTGGTAGTTATTCACAACTAGTGGTGAACTAAGTGATGGGAGAATATGAAGCAAGAGAGGAATACATGCTGAAGTACCTTGTAAAGGTAAAAATGCTAATCTTAAAACTAAAATCACTCTAGATGATCAAAATCCCCAAAATTAAAAATACAAGGGCAGATACATTAGCTCGTTTAGTGTCAGCTACCAGATTCGACCTCAAAAGAACCGTACTTGTAGAAATTTTGTTGCAGAAGAAGTAAATATCCTAGAATTAATAATGGACCCATCCTGGATGGATCCAATTTTAGAGTATGTGGGAGAAGGAATTTTACTGGATGACCAGAACGAGGCAAGGAGGCTTCATTACAAGGTTTCCAAATATTTTATTGACAAAGGAGTACTGTGTAAAAGAGGTTTTAAAGTCTCAATGATAAGATGTGTACATCATGTGGAAATGCCAGACCTGGTTATTGAAATACACAAATGATCATGTGGAGCTCATGCAACAGGTAGAACACTAGTAAAAAAGTTATTCGGGGATACTATTGTCTAATAATGAGGAAAGACTATTAAGAATACACACATAAATGCGATAAGTTCCATAAATTTGGAGTAATACACTAGAGACCAGGCGCCAATCTAGTACAGATCACATCACCTTGGCCTTTTGCTGTTTGGGGTATAGACCTGTTCGGCCCACTATCAAAGACTAAAGGAAGGTTCTGGTATTTGGTCATAAATATGGATCATTTCACAAAATGGGGGGAGGTCGAACCACTTATTGAGATGACATATGCAAAAGTCTTCCAGTTCATATGGAAGAACATAATCAGTATGTATGGGATCCCTCAAGATTTTATCGTTGATCACATAACCCAGTTTGACAATGATTATTTCTAAGAATATTGCAACAAGGTCAAAATAAGAAAGTTTCACTCATCACCAACTCATCCACAATGTAATGGATAGGTAAAGGTCACAAATCAAACTTTATTGGATGGGATGAAAAGGAGGCTTAAAGCATCTAAAGGAAACTTGATAAATGAACTACAAAGTATGAGTTTTGGGCCTACAGGACAACATCATGAACAACCATAGTAGAGACGCCTTATATGTTAGCCTTTGGGAGTGAGACCATGGTCCCACTGGAGATCGGCCTACCAAGTCACATGGTGTTAAATTTTGATTTTCTTAGAAGTAATTTTACTAGAAGTCTAGATTTAAATTTGATGAACAAAGTCAGGGAGGCAGTCGTACTTAGAGTAGCAGTATATTAGAAAGGTACATCTAAATTCTATAACTAAAAAGTCAATTCGAGAACACTCAATAAGGGGGATTACATATTAAATAAAGCTACACATAAATTCTATACGTTGGAAGCAAATTGGCATGGTCCCTATCGTCTAGTTGAAGTGGTACGACTAGGCACATACCATATTGAAACTTTAGAAGGGGGTCCGTTCAAAAACTCATGGAATTCGGAGTAGCTCAAAAAAGAATATCATTAAAAAATTCTTATAATGGTAGATTATCAAAGTTGTATGAACAAGAATCCATTATATGAAGATATTTGTTACCTCTTTTAGTTTTATTCTTATTAACATTTAACTATTCAAATATTATAGATAAGGTTAGCTTCATCCAACCCAATTAATCTATTTCACATCTTTAACTGCACAAAAACATTTTTGGAAAAGGATGTATCAATAAGATCCTATCGCATACCGTCTATATTTTTGGAAATGCATATCTTTTACTACACCAAATAAATACAGACCAGGTCGTCTTTAGGCAACCCAATTGATCTATTCCACACATTTAACTGCATAAAACATGTTTGGAAGAGGATGTATCGTCAAGATCTTATCACATACCGCCTAATATTTTTGGAAATCCATGTCTTTGACTTTATCAAATAAATACAAATCAGGTCAGCTTTAGACAATCCAACTGATCTATTGCACGTTTTTTACAGCAAAATTTTTTTTGGAAGAGGATGTATCGACAAGATCCGATCACATATCGTCCATATTTTAGAAAAAAACATGTCTTTGACTACACCAAGTATTATAGATCAAGTCATTTTTAGCGAAGCCAATTGATCTTTTGCGCGTCATTAACTCCACAAAAATATTTTTGGAAGAGGATGTCTCAAAAATATCCAATCACATACCATCCATATTTTAGGAAATGTATGTCTTTGACTGCCCCAAATAAATACAAATTAGGTCGGCTTTAGCCAATCCAATTGATCTATTACACATCTTTGACTGCAAAAAACATTTTTGGAAGAGGATGTATCAACAACATTCGATCATATAACTTCCATATTTTTACAAACGCACTTCTTTGGCTAAACCAACTATTATAGATCATGTCATCTTTAGCCAACCCAATTGATCTATTGCACGTCTTTTACTGCACATCGTCCTTAGAGGAACTAGTAAGCCAAAGCTAAGAAATACTAGCGGCATTGAAGTATGGAATGCAAAGTTGGCAGAACCTAAAAATATGTAAAAATCACATCAAAGGGAATACAATACACACATAACACCAAATCTTCTATATTGCAACCAATAAAAAAATTGTAAGTGTTCAGAACAATTACAAATTTTGCAACGATTTTAAACACTTGAAAAATTTATAAGTGTTCAAAATCGTTGTAAAATGAAAAATGTAACACATATAGGATCTAAAAGCATGCGGATCTCATGTTCTTAAAACTTAACCCTTATTGTCAAGCGTCAAAATACATTCACTGTGCCCCTTATTTTCATCATTCCCGGGTATTCAAGATTATATTTCACGTCTAACTCTTATCTTTCTTAAACCCCAATCTTGACAAACCCCGACATCATCGTCTGATCTATCTTCAACGAATGTCATTGCAAGTAAGATCTTGTGATTTTTTCCCATTATTTTGCCATGTTTTCTTAGTTAGGGTTAATGAAAAAACTAGGGTAAATCATTTGAGAGTGTATTATGGATTCTGGATGATTATCCTTAGTTAGGATTACCCTATTTGAACAGTATGAGCATGGGGATTATTGGTTTTATGTAGTAACAATACACATACACATATGCTTTACTTGGATTAGATTAAAAAAGCTTTGTCAATTAATCTGAAATTCATAATCAACCTCAAATGAATGCATTATTTATATATGAGAGATGATAGTTATATGTTTCTGACTAATTAAGTCTCTAGAGTAGGTGAAACGGGATAATTTGAACATCATATGTGTATAGATGTAATAGTTTTATTTTTTGTATATATTGTTTGATTATATAATGAAATAATGTATAATAAGTTTAGGATTTGATGATAAGTAATTAAGTATTTTTAAAATTGATATCATATGGTTTATTGTATGTAGTTATATCCTATTAATCCATTGATAAACTAATGTTGGGTCATGGTCATTGCATATTGAAGAAATGCTAGATCTATACATCGGATAATGAAAAAATTAGTGTAAGTCGATTTCTTGTATGTACTTTTGAAAGGTTTCCACACTGATTTGAATTCCACTACCATATTTTACGTTGACTTGTTACTCAAGTTATTATGTATCTTTTGGGTACTCTGATAATCTCTATGTTTTATGTGAAGGTTTTGTAGTGCCCACCGTAATAACACTATACTAATTCTCTCTCTCTCCCCCCTTAAGTTTAGGAAGCCTAATTGTCCAACGGGTCATCGACCTTCTATGCTCAAGTTCATGATGGTTATATTCATTTCTTAATTTGATCATTGCAATATAGAGTTTAAACCTTTCAATTGTTTGTACATGTATACAGTTATGTGCAACTGTGTATGCATAATCATATATATCTATATATACACACACACACACACACTGTGTGTGTGCGCGCGCGCGCAAGACATACCATCGGGTTTTGTTTTGTTTTATGTTTTGTTCTTAGTGATCTTTTTTTGTGCACAAAGAAAATATATATAGTTACTCTGATAAGGTACTCCATACCACACATGTGATTATTAAGCAAAAAAAGGTGCTCTAAGATTTTTGGGGTTTTAACTTTGGGGTGAGTAGAGCTGAGATTATAGATAATTCTTTTATTTAATGATCAAAATCTATACGAAGCTAAGAAATGTGTTTCCGTTTACATGATTATGCATTGCTACGCTCCCGATTCACATTGATTGATATTGTGACAAGTACGTGATTCTTACCTAAATTTTTTAATAGTTGTTCCTTGCCTTTACTCCCACAGAAGTATATTAATGGTCCAAACATGGTTAGATTGATAATTCTATAACATTTATTTTTTATTTTCTTCTTTCATACCGTTTGATTTCATAAAAAAATTATTTTTTATCTCATTGTTTTTTCCTTTTTAAGTTCATTTCTACCATTTAAGCTGTAATTTTCTCTTGATTTGAATGTATAAAAAAATAATAATTATAATTGTGAACCTTTAAATATGTTGTTCTTATAAGTTATGCATTATTCCCATCAACCACTTGGTGGAATGACACTGAGAAGATATCTTATCTTCCTACATTTGTGTATTTTAGAAGTTGTCGTGTTGTTAAATCCTTAGAACTATATGGTAGAAATATTAGAAGTTCGAGATCAACTATTGAAGGTAATTATATGTATGAGTGAAAAAATTTCTATGAATGTTGAAGTCCATTCCATTATAATATTACCATAATGTTCATTGATATACTTTTGAACATGGATGTTTTTTTCCAATGGCAAATTCATTATTTTTAACTCAATTGAAATTGAGTGGACTCTCCAAGGCATGTCTTGTAGAATAATTTTTCTTCAAAAATGAATTTGAAGTCTGAAATGATACAAAGTTTTCTTAAATATGTCTTTTGACATATTGGTATTCGTTGAATTAGAGATTGAATCAAGTTGTGATTCTAAAATATAAACAATTTGTATTGGTATAAATTGAATTGAATAGTGATTCCTCGAATAAAATTATTTGTGAGTATATATGTTTCTTTTAATATTACATTGGTGCTAAATAAATGCCACACATTGTACAGTGGATGCGACTCGAAGATTAAAAAGAGTGACGAATGTCAGTCTGGTTCAATATTCTAATGCTTCATCAAAATAGGTTGTATATATTTCTAAATCTTTAAAGTACATGTTTAAAAAGTCATTGTTACTATATGGGGAAAAGTCCAAACAATAGGAGGTTTTGGAAAATTTTCATGACCTACGCTTGATTGCCAATCGAGTCCAGTAATGTAAAAACCCCTATTCTCATGAAAGATAACCTGATGTCCCTTGATATTTCCAGAACTTTCAATGCCCAAACGATGAAAGGCTTCAGTCTACCGATGCACTCCTTCGTGTCGATCGATCGATGACCAGATAGTACACAAATTCGTCTGAATGACTTGAAAAGTTATGACTCACATTCGTGTAACTATTTATAGCAACATATCATTGTCCAATATGCCCTAAAGTCTTTGAACACGATCAGAATTCAATGCCAAAGGACAATGAATGTCGGTCGATCGATGCCCAATTACATTTTCCCCAAAGATACCCATGGCTCCTTAATTCCAAGGCACCCACCCAAGGTTTCCCCAACATCATATTATAATTTTCTTTCTTTATTAATATCAACCAACCAACCAACATTATTTATAATTTTACATAACAAACCATGGGCTAGAAAAGATCAGTAAATAAAGAAAGAAATAGGTGGAAAAAGAAATATTCAAGAGATAAATGATGGCGTTGTGATCCATTTTCACTGTCTAGTTTGATGTCCTGTTAAAGTTTTCTTCGATGATTTTTCCTATTGTATTAGGTATGAATAGGATTGTTTAGTTGTATTAGGTATGTAGATTTATAATCACCTAGTAGTTACATTGTGTACCTTCCACATGTTCTATATTATTGCAGTAAAGAGGGCATACCTGAGCATAATACCTCAACACGTGTTCATGTTGATATTAAGGTCAGTCCATTGATTCGAATTTATATTATAATTAGGGTGAATGTAATTATGGTAGTTATATTTTATCGGTTATCACTGCAAGCCACAATCTACAGTCTACCCCTTATTAAATTAAATTCAAGATGGATCATTAGTGACTATGACATAAAGAGTATCAATTTGTGTCTTAACAAACTAACTTGTGCCTCCTAAAACCTCCACGATTACTTGGGGGTTACTTCATTATTACTTGGTGGTGACTTCACGATTATGCAAGTAGCCGTGCTGTGTGGTCAAAGAAGCATAACCATTATTCAATGATATTCTTTTCTTCTCCATTATAACCTTAACCTTTCAATATCATCAATATTTTATCGATTTCTTTGGTATCAGAGCAGTTGTTTGAGTTTTAATCCATCCAAAATAGATTCATTAATATTATGTCGCTTCCTTTGGTATTAGATCAACCTTCTGAAACACCTCCTGAATCATCTAGAATAATTTATAACATGTCTTAGAAGAGTGTATAAGTTATAAATAGATATTTAAAATAACAAGAAATAAAAGATGATCAACAACGGATAATTAGTTGTGGTATTCTTTGGATTGGTGAACATATTGGAAAATGTTCTTTTCCTTTTGAAAAAAATTATGAACTTGCATATGTAAGTTCAAAATATGGTGTTGGATGTAGATGCCAAGTCAGTCTATACCTCTTTTGATGTTATTTCATGAATGACAAGCTGTGATACATCCTCCTAAAGAGATAAATTGAATAATGATACCCATATCTTACTGATACATAATTGTTATTATTATTTCTTTAGATTAGAAATAATAATGGTGAAGGTTGTTACCGTTCTCAGCAGCAGTGCAGGTGTCGGTGGAACCATTTTCTTTACCGAAGAAGGAGATGGTAATATTAAATTATATACTACTTTTTATATGGCATTTATACACTCATACTGGAATGTATGGGATTAAAATTATTATGTTTATTCTATGCCTCTAGTCCAACTATAGTCACAAGAAACCTTTAAGGCCTTAATCCTGGACTCCATGGTTTCCATATCCACGCCCTCGATGACACAATAAATGGTTGCATGTCAACTGGTAAATTTTATTGAATGAGATTAAAAATACTAAATGCACATGAATAAATGATAAATTTTAGAATGTACAACTATCCCTCACACCATCTTCTATATCACATAGCTTCTTATATTCTAGTTGAGATGGTTTTAAGGCCTGAACCTCATTTGCAATTTTGATAAGATAAATGTTTGTATTCTAATGTGATTTTAAATGTTTTGGAACTTGGTTAATTGATTTTCCAAGTGGAAGTGGCGAGTACTTGATTATTTCCAATATTTGGATCTTTAATATGTGCACTTTAGACACGTTATTATCACCCGCGATGATATTAAATTGTCCATAAATATAATCTTATATTCACAATGTCAACATGTGGCCTTATATTTTAGGATGGTGAGGGTTCATCTGATAATGAGGACGATGATAGCGATGACGATGATGAAGAGACATCAAAGAAGGTAATGAGCATAATATGTAGTCTGGTTTAGCATTGTTAATGCGTAATTACACAGTTGTAAGCTGCCAATATTTCTGTATCTTTTGTTGATGAAATTGTATCCTTTTAATATGATGGTTGAATCTAGCAAGAAAAGACCTACAGAGTCGACTTCCAAAACACCAAGGCCAGAAAAAAAGGCCAAAGCAGTTACTCCTGAAAAACTAGTGATTCACTTCTTTTTTTACTACTGTTATGTTTGTTTTTTTCAGTTCAACTTATTTTAAATCTTCCTTTTCATGGTTCAAAATATTGGTGTGTGGTTAGGTTCCCTAATCAATATATAACTTGTTCTTGTGTTCCTGTTAATGACCACTGTTGATTTACCCTTTGTTTCTCTTGCTATATTGTGATAGGATGTCCAGGATTTGTAGCGGTAAGGTCCATACAGATTGTGATTTTGATTTGTATGTGCATAGTTGTTAGTGTTGTATTGTATGAGATACAACACATAAGAAAATAATATGTATTGCATAGGTAAATCACAAATAGCACCGCATCGTAAACTTATCTCTCTGTTATGTAGTTGTATCAATTCTTTAAAAGTGAGGTTTATGGTGAAATTCAAACATTGGTTCTTGCCACAAACTTTAATGTCTTATCGTTAGAAGTAATTATTTTTTTAAGATTGGTTATAAATTAAAATATGTTTTACTATTTATTATAATGTGTTCTTTACATTACTTTATTATGTACTATTTTTTTTACTATTTATCTTAAGATACGATTCATGGCGAACCATAGGGTTTTCTATCTGTAATAGAATAAATGATTTAATACTATAAGGAAATCTTTTTTATAGGGGCTTCGTAAAGTTTTTCTTCGCAAGGGTTTTTGAATTCATCATAGTTTTTATATGAAAAAAGTCACAAAAATTTGTTGTTTGTGATTTCCATTCTGTAATTATTTACGCTAGTAGTTTAGGCATGTAAAGAATAATTATTTCTTAGTGCAGATGGTGCTATTTGTGATTTACCTATGCAATACATAACTTGTTCTTATGTTCCTATTAATGACCACTGTTGATTTACACTTTGTTTCTCTTGCTATATTGTGCGGTAAGGTCCTTACAGATTGTGATTTTGACTTGTATATGCATAGTTGTTAGTGTTGTAATGTATGAGATACAACACATTAGGAAAATAATATGTATTGCATGGTAAATCACAAATAGCACTGCATTGTAAACTTATCTCTCTTTAATGTAGTTGTATCAATTCTTTTAAAGCGAGGTTTATGGTGAAATTCAAACACTTGGTCTTGCCACAAACTTTAACGTCTTATCGTTAGAAGTAATTATGTTTTAATATTCGTTTTAAATTACAATACGTTTTACTATTTATTATAATGTGTTCTTTACATTAATTTATTATGTGCTATGTTTTTTTTACTATTTTTCTTAAGATACGATTCATGGAGAACCATAGGGGTTTCGATATGCGATACAATAAATGATTTAATACTATAAGGCAATCTTTTTTATAGGGCTTCGTAAAGTTTTTCTTCGCAAGGGTTTTTGAATTCATCATAGTTTTTATATGAAAACATCACGAAAATTTGTTGTTTGTGATTCCCATTCTGCAATTATTTACGCTAATAGTTTGGGCATGTAAAGAATAATTATTTGTTAGCGTAGATGGGAAGAAAGGTAGGCCCCACATTGAGACACATAACCCTTCAAAATAGGTTGTGAAGACTCCCGCTAACATATAGAATCAGCATACTCCAAAATGGTAAGGGGGTGTATCTTGGAAGTCTTGCAACAATATGTTCACCTTTAAATTACATTTTTTTCCTCTTATGATATGGAGGTTTTCAATTCACTCTGTTAACACCACAACTGTGCAGGTTATTCAAATCAAAAAAATGCTTTAGATTCCCGTGATAAGGCCAAGCATAGTGCTAGAAAGTAAGTTTTACATGAGTCGTAAGTAGGATTCGTGAGTAACAACTCTAGTCACATGAAACCTTTAAGGCCTTAATCCTGGGCTCCATGACTTCCATATCCACGCCCTCGAAGCATGTCAACTAGTAAGTTTTATAAAATGAATTTAAAAATACTAAATGCACATGAAGAAATGATAAATTTTACAATGTACAAGTGTCCCCCACATCGTCTTCTATATCACATACCTTATTAAAGCTTCTTATATTCCAGTTGAGATGGTTGTGAGGCTTGAACCTTATTTGCAATTTTGATAAGATAAATGTTTGTATTATCATGACTATGAAGTTTCATGCTCATTTATATATATTCGACTTACATATAACAAGCCTTAGCATTTTATTTCCTATATTGGATTCAATGGAAATGCTAATCTCAGTTTTGAACTTTCATTCTATTATATATATCTTTGAGAGTAATTTATCCAGTTTATTGAAAAAAGATGATGTTGGGAAAAAAGGAAGTCATTTCTCCCTTTATTTTTTCCTTTATTTTCTTCGTTCTGTCTGTTTTAATATTCCCAAACAGTGCTTGGCATTGACCATCATCACATAGTTTTCATCCCCTTAGCTAAAAATCATCATTGTGGTAGACAAGTAACTTCATTATTGATCCTAATATCATTCAGACTTTAGTATTATTCAGTTGATCTTGGTTGTATAAGATACCTCTATGGTTCTTTCCCTTATAAGTGTTCTTTGTATATTGAACCTTGCCCACAAGTTTACTGAGAAGTCGATGTAGTAGGATCTCTCATTGAGAAAATAAAAAGCTAAGAGTTCATGGTGGTCATTTGGATAGAACAATCAATCTTTTACAGATGAACATGAACCAAATTTCTTAACTGAAGAAGACTAGGAATAATTTAATAAAATCATTAAATATACAAGGAAGGTAATGATGAACAACTTCTTATGACGCGTGGCAAGGGAGATATCTTTTATACTTCTTTGGAAGTTCATATGAAGCATAATGCATCGAAGCTTGTTGATGCTCAGCAATGCCTTGATGAATTATCCTGTGAGAATCGTGATTATTCAATAAAGTTTTATTCAGAGGATAAAATGTGATGCAAAATTGGGATCATATCGCTTGTCATCGCCAAATGATCTTCTTGTCGAGAGTATAATTATCTATGATTTATTGGTTGGTGTCTGTAGCCTTAAGCCTTTTGATGCTGGAGTGGACTAGAGTATGCTTTTTAATTATCACTCATTACGTACATGTGGTCGATGGATAGAGATGAAAATTTAGGCAAGCTGTTTGAATTTTGTTTGGCATTTTGTTTAATCTCAGTTCAGAGCTGATGATGCCGGAATCAGCACCACCAGGTAAGGTGTTTTCAAGCTCAATATAAGAATAACAATGGCAGCACAGTTATATAAAGAGATAAGAGAATGAGGTGAGGAGAAGAGGAGAGGACACCGGTATATAAGTGGTTCAGCCTAAATTGGCCTACGTCCACTGTGAGTGTGTGAGTAATATCACAGAATGAAGGCACTAATGGCCATGGATACAATCTCTCAAGCTTTCTCTCTCTACTGTGGATTTAGACAGAGTTTTTGCTAGGGTTGAATAATGGATCCTTTTGCAAGGTAGGGGATGATTCCTATATATAGTACCTAGGGGGTGTAATGTACCCCCCATGCATGTAATGAGCATGTGTGTGGTAGCCTCACCAATGTGGGAGTGCCATCTGTCACTGTCACATGCAAGGAATGATGATGAAATATTCTCCCCACGTGTGGAGAATAATCTTGTTACAACTGATTTGTGTCCACGTGTCCTTATCCAAATGTCAATAGATGCTCGGCTGCCATATTGGTGCATGACCTCGGCCTGGGAGAGGCCGAGCTGTAAAGGCTCGATAAACGTCCTCCGAGATGTGGCATAGGGAGTCTCGGCCTGATCTCAGCCGAGACACTATGCTGGGGTCGGCCCCAGCCGAGGTTGGACTGGTTCCATGTTGAAGGTTACCAAGGCTTCTTGTCACCTCGGCCTACACTCGGCCGAGCTTGCCATACCCAGGTATATGAGAATGTTGTTGATGCCTGTGATGCGCGTAGTGTTCATTGGAAATGTAGGTGGTAGTGTCGGCCTGGGCCGACCCTGGTCTGGCCGAGGGATGATATCGTGGGCCCATGGCATATCTAGGGTCGATCAATATCTCGGCCATCATCTCGGCCGAGGTTGGTGTCTCTAGGCCGAGGTTACTCTTGGGGCATATCAATCACCCCCCAGCCCTTATTCATATGCGAGAGCGAGTGGCTAGGGGATTACTACACCTCCGAGGCCTGTCCGTCCCAACCTAATACCTGCATGACACCTGTCCACGCTAGAACGTACTTACTTGGCTGGCGTGTGCTGTCAGCCGTCCTTTGAGGTTCCCAAGGCAATGATGGGCCTTGGGAAACGTGCCCATGTATTTAAGGGTTTGAACCCTTCTTTTTCTATTTCTTCTTTATTTCCTCTCTTGTGCACGATTTCTTCCTGCAACTTCTCTCTCTAAAGCGCTTCAAATCAAGGCTCCACTGCAGAGGCACTGTTGGTGGTTTTTTCGCGAATCTTCTTTTAATGATTTATGTTTCTTCAAGATTGTGTATTATTGGGTTAATTCCTCATATTCATGGTCATGTGGGATTGGGATCAAAGTCTAGTTAGGAAGTGGCTTCATAAATTGGCACATGCAAACTCAATAGGATTTTATGGGAAGTAAGATAGGCGATAGTTATAGGTGATGGTTGATGTATCTCTTGAAAATAGGGAAGTGTAGTGGAAACTATGATATATCTCATAATTAACTTAGAAACTATGATGTTTATTTTTATTTCATATTTATTTGGTATCATGTAAAGATTCTTTTATAGTGGACCTAAACCATGTTTTGTTTATAACCATTTTAGGTCCAATTGAGTGGACTTTTATGGAGTTAGTGGTGCAATGTTGATTTCTTTTGAAGTTTTTTTTTAGCTTGAGGGGTGTTGTTTTTTAAAGTTGCTCCGTTATACGGATTAAATTATAACATTTTGATATTTAGGTCCTTAGCTTATGGGATTCTAGAGTCGTACTAGTTACATTTGGTCTTTGGTCTTTTTTACAGTCGTATTAAGTTCTACCATATTTTTTCAAGCTTTGCTCTTAGATTTCCCTCACAATTATGATTGATTATAGTTTTATAGTAGGCACTACTTTTTATTGAGAGTTCAATCTCCTCTAAAAAAATAATTGATCTCATCATTCTCATGCATTATTGAGTTTACGTGTGCCAAATTATGAAGTCACTGTTTGTTCAAGATTGGGTATTATGTTCTTTGCTTTCCTGCATTTTAGTGTTTTTGTTAACGTGCTTGTGTTCTTTTATGTAGGTTGGAATTTGACTAAGAATATGCATATGGTGTTCTTCGCAACAATGGATAATAAGGTTAGCCAAAGATCATTTGGAATAGAGGGAGATTAATGTATTGATGTACTTTTTTATGGATTTGTATGAATAAAAATTTGTATTATTACTTTGATGTGTTTATTGATGGATTTGTAGTTGAAATTACAAGTTTTGTTTCTTGCCATGTATTTTCTTATGTCCCACTTGAATCTTCATGGTAATGGGTTTCAATAATAATTTTTTTAATATGTATTATATATTGCAAGTGTTTTAAGCAGTTTTGAAAGAACCATTTTTTCCTCACCTATTACTGTTTGTACGTGTTTCGAACTGTTACAAAATAATATATATATATTTTTGCAAGTTATTATAGTCATTGCAAAATAAAAATATTTACTAAATTTTTCAACAGTTTAGAACATTTGTAAATAAAAAAATTGCAAGTGTGTAAAGCACTTCCAAAAAATTTCATTTGCAAGTGTTCTAAATCGTAGCAAAATTTTTGTAACTGTTATCCATAATGGACATTTTGTTCCCAATAAATCGTTGCAAATAGAATTTTTAAAGGTTTTGAACACTTGGAAAATTTTTGTAATGCGCCAATTTGCCAGTGTTCTAAGCACCTGCAAATGCCATTTGCAAGTGATTAAAGCACTTGTAAATTCCATGTTTTAGTATAGTGATAACGAACATATATAAATATGAAACCTTTCATATTACACCAAAATAATTGTTCAAATATTCCTTGATTCATTTTTCAATACAATTTTTTTACAAATAAAAACTACACGGAGAAGGAAATGAGCTAAGCACTACCAGCATCTTTGGAGAAGGATTTTATTTTTCTAGCAGCATCCTTTGAGGCATACCTTAATTCACCAGTAGTAGTAGTCTCTCCTTCAACCACTTTAAGGGTTTAGAGATCGTACTCAGATGATGACTGTGCTTCATCTCGATAGGAAGCTTCCTTATCTTCGTTCATGGCTTTTGCTTCGTCATCACCCCCTTCCAAGGCTATGAATGTTTCAGCAATGTCTACCCTCTTCCTTAGCTCATCATGCCCCTTCAAGAAGGCTATGGTGGTGTCGATGAAATATTCTCCGGTCTCTTTGAAAGCCTTCACAAACTGTTCCCAAGTCATGAAAGAAGCCACCATAGCTTTAGAGAGTTTCATTTTTATAGCCTCCAATTGGTCTTTGGCAGACTTGAGATCATCTTAAAGCTTTCTAAGCTCTTCAATCTTCCACCCTATCTGCTCATCACTTTCTTGTATCTTGTTGCGCGCCTTTGTCAAGTCAGCCTTAAGAGATTTAATTTTCTTCTCAATATCCCCCTTGGCAGCCCATAGATCATCATAGGTATTCTCAGAAGCTTTGGCTTTCTCCCTCAAAATGGTACTAGCTATGTTACTCTACAAAGTGAAAAAGTACATATAATTAACTAGAAGTCAAAGAGCTCGACCAGTTAGAGTATAATAAAGAGACGAGCTAAATTGACTCATCACGAAGGCTCTGCATAAACCTGAAATCAAAATTGTATCCCATGTAGCCTACAATTACAAGAGTTTTGGCAACATTGAGAATAATAGAGTTTGGGTCTTCCAATAGCTCATCCTTAGTGACTGGAGGGCCTAACTCAAAAGGATCCACATGAATATATAGGGAGGACGAATCCTCTTATTTGGATACTTGTCAGGCAGTATGATTGGGAAACTTTGGATCTTTGAGGGTGGGATCCTCCAGAGATATTTTCCCGCCACCTTATTTCTCCTAAAGGAATTTGTTTTTGTCAGAAACTTTTTTTTCTTGTTGTCTTCTTTAATAGCAAATCTTGTAACATCAGCAATTGGGAGCCTTGAAGAGTTATCATTGTGATTCTTAGTGCGAGATTCTTCCTTAGCTTTCCTGCCAGCAGCCTTTTCAGACATCTCATGGAGTTACTTGGCATAGATCTCCTTCATCCTATATCGAGAAACATTTACTAGTGCCATAATAAAAGAGTTGGAATTTGGAGTGGAAACTGCACCAAGATATGGGTGACAATATGTTAATAAACAAGTAAGGTATGAAGTACATAAGCAAGAAATAGAAAAAATATAAGGATGACCTAACACTTATGATAATATCTAACATTTTTCGACCTCCTTGTTGGCTTCCTCACTGTCATCTCCTACTTCTTCGACCTCCACCTCAGCCATCTCATATTCATCGAAACTTTCTTCATCACTATCAGTAGGTTAGGGTGGTTTATAGGTGTCAAGGTCAATGATATTGATGCTAAAATAATTTTTCATCCTTCTAAACAATTTAGGGGTATACACATCTTCAAAATACATGGGGTTCGAGGTGCAAACTCGCCTGATAATCTTCACTAGTCTTTTGTCTAGTGAAGGACATTTCTTGGTCATCATATTGGAAGGGCTACAGTCCTTAGGAATACTAGCCCTTTTCTCTGGGTTATTTAGGAAAAAACTCCCACACACTTAGTTTGGGAGACCTGGACCATCTTAGTGTTGAATTTTTTAGGAGATAAGTAGTAATATCCATGGGTTCTATGGTTCTCTTTCAAGCCATAGAAAAACCTAAATATATCTCCATTTATGTTAAACCCCCCACACTTTTTCCAGTAAATCATATCTCCAACAACTGACATATAAGAATTTGGGGGAGATGAGTAAGAGTCAGTCCAAACCCCTTTAAGATGAACCTTATTGAAGGATATAGGGGAAGATGAACTCCTACCTAAAGGTCTCAAAAAGGAAAACAAACCTCATCATCATTCCTCTTATCATAAGCCCTCTCCTCAGGTATAGGAATCCTAATATACACACCCTCAAGAATGGAATATATGACCCTCGGGTCGGCCAAGTCTTCGGCTCTAACATCACTTTTTTACTACTTAGAACCCGAAGCGGTTGGGTCAAAAGTGGGGGTGGGAATGTCTCCTAAGTCCATCTCATCATCTATCAAATGGACTTCTATTGGTGTGGTGGAAGGAGTTGGTTTAGCCAATAAATCATTTTCCTTAGAGTTTAGCTGAAAGAAGATGTCGTTTTCCTTAGAGTTAAGACTCTCTGAGGTATGAAACTCATAGGTACTGTACTTCACACTTAGGGGCTTAGGTGCTGACGCAGTAGAATAAGATCGTTTGGGGATGAAGTTAGGGTTTTTTGGGTCATCTTTGGGATGAAGAACTTGCAAAGGAGAGGGAAACCTATCAAAAAAGGCACCTATGCAAAGTTGGTGAAAGTCATAAATATGTTTCCAGATTTTGGATGAATCACTCATATAGAGCACTCACCACTAGACCATAAAAACCCTAGAAATCTAATAACAAACCCTAGGGATCGAGAAAAGCTTCAAAGAAAATAAACACTATAACTTTAAATAGTGAGGAACAGTAAAAAAGAAGAAAGATTGTGTGAAAATGCCTGAGAAACCTTGAACGAAAGTTGATTTTGACAAAGGAAAATAAGGAGAAACCCTAGAAGAAAATGAACAGTTAACTCTCTCTATATATATCTTAAGAAAGCTAAAACGTTCTATTTTGAAGCAAGAAAAAAATAAAATTTTGCCTTGCTTTTATATTTATGATAAACATGCACGCCAAAAGCATTGTAAAACCTTGTCGGATGGCTTACACATGGCCAACTTAAGTAAAGCAAGAAATTTAAGTGAGAAATACACAAGGCGCTCAGTTCGTCCGGCCGAGCATAATAATAGACCATTTATGGATCAGTATATGTTGGCCTAGGATTATTTACACTAAAACTTTACTCACTTTTCTACAGTCGCGAGCAAAGTCTTAGGGGCTTTTGTTATACCATATTTGTACAATATCTCCTGACCTAAGAACCTAGGCCCCAATTAAATAGATGCTTGTGAATGACCTCTGCCTAACTAGGAGCTCGATTGTATTCTCCACCTTGATGGATATGAGCAAGGCAGAGTGATAACATGGGACCTCATGTGCCTGGAATGTTAGACGATCATCATATTATGGGTCGTTTCTTAATGGGTGAAATCTTAAACAAATCATTAAGTGATCCATTACTCTAAGAGGCTCCCATTTGTCCCATGTTGGCCATCACACATCTCCCGTAGGGATTAGGGCAATCAATCATTTAGTCTATACATCAATTTGCAAGATCATTCCCAATATCCTTATTATCAAAAACCTTGACATTATACTATTTTGTACGGATATAATACGAAAGAAATAAGACAACTTGTGGAGTAGCCTCATTCTTAAGGGCTAAACTACTTATTTCTTAGTGTTAGTCTTCTTATCCTCACCCCCATCTTTGTTTAATTATAAATAAATTACATATCTATTATTGGTTATCTCTGATTAGATTTATCTTTAGCTAAGGCAAACCTGAATCCATTTTTAGACGATAACAATAAACATCCATGAAGCTTAATAATGCATGCCCAGTGGTGGCATCCACGAGTTAATCAATTTGAGGCAAAGGATGAAACTACTTGGGATATGCCTTATTCCAGTCTATGAAGTCTAGGCAGATTCATTATTTGTCATTTTTCTTTGGAACCATTACCACATATTCTAGTCAAGCGGGAAACTTTCACATATTCAATAAAATTGGTCTTCTTTATTGTGGACACTTCCTTGAATTTCCATTTTCCTCTCATCTGAGAATACTCGTCGCTTTTCCTTACTTTATTTCCTTTGTTATATTGAGCTCCTGACTAATGGCTAGGTCAATTCCAGGCATGTCTTTATGGCTCCAAGCAAAAATATTTTTAGCTCGTAGGAAGTCAACCAGTTGCTTCTTGAGGACACGATCTACGAACGAGCCGATCGGAGTTTTCCTTTCAGGATTCTCATCGTCCATAGTTATCGGTTTTATTTTCTCAATAGCTTCTCATGTTATTGAATTATTTTAATCTCTAGGATCTAATGTATTGGTCCGATAAGTTTAGCTAACTTATATATTTCCTCTTCGTCAATCGGGGTGTAGTAGTACCATGTTCTTCCACCTAGTTTCCCTTCACCACCCCCACACTAAAATTAGTGGGTAACTTTAGACATTATTGAACAATTGAGGCTACAACCTTAAATTTCTTCAGACCCACTCTTCCAAAAATAATATTTTAGGATGAATAAAAATTCTTGTCAAGGATAAGAATCTCATCATCTCTGTTCTACAAGTCGACCAAGTTCCAATAACAACTTCCAACTCAATTATGCCCACTGGATATACATTTATGCCTGAGAATCCGATCAGTGAACTGTAATACCCCATATTTTTAAAGATTTTAGTTTCATTATGGGATTAGGATTAATTAATTTAAAATGGAGAAATTTACTTATAATTAATCTGAATTTCATTAGATAATTAAAATCATGATGAGAGTTAGTATTTATCGGTGAGAATTATTATGAATATTACTTAGTGAGTAAAGTAATATATGATTGTGTAAATATTAAAGCTGTCATAAACGAAAAATACGACACTCATGGAAATTAAGTCGAGACGTGCGTATCATTCGTGTCGGGACTAAATTAATGGAATAAAAAGTAAAATATTTATAAGTGGCTCATATGGTCATTTTGAGTGCACCGTTGAGTCTGAAAGGATCGAGATAGTTAGAAAATTCTACCTAGGGGCATAATTTGGGTTCCGGGGCAGTCTTAGGCCGAGCCGGCACTCCGGAAGGGTATTTTGGTAAATTATATTTTTGGAGTAAATTAAAGGACGAAAATTAGAGAAATAAAAGATCTCCAATGTGAATTATATTAGGTTATCTTCTGTGAGAAAAAAGTTAGACACAGAGAGAGACCAAAACGTGAGAAAAAGGAAGAAAAATCCAAGGAAGATCCACCACAAGTGCACCTTTTCCACCACCGTGACCATCATCGCGTAGATCAAAAAATGAGGGTCGAAACTATACCAACAACATCAAAGGATCATACCATATTTCGTAAGGCAAGTGTTGAAATCTTGCTCTTTTAGCATTAAATGTGTTGATGCTAGTGTAGGTAATGAAACCCCCTTGAATTGCATGTAAATTGATGAGAAATTTATGATTAAAGGATATATTGGGGCTGAATTGACATAAAGATGGATTGTCCATGTAATTAGATGAATAGCCGCGAATTTATGATGATAATTCATGATTTAAATCTGTGATTAGAAGGTTGAATTTGAAACTTTGTGAATTAGGGTTCTATGAAACTGAAATTGGGGGTTTGGGATTTAAGGGCTAATTAATCATGAATTGATGCTTTAAAAATGTTAGAAATTATTCTTTTATGTGAAAAAGTGAATTAGAATTGAATAGAGGGAGTTTGGGACTGATTTGTAGAGGCTTTAGGGTTGTTTATGGGTGAAAAACGTACCAGGTGCAGGTTGGGGGCGGAACTGCTCAATCTGGTTCGAACGAGATTGAGTCTGGTTCAAACGAGAACTAGTGTCATGCGATAATTCATTCTAATGACATGCTATATCGTTCAAACGAGATAGCTTCTGGTTCGAATGACATTTCCAGTTCCTGGGAAATTTCTTATGTTTTAAACCTATGTAACATGTTTATTTAAAGTGATGTTTTATGATAATTGGAGCGATGAGCTATCTGTGAAAGTTATGAGTGAGAGAGTATTCATAATCTAGTGTGTGTAATGTAAGAAGTAATGAGAGACATACTACGTATAAGTTAAAGAATCGGGTTGTGTGTATACCTAATGAACTTGACAGGTTATGTGAATGCCTATAATGATATTTATTATGTGTATGACATACCAACCATACTTGCTATCACGGGAGATTGTGGAAAGGGATGGTCCTATATTGAGGAGCCTTTGGGGGGATATTTGACTGGTACCTCAGAGCATGGAACCTAGGTACGGGCTATCTGAGAATGATATTGACGACGGTCATAAGGGTGCACAGGTATGTACGTATCCTATAGGCTTAGAACCACGTTCGCCTCCAATATGTGTGATTTGTAAATTTATGGTCCGTGGGAGATTCTGAACCCATTGTCCTTATTCAGTGCGAAATGTACCGGGACTTGATAGCAGAGTTTGAGGGCACAGTACCTGAGTCTAAAGGTGCCTTTTTAGTATATGAAATATATATATATATATATATATATATACCTGTAGTGATACTTGATGTGTGAAAATATGTGGATAAAATATATAATGATGAAAGTCTCTGAATAACTTAAGTAAGCAAGCACTTAACGTGATTTATAAATACTTTCCAAATTGAGATAACATTCGTGAAAACATTTAATATAGTGTTGAATGGAAAATGCGGGTAGGGATTAGAAGGATTTTTGTCTATAGTCTAGCTAGAGGATAAAATAATTAATGGGTTTAGAAGTGCGTTAGGCGTGCACATTAGATGAGATGTGAGAATCTCAAGTGAGTGTTCGAAAAGCTAACATGCGCAAACTATTTTCTTTACTATAACATTTAAATAATTGCTAAAAAATTTAAATGTTTTACACTCGTGCTCTGACCCGTCTTTTGCAAATCTCTTCTCTTTTGTCAAATTATTTTAGGTTCCCAGCCACAGGGACACCAAGTATAGGAGTTCCATTCATTTGATGTGTTGTAGTTGTTGTGGAAGTTACAGGACCTCGGTAGTAGACGCCTCCATATTTACCATTTCTTCATTCCGAGCTATTTACTTATTTTAGGGCATGTTGATCTTTTATATTAGACAGTCAGTGGTTTACGGATTTTTTTTATTTACTCAATTTAGTGGTTGGATTATTTTGATTTAATTATTGTACTTGATACTTAGACTGGATGTGTTTACTCCAGTTGTATTTATTATTTCATTCATTTCCTTTCATGTGATTTTGGTTTGGATGGTGAATGTTAATTATTCGTTAATTTGGTTTTATATTAATTAAGAGATAAAATTTGGACATCAACCTTTTAAATATTAGGTGGTTAGTATTTTAATAAAAGTTTTCGCAGTGATGCATATTCTGAACCAACTGGAGATTCTGATTTAATTTAATAAATGACTGATCACCTAGTATTTAATTAGGTGGGGTGCACAAGTGGTATCAGAGCATCAGTTTCTAGAGTCCTTAGGATCTGTACGGCTTATTAAGCTTTTAGCGTTGCCTTTTTATTTGATATAGATCCCTATGTTTAGGATTGCTGATTCCTATGGTGAGATTTTGTTCTCCTGTTGTAACGTATATATTAGTGAATCTTATTTGCATTCAGGTGTGTTCATGTGCCGAACAATGAAGTATGGCAGGTGAGGGCATTGGGAGGACAGTAGGAGGCAGAGCTCAGTTGAGTTTGTAAAGTATCTTCGAGGATGGTGACTGTAACCGAGGTCACCTCTATTGTGGCACGGGAAGTTAGGACTGTAAAGACTACTAGGGTACAACATATAATTTTCAAGTACCTCTATTGTAATGACCCCATTTTCTTATGCCAATATATAATTGTCTTCTTCCAATTTTGTCTCACTTACTATCTAATAATGATATATTATTACATATATGATATTCCGAGTTCTTAATATGACAAAGCCCATTTTTATATTCTTCCAATTTTGTCTCACTTACTATCTAATAATGATATATTATTACATATTTGATATTTCGAGTTCTTAATATGACAAAGCCCATTTTTAAATTTGATGAATCAACTGTAAAATGAGTCAAATTGATGTTTTATGACACGTCTTAAGCTAAATGATAAGTTTTAGGGTAGAAAATATAATTTTATGAAGCTTTAGGGATTTTTAGTACTCTGAGTTCTTTATATAACAAGGCACGTTTTTAAATATGAAGAATCAACTCTTAATTGGATTAAATCAAAGTCTTATAACATATCTTAAGCGAACCAATATATAATTGTCTTCTTCCAATTTCGTCTCACTTGCTATCTAATAATGATATATTATTGCATATATGATATTCCCAGTTCTTAATATGATAAAGCCCATTTTTAAATTTGATGAATCAACTGTAAAATGAGTCAAATTGATGTTTTATGGCACGTCTTAAGCTAAATGATAAGTTTTGGAGTAGAAAATATAATTTTATGAAGCTTTAGGGATTTGTAGTACTCTGAGTTCTTTATATAACAAGACACGTTTTTAAATATGAAGAATCAACTCTAAATTGGATTAAATCAAAGTCTTATAACCTATCTTAAGCGAAATGATAAAGTTTTGGGGTAAAAAATATAATTTTATAAAACTCTAAGGACTTGGTTTTAATTAAAAAAGTTTCAGGGACTAAAATGAAAATATAAAAAGGACCATTTTGTAAATAAAATATTTTTAAGGACCCCTAAGAAATATTGAAATTGTATGGTGTAAAATTACTAAAATACCATTTTATGTGTAAAATGATCATTATACCCTTAATAACTTTACACCTCGTGCTTGACACCTCGTGCTTTCTTTTGGACACATCCACCGCACACGTGTCGACTTTATACGAAAAGATAAAACACATGTCAATCCTTTAGAAAAAGTTAAAACACGTGTTGCGGTCTGGTGAATTAAGGCTGCAAGATAGCCTCGTTACGCGATATGCGGCATGCTGACTCGCCAAAATGAATGCTTAGTCATTGGGTCACGTGTCATCACCCAGATAACTTTGGGAAACTATAAATAGAAGCCTTAGGATCATTCTTACATGAAATCCATCCCAAATATCAAAGATAAATAGTGAGAGAAAGTATGAGGGAGTTTAAGAAGAAGTTTCGTCTTAAGATTAACGAGCAATCCAAGACTCTGTATCTGTAACTTCAGATTTCTCTTTAAGTGATTCTGGCACGACTTGTAATAGAATTTATCTATCTATGAGAACAAGAAGTTATATTTTAGAATCTCTGATGATGTGTTACCTTTTCAGCTAGTTACAACTCATAACCATGTGAATGTATTCCGTTGCATTTATTTTAAGAGAAAAAAAATTTAAGGCCAGAATATTGAATGCCTTGGTGCATGTCAAGACACTAGTTCCCTAATATTTTTGGGTCGGGGTCGTGACAGCTATAGTAGGAAGTGGCACCAAATTAGACTCACCCAGCGTGGTTGCAATGGGAGAGAGTCAGACGGGCCTTTTAAGAGGACCATTAGTGGAATTCTAGAAGTGCAGAGATTGTGTGTGTTAGCCAATGGAAGTTAAATATCCAAAGGTTTGGGAATACGGCCGAGAGTGGTTAACCAGAAGTGAAAATTTGGGGTAATTTTTTTTCTTGGCTTTTAGGAGGAAAGTTATAATGGTGAGAGTCAACTAACACATTTAGAAGTGGAATGTTATATCAATAGGAGGATCTTAGGTATGGTTTGACCGCAACTTCCTTCATCAGATGTTCAAGATAAGATGTGAATGCTGTTCTGAACTCATCACAGGAGGGTCGGACATAGGTCCATCTGTGAAAAATGAATTAATTAATTACTGAATTTCATACCGGATGAAGTAAGTACAATGGAGAAAAGGATTTTAATTAGGAAATTAACTTATAAGAAGAGTTGCCAACACTTAAGGGGAATTATGCTTGGACGGTCGATGCAGATGGTGACAATGTCAAGTTTGGTCAATAGAGATGTTAACGCTTCTTTGTATGGGGAGCTAAAAGAATCAAAAAATTTAGTCGTAGAGTAAAACTGGGTAAAACGGTGTTAGTGAAGCACCACAAGGGGGAGACCCATCGAGGGACCAATTTAAATGATTCAGATAGCAGAATTCTTACAAAGTGATGGTGAATTCAATTAGGGTTGTTGAGGCCAGGAGTGTTTTCCTTAGGGCCAACAGAACTAAGGGAACAACGGGGGTAGCCATTATAGTTGAGGCTACTAGAGTCCGAGAAAAGGGAAACCTTAATATGGTCGTTATGGCTGGGAATAAGTGAGTTATATATAGAAGTATTTTTGTGGAGAGTAGGACCATATGCATTAGTTTTTTCTAGAGCGAGTAAAGGAACAAGAGTATAGTGCCTAGTGAGGGCAATGATTAAAGTAGTTTTTATCTTGGTTCGGACAAGCGTGTTATGTTCGGGAACCCTTTGAGCAGCCAGGGTGATTGGTAAGGTAGAAAATATGAATTTTGTCCTCGGAGGAGGAGGTATGTCTTATGTGACTCAAATGAATCACGGTACTTTGATTTACTCTAGATTCGGATGTGAGATGATTTTAGTGCATGCATCAATAATATTATTATTGTGTGTATGTTTTCCTCAGAATAGTAGGGTTATATCTGGTGTCACAGTGGGCGAGCGAGTGTATTGATAGTGGTATATATTTTATTGAGATTACTCATTTTAGTGACATGTTATACGAGTATGAACTTATCTTAGATAAGGCTTTATAGAAATGGTTGGGATGATACTGGGTAGTTATTACAAGGCTATTGGGTTTGCTGTTCTAGGGCAAGATGTGTTGTTTTAGTGATGCCTCATTTGCAAGAAGGTCGAGCTCGCATCTATATTATCTTGTTATATGGACTTCAGAGAGTATAGTTGTCTCGAAATATTTCATCCAGGTGTGAATGAACTTTATTGATATGATTCAAGGTGTATTAGGCTTCCTGTCGAGTGAAGATATTTAACTTGTTATCATGTTTAGAGCTTAGGACTTGGTGATAGGAGGAGCGCATTATTATATCGCTCCTTTTGAGACGTTGGAGTTGAGATTTATATTTATATGTCTGAGGATGAGAATTTGAGAGTCCCAATTGTGTTCGAGGTTTATGGAATTTGATTACCATTAATGTTGAGTGATAGTGCATTTGAGGGGGAGTTCCTTGTGTAAATATAATTGCGGAAGGAGATATAGCTTTTATGTTAAGAGAAGAATTTAAGGGTATATGCTATGGACAGAGGGCCTAGTGGATTTTGATGACCGACAATGCTAGGTATTAGTGTATCGGGGGGGTTCCTTATTTGGATTTCACTTTGCGAGACATACCACACATGAAAGTTAGTGTCAGGTTGGAAGTATGGAGATGTTTGGTCATTAGTCCATGAATCTGGTACCTCGGTCATTATAGAAGTATGTAGTTATAACTGTAAGTTGGAAGTTATATTACGATAAAAGGCCGGTAGAGCCGATTGTGCGATGAGGAAACATTGAAAATTTTATTTATCACCACGAGTTGAAGGGTGGAGCGATGTTAAGGAGAATTTAAAATTTCAATTTCTGGGGTGATTGAGGATACCCAAGGGATATAAACATGTTGTGAATGCAGGGATTATAAAGAATTGGGAGTTATGTGTGAAGCGTATGTGATGTTTATGCCAGTATGCGCGATTTATAAGGTGTGTGGGCGCCCTTATTACCTGATGTCAGAATCGTCCGAATTAAAGGAATGTGGGAATGGATGTGTGAAATATATGTCTGTGGGGATGACATAACGAAGTGGAAGTGGTAGAGTGAATTAAGCGTCGTGTAAGAAGGGCGATAATCCATATATATCTGTGTGAATCGAGTTGCACACCCGAATTTGGTAGAAAGGCTGCGAGAAGCCATCTAAAAAGGGATATCTCTTGAGAAAAGGAAAACTTAACTATTACGAAAATTTAGAGCGAAGTCCTACCCAGTCAAATATTGAGAGTGACTTGCGCGTAAATAGAATGATGATGTCAATAAGGTATAAAGAGTCCAGAAGTGCACATTGTGGCAAAAAGTGCACGGGTCAGAACTTTTAGTATGCCCCGAGGGAAGAACGGGAGTATTAAGTACCGCTTTATTTGAAGACGCTCTAAGTGGGAGTCGGTGTTGAGCGAGCATAGTGAGTAGTCTCCACGTGTACCAATCATAAATAGAAATTGGTTGGAGCAAGATGATCAACGAAAAAAATTTGTATCAAGCTGATGATTCCAGTAATGGAAAGGGGGCAATCAAGCTGGTAATTTCCGTTGATGGGTTGTCAACCTCAAGATAAGGTCACGATTTCCTTAGAATGTGTGGAACAAGTTGACCAAAAAGGAAGTAATTATTATTCTATCAGATAGTGTGCCCCAGTCTTTCTTTAAAAAGAAGGATCGAGCCGGTTCATGGTCCTTCCCAGTATTATTGTGAACCAAGATGAGATCCTTGAACCCCACCTCTAATATGGGATTTCAGGAAGCAGTGGAGATGACGTTTTGTTTTGACCAGGTCATATCACCTATATCCCGAGGAGTAAACGGAAGGTGATTGGCAACTAGTGAAGGTATGAATGTGATTTTGGAATCACTGTGATTATTTCATTCCCATAATTGATATAACTGGTAAGTGAAGTATAGTACGGTAATAGGGAGAAAATATTACCTAATGTTAGAGTTGTGTGTAAATACTCGTGCCTATTTGCTGGAACAAGGTGTTCATTGCGGGTTTGTGTGGAAAAACCTTAACCATTCTCCCTCTGGTTGTTTAGAGGTGAGCGGATAATCAAATATTTTGGATTGGTAGAGAGTTAGAGTTCGATGACTAAAGTGGAATAACCACCAACGGTCTTGGGTGGTTTTTTACTGCCGTAAGAGTTACGTCTCTAGGAACCGAGATTTAAAGGATTGACAAGAGTGGTTAGATGTTCATACGATTTCTCTCAGGATGGGAGTTTTGTGTTTAGATGAATACGGGAAGTTGGCACATAGTGATGTGCGGCCTTCTAATAATATTGAGATAATAGGGCCAATGATGTATAGGCTCGTCTTATTCAAATGTCATGGGTAGGAGCACAGTGTAAGGTGACGTTATTGAGATATGACTTATAACTGAAGAAGAATGTCAGTATTTAGAGAGTTAAATAAGCTTGCTATGAAGTTGGGACTATAGTGATCGAGCCTTACCTTGAAGTTGGTTTTGAATACTGGAGGATATAGTGTTGTAAGATCCTCAGTCTTAGTAATGGTTGTGTCTGAATTTTGGGAAGAAATTCCATTATTAGGGGGGAATTATGTAATACCTCGTATTTTTAAAAGATTTATTTTAATTATGGGATTGGGATTAATTAATTTAAAATGGAGAAATTTATTTAAAATTAATCTAGATTTAATTAAATAATTACTAGCGTGACGAGGATTAGTATTTGTTGGTGAGAATTATGATGAATATTACTTAGTGAGTAAAGTAATATATGATTGTGTAAATATCAAAGTTTTCATAAATGAAAAATTCGACAGTTATGAAAATTAAGTGGGGACGCGTGTGTCAGTTGTGTCGGGACTAAATTAATGGAATAAAAAGTAAAATATTTATAATTCGCTCATATAGTCATTTTGAGTGCACCGTTGAGTCCAAAAGGGTCGAGATAGTCAGAAAAGTCTACCAGGGGCTTAGTTTGGGTTCCAGGGCAGTTTTAGGTCGAACCGGCACCCCAGAAGGGTATTTTAGTAAATTGTATTTTTGGAGTAAATTAAAGGACGAAAATTAGAGAAATAAAAGATCTCCTATGTGGGTTAGATTAAGTTATCTATCTTGAGAAAAAAATTTAGACACAGAGAGAGAACAAAAAGAGAGAAAGAGGAAGAAAAATCTAAGGAAGATCCACCACAAGTGAACCTTTTCCACCACCATGACCACCATTGCGTAGATCGGAAAATGAGGGTCGCAACTATACAAACAACATCAAAGGATCATACCATCTTTTGTAAGGCAAGTTTTTAAATCTTGCTCTTTTATCATTAAATGTGTTCATGCTAGTGTAGGTAATGAAACCCCCTTGAATTGAATATAAATTGATGAGAAATTTATGATTAAATGATATATTAGGGCTGAATTGACATAGAGATGGATTTTCTATGTAATTAGATGAATAATCACGAATATATGATGATACTTCATGATTTAAATTTGGGATTAGAAGGTTTAATTTGAAACTTTGGGAATTAGGGTTCTATGAAATTGAAATTGGGGATTTGGGATTTAAGGGTTAATTAATCATGAATTGATGCTTTTAGAATGTTAGAAATCATTATTTTATGTGAAAAAGTTAATTGGAATTGAATGGAGGGAGTTTTGGACTGATTTATAGAGGCTTTAGGGTTGTTTATAGGTGAAAAACGTACCAAGTGTAGGTTGGGGGCGGAACTTCTCAATCTCGTTCAAACAAGATTGAATCTGGATCGAACGAGAATCAGTTTTGCGTGATATGTCGTTCTAATGACATGCTATCTTGTTCAAACGAGATAGCTTCTGCTTCGAACAACATTTCTAGCTCCTGGGAAATTTCTTCTATTTCAAACTTGGGTAGCATGTTTATTTAAAGTGATGTTCAGCAGTATAATTGGGATTAAGGTTAGAACAGAATTAGTGTGTAATATAATAGGTATGGTGCTTTATGACAATTGGAGCGATGAGTTATATCTGAAAGTTACGAGGGAGAGAGTATTCGTAATCTAGTGTGTAATGTAAGTAGTAATGAGAGACGTTCTACGTATAAGTTAAAGATTTGAGTTGTGTGTATACCTAATGAACTTGATAGGTTCTGTGAATGCCTATACTGATATTTATTCTGTGTATGACATACCTATCATACTTGCTATCACAGGAGGTTATGGAAGGGAACAGTCCTATCTTGAGGAGCCTTCGGGTGGATATTTGACTGGTACCTCGAAGCATGGAACCTAGGTATGGGTTATCTGAGAATGATAGTGATGACGGTTATATGGGTGTGCAGGTATCTGTGTAGCCTATAGTCTTGGAACCATGTTCGCCTCCAACATATGTGATTTGTAAATTTATGGTTCGTGGGAGATTTCGAACCCATTATCCTTATTCAGTGCGAGATGTATCGGGACTTGATAGCAGAGTATGAGGGCACAGTAGCTGAGTCTAGAGGTGCCTTTTTAGTATATATAATATATAATGATGTATATATATATATATATATATATACCTGTAATGATACTTGATGTGTGAAAGTATGTGGATAAAATATATAATGATGAAAGTCTCTGAATAACTTAAGTAAGTGAGCACTTAACGTGATTTATAAATACTTCCCAAATTCAGATAAAACTTGTGAAAAAATTTAATATAGTGTTGTATGGAAAATACGGGTTGGTTTTGCGGGTAGTATTTAGAAGGATTTTTGTCTATAGTCTAGCTAGAGGATAGAATGATTAATGGTCTTAGAGGTGCATTAGGCATGCACATTAGTTAAGAGGTGAGAATCTCAAGTGAGTGTTCGAAAAGCTAACATGCGCGTACTATTTCCTTTATTGGAACTTTTAAATACTTGCTAAAAAATTTAAATATTTTACACTCAGGCTCTGAACCGTCTCTTCTGTCAAATTATTTTAGGTGCCCAGCCACAGGGACACCAAGTATAGGAGTTCCATTCATTTGACGTGTTGTAGCTGTTGTAGAATTTACAAAACCTCGGTAGTAAACGCCTCCATATTTACCATTTCTTCATTCCGAGCTAGTTACTTCTTTAAGGGCATGTTACCCCTTTCTATTAGACAGTCAGAGGCTTATGGATTTATTTATTTACTTAATTCAGTGATTGGATTATTTCAATTGGATTATTGTACTTGATACTTAAACTGTATGTGTTTACTCCAATTTCATTTATTATTTCAGTCATTTCCTTTCATGTGAGTTTGGTTTGGATGGTAAATGTCAATTATTCGTTAATTTGGTTTTATATTAATTAAGAGATCAAATTTGTACATCAACCTTTTTAAATATTAGGTGGTTAGTATCTTAATCAAAGTTATCGACAGTTATGCGTATTCAGAACTAATTGGATATTCTGATTTAGTTTAATAAAGGACTGATCACCCGGTATTTAATTAGGCGGGGTGCACAGGTACTATGGTGAGCTTGAAATTTTCTTTTGGGCATGTTGAATTTTGTGAAACATTCATAGAATATTACATCACTCGAACTCCCATTGTCTACTATAATTATTTTCCCTCTCCTTTTATGGACCATCATAGTTGTCACTAGGGATCTTCACGAGGATACAATAAGCTTGAGAGGTCTTCTATAAAAAAACCTATCACCAGTCGATCTTTGGAGACCTTATGAGGTCGTCCCTTTGAGTGAGCTTCGCGTGGCCATGAACGGTGCACAAATATGATCCCTAACGAAGAAGTTACGAGACTTTGAGCGGAAGAGAATTACAAAGGAATCAAAGCAGGGGAGATATAGCTTGGCTGACACCTGATGGATCGATCGATCAACCAAAGGGGTCGATCGATCGACTCCTTAATTTTTTCCTTGGTTCGAAGACAGTGGGATCAAATCTTCTCGATTGATCGATCGACTTCGGGGGTCAATCGATCGATCCACTGTCTTCAGCTTCTCTTTTATTAAAAATTTGCCATCCTCGGTTTGGTATATAAATAACTTTCTCGCATTTTTGAAAAATATCTTTTATTTGCAGTTTAGATTAGGGTTAGGGTTTGGGTGTTTGGAGAGCTCTTCTTCTTCCCCATTTTGTGTGACAACTTTTGGGTGTTGTAAGTTGGAATTTTTCATTACCCCTACCATTAATATAGTTGATTTCTTGCTTTTTTTTCCATCGATGTCATTTATATTTCTTTCCTAGATTAATTTATTTCTTTCTTTATTAGTTTATTTCTTTGTTAATTAGTTTCATTTATGTATTTCCCTTAGATAAATAGGGTCGGGGTTACGTTTCCTCCATTAATGGGTTTGAACCTCGAAAATTAGGTTTTGCGTAAAATTGCATTTAATTGAAACCACGTGTATTAAAGTTGGATTGTTATGCGTTTAACTTTGTTTGTCACACAACTTTTGTGTTTATAGCGACAATCCTAATTTAATCCGCGTTTGACCATTTTCAGTTAAATGTTTAATCTCGCAACTTTGGGTTAAATTCCTTATTGTGTGATATTTATGCTTAATTGAAAATGCTCGATCAAATTGCTTTCGAACCTTAACTCTAATTAGTAGTAGTTTTTATCCGTGTGGGGAAATGCGATCCCGATCCTCGCTTTACTTTTGTGTAGCGTAACTTATTCTTTTCTTTTGTCACCATTCCCAATCATCACCTTTTATTTTATTTATTTTACACTTTTATTCCTGAAGTAATTAAATAATTAAAATCTAAAATCCAATCACTCCCTGTGGATTTCTTACGATACCCGACTTACCGCTGTGCTTGCTTGTCAAGTGTAGTTGTAGTTTAGGTTTTTCGCATGTATAGCGGGAGCCGAAATCAACGACAGTGTCCCTACATGAACTCTCGATTTCGCTCGATCAAAATAGCGTTGTTTTTCGGGGAGTGTGTTTTAGATTGTAATTGTTTTATTATTTCGTAGTATTTTTTATCCTTTCTTTTTTACTTGTGCAAGATTGTTTCGAGAAATTGAAATTTTGGCGCTTGTTGCTTTTGTTGAATTAGTTTATTTTGAAATGTCTCACCATAACTCTTTAGATAAATTTAATTGTTATGCTAATAGTTCTCAAAGTTACACTCCCAAAACATTGCAAGAATGCCTATAATTTCTTGAGTATGAGCGTCGTGCACGTGAAAATCAAGAAGTTGTAGGTAATCCCTCATTGTCTTGGGATGGAACTTTGCGTTGTGGGAATAAGGAATTGAATGATGATGTTGCGATTTATGATGCTTGGACAAAGAAAAATGTACAATTCATTGAGATCATTTCTTCTTCAAAAAGCTCGTTTGAGCTTGAAACTTACATTTCACCTACACCCCTTGTTGAGGAAGAAATAATTAAGAGTGATCTAAGCACTGTATATTGTCCTTCACTTCCTTTATCCCCTACTATTCTCGAACCGTTAAATTTATCACAACAACTGATTGAAAGTCTTGAGGACTTTGACCCGATTCTTGAACGGGAATGTCATTTTGAGATGGTTCATCTCATGAGCTATTCAGTTGCACTAGCCCCACCTCCCCTTCCAATTGAAGAACCTTGGAGATGTGATTTTAATTTTTCCTAGATTAATGTAGTCTTATATCCCTTAAAATCCAAACCCCCCATCGTCCCTCTCAAATTTTTAATTGATGATGGTTCATTTCTTACGCCTTACACATGCCTTTCGTTTTTCAAACGGAATTCCTATTTTTCGGGAGGCGTGCATGTTATGGAGGATCTATTGTTGATCTTCCAAAGTCAAAATGTGGTTTGGGTGGATCCTAAAAAATTTAGAATTCTAGTGTATAGTTAGTGTGGAGTCTAAATAGTAGGTTGTAAATAGTTAGCTTTTTTATTTTTTCTTTCTTTAGTTTTTCTTTCCTTTTAACTTAGTCTAGTGTAATTAGTTGACTTTTTGTTATTTGTTTTTGTTATGCTCAGTATTAACTTTCTTTGCATATTTCTTTGGACTGGTACTTATCGGGGATCGCTCCAGTTTTGGGAAATATCATTCTTTTCCTCTCTTTATGTTATGTTCTTAATGCGCATTGAGGACAATGCAACATTTAAGTTAGGGGGTGTAGGATAATCTATCCATTTCATGTGTAGTCATGGATTTTATCACATGTTAGTTACTAAGTATACTTTTTTGTTAAAATTTGAAAATTTTCAAAAATATTTTTTATTCTTTTTTCTCCTTTGTTGGGCATTTTTTGCCTTTGTTTCTGATGACAAATTTCAATAATTTCCCGATCCAATAGACAACTCAATGATGCATGTTCTACATTTTAGAAGTTATTAGACTTTAGTCCTCAAATCATTGATATTATGAATAGCTTCATGAATTAAACTTTATCCCTTGAGCACATGCACTTTCCTTGTTATATTGATTTGGTTTAAGATTTTTATAATTCGGCAATCTTTTGTTGCATTGTATGTACTTACACTTAGTAAGCTTTGTACCTTACGTCGTTTGTGAGTGTTATACATTATTCTTTCCTCATTTGAAAACATTGAATTCATCGGTAATCTCTCTATTCTTTCATTTGATCGTTCATTAATTGAGTTTATATCTTGAAATGTGTTACTTGAGCATAATTTCAAAATTATTTTGACTCGAGAAATGCATAAACTTTATGAAATGATCATAGGCAATCTTTGATATGTCACCCATATTAGCCTTAACCTCACCTTATTCCCCTAGTCAACCCCTTTGAGCCTAAATATTAGCCTTTCGTTTCATTACCCCAAATCCCATAACCAACTCCTAATTGGAGTTAAAACCTTACATATTACATTCCTTACCTTTGTTTGGAACGTTGATTGGGATTGAATGATGTTCATGTTTTGTGGTTGCAATTTGAGCATGAAAAGAGTGAGAAAAGAAAAAAAAAATAGTGAAAAAGAAAAGAAAAAGAAAAAAGCAAAAGAAAAGAAAAGAAAAATAAAAAGTTTGTATATGTTATATATAGTGTTCAATAATGCTCTGAAATTTCATATTCAATGCTTGTTATGGGAACTTGTTTTCCATTTTTGTTATTGCCCGCATTCTTCCCATTATTCTAAGTTTTCATTCCGAACACTTTGAATCCGTACATATACCTTTCGTTTTGTACCCTAGCCCAGCCTACATTACAACCCTATAAAGTCCTATGTGATCTTAAGGTGAATTTAATTTAAAAGTCATAATAGTTTGGATAATCTGTGAAAATGCATTTCGCCTCCTTTAATGAGCGGTATCTTTCATTGAGATTAAAAATTTTCATTTTCTATATAGCATTCTTCATTTGTGATATGTGTGCGGCCTAGTTTCCATTTACATTTACTCTTTATGCCCGCATGTTCCGTGTGTTACCTCCCTGTTTCGAGTGAATTCATTTGATGAGCGTAATGCCCGTGAGGTTTGAATATACGCTTGCTTTAACGCTTATCCGATTTATTTAAATTTTTACCAAATCATATTTTTCATATGCTCTCCCCCTCCCACTTTTAAAGTTTCAATTCTATGAGGTGCATTCAATCTGTTAATAACAACAGACTTTAGCTTGAATTCATTCAATATGCTAATAACATGTTTGAAATCTTTTTCATTATTGTTGAGTTTTTTGCATGTTGGGATGGGCATATTTTAAGAAAACCGTATGATGTTTATGGGTTTCATCCTTGGAAACCCTCATGAGACGACACTCATCCACTAGGGTAACCTAGGGGTTTAATAACTTATTACATATGTTAAATGCAATCGTTCGCTCACGAAAGTGGCCTTATCCTTTATTATTCCCTTTTTTGTACTTATGTCCTATTTTTGGTTTACTTGTAGTTCTTGTTGTTTCCTATTTCGTTGCTAGGGACTAGCAATGTGTAAGTTAGGGGGTGTGATACGATACAAATATTGTGTATTTCACCCATTATCCTACGTGTTATTAGCCACCTCGGGTATCTTAATCCCTATATTTATGCTCGTTAACAAGACAACCTCGGATTTGTTTAGATATATGTTTTTCAGGGATTAATTGAGATTTTATAGGTATTTTGATGCTTAGTATGAAGTTCGGACGCATTCCGATGAAGTTTCGTACAATTCCGCACGCGCAAGGGCAATTTTGTCATTTCACAGTTTAGGCATCTGGTCCAACATCTTCACGAAATTTATAGCCCTCTGATCTCGGTGCACGAATCTGATCCCTAACGAAGAAGTTACGAGACTTTGAGAGGAAGAGACTTACAAAGGAATCAAAGCAGGGGAGATGCAGCTTGGTCGGGACTTGATGAATCGATCGATCGACCAAAGGGGTCAATCGATCAACTCCTCAATTTTTACCTTGATTCGAAGACGATGGGCTCAACTCTGCACGATCGATCGATCGATCGACTTCAGGGGTTGATTGATCAATCCCCTGTTTTCAGCTTCTTTTTTATTACAAATTTGCCATCCGTGGTTTGGTATATAAATAACTTTCTCTCATTTTTAAAAAATATCTTTTATTTGTAGTTTAGATTAGCGTTAGAGTTTGGGTTTTTGGAGATCTCTTCTTCTTCCCCATTTGGTGAGACAACTTTTGGGTGTTGTAAGTTGGAATTTTTCATTACCCATACCATTAATATAGTTGATTTCTTATTTTTTTTTCTATTGATGTCATTTATATTTCTTGGCTAGATTAATTTATTTCTTTCTTTATTAGTTTATTTCTTTGTTAATTAGTTTTATTTATGTATTGCCCTTAGATAAATAGGGTCGGGGTTGCATTTCCGCCATTAATGGGTTTGAACCACGAAGATTAGGTTTCGCATAAAATTGCGTTTAATTAAAACCGTGTGTATTAAAGTTGGGTTGTTATATGTTTAACTTTATTTGTCACGCAACTTTAGTGTTTATAGCGACAATCCAAATTTAATCCGCGTGTGACCATTTTCAGTTAAATGTTTAATCTCGCAACTTTGGGTTAAACTCTTTATTGTGTGATGTTTATGCTTAATTGAAAATGCTCGATTAAATTGCTTTCGAACCTTAATCTAATTAGTAGTAGTTTCGATCCGTGTGGGGGAATGCGATCCCGATCCTCCCTTTACTTTTGTGTAGCGTAAATTATTCTTTTCTTTTGTCACCATTCTCAATCATCACCGTTGATGCAAAAAATTGGACCGAATCCCATTTTTATGATCACAGATAAATAGATAAAAGCAATCCAATCAAGCACATGAGAGACAAAGATTTTTAAAGGGGTTCGGCTATAAGAAAAAGTCTACGTCCACTCTTATTTTATTCCCAGGGGTTTATAATAGCACCATGTGGTGGAGAAAAGGAGAAAGAGGTGTATGTCTTGTGTATGGTCTCTCTTAGTTGTCAGATTTCTCCCTCCCTCTGGCTAAGGGAATACATGTATTTATAGTGATGGGAGATAAAGATATACAATGTCTTTATACATTCAGACATTAATGTCTACATACAATGAATCTAATTGTTGGCCTTCTATGATGGCTGATCATCCTTGAATTGTTTGGTATGCTATGTGTTGTCATCTATTAATACAGTATAAATATACATTAAGCCTCATTAAATGCGTTGTCATCGTCATTAATGCACATTAAATGCATAGTTATCCGTTGATCTTCCTGGTTGGTATGCCGACCAACTCTCCTCGGGTGCCGACCAACTCTCCTTGGTATGCCAACCAACTCTCCTCGGTATGCCAACCAACTCTCCTCGGGTGTCGAATATTGCCACGTAGGATGACATGTGTCCTTTTCTGATTGGTCCTCGTAGATGGAGAATTTTTGCATTAACAATCACCTTTTCTTTTATTTATTTTACACTTTTATTCATGAAGTAATTAAACAATTAAAGTATAAAATTCAATCACTCCCTGTGGATTTCTTACGATACCCGACTTATCGTTGTGCTTGCTTGTCAAGTGTAGTTGTAGTTTAAATTTTTTGCATATAGAGCGGGAGCCGAAATCAACGACAGTGTCCCTCCACGAAAACTCGGTTTCCCTCGCATCATTTCATGCTCGTGGTCTGTATGGAAATTGGAATATTTATTCTTATCTCTTATTCCAACTGGGGTCTTCAACTTTTCTAACCATTTTAATTCACCATTTCCTCGGATCTCGTCAAGAATATGGTGAACTCCCACTGTCAGGGGAGTATACTCATTATCTTTCTGATATGGCTTCCTGTCATTCTTTGTCTTAGAGCCCTCTTTGGGACATTCGTTCCTCCCTGAACTGTTACGTTCTTCTAATTTCTAGTGGCTAAACGCTTTTGCAGCCATTTCTTTTTTTACATTCATGATCTTTCTTGCCTTTTCCATGAGATCGGCCATAGGTTTGGAGGCTCTTTGGTCAATGCCAAGTACAACTTCCTAGGTAATATCCCACTCATAATTAATTTCATGGAAAGTTTCTCATCGTAGTCCACTACTTCTAACTCTTTGACATTAAATCTGGTAATGTTCTCCCTTGTTGTTTCATCCTCATGTTGCTGGACAGTTAACAAGTGATCTACCCTCTTACCATGTTTTGCCTCAAAACATAATTTATTAATAAAAAGATCAACTAATTTTTTAGTTAGAAATCCTTCCTCCCAGTAGCCCATTATACAGGATCTGGGCAGGACTTGTGAGAGTACTTAAAAAGGCTCCACAACGCATCTCATAAGCTATTAAGAATATTATGCATGCTACCTGATGCTTCTCGACATGCATGATTGGATCTGATTTTCCTTCATCCTGGGGGGTAATAACAGGTAGATTTAATTTTCTAAGAGTGGGGTTGCTAATCATGGAGGTCACAAATGGCAATCCTTGCACAAATCCTCTTTGGAGTGGATTTTTTTGTCTTGATGAGGTTGCCTAGATGACCCTTTATTTGTTGGATTGATCCTTTCATAGTTGGTCTTCGTCCATCCATGTACCTTTATCATCACGTCCATGACTCCCAGTTGGCCTCTCTTCTCTTCAGCAAATTTTTTCAGACCTGGTCGATGCCTTAGCATTGTATCTTGAGCAATTCTCCCTTTGTCTTTCACACTCTTCTCTTCTTTCACTTCCTCCAGGGTGCGAATGTGCTCTCACCCCTCTCCTTCCAAGTCTATCAAAGACTCGTACCCTATTGAGTCTCTCAAAGGCACTTGTGTGTTCGATCTAATATATCTGGTCATCATCATATCCAATTGACCCCATGATTGAGGTTTTACCTTATTAGTAGGAGGATTTTTCATATTTTGACCCACTTATCCAAGTATATATGCTCATATCATATACTAAAATTAGCCTCCTGAGGTTCTCCACTGCTTTACCCTAGTTTTATTGCCTCCTATCTCTGTATGAGGTAGGAGGAGGCGATTCCCCTTGCATATCTAGTTTTTTCTCCACGGCTGGGGTCACTAAAATTAGTTATGGATGAACTAATTAGTTCACTAAGGCTATAACACTCTGAGTGAGCTGCCTTATATTTTTTTGCATAGCTTCTTGGATCTTAACCGACTTGTGAATAAATCCTTCTAGATCCCCTATTCCAATAAGGGTTATGGGTGGTGTTGCCTCTTTCTCTTAATTACTTTCAGGGTGTTAAACCATTTTTCACAGGATTTACAGAAAAATAGAGTTTAACAGCAGGGAAACAAATTATGACTAGAGATCTGCAAAATCGAACGTGGAGAGGTTGTATTAGGCCAGAACACAGTCCATATAGTTTTGAATTAAACAGAGATATGAAATGGAATAGTAAATCAAGGGTTTAATGTAGTAAATCAAACGAATCTGCTAATTTGATCTGTGAGATGATTGCTGATGAAATTTGGGAGTATTTTGCAAAAATTCAGAATTTTTGCAATTAGAAATTAGGAATCAGATGAAAAACAATTGTCTTAGTCGCTCCCACATATCGCACCATTCTATTATCGTCTAAAATTGGTTTCAAGGTCATATCTTAGCATGTTGAGATCCAATTCGAGATAACAAACAATAATTAAGCAATGAAATGCAGATATGTAGAGACAGAGGTGAGAATAAGAATAATTACACCAAGAGTTATGTGGTTCAACCCTCAAGGAGAGCCTACATCTACCGAATAGAATTTTATAATATATTTTAGGTGACGAGAGGTCTAAGAATAATACAAATATCTCAATCTCTCAATCTCAACAGTCTAAGTGTGTGAGTATCTCTATGCCGATCCAAATCCCAATGGAGGATCTCCCCTTTTATAGCAAATGAGTGTGAGAGAATGTACGTTAGGCCCAAAGCATGGGGTTTCACACGTGTCCTGCATTTACAGGCTAGGCATGAACATATTTTTAATGGGTTGCAACCAAGATGTAGGATGGTTTAAAGGATTGCCCACAAATAAATGTTCATGCACATGTTTGCTGTCGATAATTCCAATCACATGGCACTCGTCACCCTTTAACAACTCTATCACAGTGGTATTGTACAGTTACCCTTATTGGCATCGATCTCGTCGGCTGAAATGGAAAGGAGGCCAACCATATTTCTGAGCCCAGGTCATCACATGAGCTTTTTTACTTGCAATTGAATGATTTTACCTAGTTATCTTTTGGTCATAACATGCTCTACAAATATGGTATAAGATTTGTACTGATCAAGAAGTATTAATGAGTAAATAATTTGGTCTGGTGTAGAAGTTACATGATTTTTCTTTTTATTAAAACTCCTCGAGAAAATGGACTCCATATAGACAATATGTATGTGAAGATGGAAGGAACATAAATATAAGAAACAATACAATGGATAAAAAAAATATTTGAAGGAAGAATCCTCCTCCTAATTGAAAACGACACAACCAAGAGAATCAAAATTAACTACAACCCTTTTCCACTAGACGATCGTCAAAGGAATAACTGAACCAAGTGCCTTTTAAATAGCTATAACTCTTCCTTCTTTATGACGTATAAATGGAAGTTGAAGGGGAAGGGGAAGACGGAGTTTCATAGAATGGAAATCAGAGAAGCTATGTTTTATGAACAAATGAGTGAAGTATAATTACAAATGTTAAGATTGAAGTTTGGTAAACCTAAAAGTGATAAAATTAGAAAGATCAAATCGAAGATACAATATCAGCAGTTGTTATATGTGAGTTCAAGAAAAAATTAGAATGCATAATTTAGAAATATTTATTGTAGACAAATAAATATCCTGTGTTAGGAAGATGGATTTTATCAAATATTGATCATAGTGACAAGGGAAGAAATAGACTTAAATTAACTTAAATGGAGATAGTGAAAAAGACACCATAGCTTACGGTTTAACGTTAGATATTGAGCTAGCTATATGGAGAAGAGTGACAATAGAGAAACAATAAGTCCTTGTAAATGTTACATAATTTAGACCTAAAAGTGATAAATTTGGAGAAGCCATAGACCAAAAATTAGAGAATGTGAAGGCGAAGTTTCATAAAATGGCAATTAGAGAAGCCATGTTTTATGGACAAATGAGTGAAGTATAATTGCAAATGTTCAGATTGAACTTTCATAAACCTAGAAGTGATAAATTTGGAAAAAGCACATTGGAAAGGCAATATAAGTAGTTGATATACGTAAGTTCAAGAGAGAAGCATTTTGCATAACTTATACATAACTATTGTAGGCAGATAAATGCCCCATGTCAGGAAATGTGATTTGATCAAATATTAATGATAGTGACAAGGGAAGAGATATACCTAAATTAATTTAGTGGAAATGGTGAAAAATACATCATAGCTTGTGGTTTAACATAAGATATTGAGCTAACCACTAGATGGAGAAGAGTACCAATAGAGAAACAAGTAATTTGGACAAGGTATTAAATTTTGAAAAATTTGTGAGAGCCGCAACTTGCATAAACACACAATATCTTGTGGAATGCTTCTCAAGGAGTTGAAAAGATAAGGCCCTATTTAGTTGTGGAAAATCAGGTTGTTTTCCAGAAAAATTTTCTAAATTTTTTTCACAAAAATGAAAAATTAGAAAATGTGTTCATGTTTGATATTTTTTCAAAACAAAAAATTGAAAAACAGTTTTCCAAATTTTCAGGAAATTAGAAAACAACTTTAGCAAGTTTTCCACCAATTTTCAATAATCTCAAAATTATATTTTAATCCTAAGCTTTCTATAACTTACATCTGGATCCTTAACATTTTTGCTAATTACATTCTAATATTAGTTTTCTAAAAAAGACATTTTGGTCTTGAAATTTTTGAGAATTATATTTTAGCCCCTAAACTTTCTATAAATTTTATTTTGGCTCTTTTGATTGTCTATAAATTACATTTAGAACCTAGACTTTCTGGAAAATTGCATTATAACCCTAAACTTTGTGTATTTATATTTGACTCTCTCGAAATTTCTATAAGCTACATTTTGAAAACAACAATTTATCTACCGTATGAATGCATTATCTAATTTTCTAAAAAATTTCATGAAAAATAAAAATTAGAAATGAACATGAAAACTTAAAATAGAAAATAGAAAACAATTCTCCATAACTAAACTAAACAGGGCCTAAGTATCTCACTTATCCTTTCTCAGGTCTTATTCAATATTTTTCTCTTACCTCCCCTGACACGTTTATTGAGAAGTACCATTCTTGGAGGTTATGGGTAAACATAAACCTATTAATCTGGGTTCTTATTGCCTATTGATTGACATTACATAGGTAAAACAGTTACAATCAGAGTGCAAGAATGAAGTTCTTTGTAAAAACGTGTGAAAGAGTAACAGTAGTAGTGATTTCTGAGATAAGGCGTATACGATTTCGAAATTTAAATAAGCCAAGAATCAAGGAACACAATGCATATGAAGTAGCCAGTAAAAGTGTGTTAAACTTAGATCAAAGCATGAGAGCTACAATTTGTAAAAACACTGAATTTATTAAGCGCATTTTCAAGGATTTTAAAAGGAAGCTATCACATGTATCCTCTCTTAGGTCTTCATTCAGTACTTCTCTTTATATCACCTACCCTGAAAAATTTATTGATAAATACTATTCTTGGTGGCAAGGGAGTTAAACATAAACCCATTAATCTGGGTCCTAATTTCCTTTTGATAGACTTGTTAGAAGATTGTACTATTAACGGGTTAGAATTACAAGAGAAATTGGAATATGAAAAGCCATTTGGTGTGAAATGTGAAAAACCAAAAGGAAGTTAAAAAATCAATGTCCCACATTGAAAAATGATGAAAAGATGAGTAGGTTAATAAAGGCATGTGTATGATAGGAGTTTACTTGTGTGTATTAAGGAGTATGCTTCTAGTGTGCATCCTAGTAGTGAAACACTTCATGTAAATATTTTTCATGTAAAAACTGCCTTATTTGGATGGGAAAAATCGTGCAGTTTTATGAAACCATGTGTTATGGCTCGAATCCATAGTCGATCCTATTTCCGATAGGGACAATCGACAATTTAATCCTATTTTTCCCATTATTTTCATATCCGTGATAATGCGAAAAGAAAGCCCGGTTCCTAAGTTCTTTTCTTTCTAAGAGGTGGAATAGAATAACCCGTTTGAAGTGTAATGATCATATGTTTGTAATCGGTTGTCCCATAATAGGTCCCATTTTTCTTGCCTTTCCCCGAAGTTGATGACTATTCATAGTTATTACCTTGACACCATAGAAGAGTGATACCTTCATCTCGGTTCTATCTTCCATAACCTAAGCTCGGAGAAGGAATAGATAAGAGGGCCCTATAGAGAATCTGGTTAGAAATCCATAATAGAGTCCGACCACGACGACAAAATTGATTAGATTACCTATTAGAAAAAAAATTAATATCATCACAAACCTACCTTTTTCTTTTCTATTGAAATTTCTGGATTATTATATGATGATTTTTTAACATTCCATATATAGAAAAGAAATATAAAGAGATGTTCATTTTCTCACTTCCGAAAATTCTATTTCTCTTTATATTTTCATCTTATCAATTTTATTTTTTGTTATGTGGAAATTATTCACGTCTGCTACTTGAAGAATCCGTAGATTTGTTATATCTCAGAGGTAATTTGCCTATATACCGATTAGCAAATTGGATTTGAGTGAGGAAAAACTATTAGAGTAAAATTTAATATATGGGCTTATATATAAAATAAATATGAATTATAGGCTATCAAATAAAAGTAGGACAATTAAAGTGATCTATTTAAGTTTTGGGGCCTTACTAATGTATTATTAAAGTGTGGGTTTTATTGTGTAGAGACAAGCATAATTTCTATATTTATGATGGGTTAAAATAGAAATATACGAAATATGAAAAGACACGATTGTGTTATAAATATGGGTCATGGTCCCCAGATCACACAACACCAATCTTCTGATTCCCATTGTCAGAGAGAAATTTAGAGAGGAAATAAAAGTGTTGATCTAGAAGAGCATAAGACCTCAGACTCAGATATTTTAACTTTCTGTCATGGATTCAAGCACGCTTCCGCAAAATCAATATTTATATTTCTTGATAATTCAATATGAATGTTCCTGTTTGTGATAGTTTTCACAAAATAGAAATTAATCCATCATGTGGTATCAGAGCTATTTCATGTTGAATTATTGAGAATATATTAGGAAGGTATTGATATTAATTTTCGTCTACAAATATTTTTTCAAAAAGGTTTAATATTTCAGAAAAATTTTGGATTCAGAAATATTGTCGTTTCATTACGATTCCAACGATATAAAATTCATAAAATTAAGTATAAAGGTTGATTTGATGGTAGTGGAAGGTTAAAGGTTCGATTCTTGGTGTTTCATATTTAAGCCTCTTAAATGATGAAAATTATGAAGGATCTCAAGAGGTTTTGAACCCATGACCTTTCAAGTCTGGAGCCAAAGGGGTTTTGAACCCATGACCTTTCAAGTTGAATATTACTTTCATGCTTGTAATACCATACAAATTTAAATTCAAATTTTGGTGTATTTATATATATATTTCGAGATAAATTAATTTAAACAATATGTCACCAAAGTGACCTCTTTTGTTCAAAATTAATTTTATTTCGAAATATAAAAAGAATTACGTACATGTAATTTATGTGAATATTAATCGGCCCAAAGGAAGATTATTTTTTAACAAAATTACATGTACCAAGTTAATAATAAGCACGTGATAATTATTTAGTTTTACATATGAATAATAAATCAGCCCAAAGGAAGAATTATTATTCAATATGTTCTTATTATCAGTGTTTGATTATTACGGCAAGATATCACTTACAAGTTAATATTTTTTCCAAAGATCAAATATTAATAGAGTGTCCGATATCTTAAAATGGGATTTGTCCTTTATTTGAATTTATTTTTGATTTAAGACTTATATGAGCTAGTTTTATTTGTTTATTGTTCTCTGATTCAGCTAATAGTTCTGCTTCCAACATTACTGCCAGTATTAATTCTATTCCCATGCTTAATGGCACAAACTTTAAGTCATGGCAAGAGAACCTTCATATAGTTCTCGGTGTCATTAAGGGTTCCTTCTCCTGCACCTCTTACGGATAAAAGTTCCTCTGATGACAAAAAGGAATTTGAAAGGTGGGAGAAAACAAATCGCATGTGTTTGATGATCATAAAGAAGGCCATTCCAGAAGCATTCAGGGGCACAATATCGGAAACGATAAAGACAGCCAAAGAGTTCCTAGAAGAAATTAAGAACAGTTTTGCCAAAAATGAAAAGAGTGAAACAAGTACACTTTTGGCAAGTCTCATCTCAATGAAATATAAAGGTAATGGGAACATTAGGGAGTACATTATGGAAATGTCTCATCTCGCTTCAAAGTTATGAGAACTTAAGCTTGATCTCTCTGAGAATTTGCTTGTGCATTTGGTTCTGATATCTCTTCCCACACAATTCAGTCAATTTAAGGTGAGCTACAACTGCCAAAAGGAGACTTGGTCTCTTAATGAGCTCATCTCACATTGTGTGCAAGAAGAGGAAAGACTGAAGCAAGATAAGATAGAGAGTGTTCATTTGGCTAGTACTTCCAAGGACAAGGGGAAGAAAAGAAAGAAGGATAAAGAAGCTACAGTGGTTCCATATCCAAAGAAAAAACATAAAGAAAAAACTGTTAATGGTTGTTTCTTCTGTGGAGTTGCGGGACAGAGGAAGAAGCAATGTACCAACTATCATGCTTGGCATGTCAAGAAAGGTACACTTCTTAACCTAGTTTGTTCTGAGGTTAATTTGACTTCGGTACCTAAACACACTTGGTGGATAGATTCTGGTGCAACCACTCACATTAGTGTGTCAAGAAAGGGTTGCCTGAGTTGCCGAAAGCCAAATGATGGTGACAGATACATTTTTGTGGGCGATGGCAAGAAAGTTGAAGTTGAAGCAATTGGGATATTTAGGTTATTATTGAAGTCTAGTACTTATTTGGATTTGAATGAGACATTTATCGTAACGTCATTTAGATGGAATTTGGTTTCTATTTCTGTATTGGACAAATTTGGTTATACTTGTTCCTTTGGAAATAATAAATTTAGTCCTCTTCATAATTCAAATTTGGTTGGTACTGGTTCTTTATCTTATGTAGATAACCTTTATATGCTTGATACTATTGCTTCATATCATGAAACCTTGCAATTAAGTAGTCGAGGTATTAAAAGAAAATTAACCAATGAGAATTCTGCATCATTATGGCATAAGAGATTAGGTCACATCTCCCAAAGGAGAATTGAAAGACTTGTGTCAGATGGAATTCTAGATTCCCTTGATTTTTCAGATTTTAAAATTTGTAAAAATTGCATAAAGGGAAAATAGACAAACATAAGGAGATCTGGTGCTAATAGGGCTACAGACGTCTTAGAACTGATACATACATATATTTGTGGGCCATTCCCTACGGTTTCATAGAACGGTCAACAATATTTTATCATATTCATAGACGATTTTTCACGTTATGGCTACCTTTATCTCATCCATGAAAAGTCCCAATGTCTGGACGTGTTCAAGTCATTCAAGGCTGAAGTTGAAAATCAAACCAGCAAAAGGATTAAAAGCATCAGATCTGATCGTGGTGGTGAATACTACGGTAGGTATGATGGTTCAGGTGAACAACGCCCAGGACCATTTACTAAATTCCTAGAGGAGTGCGGTATCGTCCCGCAGTACACCATGCCAGGTTCTCCAAGCATGAATGGTGTTGCTGAGAGGAGAAACATAACGCTTAAAGACATGGTAAGGAGTATGATCAGTTACTCTAACTTACCAGATTTACTCTGGGGTGAAGCATTAAAGACTGCAGTGTATATCCTTAACAGAGTACCAACTAAAGCAACTGCTAAAACTCCTTTTGAACTTTGGGCAGGCAAGAAACCTAGTCTGAAGCACCTTCATATTTGGGGATGTCCAACTGAAGCGAGGCCTTATATTCCACATGAAAAGAAACTGAATTCTAGAACAGTTAGTTGCTATTTTGTTGGATACTCTGAAAGATCTAGGGGTTACAAATTTTATGATCCTACTACCAAAATAATTTTTGAGACTGGAAATGCCCGGTTCTTTGAGGATGTTGAGTTTGCCGAGGGGGATAAGGTTAAGGATTTTGGTTTTGAAGAGGAATATGTTGATATTCCCACAGTTGTTATTAACATTGGTCAGGATCCAATTCCTGACATTGTTCAAGAAGCAGATCCTAATCAAAACAATATCCAAGAATCTCCCATTCTAGAAGAACAAACTCTACCACCTCCAGAACCTATGACATTAAGGAGATCCACTAGAGAAAGAAGAAGTGTTGTTCCAGATGATTACATTGTATTTCTCCAAGAACATGAGTTTGACATTGGTGCGGTGGAAGATGATCCGATCACCTTCAGTCAATACATGGAAAGTTCTAAATCTCAAGAATGGATTGATGCCATGAATGAGGAGATAAAGTCCATGAAGGACAATGACGTTTGGGATCTTGTCACATTACCTGAAGGTAAAAAAAAATAAAAAATAAAAATAAAAATAAAAAAACATTGGTTACAAATGGATATTTAAAACCAAGAGGGATTCGAAAGGTGATGTGGAGAGATACAAAGCCCATCTTGTCGCTAAAGGCTTTACACAGAAAAAGGCATCGATTATAAAGAGACTTTCTCTCCGATTTCATCGAAAGACTCTTTTAGGATAATAATGGCACTTGTGGCGCACTTTGACCTTGAGCTTCATCATACGGATGTTAAGACTACGTTTCTCAATGGTGACATTGATGAAAAAATATATATGGCGCAACCAGAAAACTTTGTGTCGAGAGATGCAAAGAAAACAGTTTGCAAATTAAAGAAATCCATTTATGGGCTTAAGCAAGATTCTCGTCAATGGTATTACAAGTTTCATCAAGTTGTCATCTCGTTTGGTTTTGAGATGAATCTGGTTGATGATTGTATATACCACAAGTTCAGTGGTAGTAAGCATATTTACTTGGTTTTATATGTTGATGACATTTTGCTTGCCATCAACGATATAGGTATGTTGTACGAAACCAAGAGATTTCTTTCAAAGAAATTTGAGATGAAAGATCTTGGTAATGCTTCTTTTGTGTTCGGTATACAAATACACCGAGATCTCTCTCGGAAAACACTTAGTTTATCACAAAAGAGCTATATCGAGAAAGTTCTTAAAAGATTTGGCATGCATGATTGTAAACCAGGTGACACCCTTGTAGATAAAGGAGATAAATTTAGTCTCAGTCAATGTACCAAGAATGATTTTGAGATTCGAGAGATGCAAAAGATTCCTTATGCATCAGCACTAGGAAGTCTTATGTATGCTCAAGTATGTACGCGTCCGGATATTGCGTACATTGTTGGCATGTTGGAAAGATACTTAAGTAATCCTGGAAAGGATCATTGGATAGCAGCCAAGCGAGTCATGGGGTACTTACAGAGAACAAAAGACTACATGATCACCTATCGGAAGTCAGAACAGTTAGAGATCATCGGATATTCTGACTCCGATTTTGCTGGATGCCAAGATAGCATGGAATATACTTCAGGTTATATCTACTTACTTGTTGGAGGTGCTGTATCGTGGAAGAGTGTTAAGCAGTCTATTATAGCTTCTTCCACCGAGGCAGTTGAGTTTGTAGCTTGTTATGAGGCGTCCAATCAAGGAATATGGTTGCGAAATTTTATCACGGGGCTGCGTATTGTGGATGGCATTGAAAGACCACTTAAGTTATTTTGTGACAATAAATCAGCAGTACTGTATTCCAACAACAACAGGAGTTCTACGAAGTCAAATTTTATTGACATTAAGTTCCTAGTTGTAAAAGAAAGAGTTCAGAGTGGACTTATATCTATAGAGCACATTGAAACAAACTCCATGATTGCGGATCCGCTGACTAAGGGATTACCACCCAAGGTCTTTCATGAGCACACTGCTCATATGGGTGTAATTTCTTTTCAGGATATGTCAGATTAGTGGGAGTTTGTATTTTATATGATTTCATAGACATATTTGATTTAATGGATATTGTATGGTTATTTACTGCAGTAAAGTATTAAGTTTATATTCACTCTGACTTTATATGGTTTGATCTCACTAAGGTTTAAGGAGGACCAGTTGGAAACAGGCATGTTAAGATCACATTGCATGAAATTTTCATGCTACACATCCACACTTGATCTTTATCATTAGTTGCATTGATATATGTGATCATTGATGGATCTACTTACGAAATATGTAATGACGATCGCTTTGATTCTATATTGTTGCAATTAATGGACAAGATTGTTAAGATACATAAAGTTTTGATAGCTAAAACTCATGAGCTCATAAAGTATAATTCAAATTTATAAAGTTACATATATATATAACCCAAGTGGGAGATTATTAGAGTAAAATTTAATATATGGGCTTATATATAAAATAAATATGAATTATAGGCTATCAAATAAAAGTAGGTCAATTAAAATGATTAATTTAAGTTTTGACGCCTTACTAATCTTTTATTACTATAAAATGCAAAACAAGGCATTAAGACTTCTCTTCAATTAGCCTATCCACGTAGGCAAAGCATTTAATAGAGTCTCCAATCCGTCCGCCTATTCATTTTCCCAATAAATGTCCGTTCACTTTCTCTCCCTCAAGACTATTCGCATCCCAAGACCTCTTTAAAAATCCAAAAGCCCAAACCATTATCATTACCTTTCTCACCCATTTAAAGCAGTCAGAGCACAAGGCTCAAGAGATGTACTCTCTATAGTTACTCTCTTCTACAAACTTAAAGCCTTGCCCTTTACAAAGTTCACCATTGACGAACTCGTTGGTTCTCTGTTTTTTTTTACCGAAAAATGATCTGTGTCGAGTCTAAAGGGAACGAAAACTCATCGAAAAATGATCTGTGGAGGTAATTATGTTCAATACCTGTTATCTGTAAAGCTTACTATTATTTTATGTTCCATCATACTAGCAACGATAATATACCCTTCTAAAATCTATCCGTTGAGGAGAAGAAAACGAGTCCTGAGACCCCCAAGGTCACAAGTGTCGAATCGGTAGCTAAGATCGATGTGGGTGATAGGTGTCGGTGATTTTTTTTTCATTTTTTGTTGCGATTTGGTAAAGAATTTTTTTTACCTCCATTTGATTTTGTTGTTTGCTTTTGTTATTTATACAATCACCACTCAATCCCACCCCCATCCACACCTTATGATTTTTTCCCTTTTTTATTGTGATTTTTCATTTTTTGCGATTTTTTTACCTCTGTTTGATTTGGGCGATGACAGCAGTGGCATCCTCGACAAGGCCAAGTCTGCCAACGTTGACGAGCGAGGAGAAGAAAGTAGGGACAACCCCCAATTGGATGAGAATGGAGCAGATACAAGACCATCCCGAAGAGAGCCTTGATGGCGTCTTTGATATCATCTATTAAACATATCTTATCTACAAGTTTTGGGTAATAAAGTAAACAGATCTACAAGTTTTGATTGATGGTAAGATCTATAAGTTTTGATAGATGATAGGACCTCCATCTTCTTATGGGTGATGGGATCTGACCTTGAAATTTTGAGATTAAGGGGTTGGGTGAATAGATCTACAAGTTTTGGTTATGGTTTTTATGGGTTGAAATTGGATGAACATAAAAATGTGGCTCTCTCTTTATTAGAGAGAGAGAGAGACAGAGACAGAGATAGGGTAACTTTAGAGATTAGAGTCCCCCAAACCAACTAAAACTACAACGTTGGAACCCATTTAAAAAAAATGAAACGTTGGCATTTGGGTTTGTTGGCTACTTGGCTTTATTGGCACTTTGGCAACCATTATTGACCTACTGAAATGTTTTTTTATTTGTTTAAACCATTAAACAAATCCATGATGAGAACTAGGGGTTCAGAGGATATGGACGAGGGCGTACAACCCGATGATATGTCAATAGTCGTCAACAGTTATAGATATATCTGTGTGTGTGTGTGTGTGTGTGAATCAATAGTTAATTATTTAGTTTTATTTTATTTTCGTTGGGTGGTCAACGAAATTTAAATTAGGGGCCACTTTTGAGTATCTTCAAAACTAAATTGATTATATAATTTACAAACTAAAATATAACCACACCCCCATAAAAAAATACCCATTTAAACATTAAAGTGTGTCAAGTTGCTAAACACATACCTATACATATTATTTTTAGTTTGAGATATGATATTTTCTTATGCTTTTTACAGTTTTATTTCTATTTTTGGGGATCAATCTATTAAAAATTCCTTGACATTTTATTAATTATTATTTAGTCATTAAAAAATCAGTCATGATATAAAACACTTAAAAAAATAAATTATTTTCTATCTTATCCTAAATTCTATGAAAAGATCTCCGAGATCAAAAGTATACCTTTCTACCTTTTTTGGTCCAAAGGGTAGTTGATTTTGAAGATTAGATACAAAGATCCCCCCATTCTCAAAGATAGATATATGGATATTGTTGCAAGAATGTTTTGTTCGAGAGATTTTTGAATTTACATCCTGATATAATGTTGTATAAAGAGATATCCTAGATGTTTAATAATTGAATAATGATACACACACTTCCCCTTGCCTCGGCGCATGAGCATTAACCTGCTTGAATTTTTAGCATTAATCCACATATACGTTGTGCATGCGTGGAGTGGGGTTAAATAGAATTATTAAATATCTAGGGCTACCTCTATGTATATCATCATCATCATCATCATTATTATTATTAAATTTTTTGGGGGGGTTGGGGGGTTGGGGGTGGCATAAAGTAAAAAAAAATCAATTCAATTGTAGCCTATTATGTAGAATAATATTGTAAGAATAATCCCATAATTATTCACTATAGTGGCCGATGGAACTGACTTGGAGGGTTATGTAACTATTCAAATGAGGTTTGTAATAATTCTTTACATCTCATTGTTCATTGGATTAATAAAAAAATTCTTTTTGTTTTTGTATCTGTGATATATATTTTGGGTCGTTATATCTGTAGTGTTTTATTTTCTTCTTTAGTCGTTTTCATTTTAATATACGACGACCTAAACCTACAACTTTCAAAAATGTACAAATTGTGATTGATATACGATCAATATTTTTTCTACCTTTGGTCTATTTATTGTATAAATTATATGTTAAGTTTACACATAAGATGTTCAAGGTACAATGGTTTCTTTAAATTGCAACATGTAGGTTTCTTGAAAATTGCAACATGTAGAAATTCAAAGCATGATTTTGTCCTACTTCATTTTAATTTATATGAAAAGAATTAAGTTGTGCAAGTAAAAATAGTGTGTCATTTTCTAATGTTTGAACGATGAGGGGTGAAATTAATGATGTCAGTCTGACAGCTGGTATTTTTTCTTTGTAGGGGGATAGGAAGGTTTATGGTGATGTGTTTAGGGATTCATATCAGACATCTAACAAGGCATTGGTGTTGGACTGGACAAGAAATTCGAAGAGCTAGGTTATAATATTACTTGATATTTGGAGTAGTTTAAAAATAGTTATGAGATTTAAGAATTTAAAAAAAGTATTTTTTGCATTATTCCTATTTAAGTTTTAATTTAAGATTTGTGTAAGATTGGATTTAGTGGTAACGATTTCACCATTAAAGAAAGCATTATTTGTTTCCATTGATGTATTTTTAAGAACAATCCAAATGTGGTGAAAGTACCCATTCCTCTTTTATTAGACCCATCATATTCCTCACTACCCATAACTCATATATATACACACACAACGACCGTCGAATATCACTTTCTCCACTGTAAATCACTATCTGCAACACATGACGACCTCTCAAAGGTACTCAGGGCTGAACTCATGATTTTTTGGACATCACAAATTGTTTGGATCTTCATGTTTGTATTCGTTTTTACTCATGTATGTTTTTTTATTAATGATGAACATCTAATTGCATGGAGGATTTTAATATAGTTGAAAAGGGGAAAATCTTGATTTTGAGGTTCATTAATGGCGCAGGCTGCTAATTTGCACAAAAAATTTGGGTGTTGCCAAGTCTTATCTACTTTAGATTTTGTTCATCATCTAATCTATTTTAAATAGGGATTTTCTTCTTTATGTAATCCACATTATCTACTTTGTTTTTATTTTAAAATTTTTGTTCATATCTAATACATTTTTTGTTGCGTTATGAGTTTTTGATTTTAGGAGTGTTAGTTTCGATGACCAATGTTTGGCCCCGGATCCCTTTTTTGTACCTTTTTGTGTATATGGGTATTATATAGCCATTCCCATTTTTCTCTATTTACAATTGACTAACTATGGTCTTTTTATTTTTTTTGTTAATAGGTTTGTCATTATATAAACATATTTCTGGTGATTTAATGATCAATAAAGGGGATTTTACTAAGGAATTTTTGAAATGGGGTTTGCCCTAAAAGATAATTTATTTCAAGTATATCTCTTTGAGTTTCCTTTTCTCTTGGATCTCTCTCTCTCTTTCTCTCTCTTTGAACATAGTTATTTCTCTATTACACATATTTGGATTTAGTATTAAAACATTTGTTGGTTTGAAAAATGGATTCAATTGTTTGTTCGAATTTCCTCCATTCCATCTAGGTAACATAATAAGGAGCTTCATGCATTCAATCATATCAAAGAAAGAAATATTATCCATGCAAACTTAGCTACTCAGATATACAAGGAGTGGAGGGCAAGGAATGCATAGATTTATTTTGAATGGAATGCATAAAAATGTTCATTTTGTTAGGAAAATTAGACTTTATTGTGATTAAACTTTTCCCTGAAAATAGGTATAATTGAGAATTAGACTATGTTATGGTTTTGTTCAGTTAAAGAAGGTTATTAATTTGATAATTTTATTACAATTTTACTCTTATTAAACCATCTTTACACATGGGATAATTATGTTGTTTTGTTACAAGTTGTTGGGCTGATGTAAAATTTAGTCACATTAAAAAATAATGAATCAGAGTGCCATATTATAAGGGAGGAAGACAAAGAGAAAAAAGAAAATAATTTAATAAAGAGCACTTTCACATTACAAATAATTCAGAATGTATATGACACATAATGTGACTAATACAAATACAAAATAAATGGGTGACATTGAAATATCACATGATTTTAATATATTATTTCTAGAAATAGGGTTCGTATATTGGAAACCTCCAATTTAGGATGGTGGGAGTACATCACTGCTACTTAACTGCTTTTTTTCCTAATATGGAAACTACTGATTATATACATAAAATATAGAAGAAACTGATCAGAAATGTCATTCTAGCATGAATATATTCAGTTTCAAATAGCATATATTCTATTTCAAATTTAATAACTCTGTTGGAATGATGAATTCATCAATTTAAGCTGGAAAATCTGCTTCTGTTCAGCAGAACAATCCACAACGAGAGGTTGTGTCGGTAAGGACATGTTCATGGAATGACAATTGTGTTATAAGCCATACGAGTTATTTCAAATTAATGAAAATGAGAGTTATGTCTATCTAGGCTACATGATCGTTCAATTGAATGTTTATAAGTATTAAACTATGCACATTGATTTCCACGCACTTAAACACATTGAATCTTTATTATAGAGATAAAATGACATTTTTTAATTCTTGCTATTTCTTTTGTTTTACAGAAAACAATCCCATGAAAGGTGTTTTGGTGGACAATTATTCCACAAAGAATCGCCTCCCGAACCTAATGACATGGTGTAATTTTTTTGAGTGATTTGAATATTTTAGTATGATCTTGGGGATCTTTTACCATCAAAGGTTGGTAAGTATATAATCAGTTTGGTTAGTATATAAGAAGTTTGGTTAGTATATATAATCATGTTGGTTATATATAATCAGTATTGGATTTTTATACCTATTTGGGACCGATTTTTGATGTATCTGTTTTAACTCAGAATGAGATGGAGGAAGTTGTTATTAGGAGATGTTCGCTTGCCGCTACTGGGGTTTAGCTGCATATCATGGGATCTGCACAGATGTTGTCGTGTTTTCTTGGCAAAGGGCCAAGGAGGAATGTTGGGAAAGAGGTGATAACAATCCAGATAAGAAGATCAAATTTGTTGAGGACTTTAGTGATCAAATCGGAGAAGGAAATATCGAGAGTATGCGTTTAGTTGAAATGGGTTTGAAGGAGCTTGCTTCCTTAATGGTTGAGGATGCCATTTTGCTCGCATATTCCCAACTTCAGCATCCAAAATTTATTCGACAATCCTTATTAGATATGAAGTCACCTGGAGATCCAAAGTTTATGGATGCATTTGAACTTAGTCAAGAGGAGTTTGAGGATGTTCTTTTCAAGAGGCATGGCTTACATATTTCTGGAGAAGAGCCAAAGCCAATGGTATAGAGGGGGACCACCACAAAAAAACTTCAATTTTTGAATTAGCCATAGTCGAAAAGCTCCGAATTAACATGATGCAGTTGATGTTGAGCAAGGTTTGATGGAGCTAAGGAAATTGGGTATTGAGTATAGACTCTGGGAAGCTTCACGTAAAGAAATTGAAATTGGGTTGGACCCTTCCCTTAAACTAAACGATTCTGCTTCATAATTTTGGTTCCTTATTTGGCAGCACCACCTCAGTTCTTCCACATAATTATACAGTCTATTAGATGCCGCATGGTTTAATTTTTTAATCTTATTTTACTCTTATAAGCACTTTGTGTATACTTAATGTACTGGTTGATTGAAATTTAAAAAAAAAACTTTTTAATGGATCAAGGTTTTTAAAAAAAAATTGGCATCCAAATAGTGTAATACATGTTGATAATGATTTGTCTTCGCTATGCTTATTTGTATAGTGTTAATGTGTATCAATTTTTAATGAATTATTTTTAATTTGTGTTCAATGTACATTCATTAGTTCGATCTTGTTTTTTTTATGACTTATGTTTCGCAAATTACGTCTCGCTCGCGCATCGCGCGGGTTTACAGCTAGTGTATTATTAAAATGTGGGTTTTATTGTGTAGAGACAAGCGTAATTTCTATTTTTATGATGGGTTAAAATAGAAATATATGAAATATGAAAAGACACGATTGTGTTATAAATAGGGGTCATGGTCCCCAGATCACACAACACCAATCTTCTGATTCCCATTGTCAGAGAGAAATTTAGAGAAGAAATAAAAATATTGATCTGGAAGAGCATAAGACCTCACACTCAGATATTTTAACTTATTGTCATGGATTCAGGTACGCTTCCGCAAAATCAATATTTATATTTCTTGATAATTCAATATGAATGTTCTTATTTGTAATAATTTTTACAAAATAAAAATTAATCCATCAACACCTTAAGAAGAGTAATTCATTACGCCTGAAATACTCGTGTCTTCTAAAGTTTTCATTACAACAATTCCATTATTTTCTAACAAGAGTAACTACACGTAAGCAATTAAAGTCATAGTATATCAATGACGATCTTTGCAGGAACGGTGGAAGCATAAATAGGGACTTCTGAGATCAGGTAAACAATTGAATTCAAACTTTGAAATTCTTTTGCTTTTCACTTTGTGTGTGAATTATTTTCATGATTAGTCAGGTGTGTTCACAAAATGACTAGTCAGTTCTATGTATAGACAATTCTAAAATTTTGTGTACTTACAGAACCACCAGATATGTTTTACAAAATTCTTCTTATAAGTTAGTAATTTCTTATTAATTGAGCTTCAACTTTACTATGAAGTTTAACATGATATACATTTTGCACACAATATAGAGAAGCACGGTTTAGTGCAGCAAAATGAAAAAATATAGTCCACGAGCATAGTTCTAAATACAGTTTTTCTATAGCGACTCATAGAATTCACTCGCACAGTTCGACTCCCTGATGTGGTAGCTTATAAGTAGGTGTTATAATCTATGTTGGACAAATCAAAAAATAGCTTTAACTGGGTAATAAGAAATTCATGTTTAACCATTCTCCTTCCGGCAGTAAGGAAAGAAAATACTCCCTCCAAAATATCCTTCCATCTAATCTAACCTAACCTTGCCATCTAACCTAACTTGCTCTCACTCATTTTCATCATTGAACTACACAAAGTGAGAATAATCATATACAAGAAATATTTGGAAGAAAAATTATGTTTTCATTAATAAGAAAGAACAGAGAGTATATATATATACACAAGAGTCTTTTAACTGATTACATCACAACAAATCATCTATCTAACTAATGAGTGACATGTGTAAGTTTGTTCCAACTAATTCTAACAATAGAAACTAATCTGATTATCTCTTGACATCCCCCCTTCAAACTTAGAGTGGAGTTGTTTCTATAGATTATGTATTTTTAGGACTACTAATAATATTGATTATGGATATAGGACACCAAACATTTCGTTTCCATTTTTAGTCTCTATTTTCAAATTAAAGGGACACGTGACATGCTGTGATTGGTTGACGTTTTATGAAAATGGGTCTGTACCAACAGCATTATTAAAAAATAGGGATTAAAACTATAAATAAAATGTTTGTTGTCCTATTTCCAAAATACATATTACAATAGGTCCTAAATTTACCAAGCCCCTTGTTTCTAAGCATAAAAAGCATGGAACTGTTAACTGATTTAGTAAGTATGTCAACAGTTTGATCAATGGATGGAAAATGTATAATCTCTATAGTCTTCTGCATTACTTTCTCCCTGACGAAGTATAAATCCAGCTCTATGTGCTTAGTATGAGCATGAAGAATCAGATTTGCAGACATAAGTACAGTACTAAGGTTATCACACCAAAGAACATGAGGACTACTCTGAGAGATATTTAGTTCAGTAAAAAGAGATTGAATCCATGTAATTTTTTATATTCAAGCAACTAAACTTCTATACTTGGCCTTTTTGCTACTACGAGAGATAATGCTTTGTTTCTTAGAATTTCAAGAAACCAAGTTAGAGCCAAGGTAAACGTAGTATCCAGTGTTTGATCTACGATCATCTCGATCGGATGCCCAATCAGTATCACAAAAACAAGTGAGATCTAGATTGTTGGACTTTCTGAGATGCAAATCATAGGTCAAAGTTCCTTTCAAGCACCTCAATAATCTTTTGACTGTTTTCCATTGAGATTGCAGTGGATTTTACATAAACTGTCACACTCTATTTATTGAGTAGGCAATTTCAGGTCGTGTAATTGTAGCATACTGTAATGACCCCATAATGCTTCGATATAACTGGACATTCTAAACTGGATCACTTCCGATTGCGGATAATTTCTCTCCACCATGCATAGGGGTGGGAAGGAAGGCCATCAACAAACTACATTTTAGCCTTACATAAGATATCGATTAGGTACTTGGTTTGTGTGAGGAAGAGTCCATCTGGAGTACATTTTAGCCTTACAGAAGATATCGATTAGGTACTTGGTTTGTGTGAGGAAGAGTCCATCTGGAGTGTGTTCAGCCTGAATGCCAAGAAAGTAATTGACTTCTCCTAATTCCTTGACATCAAATTTGACCTGTAGTTCCTGAATCAAGGTAGAAACTGTGGTTGAATCACTCCCAGTAACTAATATATCATCTACATACACCCAAACAAATGTAAAATGTTGTGTGGTGTGTTTGACAAAGAGTTTCTATTCAGATTTAGCTGAACCAAAGCCAAAAGATACCAAAGCAGCCTTGAGTTTCTCAAACCAAGCTCTTAGGTCCTGCTTGAGTTCATAGAGAGCTTTATAAAGTCTGCCAACCAGATTAGGACCCTCAGGATCTTTAAAACCATTGGTTGTATCATGTACACTTCTTCCCATAAATCCCCAGTTAAAAATGCATTACTCACAAATGGACCAGCCTCTGAATAAAACAATAGTCAAGACAATTCTGATTGTAGTTAGCTTGACTACTGGACTGAAAGTCTCAGTTAAATCAAATCCTGCAAGCTGGCGGAACCCCTAAGACACTAATCTGGATTTATATTTTAGAATATTGCCATATGGATTTTCTTCTACTTTAAAAACCCATTTACACCCAATAGTTGGTTTCTCTGGAGTGCTAGTAATTCATTTGTCATAGCATCCTTCTAATGAATCTGATTAAGAGCATCTTGAATTATAGTGGGGGTAACACAAATCTTTTAAAAAAACACGCAATATATATAGTACTGCTTTTGTACTATATATATACTGCTTTTGTGCGGACTGTTCTGTTATGTCTACTATTTATAAAAACAATAGTACAGAATTATGAACAATTAATATAATGACAGAATTGAAACAGAATTATAGAAATGAAATACTTACTAGAATTTGCAGAAATAATATTAGAATAGAAGAAATAATCCGAGCCGTGTTTAAAACAGTGTCCTTAAGACAAATTTATTCCCTCCACAAAGTGCCAAAGGTAATGAATAATTGTCTCCCAAGATAGAACGGATTTCCAAATTAATCAAGTAGCACAACAATGATTAATTTCTTCGAACACAATTATGTGTTTATACTCAACCAGACCAAAGAGATGATATGCAGGGATGTATGCAGTAGCAATAGAAAAAGGATTTATTTTTCTGGAAAAAGTGGCAGCATAAATTCGGAATTATGGGAGGGCAAATTTTCAGTAGTCAATTCTGTAGGGGGAATGTTTAATTTATAGCTTTTGTGTTGACTGTTGGAACAGTCAACCGAAATTAACTGTCAAAAACAGTTAATCAGTTAAACGAAATTAACTGTTGACTGTTGGCAATAACTGCCAACAGTTTATTAATTAATTAATTAATTTCGTAATTAATTAATAATTAAAGCCCAGAAAGTTAAATAAATTCGGCCCAAAAATGTAGGAGATTTTTATAAGCCCAAGCCCAAGCCCAAGCCCAAGCCCGAACCGAACCGAGCCGGCCGGACGGACGCCCGCGCGCGCGCGTGTGGACGTTTGACCGAAAGTCAACCCGTGCATAGCTTAGGTCATCTCCCCTTCAAAGAGTTGGGATACCCCCAAGGCATCCAAGCCTTAGTCCATACTTGGGGTGTTATTAACTCATCAAAATTCCACTACTCTTCCAATGTGGGACAAGAGTTGAAACATACCCAATTCATTAACTTTCATTGCTTTGTGAGTCACTTTGGGGACATATTTATCATTCATAACTTATTGAAATTGGACATATGAGTATACTACGTTAATCTCCTTGCGGAGGTGAACGCATTCGTATATGGTCCCACAATTTTCGTAGTGTGGGCCCCACCTAAATTTGAGCTCAAAGTTGCTCAAAAATCTGTCCAGAAAATCTGGACAGCTTTATAATACCCATTCAATTCCAATTTTCCAACAATCCCCCACATGAATGATATATCGCTATAAATAAAACAAAACAGATGCTTATGCAGATGCAGACACAAGTTGAGTAAAACTGAAGACTTATTGCATCGGGAGAAGTAGCCTAGTGGCCTTGAACTTCCCTTAGTGATATACTATCGGATGTACTTGGTTAATCAGTAGACTTCACGTCCTTGAACCGTCAACCGTTTTTGTAAACCTAGACAACAGTATTCACACAACAATTCTTCAACACAGTTGGTTCTCACGTTTGTGTTCATTTTGGCCGTGAACACCACTTGATTCCGCAAGTATTTTAGAGAATATGTCTTTCATTATTCTCATAGAAGTGGCCCCCTTCTTACTCACGTAGGTGACTTCCATAAAGAGTATTCTGCAATACCCCACTTAGACGTACTAAGATATAGATGTCATTAAAATCATAACTTATCCTAATTTCGCGATAGATGTGCACTGTCTCATCTTTGGAATGGATAGGATTAAATATCCTCCGGTGGTTACTGAATACAATGTAGTTCGGTTTGCCCATTGAACCTAGATCTTGGGATCTCCAGTCAGTTAGGTTGGGTTGCCACTATATTGATTCTTATTTATTTATAGGCTTTAGACCCATTCCTCTCGATGATCTTTCAACTTGCTCTCGGTTTAAACCTTTCGTTAGTGGATCCGATATATTATCTTTTGACTTTACATAGTCAATTGAGATAATTCCATTTGAGAGAAGTTGTCTAACGGTATTGTGTCTACGACGAATATGTCGTGACTTTCCGTTATACATGTGATTTTGTTCCCTTCCAATCGCTGATTGGCTATCGTAATGTACATATTGCGGGCACAGGTTTAGACCAATTTGGAACATCCTCTAAGAAATTTCGAAGCCATTCAGCTTCTTCTCCAGCTTTGTCTAGTGCAATGAATTCAGATTCCATTGTCGATCTAGCAATGCACGTTTGTTTTGAGGATTTTCAAGATACGGCTGCACCTCCGAGGGTAAACACATACCCACTCGTAAACTTAGAGTCTTTTGTATCAGATATCCAATTTGCATCGCAATGTCCTTCAAGAACAGCTGGATATTTTGAGTAATGCAATCCATAGTTTTGAGTATATTTTAAATAACCCAAAACTCTCAATATTGCTTTCCAGTGATCTCTTCCTGGATTACTCGTAAATCGACTTAGCTTACTTATTGAGTATGCTATGTCCGGTCGCGTACAGTTCATGATATACATTAAATTGCCGATAATACGAGAATATTCTAGTTGAGATATGCTTTCACCATTATTTCTTGCTAGATGTAAATTTACATCTACAGGTGTCTTGGTAGGACTAATATCATACTTCTTGAATTTTTCAAGTACTTTCTCAATGTAATGAGATTGAGATAATATAAGTTCATCCGATGTTCTAGAAATTTTAATTCCTAATATAACATCGGCGATTCCCAAATCTTTCATGTCAAATCTAGTACTCAACATTTGTTTTGTAGTTTTGACAATTTCCAAGTTACTACCCATGATAAGCATATCATCAACATAGAGGCATACAATGACATATCCATTATGAATGTATTTAAAGTAAACACATTTATCGCATTCATTAATTTTGAAACCATTTGATAACATTGCATTATCAAATTTTTCATGCCATTGCTTAGGTGCTTGTGTTAATCCATATAGTGATTTAACAAGCTTACATACTTTTTCTTCTTGTTCGGGAGCTTTGAACCCTTCAGGTTGCTCCATATAAATTTCCTCGTCTAGTTCATCGTTTAAGAATGCAGTTTTTACATCCATTTGATGTATTTCAAGTCCATTAATAGCAGCTATTGCTATTAACATCCGAATGGACGTTATTCTTGTTACCGGTGAATATGTGTCGAAGTAATCCAACCCTTCCTTTTGCCTATAGCCTTTAGCTACAAGTCTAGCTTTATATTTATCAATTGATCCATCGGCCTTCAATTTCTTTTTGAAGATCCATTTATAACCTAACGGTTTTGAACCTGGTGGAAGATCCATTAGTTCCCATGTATGATTTTGTAATATGGATTCAATTTCACTATTAATTGCTTCTTTCCAATTGGAAGCATCGGGTAAGGATATAGCTTCTTTATACGATTGAGGTTCATTTTCTAACAAATATGTTAGAAAATCCGGACCGAAAGAAGTCGAGGTTTTTGCTCTTTTACTACGTCTTGGTTCATCCTCTATTGATTCAATAGGTTGATGAGTACCACTTGTAGTAGCTTGATTTGTCCTTTTAGAAGGACCAGATTCTCGGGTCATGTTATACGGGAATTCATTTTCAAAAAATGAAGCATCCCTCGATTCAATAACCGTATTTACATGAATGTCCGAAATCTCAGATTTACAAACTAGAAATCGATATGCACTGCTATTAGTAGCATAACCGATGAATACACAATCCACGGTTTTTGGCCCTATTCTTACCTTTTTAGATTTAGGAACCATCACTTTGGCTAAGCACCCCCACACTCGTAAATATTTATAGGAAGGTTTTCGACCTTTCCATAATTCATAAGGTGTCTTGTGAGTCTTTTTGTGAGGTACTTTATTGAGAATGTAATTAGCAGAAAGTAAGGCTTCCCCCCACAAATTTTGTGGAGCTCCTGAACTTAATAACATTGAGTTCATCATTTCTTTCAAAGTACGGTTTTTGCGTTCAGCAACACCATTCAATTGAGGAGAATAAGGAGCGGTTGTTTGATGAATAATCCCATTTTCAGAACAAAATTCCTCAAATGGATATTCATATTCACCTCCTCTATCACTTCTAATAGCCTTTATCGTTTTGCTTAATTGATTCTCAACTTCATTCTTATATTGTTTAAATGCATTAATAGCCTCATCTTTACTATATAACAAATATACATAGCAATATTTTGTGCAATCGTCAATAAAAGTAATAAAATACTTTTTTCCACCTCTAGTTTGAACAAATTTTAAATCACAAATATCGGTGTGAATTAAATCTAAAGGTTCAGTTATCCTTTCAATAGAATGGAAAGGTAATCTAGCTAATTTAGATTCCACACAAATTTCACATTTATGATTTTTATCAATATTAAATTTTGGCAAAAATTCCAAGTTAATTAATCTACGCAATGTATCAAAATTAACATGTCCCAATCTAGCATGCCAAATATTAGATGACTCAATCAAGTAAGAAGAACTAGCAATTTCATTCATTGAAATAGATGTTTTAGGGGTTACAGTAAGAACATTGAGTTTAAAGAGCCCCTCATTTAGGTAGCCCTTTCCTACATACATGTCATTTTTAGACAACACAAAGCGATCAGACACAAACACAAGCTTGAAACCATTTTTAGTAAGGAGAGATCCAGAAATCAGATTCTTTCGGATATCAGGCACGTGAAGAACATTGTTGAGAGTAAGTTCCTTTCCAGAAGTCATTTTCAAAGCAATCTTTCCTTGTCCCACCACCTTAGAAGTGGAAGAATTTCCCATAAAAAGGTTCTCCTCATTTTCCAAAGGCTTATAGGTGGAGAACATCCATTTGTTTGCACAAATGTGTCGTGTGGCTCCAGTGTCCACCCACCATTCCTTGGTATTTCCAACCAAGTTACATTCAGAGACAACGGCAGAAAGATTCATATCCGCCAAATCATTGGTGATATTCTCACCCTCAGTCACATTTGCTTGAGAGTTATTTTTATTTTGCTTCTTAGGCTTACGACACTCACTTGAGCGGTGTCCCGGTTTACCACAATTGTAGCATTTGCCTTTGAACTTTTTCTTGTTATGTTTGGAAGTGCCTTCCCCATCATACTTTCGTTTGTTCTTCTTAGGACCTTCAACGACATGGACCTTTGTTTCCATCGGATTCTTCCCACTTTTCTTTTGAGACTCACGGTTGTCTTCTTCGATTCTTAGCCGGACCACCAACTCCTCCACATTCATCTCCTTACGCTTGTGCTTGAGATAGTTTTTGAACAAAGTCCAAGAAGGTGGCAACTTTTCAACAATTGCAGCAACTTGGAAAGTTTCACTAATTGACATTCCTTCAGCATGAATGTTGTGGAGGATCACTTGGAATTCTTGCACTTGCGAGATAACAGATTTAGAATCAACCATTTTGAAGTCCAGAAACGCCCAACGATAAATTTCTTCATCCCAGCATCTTCAGTTTTATACTTCTTTTCCAAAGAATTCCATAATTCCTTGGAAGTTTTGATAGTGCAATAGACATGGTACAAAGTCTTGTCCAAGTAGGCCAAAATATAATTTCGGCATAAGTAGTTCGAGTGCTTCCAAGCATCGACAGCAGCAACTTTTTCAGCGTCATCTCCCTCTTGAATAGAGGGGCAATCGTCATATACAAACCTGCCCAATTGGCAGGTAGTGAGATAGAAGTACATTTGTCCTTGTCAACGTTTGAAGTCAGCCCCAATGAACTTTTCCGGTTTCTCCCTATGTGGCATAGATACGGGTGCAGTCACATTTGTGTTGGTGACAATCAGTTTCGTAGGAGTAGTGTTCGTACTTTGTGATTCCATTTCTGTTACAAAAACAGAATTTTTATCAATAATAAAATTCATATATAATGAATTAATCAAAACAGAATACAAAATTCTGTGCACCAATTTCCTCCAAATATAATTCACAATAAATGAATTCAAAAAGAATTCAAATAATAATTCAGAATTAAAGTATAATATAAAACAGAATTCCGTACAAAACAGAATTAATTTTTTTATTTTTATTTTTTATTTTTTTTTATATTTTTTATTTTTTTTTTAAAATCTGTGTCACACTAATTTTTAATAATAAAAAGAATTCCGTACAAAACAGAATTATAATTTAAGATTAAAAAAATATATAGATAAACACTAATTTTTAATAATAAAAAGAATTCCGTACAAAACAGAATTATAATTTAAGATTAAAAAAATATATAGATAAACAGATTTTAACAAGAGTACACAAATAAAATTTTATTTTCTAAAACAGAATATAAAAACAGTATAGAAATTAATTTCTATATCAAAACTGTTTTACTAATTTCTACAATAAAGCAGTAAATTAATTCATTTTATTCTGTCAAAACAGATTTATTTCCAACAAATAAATTTTTGTAATAAAAAAATTCTGTACACTAAAAAACAGTAGAACAAATAAATTTGTCTTAAGATTGTTATGTCTACTATTTATAAAAACAATAGTACAGAATTATGAACAATTAATATAATGACAGAATTGAAACAGAATTATAGAATTGAAATACTTACTAGAATTTGCAGAAATAATATTAGAATAGAAGAAATAATCCGAGCCATGTTTAGAACAGTGTCCTTAAGACAAATTTATTCCCTCCACAAAGTGCCAAAGGTAATGAATAATTGTCTCCCAAGATAGAACGGGTTTCCAAATTAATCAAGTAGCACAACAATGATTCATTTCTTCGAACACAATTATGTGTTTATACTCAACCAGACCAAAGAGATGATATGCAGGGATGTATGCAGTAGCAATAGAAAAATGATTTATTTTTCTGGAAAAAGTGGGAGCATAAATTCGGAATTATGGGAGGGCAAATTTTCAGTAGTCAATTCTGTAAGGGGAATGTTTAATTTATAGCTTTTGTGTTGACTGTTGGAACAGTCAACCGAAATTAACTGTCAAAAACAGTTAATCAGTTAAACGAAATTAACTGTTGACTGTTGGCAATAACTGCCAACAGTTTATTAATTAATTAATTAATTAATAATTAAAGCCCAGAAAGTTAAGTAAATTCGGCCCAAAAATGTAGGAGATTTTTATAAGCCCAAGCCCAAGCCCAAGCCCGAACCGAACCGAACCGAGCCGGCCGGACGGACGCGCGTGTGGACTTTTGACCGAAAGTCAACCCGTGCATATCTTAGGTCATCTCCCCTTCAAAGAGTTGGGATACCCCCAAGGCATCCAAGCCTTAGTCCATACTTGGGGTGTTATTAACTCATCAAAATTCCACTACTCTTCCAATGTGGGACAAGAGTTAAAACATACCCAATTCATTAACTTTCATTGCTTTGTGAGTCACTTTGGGGACATATTTATCATTCATAACTTATTGAAATTGGACATATGAGTATACTACGTTAATCTCCTTGCGGAGGTGAACGCATTCGTATATGGTCCCACAATTTTCGTAGTGTGGGTCCCACCTAAATTTGAGCTCAAAGTTGCTCAAAAATCTGTCCAGAAAATCTGGACAGCTTTATAATACCCATTCAATTCCAATTTTCCAACATGTTCCACATATTAACAGTGCGGGTTGAACATGTATCATCAGACGATGAGCCCATAAATTATCGGCTAAAATATCGGCACTCTTTATTTTTTGGGCTCACCGTCAGGTGACACATGTCCAGTCCGCATTGTTAATATACAGGACAGTCCACACAAGAGCAGTATTATATGTATATATATATATATATATATATATATATATATATATATATATATATATATATATATATATATATATATATATAGAGAGAGAGAGAGAGAGAGAGAGAGAGACTCATACATACCAAGTATACATACTTGCTAGCGCAAACTTATTTTTCTAAAATATTAAAAAAATATTTTTAAGTTGAATTTTTTTATGTGGTATTTAAATATTTCAAGGAACCCATATAAAAAAATTAGCTCAAAATGACATTTTTTGCTATTTTAAAAAATTCAGTCAAACTTTCATAGCTTTTAAAGTGCTTTAAAATGTATGAAAGTTTGACCGATTTTTTTAAAATAGCAAAAATGTTATTTTGAGTTGAGTTTTTTATATGGGTCCCTTGAATTGTTTAAATACCACACAAAAAAACGTAACTCAAAAATAGTTTTTTACTATTTAAAAAAAATCGGTATGTATACTTGGTATGTACTAAAGTACATATATATATTGATATTGATGTCTAAAAGTGGAATGAGTCCAATTTTATAATCACATATAAATAATAAGATCAATCTAAACAAACACACTAGAGGTAAAGATTTTTTAAAGTGGTTCGGGTGTTAAAAACCTACGTCCACTGTTGGTTTTATTATTGATTCTTACAATAGCTCAGTATGGTGTGTGTTTTATTTACTGGGTCATCCCTGAGTTGAGGGAGATCCTGTATTTATAGTGGTGTGAAACCCTAGAGACGGAATGCCTTTATATTTTGAGGCATTTACATATCTATATAATAAATGAGGCTCTTGAAATTCAGCACTCGTCGCCATTCCATCCGAGTAACGTTTGTCATTCCTGATAGTCTGCATTCGAGAGTTGGTTGACATTCCAGCCGACTAAGTGTCTCTGATGTCGATCAACGTGGCTGAATGGCCACGACGTAGGATAACAGGTGTCTATCCACCTAAGAGAGTAATTTTTACAACAACAAAAGCTCCCAATGCTTCATGCTTGATGATTGATCGAAAGTATGGAGTATTTGTTCAGAATGTTACTCGCCATAAGATCTGAGACTACGTCGACAAGGGCACATGTCTCGGGAATATACAAAGAGATAACACCTTTGTGTTTCCATTGTCATCAATCAGGGCACTTACGGAGGAATTTTCCAATGATAGGAGCTACAACATCAGTTGGGAGTGTGACGGTAGGAGGCAGGATTTTCACACCGAATGTACGCAGGGGAGGTAGGGAAGGTACATCTCAAAACGAAGGATAAGGCAGAGTGTTTGCATTGACACGACAAAATCCACCTTCCAAACATGTAATTTTTTTTTACTAGCACTGTTGATAATGACATTTTTGCAAATAATTCAAATTTTTTCGAACCGTGAAAGGACACTGTTTGTTTCCGCTTTGGGAAGAATGCAACTGGTGGTAGTTCAATCGTTCGTGCAGTTAATCATATCGTCTCTGCTATTGAGGCAACTTATAAATAGGCAGAAATTTCCTTGCTTTTCTTTTTACTTTAAATCTTTTTCACTTAGAACTTTCTCTTATTTTCTATCTTTCTTTCTCTGATATCTTGCTGCCTGCTACCCGCCACCGTTTTTCCATCCTTGTTGTTGTCTTTAGATTTATGTAAGCTTTATTTCCCCATTTTCTCAATTTTTCACCCTTTTCTCTGTTTTAACCATGGTTTACTTCGTGGATGAGGGTTCATTAGAAGAGTTTAGGGAGAAAAGGAAGATTCCTTATTGGATAAGTCTAGAGATTGCTCAGGGTATTGTAAATGTTTACTCTTTAGCGAAGGGTCATTGGATTCCCACTCTTTTCATTGTTGAGTGTGGTATTACCTTTCCCCCAAATCCTCTCCTTCTTCAGTTTTGCCAATATTTCGATGTAGTTCCTGTTGGGATAGGTCCAAACACGTGGAGGGTGGTGAATGTGGTAAATAGGTTTAATGAGATTTATGGAACTTATATTAGGATCTGTTGTCAATTTTATCAAATACCGCAAGTGCACGGCTATTATAGAATAGTGAGTGTAACTACGGGTCGAACCCACGAGGATTTATCAATTTTTTTTTCTTCAAAATAATTGTAACTTTCCAACTAGACTAAATGGGTTTAAAGATGAGATTTAGTATTAAACTAAGCACATACACAACAAAAACTAGGAGTGCGAGAGATATAATCAAAGGAGTATGAAAACTAGGACGTTGGATCCATTTATCACGTTTAACTAATACTGTTCAATAATTTAAATTCGTCATTTCCGATTTTATAACTCAAATTAAATCGACTATCGTCGTATTTAATTCGGAAAAATAACACGTTATAAGTCCAAAATAAAATTTAATGTCTCTAAATTTGATCGCCTAAAATCCCTATTCCCTTAAAAAGTTCACTTTTAAATTTCAAAATATAGTCTTTAAGCGTGGGCTATCAATCAATTCAATAAAAGTATAACCCGTCAAAAAGTACTCATACTTAAAATAAAAAAAATGATTTTTTTTCAAACAATGCTGAAGGTTTAAAACGCACTCTCGTGTCGTTTTAAATGAATACCGATTTTTTAAAAAAGTATGTAGCACATATCGGGAACAAAAAAAAATTTAAATCACACACAATATTAATCTCACATGATAAATTTCTCCTAGTCATAGTAAGAAAATTAAGCGAGCATAATTGTAGACATAATAAATTTGCAAGAATGAATGTTAATTTTCATTAAATAAATAAACTTATAAAAAGTGTGTCACAAATATTCTTGACAGAATTCCTCTCACAAAATAATTATTGGCGCTCAAATATAAATAAAGCACTCAAACTAAGACTACCAACAATTATTCTAGAGTGGCCCTCTACAATTCTCTGAAAAAAATAATGAACTCAAGGGTACTATTAATAGGCTTAGAGGTAGGGTATTTGGATGAGATGCGACTCTCCCTGATTGGTTGTATTTGTGCTGATAATTATCTCATGGAATCTTGAAAAAGTTAGAGTTAATTATCCCCAATTTTGGCACTATTCACATAACTATTCACATCACCAACTTTAGTCGCATTTTTTTACCTCCAAAACATCAAAATCTCATTTGCCTCCGAACTTCAAGGTTGTGAGTCTTGTCAAGACCTTTCCGAAAAGCTATGATACGGCCTCAACGGACACTCGAGCGATTTTAGAAAAAATATTTAGTACAGTTGTGTCAACCGTGTCGTGTCGTGTTGCGTCGCGACGTATCCTGACAATTTTTGTACATCGACTCCTTTGTTGTCCAAATTTTCGGGGGTACCTATAAAAATGCAAAATATTTAGGGACACAAATATTTACAATTTACAAAATTACCTCTATTTGTATTTTAGCCCCCGAAATTCATTAATTGCTCGTTTTAATTAATAATTCAACCAAATTTCAGAGAGAACTTTATTTTGCCTAGATAAATATTTAAAAATTATTTTCAAGCCCATAAAGTTTTTGAAATTACAGTTTCACTCCCCAGAGTTATTAAAATCACATTTTAACTCAAATTTTATTCAAACTTGCATTTTTCTTTTAATTTACGAAAAAGACTTTAAAAGCTCATTATTTATGATACAACGGGCTTAACAAGGCCTAGATTTAGACATAATTCATGCAAAATAATGCACTCATCAAATACCTCCAAACCTAAACTTTGCTAGTCCTCGAGCAAAATTAAAATTTTAAAATCTAACTCACTTTAGTAGGGATCACGGTTGCACTTAGCATGTGCAATAAGCCTTTAAACCCCTATGTTACCCTAGTGGTCAAGTTTTGTCTCATGAGGGTTTGCAGTAATATACCCACAACATTCAAAACTTGACTCAATACAAAAGACTCAAAAGTAATATAACCAAGTTTGAATGCAAATGTCATAAATATAGTAGAACTTCACTTTTCAATCTCAACTTATTGTGTGTGTGTGTGCATAGCTAATATAATTGTCCATTTCAAAAGATTTGATCGTTATATTTCTTATCCAAAAGTTCGTTTTGATTTCAAAATCCCAAAGGATGTACTCACATTCGAACACTCAGAAATCGGTTGCTTTCTATCGGTATATGTGAATAAAAGAAAATTTAAATGAACAAATTTCACATATACATATGATAAAAAACGGACTTTTATAATGGATGAATATGATCTCATGAACGAAACATCGATTACTTTTTGAAAACATTGAATCGCACGATAGATCCTATTCATCTTCTCTCCACACTATAATTTCACTTGAGATCGATTAGGACTTTGGTTGTATTGTAGGCTCGGATTTTAGCTAGAAAGAATGAATTTGGAGTTCAAAAATTTCTGAGAATATAGAGATCTTTAGTATTTCGACTATTAGGCACTTTTTCTTTCAAGCACTATTTTCTTTTTCTTTCGCTTTTTCTTTTCAAACTCACATTTTGTTTTCTTTCTTTCTTTCTTACTCCTTTTTTTTTTCTTTTCACAAATTAGTTTTGCAACCTCTTTTTTTTTGCCTTTTTCCTACCGTAATTTTACCCTAGTATTCTCAGAAAATGGGCATGACTTCTTTTTATGGGCTTTAAGCTCCCAGTTGGAGCTGGGTAGGATAATGGATTTTAAACACAAGGCTTGTTTTCTTTTTGGCTCAAATGGGCTTGCAATGTAATAATGTAAAAAGGTTGGAGTTAGGCTTTATTTTTGGATTTCAAACGATGGCCTAATCTCATTTCTCAAGTTTCGTTAAGTCTATTTGTGTCTCGAGATGACTTACTAAGACTTCTAGTACTTAAGATTCACATTTTGACATTTTGTTTTCAGTAATTGAATAAAACAAAGAATTTGAGATCATCAATGAATTTATCATTGAAGGAAAGTTTGAGTTATTTTAACTCGGATTGATTTAAATATCTCAGAAACGATGAATGACACAATATATCACCGGCTTAAAATCTCCACATTTATTCATTAAGCACATTAACTTTTGCCTCAATATCCATTTTCGATCATATTATATGGCTAATGTATAAAAATTTCATAAGTTGAGAGATCCATGAATTAATTATATATTAAGAAATCATTCAAAACTCAATTATATTGAAAATCTTTTTGGTTTTTTTTTGTTTTTTTTTTTTTATTTTTTTTATTTTTTATTTTTTTTATTTATTTTCAAAAATACCATCCTTACCCCCAAACCTGAATTTTACATTGTCCTCAATGTATGCTCAAAATAAAAATATGGACAAAGTAAATAAAGTACAGAAATAAAAGGTCGATATTACCCCGTGAATTTTCTGTTGTGTTACCAACTTCCCACTGATCTCACATGCATTGCATCATAGATCAAAAGTATGAACAATTGAGAGTCAACCCAATTGACAGAGTATACACATGAAGCCATATAATGAATGTGGTGAGGGAAATTATCGAGGTGCGCCTTCACTTTATAACATAGATGGTCAGTCTCGAAGAGACTATTATAATGAAATTTCGAATGACATGCTAAGCCTAGGTTACCCTCAAACTCGAGAATGAATAAATCGGGCTCTAAATCAGACGATACTCTACTCATTTCCTCAATGTAATCCAAATTTTCAAATGACACAGGCGGACGTGGTGGAAAAGGAAAATGCGGTATGATAAAACATGCGTCACTAGGTGGAAATGCTCGAATGATTTTCTCAATCTCGTCACTAGTAGATAAAATCTCATGCGTCAGCATACTCTCAAAATGATCGGGTTTTCGTTCATAGAGAAGGAATTGATCTATCCTATCATCCTAGTCTCTCTTATCTAAATGACAAAAAGAGTCCAATAAAGATTGGACGTCAACACTAAGCACTTCATCAATCGGACCAAATTCTTTCTCAAAATCTTCAAGACTTGTATCTAGAGACAGATCAAGTGGCCAAGCATGTAGATTGGGTGTGTCACTATCCCGTGGGGTAGTGACATAGTTCACTTCTTGAACGTACTTGACTTTATTCTCTTCCTCATCAGACAATGACCTCTCTAAATTAAAAACATTTAAATCCATGGTAATGTTCCCAAGCGACAGTGTTAGTTGCCCACTACGACATCGAATGACAGCGTCAGAGGTGGCCAAAAAGGTTCGGTAAACGATGATCGGGATTTGTGCGGCTGAGTTTAGTACATGTTGCGTGTCTAAGACCATAAAGTCTACCGAAAAAATAAACTCACCTACTTTAATCAATACATCTTTTACAACACCTCTAGGCACCTTAATAGATCGGTCGGCTAAGGACAAGGTCATCTTAGTGGGATTTAACTCCCTCAAACCTAGTTTCTCGTACATGGTGTACGGCAGAAGATTCACACTTACTCGTAAGTCTAAGAGGGGTGTCTTGAAGCGATGCTTCCCTATCTCAATAGAGATCGTCGGTGTACCGAGATCCCTATACTTGACAGGAGTTCTATAGGAAATGATCGAGCTTGCTTGCTCGGCGACAAAAGCTTTCTTGGGCACGTTGGTGTGTCTCTTGAAGGTACAAAGGTCCTTCAAAAATTTGCATAGGGTGGGACTTGTTGTATACCGTCAAGAAATGGGATATTGATTTTTACTTGCTTGAATACTTCCAACATCTTATCAACTTGCGCCTTTTTCTTTTGGGGAACCAATCGCTGGGAAAATGGAGCTTTTGGAACATAGGTCTCTACAGATGGCTCGGAAGATAAAGGTGGGGAGGAAGTTTGATCCACTTATGGATCTTCCTTCTCCTTAAGTTTCTCGGATTCACTCGCGATAGGTGGTGAGACATTCTTGTCGACCTCCTTACCAGACCTAAGCGTGATGATTGCTTTGACATCCTCTTGGGTTTGTGATGAACCGACGTTATCTTCCACAAAATATTGACCTTTAGGTAAGTTACCTTTAGGATTGGGCACAGGTTGACTCGGGAATGTTCCCATGTTTCTCTCACTCAATGCGTTCACTAATTAACTCACTTGAGCCTCGAGTTCGGTTATGGATTGAGTGTTTGCATGCAAGCTCTGTTGGGTGGATTGGAGGAAATTTTGAGTGGTTTGATGGAATTGGAGGGTACTTTGGGCAAGCAAATTCATCGTATCCTCTAAAGCTTGGATCTTTTGGGAAGAAGGATACAATGGTTCGGAGACATTATTTTGGAAACCCGAAGGTGGATCACCAAAAGATTGACCTCCACTTTCTTGGTATTGACCCTTGGACCATGAAAAATTGGCGTGGTCTCGCCACCTTGGATTGTACGCATTGGAATATGGGTCATACTTTGGCCTATTTTGGTAAATGGCATTGGTTTTCTCGGTGAGTGTCTTGTGGGATGGAAGGGTGGGGCAATTTTCAACTAAGTGGTCGAATGCATAGCAAAGTATACACATAGGGGAACCTACATGTTGAACGACTGCAGATGCGGTACGATTACCCTCTTTGCTCATCTCTGAAGCTTCTAAACGTCGAGCCAATGTGGCCACTTTGGCATTTAAATCATAACTTTGTTCGACTTGGTGAGCAAAAACCTCATTGGACCTGGTGGGACTAAATTCTCTACTGGGTGCCCATCACTGGGACTTTTTCGCTATAGCTTCTAGGAATAACCACGCGTTGATCTCACTTTTCTCGGTAAAATCACCGTTACATATTGACTCGAGCATGGTTCGAGTATTAAAATCAAACCCCTCATACAAAATTTGGACTTGGCATCCCATCTCAATTCCATGGTGACGAAATTGCAGTAACAAGTCTTTGAATCTCTCAAAATACATCCACAAGGCTTCTCCCTCCTTTTGGATAAATGGATGGCGTGACGTATCGACACCATCTTTTGGTTGAGAAATAATTTTTGCAGAAAGGCGACACTCATTTGGTTCCAAGTGGTATGGATTCGGGTGTTAATGAGTTAAACCAACTCTTGGCTTTGTCTTTCAACGAGAATGGAAACAATTTAAGTTTGACAACATCATCGGTGAGTTGTTGATACCTAATGGTCCCACATATCTTCTCGAATTTCCAAATATGAAGGTAGGGATCCTCTTTATCGGTACCTCGAAACATGAGCAATAATTGGATTGTTCCATGATGGAATAGGAAATTATTCGCAGTGTAATCGGGTAAACGTATGCACGAAGGTTGACTAGAGCTGGTCGGGTAAAGATAATCTTTAAGGGCACGTGGCGTTAACTCCTCTCCCATTTCGGTGAATATCGAAAATCTACCTACGTAAGTATCGGGAATGCTAGACTTCGCACTCGACAAACGACCGGTATGATCTCGAAACCAACTTCGCATACACTGAGCTTACTCAACATTCTCTTTTTATTTTTATTTTTTTGATCGAATTTTATTTTTCTCTTTTTATTTTTATTTTTTTATGTGAAGAAAATTACAAAAAAAATAAATTTGACTCAAACCACGTAATTCCTAGCTAACACAAAGCAAATTGAATTATTTAATTTAGGTGAGGGGACGATCAACTACGGTTATCGCCTCAAATCCCATTTTTTCCTCCAGGTAGGTAGTCGGTACGAAGACACATTAAAAACCACCAATCCTAGACAAGGTGAAACATGATCGATTTAACAGGTTCGCATTGGGGTAACTTTTAATTCTAGAGTCGTTAAGAGGTTTCCTATAAGCTATGTGATATCCTAAAGTCAATGTTTACTTGATTTTAAATTAAATGTGATGGCCCGGGATATGCAAATACTAGGTTAATTAGTGATTTTCAGGCCAAGGAAGGGTGATGAGATCCCCACCTATCTCTTTCACTCGGGTTCTTACCCTTAAGTAAATTTTTCGACGTGCTAAATTAAATGCGAAATTAAATCACGTAGGAGCACACAAAAACGTACCTCCAGCGTGGACTTTTTAAGGTTACTTGTTTACGTCGGGTCGAAGTTTAAGTTGACGTCGATCGGAGGGAAACGCCACCTACGTTTCAGTCGTCCCCGAGAGTTTCTTGTGCTCATGGCAAGATTCCACATTTTTTTCTTCACGTTCGCGCATCGTTGAATACTTTCTTGAATTTTTCTTCACTTTTTTTCCCTTTTTTTAATACTCGAAAAAAAATAGAATTACTACTGGGAATAAAAATAATTGAATTTTTGGATTTTTTTTTTCTTTTTTTGTTTAGAGTCCACTAAATAAAAAAACGACTCTGGAAATTTCCATAAAAATACATTTATTTTCAAGTTTTTTCAGTTTTGATGTATTTTTGTGATAAACTAGTGCTAAAAGTGCTATTTATTAAAAAAAAAACTTAAATCTGATTTTTTCTCTCTTTTTTTTTACCCAGAAAAATATTGTTGTTGATTTTTTTTCCAGAAATTTCTCCTTTTTTTTATGAATTTTTACTAACAAAAGTGCGAAAAGTAAAAAAAAAACTACTCCAAAATTCACAACTTTAAAAAAAAAATTCGAACAAATCCCCAGCAACGGTGCCAAAAATTTGTTGTCAATTTTATCAAATACCGCAAGTGCACGGGCTATTATAGAATAGTGAGTGTAAGTATGGGTCGAACTTACGAGGATTTATCAAAAAAAAAATCTTCAAAATAATTGTAACTTTCCAACTAGACTAAATGGGTTTAGAGATGACATTTAGTATTAAACTAAGTAAACACACAAACAAAAAGTAGGACTATGAGAGATATAATCAACGGAGTGTGAAAACTAGGACATTGAATCCATTTATCACGTTTAACTAATACTGTTCAATAATTTAAATTCGCCATTCCCAATTTTACAACTCAAATTAAACTGACTCTCATTGTATTTAATTCGAAAAAATAACACGTAATAAGTCCAAAATAAAATTTAACGTCTCTAAATTTAGACGCCTAAAATTTATATTCCGTTAAAAAGTTCACTTTTAAATTTTAAAATAATCTTTAAGCATGCGCTATCAATCAATTTAATAAAAGTATAACCCATCAAAAAGTACTCATACTTAAAATAAAAAAATGTTTTTTTTTCAAACAATATTGAAGGTTTAAAATGCACTCTCGTGTCGTTTTAAATGAATGTCAATTTTTTTAAAAATTTTTTAGCACATATTGGGAACAAAAATGAATTTAAATCACATACAATATTAATCACAAATGATAAATTTCACCTAGTGCTAGTGTAAGGACACAAATTTCCAATTGAGTCTTAATGTAGTGTTTGTTCAATTCCGGACAAAAACATTTGAGTCATAGGATAGAATTCTTGACCATCCTTCAAGCCTATGACATACTAGAGTTGAAGACGTAGCGGTCAAGACTTATAAAGGTTCATCATTGTCGAGTTTCAAGTGATATGTTTCTACGTCATCAATATCATATTCCATTGTATCCAAAAGGTATGAATGCATTTCTATATAAATACAGGGATACTTGGAATAAGTTTATATTGGGTGTGTTTTATTTTAAACTAAGGTTTATTTTCAGAAGGTTTCTTTAAAACTTTAAAATAAAGTTTCTAGGCTAAAAATGGAATTTTTAAGCTTTCTGACAGTTCGTTTGATATTGTCATTCGAACGAGTTTGTCGTTCGAATGAGAATGTCGTTCGAACGAGTTTGCCAACGACTTTCCACAGGAACTTCGTTAGATAGTTCGTTCGAACGAAATTTCGTTCGAATGAAAATGTCGTTCGAAGGAGATTTCGGCAGAAACAGTTTTCGGCAGTTATTGGCATTTGCCCACTACTTGTGCCCACTGACTTTTGACAGTTTAAATCCATTTCGGGACGAGATTTTTTCAATGAACTTTTTTCCAACTCCTAGAGAGTTTTTGAGAGCTTAATTCTTTCATAAAAAGTTCCCTTGGTGTTTGTTATCAAAATTGATATATTAAATGAACAAAACTAAGCTTACACCCAATTGTTTGTTTTAATCCAAGTTTCTTTCTCTCTATATATATATATATATATATATATATATATATATATATATATATATATATATATACATCTTGCTTAGAGAGTTTATTTGACATCGGTTTATCTCTACACCTTGAAGAAGAGAAGTTTGACTTTGCTTCTACATCCCCCAAAGCAGAAGCTTGTTTGTTGTGACATACCCACTTGGAGAAAGGCTCCTTGTTCGGGTGGTGGTGACCAAAAAGTCCGATCAGTGGATTCGGAGACCGCGGTGGTGCTCCGTGGTTATCCGCTAGAAAGAGGTTTATACTAGAAAGAGCGTAGGGGCTTGGACGGAGTCAAGTCGAGTGTTGTAAGTCTTTCGTGTCTTGTACTTGTAAAATCGTATTTAGTGGATTTGACGCTAGGGTCGTCCGAGGTTTTTTTTCCCGTTGTGAGTTTTTTCTCGTACATCGCGGCGTAGTGGATCTTTACTTATTTTATCTTTTTGCAAATCTCACATTAGATGCATGATTAGGTAAAAAGATAAAATTGGTTTAAGTCACTACTTAATTAATTTGGTGCAAAATTTATTTGGGTAATGTTTAAATTAATTTAGTTCAAGTCACTTTCTTTAATTTGATAAAATTTGGTTTGGCCTAATTTGCAAAAATGAATTAATATTGGTAGGCAAATTTCTAGGACTTGGATTGAATTAATATGTTAAAGTGAAAAATACATTTGTTAATTAATTTAATTTCACTTTAAGTTGTGTTTAATTTTAATTTGGAAAGAAATTAAAATTAGTTAATTTGTTTAATTGAACCATCTCGCTTCCTCATCTCAAAAGGAAATTACTTTTTGTAATAAGATTTTAAAAATTGGGGGTCTCGTGTTCCAACAAGTGGTACCAGAGCATTGATTGAGAAAAGCTATCGCTTTTTCAAATTGGTATTAAAGTCGGAGCGCTAATTTATCGCGTCAAAGATCCATTTTTCGATTTTTATCATTTTTGTTCTCCTTATATTTTTAGGTGGTTCATTTTTTTAACTCACTCTAAATTTTTGTTTTGTATCTCTCGATGGGACGTCTTAATGATAATTTGTCCATTTCTAATGATAACGAAGTTTTTGCTATTTGAGAGGAATTTAATGGACTTAATAAGTGTAATGAAAAATTAAGATAATTAAATTTGAGATTTGAAAAAGAATTAAATTTCTTGAAAATGAAAATTTTTGTTTTAAAGCTAAAGTTGAATTTTTGCAAACATCGCTATCTGAAAAAGATATTTTTCGTGAAAAGCTCATGGTCATAAATTACAATTTTAATATTTTAGAAAAGTCCAAGAAAGAGAGTGATTGTCGAGAAAAGACTCTTAGGGACATGTTTGCTCACATTGAGGGAGAGCGTGATAACCTTCTAGGAGTTATAGAAAATTTAAAGAAGGAGTCGCGTAAAATTGAGGAGTTTAATTTATTACTTGAGTCCAAAATTTCAAAAATGAAAAATGACTTACAAGACTCGAGTAGTAGTTGTAATGATTCTAGCTCATCTAGTTCAAATATTTTCGTTACTAAAGCTAAAACCATTGTTTGTTTTAAAGGGTCAACTTTATCCAAGGACTTTAGGTAACATTCCTCATGTTTACACATGCTTGCATTGTGGTAGGAAAGGTCACCTTAGGTCATTCTGTTTTGATCTTAAAATAAGCCCTAGGAAGTCTAGGTTTAGCATTTCCTTAGTTCCCAAACCCCATCATTTTAAATATATATCTATATGGGTTAGAAAATCAGTTTTAGACTCTTTAGATATTAGACTTGTTGATTCTCATTTGCTTTCACATGACACATCCCTTGCTAAATTTAAAGGTTGAGTGTGTTAGTTTTGTTTGCATACTCTAGCTTTTGTGCTTCATATTATATATCATTACCACTGTTCTAAAAAACCCGCCTAGGCTCCGCCTAGGCACGCCTAGGCTTAAGGCTTGGGAGAAACGCCTCGCCTTAATTTTTTTACGCCTTATTCTTGGTAAAATCCTTAAGGCGCACTTTTTTCTAAAAATAACGATGCTTTAGTGAAACGATATCGCCTTTTAAAGAATTTTTTTACTAACCGGACCATTATTTCATCCAAAATAATCCAATAGTATTTTAATTTGCATATATTCGGACATATTTTTATAATATGTACAATTTTAGTATTTAATAGCCTTTTATGGTTTAAAAATATTAAAATATATTAAGAAGGCCTAAACGCCTTTTCACGCCTTTTTACGCCAAGGCCCGCCTAGGCTTCTAAGGCTTAAGGCCTGGCCTCCACGCCTCGACCACGCCCTGCGTTTTTTAGAACCTTGATCATTACTAGATGTATACATGTTTAGTCATTTTCTAGTCATTGCTTTATTTCATATCTCATACTAGAAATCATGACTTGTTTATCTTTTGTATTATACTTCTTTCATTTTAGTTTGCATTAAATGAAAAAATACAAAAAGATTTTTGTTTATCATTTGGGTTTTACCTTTTAGTAATTTAGGCTTAATGAAAAATACAAATGATTTTTGTGTGTCTTTTGAGTAAATATTTCTATTTTTGGTTAAAATTTTGAAAAACTCAAAAAGATTTTAGTTTGTCTGTATTTTGGTTTTACACACAATTTTTGGCATATGTTTGTGTTTGAATCCTCATTTCGCTTCCATGTGACTATAACTTTTGGTTAGAATACTAATCCTTAAAACGTTCTTTATCATGCTTACATGGAGTAGCTTAAGTTTGAATTGCTTAATGGATTCACTTTTATATGCCTTTACACACATGCACGAGCTTTTTGAACCTTAACGTCATATGTTATATTTAAGCTTTGTGAGGCATTCTCCTACCAATCTTGTCATCTACATGTTATGTGACTTAGGAGGATTAGTGCATGTCAAAATCCGTTGCACGTGAGATTTGTGTGATATAAAAATGTTATATATATATGTGCACGGGGAAGGGCTCCGAAAGGATTTATTATCTTTTGCGAATAGTAAGCCACCGTTTGTTTGGACCTAAAAGAAATACATGGTCCAAAGGCCTAAAAGAAATTATGGCATTAAAAGAAAAAATAATTTTCCAATGACTAATTTGTTTAGTTGATTTATTCATTCAAAAGAATAATATATATGCTTATTGAGGGAGTTTGAATGATATATCAACGGTTTGCACAATGTCCGTTTATCCTAGTTGTGCTTACAATGTCATGACTCTATTGGTTTGTAGAATCATCAACATGCTAGGCTGCTTGTATGCATTGTGTTTGTTTGTTCATTAGTTCACTTTATCCTTTCACATAAAGGCTAAATTCTAGTTGTAGAGGGGGCTTGCAGCTCAGCATGGCAACTCAAGCGTGACACCTTGGTGAGGCAGCTCAGCGTGGCAACTCATATTATAGCTTGTGGTTTTAATCACATCGTACTTTCATTATTGATTTCTGTAAGCTTTAACGATTGTAATGACGTAACGATAATAATGGAAGGGTTTGTATGAGGTCAAACGGTACTCGCGAGAGACCAGGCTTGGCAGGGCCTGGGAGAGCTTTCATGCTCTATCGAATGACCTCACTGTGGGAACTTTAGAGGGACCTGGTTTGGAGGATTGAGAAGTAAGGCACCGTTGGGGCTTGTCCTGACCATCTTAGATACACCTGGTAAAACACCGAAGGACCCTGACCGTGGAACCTCAAGCGGAGCAGCTTGGAGTTCTATCGGGCATTAAGTTATGGACCAAACAACCCTATACTTAATGTCACATCTACTATGGGTGATGTCACTAGCCATCTAAACGTTTGTCAGACATACACTTGAGTAAACCGCTGTGGTATTTGGGGCTGTCAGGTAGTTGGTGAACCACCTCTGCGACAACAAACCCCTGACACACAGTGGATAGGCAAAAGGCATGTCTTGGCATTTAATGTTTATGACGTGGAGACAACTAGTGCATCAGGCATTTAATGTTGTGACATAAAGTATGAGGGATGTCTTTCATACTCTTTAATGACTGAGTTGCCTCGGGGGTGGTGTGGGGGGCTATTTAAGGACCCCAACCACCTTTGAGGAGAGGATGATCTTTTTGGAGAATTAAGAAAAAGAGTCATTGCAAACTAAAGAGTTCACTAACTCACCATTGTCATTTATTGCGAAGCTTTTAATATTTGACAGAGATTCTTGAGGGAGTTTGGTGTGTTGCTACCTGCCTACCAGGATGTACCTAGGGTGCTTATTTTCCCTCTCCCTCTAGCTAAGTCACTTCTAAAGTTCATTATTATTCCCTGAGTCATACACGAGAGGCTTTGCGAGTTTAAACTGAGTCCATCTTCATTGAGTTTTGTGTGTGTGTTTCCTATAATTAGTCTAGGGTGTTGGCTAATTTAACCCGTGGTTACCATACTCAATAGGGGTTACGCCTCCACATATATAATCTAAAGTACCCTCTTACATTTGGCGACTCTGCTGGGGAGGCATCCTCCTAGAGAAGGAGTATGGCGCAGGATAACGCTACTAGAAGACTCAATTTTGATGACATACAGCATAATGAAGAACAAGCTGCAAGGGAACAGGAGGCCTTAAGAGATGGGGCTCCTCGGGGAGAGATACCGCTGGCTCCAATAACGATAGGCGTCCCAGGGGCTGCACAACCCTCCACGAGCGTAGGGCTGGGACCTACCCAGATGGCGCTCCTCATGAGCAAATTTTACGAGTTTTTGCAAACCCCAGTAGCTTCCACTATGCTGGGAGGATTGGAGACTAGTGCCTTCGTGACACCAGGAGTGGCCCCAGGGGCCCCACCAGGGGCAGGCGTTACGGGAGCGGTACCAGCAAGTGTACCCTCTGTTGTGAATCCCACTATGGGCGGCTCAGGCGTTTCAATGGCGCAACCGATAACGTTCGCTCCAGTTGCAACAAGCGCTCAACCATCTGCTCCGTTGCAGGTGGCCCCAGTGGCCTCGCCCTTGGAAGAGATGAGAAAAGAGATGCAGAAGGAGATGCTGAAGTTCATGCAGTCTTCCTCGCAGGCTGTGGGCGAGGTGGCAGCAGTCTACGACGACTTCCGGACACCTTACCCCCAGGAGTACAATGACGAACCCTACCCGAAGGACTATATTCCCCCTACCTTTGAAAAATATTCAGGGAAGGGGGGGAACCCGAAGGAGCACATCAAGCGTTTCGTCGAGCACCTGGGGGCGCATTGCAATGACAAAAAGCTTAGGCTGAGGGAGTTTTCCAAATCCTTGACTGATAAGGCCTACACTTGGTACTCTCACCTGCCTCCCAATAGTGTCTCCACGTGGGAGGAGATGCACGTGTCGTTTGTCCGAAAGTTCTTCTTGGCAGAAGATGAGTTCACCCTAACCCAACTTGGCAGGGAGAGGCAAAGGCCAGGAGAGGAGGTAGTGGCCTATATCCGAAGATTTAGAGAAAGGTCCCTTGACGTGAGGGAAGAAGCTAAGGAGGCCAGGTTACTACAAATTTGTGCTGAGGGATTACTTCCTGAGTATATCTGTCACTTGATCAATGAGACACGCGAGGGAACTTTTTCAGCTTTCTTAAAATCTGCAAGAAATATATCGTTGGTGGTGCGACCTAGCCCGGTAGTAGCCCCCATGATGTTCAGACAGACATTACAACCCCTCGGGGAAAGGACACAGGCCCCACGGGTAGGATATGTCGAGAGAGAAGATGGGGGCAAGGCTCAGAGGAAGGACAACAAAAGAAAGTTCGGAAGGGATAGGGAAGACCCGCCACCGTTGCCTTGTACGGTGGAGGAGGCTATGAGTTGCTATAACGCAATGGTCCAAGGCGGAACGGTTTACGAGCCAAAAGGTGTCCCGATAGAGGAGCCCGACGTGGCAACTAGGGCCAATCCCAAATATTGTCAGGTGCATCGAAAGGTCCAGCATCCAACAGAAAGCTGCTTCACGCTGCGAAGAATCATAGACAAGTACGTGAAGGCGGGAACGCTGCAAATTCCCCCACAAAACGTTAACAATAACCCGCTCCCGGCGCACGGGGCCAATGTTGTGACGGCCTATGATGAAGAGGTAGAGCGAGAGGGGAGAGGGGCAACGAGGGAGTTCGATAAAGCACTTGAGTATTGCACTAGAGGAATGGCCAACGTAGTTCTGGCGTATGATGAAGCAAGTGCTAGGGACGCAGAAGACGCCTATAGCGTTGAGGGCGAGGAAACAGGTCCAATCATAGAATACAGCGCAGTTTCAAAATCCCCAAAGTTCGCTTGGTTCTTCGATCAAGTGGGGATACCAAAGGAGAGCAGACTGGAGATAACTCGGGCGATCCTTGACATCGCGAAGAAGGACGCGGTTCCCTCGCTGAAATGGAGAGGACCCATGGCGAGGCTGGTAAAAAAGTTCCTATCAGAGGTGACCTTCAGCGATGCAGATAGAGCTGTAAGGTTCCCTCATAACAGGCCCTTGTATGTGACGGCCAGTATCAACGGGGTTAGTTTTGCAAGAACGCTTATGGATGGGGGTGCTTCCATCAACATTATGCCGATCAACTCCTTCCACGCAGCTGATATCCCAGAAGAAAGGTTGGTCCCCATGCCTCTGGTAATCTCAGGGTATGACAACCAATCTTCCAAATCCATTGGGTATGTGAATGTGGGAATTGTAATGGGAAATCTGAGTTCCCACATCAAGTTCCATGTAATAGAAAGTGCAACTTCCTATCATTTACTAATAGGAAGAGTATGGATGCACAATCAAGGTTTAGTTCCTTCAACATATCATCAATGCGCCAAGGCGAATGTTAAAGGAACAGAAGTGACCATTAGGGCTACAAAAAGGCCCTTCGCCATCGAGGAAGCTCACTTTGTGGATGCGGCCTTTTATACGGAGTTGGAGGAAGATGCTCGAGTCCTAACAAGAAGAATGGAGGGGGCATGGGTTCCCTCGATCAGAGATAGAATGGGGCCTCTGAACGAGCAAGGCAAAGAAGCCGCGAATAATGAAGGGGTGGGGGCCGAAGAAACCCATCAGGTGATCCCTCGACCCCAAGGTACTACGAAGCAGCTCAAAAACAAAGTAAAGCTTAGAATGGATCCTGTGGAGCATGAGGTCCAACGGCAAAGCGTGCTGAGTCGCTTCTCAGGAGGAATAATCGCTGAGGCTTCGAGAGAAAGGAAGAGGAAGGCCTTGGCAACAGCTACCAACAGGCAATGCAAGAAGGTGATCACTGAGGAGGGGAAGGTGGTATACCGTTTATAACGATGTGAGCGGGCGGCCGAAGAGACCGAGGATGGGGCTGACCCGTTATATGAGTGTTTCTTGATAGATCAACAGGGACAGTGTATGGTGATAGACAACTCCAACATACAGGAGTTCGTGGAGGAGGTCGCCGAAGAACCAGACTACATGGCAAATCAACCGAAGCCCCAGGCACAAGTGTTGGAGCGGTTGAACCTGGCAGAAGAAGGGGAAGACCCAAGGCCCATCTTCATCGCGAAGGATCTCGGTAAGGCGAAGCAAGAAGCCCTGGTTGGGCTAATCCGGGAGTTCATAGATGTCTTTGCGTGGAAGTATACCGAAATGGAAGGGCTAGATGAGGAAGTGAGCTGCCACAAGTTAAACGTGACACCTTCAGCCATCCCGGTAAAACAGGCAACAAGAACTTATAAACCTGAGTTGGATTTGAAGATCAAGGAAGAGGTTCAGCGTTTATTGACAGCAGGATTCATCAAACCAATACAACATCCCCTGTGGCTATCTAGCATTGTGCCAGTAGGGAAGAAGGACAAGAATCAAATAAGGATCTGTGTGGATTTTAGAGATTTGAACAGGGCTTGCCCCAAAGATGAGTTCCCTCTACCTTCCATCGATAGCTTGATAGATGCCACGGCTGGACATGAGATGTATAGCTTCATGGATGGGTACGTTGGGTACAATCAGATCAAGATGGACCCCGTGGACGCAGAGAAAACGGCATTCAGAACCCCGTTGGGCAATTTCATGTACAAAGTAATGCCGTTTGGACTTAAGAACGCGGGAGCCACTTATCAAAGAACAATGATGGCCATTTTTCACGATTTCCTCCACAAATTTGTAGAATTCTATGTGGATGATTTGGTCATCAAATCGAAGAAGGAGGAGTCCCACCTAAATGACTTAAAGAAGGTGTTTACTCGATGTAGGAAGTATAAACTAAGGATGAACCCATTGAAGTGCGTCTTCGGAGTAACATGTGGGAAGTTTCTAGGCTTTGTGGTTGATCGACAAGGGGTGCAGATGGACCAGGATAAACAACGCGCGATCTTAGAAATGCCGTACCCAAGAACGGCGAAGGAGCTGAAGAGTTTCCTCGGTAAAGTCTCCTACCTTAGAAGATTTGTACCAGGATTGGCCGAGGTAACACACCCGTTGATGCAACTGCTGCGAAAGAACACAAAGTTCAGGTGGGAAAAGGATCACCAGGAGTCCCTCGATGAGTTGAAGAAACTGCTCGTGTCACCACAAATCATGGTTCCTCCACAGGCAGGAGCACCGTTGCAGCTATACCTCACCTCCACTACAAGGTCCGTTGGAGCTTTGCTGGCACAGGAGATCGACGGGCAAGAACGGCCAGTGTATTACCTCAGTAGAATCATACAGGGGCCGGAGATTAGATATAGCAACCTAGAAAGGCATTGTTTGGCCTTAGTCTTTGTAGCACAAAAACTTAGACATTATATGCTGTCTTTTACAATTCATATTGTAACTAGATGTGATCCTATTAAGTACTTGTTGGCTAGAACTATCTTGATTGGCAGGGCAGCTAGGTGGTTCCTTATTCTCTCCGAATATGATTTAAAGTGTGTGGTTCCTCGTGCTATCAAGAGCCAGGCGTATGCTGATCTGTTGGCAATCTTTCCATCAGGAACGTTTGAACCACCTAAAGAAGACATTCCGGGAGACGACTTACAAGCCAACTATCTGGACACAACCGATGAGGAATGGACGATGCAGTTCGACGGGTCTTCGGCTGAAAAAAAAGGAGGGGCAGGGGTCATCCTTTCAAAAGGAACGGAGGAAATTTGCCTTTCCTACAAACTAGATTTCCCTTGCTCCAATAACGAAGCAGAATACGAAGCGTTGGTGCTAGGGTTGCTGGAGGCTCTTCGAAGGGGAATTCGTTCACTCTGCATCAAGGGTGATTCGAACTTAGTAATTCAGCAAGTTAATGGAGAATATGCGTTGAAACACATGAATTTGGCACCATACAGAACGATCATTCAAAGGCTCCTCAGCCAGTTCCATCGGGCCAAAATCAGAAGACATCCCAGAACAATGAACCGACATCCAGACGCTTATGCCACTATTGCTCAAAAGATGGTCATGAGGAGCGATACGACTATTGTTACGATCCAACGAAGAACAGCTCCTTCGGTGATACAGTCAATACTACCGACGGAGGGAGACGCGGGTTGGAGACGAGAGGTCAGGAAGCAACTGGAGTCTGGCGAAGGAGCTATGGGACTCAGAGAGTTGGCCCAATACTTTACAAACCAGGGAAATCTTTACTTCAGAAATGCAGGGGGATGGTTATCGAGATGCATTGGGCCAGAGGAAGCAGAGCGGAGGTTGAAGAAAACACATGAGGAGCACTGCGAAACAACTGAGATACCTCTTTATAGGAGAATTCAAAGAGAGGGATATTTTTGGCCTAAAATGAAACAGGATGCGGCAGAACTACAACGGAATTGTGATAAGTGTCAGCTATTTTTCGAAGCAGCTGAGTGCCATTTCATTGAAGCCCAAACAGACTGGAGGCGGCCCTATATCGACTTTATTCAGGATGGAATTGTCCCAACGGAGAAATTGGATGCGATGGGGCTAAGGCGAAGGGCCCCGAGGTTCTATATCCAAGAGGGGCAGCTTTACCGAAGGGGGTACTTCAACAGGCCGTTGCGTTGCATTACAAAAGAAGAGGCAACTGAGGTCCTCAAACAAGCCCATGACCCAGCTCACATGGGAGGGGCCAAGTTATATGATCAGCTGATGACGTTGGGGTATTATTGGCCAACGATGGAGAAAGACTCCGCCGAATTTGTCCGAAAATGCAAGGCTTGCCAGCTTCATGGAAATATGATCCATGCCCCATCGGTGGACTTACACTCTCTGGCAACGCCTTATCCTTTCCACACTTGGGCGTTCGACCTCGTGGGGGCGATACATCCTTCGTCGAGGGGTAAGATATGGATACTGGTAGCAACGGAGTGCTTTACAAAATGGGCTGAAGCAATACCACTTAGAAGGGCCACGGCTGGAGTAGTGAGTAGCTTCATCAGAGAGTATATCATTTGCCGTTTTGGGATCCCAAAGGTTATTCTCTCAGATAATGGGACTCCCTTCGTCAACTCAGAAGTAACGATGCTCACAGACAAGTACTCCATTGTTCATCACACTTCAACGGTAGCATACCCGAAGGGGAATGGTCAGGCTGAAGCAACTAACAAAACTCTGGTTAATATCTTGGCTAAAACGATGGAGGACTTTCCAGGATCGTGGGATGACAAGATACCAACAGTGTTGTGGGCCTATCGAACGACGAAGAGGAAGCCCACAGGGTACACTCCGTTCTCCCTTGTCTATGGGGCTGAGGCAATTCTTCCAGTAGAGTTGGAAGTTCCCTCGGCTCGATACGCCTTGCGAAGCAGCATGCTCCCTCAGAACAGGCATGTGCAGTTGGAGGCATTGGATGAACACAGAGACAACGCGATGCAACATTTTCAAATGTATACAAAGCAGCTCTCTAGGGCATATGACAACATGGTAAGACCAAGGAGGTTCGTGGAGGGAGATCTCGTTTTGAAGGCAGCAGTGAAACACATTAGGGGACTTCCTCTGCCAAAGTTCGCAGCCAATTGGGAGGGGCCTTTCATCGTGAACGAAGCTCATGATTCAGGTTATTGCCTAATTTCTAAGTTGGAGGAAGATAGGCCATTCAAAATTAACAATAAATGGCTGAAAGTATATCATGTGTAGACAGTTTGTTTGTACCATCGATGTATTGGGTCTTCTTATTATGAATATACAAGTTTTACTGATGATATGAAATATAGACATTGATATGAAAGCAAGCATAACTCAGAGACAAATTAAACAACGTACATTCTTCCATTCATTAAAGAAGAGAGCATTACAAGCAAAATAGGGAACTACTGCCCAGGAATTACATGAATGAAAGAAAGAAAATATGTACAGGAGTTTTACTATGCTAGGAGAAACCACAGATCCGGGGAAGAGAAAAAATCCCCGGGGAGGCTCGAAGAAGCTGATGCAAACGAATTTTGAGCCTTGACAGCAACCTCTAGCCTGGTTTGCACCTGGGCGCGTTCAATAAGGAGCTTTTCCCGTTTTAGCTTAGCCAAACGCAGAGCTTCTTCGGCTTTCGTTACTTCTTCATCGGCCGATTCCAAAAGAGGTGCCAGCTCGGCTAACTTAACCTCCTCAGCCCGTTGGTCCTCCTGGTACCTTATCAACACTTCCCTCTGGCCGATCAGTTGCTGGTTCTTCAAAGTCTTCAGATGCGTGATAAGCCAGTCAAAACGGAAACCATCACGCCCCAACTCCTTCAGAAAACCTAGAAATTGGTTGAGAAGGGATCTGGTAACACTGGCAGTGGGGGTACTAGCAATTTCAGCAACAACGATCGCCATGCCTTGCAGCCTGTGACTCATCACATGAATATTTGAGCGCAGGCAATCCGGTGTGAAGGTCTCAGGATGGTGATCCACCAATTGTTCAATCACCAGCCGATGGTTGACGGGCATTTGAGGAGATTGTCGAAGCACCATGAGACAGAACGAGTGAGGAGCTAGGTCGGGAAGAGGGACCTCACACCCAGATTCGCTCTCAACTGCAGCACCAGTCGTAGAACCTTGATCATCATGAATAGAATTTTCCGAAGCATCAGGTTCTCGGAAGGGCGAGCCTACAGGTGAGAGGACTGGGGGCGAATCTCCCCGAGCAACCTGAAAAGAAAAGCCCAAATAAGGTGGAGTTTATTGAAAAAAAAACTTAACAAGCGTTTTTCGTTGTTAAGTCACCGTTATAAGGTGGAGTTTATGAAAAATCTTAACAAGCGTTTTCGTTGTTAAGTCACCGTTATAAGGTGGAGTTTATGAAAAATCTTAACAAGTATTTTCGTTGTTAAGTCACCGTTATAAGGTGGAGTTTGCGGAAAAAAATCTTAACAAGCGTTTTCGTTGTTAAGTCACCGTTATAAGGTGATGTTTATGAAAAATCTTAACAAGCGTTTTCGTTGTTAAGTCACCGTTATAAGGTGGAGTTTATGAAAAATCTTAACAAGCGTTTTCGTTGTTAAGTCACCGTTATAAGGTGGACTTTATGAAAAATCTTAACAAGTGTTTTCGTTGTTAAGTCACCGTTATAAGGTGGAGTTTGCGAAAAAAATCTTAACAAGTGTTTTCATTGTTAAGTCACCGTTATAAGGTGGAGTTTTATGGAAAAAAATCTTAACAAGTGTTTTCGTTGTTAAGTCACCGTTATAAGGTGGAGTTTTGTGAAAAATCTTAACAAGCGCTTTCGTTGTTAAGTCAACATTATAGGATGGAGATTATGAAAATCTTAACAAAAGATAGGAGGAAAGATATACCTCAGTCACAATGGGAGCATTCGAGGCAGCCTCAGGGACAGGAACCGTTGGGGGAGCAATTATTAACCCAGATGCCATAACGGGATCCCTGGACGCAGAAGCCTCCACGCTTGTCCAAACTTGATCACCCGTGTAGGGCACAAGGGCAAGCATATGGGGTTCATCACGAGAGGACACGGAGCCCTCAAACAAAGCCACATCAGGATGGGGTGTAAACACACCAACCTGGGCCCTCACTACAGGAGTTGATGCAAGATCGGGAGAAAACTGTGCACAAAGCCAAGTGTTAGAAAAGAAGAATGGGCACAGAAAATATGAAGAAATAGCTCGACGTGTTGCTTACCTCAGTTATGGTGCTAAACAAAGGAATGACAGTCGGGGGTCTCATCAACATCGTTCGAAGAAGAATACTTTCCAACAACGAAGACACTTCAACCTGGGGTACCCAAAACATATCACAATTCAGTAAGCCAAATAAGGAAAGAATATGACTGAAAGAACTACAACAAACAAATTACAGATCACATCATACCTCGGGTTCACTCTCCTCAGTAAGTACAAGGGGCAGAGGAACCTCGGATGAAGCCTGTAAATCTGAAGGGACCAAAGGTGTTATCTCGGGAGATGCCACTTCGGGCAGGGTCATCGCTTCAGGCAAGGAAGCACTCGCAGGGTCAACGGCATCACCTCCCGCAATGACATCCCTCGCACGTTGGCTGACTAAACGACGAGAATACGTAAGCCCTGTCATGGGGGAACGGGGAGGAGTCACATCGGTATGAGATACACCGAAGCGTCCCCCCACAAAAGGGCTCACGGGAGGACTGGACGAGTCTGGTTTTTCTATTTCAACCCCCTGCAAAACAGTTGTCAAAGAAAGGGGGCGAGGGATAAGCATACACACAAGCAAAGACAGTCATCCTCAAGCAAAAAGGGGATAATAATTAAGTCAGCAATGCATACCTCCGATTCAGAAGGAGAACGAGAGGGCACAACCACGGGCGAAGTGGGAGGAGTGGCAGCAATTGAGGGGGCAGAGGTTGATTGCACCTCAGGGGTCAGGCGTACTTCAGGAGTCCGTTTCTTCTGGGACTTGGTGCCCAGAGTCTTCTTTCTCGAGCTAGCTGCACTAATGCTGACGCCTTGAGGAACCCGGGAACTCTTCCTCTTTTTGGCCGTTGGCTCTGAAGGATCCACCACCACCGTGGGGAAAGCAGCGGGGGAAGGGGCAACGACCGCATGCCGTTGATACTCAGCATGTATTCGGTCCAGTTCTGCCTGGGCCTCCTTCCTCACACGCTCAGCCATCTCAGCAGGCATGGGAGGAGGAACGGATGCTATAGGAAGAGCTGCCACGGGAGTTTGGGGCTTCTGGGACTTCGACTTTGATTTTGATGTCCCACTCTTGGCCGTTCTTGCTTTCTTAGCAAGAGGTTGAGAAGCCCCCTCATCGGTAGTAGCTGCAGCAGAGGGGGCAGCCTTCTTTGCAGCAGCAGTTTTGGACTTAGGCGTGGCAACTGGGACCATGGCACAAAGTGGGGGAAGCTCCTTGGGAGGTGCTTTGTGGGTTGAACTTAGAGGGAACTCTATCCCAAGCACAGAGTTGCCCTTTAGCCCCAACTCTAGGGCAGAAAATGAGCAAACAGGAGGGTACACTGGCTCTTGCTCGATGAACTTAGCAATTTCAGCTAGTTGTCTTGGCCAATATTTGGTGGCAAAAAGAGGGGTCACATCCCCACGCCTAGTAATACTAGGAATGGTGACACGCCCAGCCATTGCTGAGGATATCCCCCACGCAGCAGTTGAAGAAAACAACGAACATGCCTCGGCAAAGGAGACTTTGGGGTTTGACGATTGGAAAACTGGACGTGGCACCCCCTGGTCAAACCCAAACTGACGGCTGCATCGGTTGGGGTTGTAATGCTCGCTCGAGTATCCCCACTCGGTGTATGAGGGCAGATATCCAGGAGAAAGAAGAAGAACTACGGCCAGCGAGGGGTCCTCGATGTCAGGAGAGGGATCCCGTATCATTCGGGCATCAGGATGAAAAAACTTACAAGTGTGAAAAAAGGCCTCTTCTTGATAAGGCCTCATAACGAAGCTCTCAAAACGGTCAATCACTGAAATCAACTCCTTTCGGCTTTGCCTCTTATGGTAAATAAAGGACCGAGGAGGCAGAATTGATTCAGCCGAAGGAGGTCGGTTGGACTTGGCCGCTACGGCAGGAAAGCGGAAGTAAAGAAAGCTAGTCAGAAGCACGCTATTGGCGAAATTGGCTAAGTTATAACGACCAATAGAGCGTTCCATGTCGAATAAAGTCCTGTCTAACCAGGTGTACAAGGATCCCAGGGCAATTGCAGCCAGGGGAAGCTTTATGCCTCGAGCTAGGCGAAGGGACAGGTTGATGAGGTCTCTTCGGGGCTGATCATTAGGCTTGCCCGTCAAAAAGAAACGGGACAAAATCACAAGAATGTAAGCGGCAAGCTCCAACGAAGTACCTTGACCAGGGGCAGTTGATGAAGAGCTGCCTTCGCTGGAACTCTGGAAGAAATAGTTGATCAGGGGAGAAAAAGTAGCTTTGTTGGAAGAGCCGATGCAGCTTCGGCATATGCGATCCAACTCAGAACGATCCGCAGTCTCTTGAGCATCAAGAGCTTCATCGGTGTAGGGCTCATGGCCTGTTGCATCGAGGCCCAAGAGCTCACACACATCCTCCAGAGTTATGGTAAACTCACCCCAGGCAGCAATGAACGTATGAGTATCCACGTTCCATCGAGAGATCAAGACAGGAAGGGCAGCATTGTTCTTTGAAATGGTGAACTCACCAAACCATTTAGCCCGTTGCAGTCCAATCTTGGTAAGAATATCAGCATAGGAACTCTGCATGTGCGAGTTCCAGGCAGCAAAGTGGGCGGGGGATCCCCCGGGTGCTTCGAAATCAATGTGGGACCATGGAAAGTCCCCTCGCTCTAAGCGAAATCTCAGAGTTCCTTCTGGGGGCAAAAATCCCCACTTAGACACCTCTTCGTCTTCATCACCCAGCAACAGGGCGTCAAACTTGGAGGAAAAGCAAACAGCCTTACAGGCAACAGCAAAGCCATCACCCTCCCCAAAAACGGGAGAGCGACGGTAAAATCTCAGCTGCTCTTGGCGAGCAGCACCCCGGGCGGAGGCAGCAGTGGTGGTGGCAGACGGAACACTGGTGGCAGAAATGGTGGGGTCGCTTGAAGACGCCATGGCAGAAATGGTGCTTGAAGACGTAACAAAGAAGGTTTTGAGAAAAAAGGGATTGAAGGCAACACTGGAGACGAACGATCACAAGTAGTGATTATAACTCTCTGCAACAATGGCGTATCTACCTCTCTCTCTCTCTTTATAAGAACAGAAGCGATAGCCTGAGGAAAGAAGGTAACAATGAAGTAGGAAAGAAGAAGTAGAAGCAGACCCTTTAGGCCCACGTGGTTAAGGTTCAAAGTATTTTGGAAAAATGGCTGTTGAGACTTTCGAGTTTGGCGTTTCGATTTTCCCACCCTCGCACGTGCACGGCCGCCTGTAATCATTTCACAAGAACACGTGGCACTTCGGGAAGTGCTGTGACAGTTGAAAAGACAGCGCACGTCACTAATGAAATGATGCATAGAGAACAGGAAGCGTTGCCTTGCTCAGCAAGTTTGAGTTTTGGCGCCAATCTCCTTGTCAGACTTACCCAACGGAGCCACAACGAAGAAGATGTTCCAACGGTTACACAAAGAAAAATCCATCAAGATGAGCCATTTCGTGCAGACATTTCTTGTCCCAATAAATCTCTCCACGAGGGGGCAAATGTAGAGGGGGCTTGCAGCTCAGCATGGCAACTCAAGCGTGACACCTTGGTGAGGCAGCTCAGCGTGGCAACTCATATTATAGCTTGTGGTTTTAATCACATCGTACTTTCATTATTGATTTCTGTAAGCTTTAACGATTGTAATGACGTAACGATAATAATGGAAGGGTTTGTATGAGGTCAAACGGTACTCGCGAGAGACCAGGCTTGGCAGGGCCTGGGAGAGCTTTCATGCTCTATCGAATGACCTCACTGTGGGAACTTTAGAGGGACCTGGTTTGGAGGATTGAGAAGTAAGGCACCGTTGGGGCTTGTCCTGACCATCTTAGATACACCTGGTAAAACACCGAAGGACCCTGACCGTGGAACCTCAAGCGGAGCAGCTTGGAGTTCTATCGGGCATTAAGTTATGGACCAAACAACCCTATACTTAATGTCACATCTACTATGGGTGATGTCACTAGCCATCTAAACGTTTGTCAGACATACACTTGAGTAAACCGCTGTGGTATTTGGGGCTGTCAGGTAGTTGGTGAACCACCTCTGCGACAACAAACCCCTGACACACAGTGGATAGGCAAAAGGCATGTCTTGGCATTTAATGTTTATGACGTGGAGACAACTAGTGCATCAGGCATTTAATGTTGTGACATAAAGTATGAGGGATGTCTTTCATACTCTTTAATGACTGAGTTGCCTCGGGGGTGGTGTGGGGGGCTATTTAAGGACCCCAACCACCTTTGAGGAGAGGATGATCTTTTTGGAGAATTAAGAAAAAGAGTCATTGCAAACTAAAGAGTTCACTAACTCACCATTGTCATTTATTGCGAAGCTTTTAATATTTGACAGAGATTCTTGAGGGAGTTTGGTGTGTTGCTACCTGCCTACCAGGATGTACCTAGGGTGCTTATTTTCCCTCTCCCTCTAGCTAAGTCACTTCTAAAGTTCATTATTATTCCCTGAGTCATACACGAGAGGCTTTGCGAGTTTAAACTGAGTCCATCTTCATTGAGTTTTGTGTGTGTGTTTCCTATAATTAGTCTAGGGTGTTGGCTAATTTAACCCGTGGTTACCATACTCAATAGGGGTTACGCCTCCACATATATAATCTAAAGTACCCTCTTACACTAGTTGATAAAGTTTTGCAATCAAATGCGAACTACGTGAACACGTTTAAGTGATTGGGTTTTAATTCATTGGTATCTTGTTCACACCCCAACACTTTCGTTTCCATATGACAAATTTATGCTATAAGAGTGTGGAAAAACTTATGTTATTTAGTTGTGTCATATTGGTGTTTATATCTATATGTGTGTCCTTATGCTTAGTTTGTATCTATTGTGTATGTATATATATGATATTTTTTCTGTCTTTGCCTTGCTTTCTAGTCCATTTATGCTTTAATTCATAATTGGTATCTATGTAGTTACATTCTTTGTTGATATCACATGCTTAATACTTTATTTATCATATTGGTATCATTTTCTTGCATCTTAGTTGGTATGCGTTATTATTTGTTGGATTAGTTATGATTTTGTTGCCCATGTGCTTTAATATTCTCATCACTTTACGCATTATTGCATGTTTAGCTTGTTATCCTATTCTATTCATCCCTTGTTTCGTTTAGGGGGAGTATATGCTTTAATTGGGGAGATAAGTTACGTTTTGATTATTTAGCCTTTGTATATTCCTGAACAAAAAGAGGGAGAATGATAGGGGGAGAAATGGTATCTAATCCTATTGTATTCGTATCTTAGTTTGGGAGATTTGACTTAGGGGTAGTCGCGACCTTCTTAGGTAGATCACAGTTGATAAAGGGGAGAATTAATTTAGGAGGAGTATTTATCTTAATTACATTTAATATTCTTGATATTCCCTATGCGTTTGATAATTTGCTTAAGTGTGCAGGAATTCTTCTAAGTGGCAACTTTCATTGTCGGCAAAGATATTGATCCTTGGGTTGTTTTGAGTCAAGCTATGTATTTTTTATTTTGGGTGGGATTTTTTTTTAGTCTAGTGAGCTTGACGGCCCTTTAGTATTTTTTTTTAGTTTTAGTCCCGGAATAGCCAAAGGGGGAGATTTGTAAGGACACAAATTTCCAATTGAGTCTTAATGTAGTGTTGGCTCAATTCTGGACAAAAACGTTTGAGTCATAGGATAGAATTCTTGACCATCCTTCAAGCCTATGACATACTAGAGTTGAAGATGTAGCGGCCAAGACTTATAAAGATTCATCATTGTCGAGTTTCAAGTGCTATGTTTCTACGTCATCAACATCATATTCCATTGTCTTCAAAAGGTATGAATGCATTTCTATATATAGTTAGACTTGAAATAAGTTTATATTGGGTGTATTTTATTTTAAACTAAGGTTTATTTTCAGAAGGTTTCTTTAAAACTTTAAAATAAAGTTTATGGGCTAAAAATGGAATTTTTAAGCTTTCTGACAGTTCGTTCGATATTGTCGTTCGAATGAGTTTGTCGTTTGCCAACGACTTGCCACTGGAACTTCGCTAGATAGTTCGTTCGAACGAAAATGTCGTTCGAACGAGATTTCGGTGGGAACAGTTTTTGGCAGTTTTTTGGCATTTTTCTACTACTTGTCCCCACTAACTTTTGACAGTTTAAAACCATTTTCGGACCAGATTTTTCAGTGAACTTTTTCCAACTCCTAGAGAGTTTTTGAAGGATTAAATCTTTCATAAAAAGTTCCCTTGGTGTTTGTTATCAAAATTGATATATTAAAAGAACAAAACATGGTTTACACCCAATTGTTTGTTTTAATCCAAGTTTCTTTCTATATATATATATATACATCTTTCTTGGAGAGTTTGTTTGGCACCGGTTTATCTCTACACCTTGAAGAAGAGAAGTTTGGGTTTGCTTCTACATCCCCCAAAGAAGAAGCTTGTTTGTTGTGACATACCCACTTGGAGAAAGGCTCATTGTTCAAGTGGCGGTGACCAAAAAGTCCGATCGGTGGATTCCGAGACTGCGGTGGAGCTCCGTGGTTATTCGCTAAAAAGAGGTCTTTACAAGAAGGAGCGTCGAGGCTTGGACGGAGTCAAGTCGAGTGTTGTAAGTCTTTCGTGTCTTGTACTTGTAAAACCGTATTTAGTGGATTTGACGCTAGGGTCGTCCGAGGTTTTTTTTCCCGTTGTGAGTTTTTTCTCGTACATCGCGGCGTAGTGGATCTTTACTTATTTTATCTTTTTGCAAATCTCACATTAGATGCATGATTAGGTAAAAAGATAAAATTGGTTTAAGTCACTACTTAATTAATTTGGTGCAAAATTTATTTGGGTAATGTTTAAATTAATTTAGTTCAAGTCACTTTCTTTAATTTGATAAAATTTGGTTTGGCCTAATTTGCAAAAATGAATTAATATTGGTAGGCAAATTTCTAGGACTTGGATTGAATTAATATGTTAAAGTGAAAAATACATTTGTTAATTAATTTAATTTCACTTTAAGTTGTGTTTAATTTTAATTTGGAAAGAAATTAAAATTAGTTAATTTGTTTAATTGAACCATCTCGCTTCCTCATCTCAAAAGGAAATTACTTTTTGTAATAAGATTTTAAAAAATGGGGGTCTCGTATTCCAACAAGTGGTATCAGAACATTGATTGAGAAAAGCTATCGCCTTTTCATCTAGTAAGGAAATTAATCGAGCATAATTGTAGACATAATAAATTTGCAAGAATGAATGTTAATTTTCATTAAATAAACAAACTTACAAATAGTGTGTCACAAATATTCTTGATAGAATTCCTCCCACAAAATAATTCTTGCCCCTCAAATATAAATAAAGCACTCAAACTAAAACTATCAACAATTATTCTAAAGTGGCTTTCTACAACTCTCTGTAAAAAATAATGACCCCAAGGGTCCTATTTATAGGATTAGGGGTAGGATATTTGGATCACAATAGACTCTTCCTGATTGGTTGTATTTGAGCTGATAATTATCTCATGGAGTCTTGGGAAAAGTGAGAGATAATTATCCCAAATTTTGGTACTATTCACGTCATTATTCACAACACCAACTTTAATCGCATTTTTGACCTCGAAAACTTTAAAATCTCATTTTCTTCCGAACTTTAAAGTTGTGAGTCTTGTCAAGACCTTTTCGAAAAGCTATGGCATGGCCTCAACGGACACTCGAGCGATTATAAAAAAAAATATTTAGTACAGTTGTGTCAACCGTGTCGTGTCGTGTCGTGTTGCGTCGCGACGTATCTTGACAATTTTTGTACATGAACTCCTTTGTTATCCAAATTTTCGGTGTACCTGTAAAAATGCAAAAATAAAAAATAATTAATTCAAATTTAGGGTCACAAATATTTAAAATTTACAAAATTACCCCTATTTGCATTTTAGCGCCCGAAATTCATTAATTACTCATTTTAATTCAGAATTCAACCAAATTTCAGAGAGCTTTATTTTTCCTAGATAAACATTTAAAAATTATTTTCAAGCCCATAAAGTTTTTACAATTATAGTTTCACCTCTGAAGTTATTAAAATCACATTTTTAACTCAAATTTTATTCAAACTTACAATTTTATTTTAATTTACGAAAAAGACTCTAAAAGCGCATTATTTATGATACAACGGGCTTCCAAGGCTTAGGTTTGGACATAATTCATTCAAAATAATGCACTCATCTGGTCCTGAGTTAATGTTCTTATAAGGACATATTTTCATAGTCCGTAGTTTACTTAGAGTATGTTGTATACTGCTACAATCGTCGAAGAAGTTCACGTTCATATATTCATGAAGACGGATCTGAATTTTAAGCATCTTAAACATAATATGCGCGACATGAGGTATAATATCGTATAGAATGTGTTTAAATTTCGTAAATGCTTTACTTTAGTATTGGGATATTTTCGAAACCGTTTTTGAACAAAATGAGGCATTTTTCTAAGTCAAAATATTTTTTAAAGACCTATAGGAGAGCTTTTTAAAATAATATTGTCTCGCTCCTGTCGTTCAAATAACATTGTTAAGTCGTTCAAACGACTGCTTCTAACAACATCACATGTTGTTTGAAGGGTCGCGCGAAGGGTTGTTTCTTGTTTGCTTCAAACGACCACGTATTGTTTTGTGTTTTTAAAGGTTGTTTCTTACGCTGTTAGTAACGACATCCAATGTCGTTCGAATGACATGACAATGTCGTTCGAATGACTTCTATTGACAAGCGTTGCCTTCAAAAAAATTGAGCTATAAATACATGTTTTGGAGACCTTTTTCATTAAGACTTTTGATACACAAAAACTGTAATTTTGTAAAATTTTATGGCACAAAACCTAGTTTTTGATTCACCAAAATATCCCAATTCTTTGGTGAATCCACTACAAGAAAACTAATTTTTTTCGGGACTTTTTTCTGGGTATTATTTAAAAATGCCATGAATTTTATTTTTACCAGCATTAATTTATAAGTATTGTAAATCCACGGCATTTATACTGATGTGCCGCATAAGTAGAGTATTTTTTAATTAATGCAGAAATAAATGTGGTATTTTTTAGGCATTTCATAACTAATGCCACTAAAATTAGAAAAAAAATTTACATCCACTTAAATAAATATGGCGGGTCTTATTTTCTTTAAAAAAAATTATCACTTTTGCCCTATTTTTTGGCGGGCAGAGTCACGTATGCTCGATGTCTCTCTCGTCACGTTCTCCTCTCTCCCGTAGCTTCCTCAATATCTTAAACCTAATCCTTAACAAATATGATTACGTGTCTGCCTGAATCTCACCCATCTTGGAACGATTTTTGCTATTCCCTGTTATAAGAAGGAAGTGGGTGCTCTCATCATCTTTCAATTTCCGGAGGCTCAGAATAACTTGCTTTATTTCGGTGTATTTTTCTTTGAAGCTACAATTTTGATCTTGAAGCTTTGCGCGATTTTTGTTATTCCCCTGTTATAAGAATGATTGCTTTAAGGTAAGTTCCATTTATTTTGTTTATTTCGGTGTATTTTGGTGTATTTTTCTTATTTCTGTCTATTTTTTCTGCTCAGAGAATCACTTTCTTGCATATATTAGCTTTTGATTGGCTTCTATCTTTTAGTGGCAATAGAGGCAAAGAGTTTTCACAAGAAAGATATCAAAGAAAGAAGACATCCCTGAAGCAAGGTAATATATATTTTTGTGATATGTACCTATGAGTTTTTAAATCCATACCAGTTTCATTATTCTCTCTCTTTTTCTCTCATTATTTTATTTTTGTATTGTCATCAATCAATAATATTTTGACATCTTTAGCATTTAACTTTTTTTCCAGATTTGATATTATATAATCATCATGTATATGAAATAGTGTAATTTTCATTTTTTTAGTAATATTTGTGCTATACAAAATTTATGCATATAGATAATGGTTATGATAGACACTTTAAATAAGGAAAAACTAGATATATTGGGGTTCCAAGAAACTAAAAGGAAAGATTAGTACAAAATTGGTAAGGGTGTTATTATGGTAATTATTGTTGTGTAATCTTTATTTTGTTATAATTTGTATTTTTGTGAGAGAAAAAAATACTGAATTTTTTTTAATTTTAATTGATGTGTGAGAGAAAAGTGCTAGAAATTTTTAATTTCTTAGTTGTTGCTGTTTTTTTTATTCTATTTATATAATTAGATGAAGTATAGACAAGATGAGATTTATCCACGATCTAGCGTATTTAGTTGGATTTTCTTATCTATTTTTGGTAACTACCAATTTTTTTCACTCTTTCATTTATTTTAATTGATTAAAAAAGTCCAGTTCAATGTAAACTTAAATCACTCCCTATGATATCATCTTTGTGTAGCTCTTATACCCTTGTTTTAATTCATTAGTATTATTTTAATCATCTAAATCGATGTGTTTTTTTTACAATAGGGGGTTATATACATATTTTTCTCATGTTTTTGTATGTGTGCATTCATGTGAGGGTATATATGTGTCACATTAGCCTTTTAGTTTGATATGTACATATTATTTCTCATGTATATGTATGTGGGTATTCATGTGTGCAGGTATATATGTATCACATTAGCCTTTTAGTCTGATATTACAAAACTTTCCAGCTCTAAATCAGAATTAGATGTGTCTACATGTCTTTATTTCGTCTTGATTTAAACTATTTTAGAATTACTAGTTTATCTTACTTTTATATGATAATGTCAGAGTTCGACAAGATATTTGTCTGAAACAGATGTAAGAACTTTTTTCACAATGTTTCCAGTCACTCAACTTAGTTTTTATATGTTACATTTTGTAATTAATGTTGTTGTGATGGTATCTTTACAAAATTAGTTTTTTATATTGCAGTTGAATTTAGCAAGCCCTTTTATTCATTCAATATGTGCCGAATTTTAAGATAACAAACAAGTATTAATATTACTTTCTAATTTCGACAATTTGATTTAGTAGCATTTTCATCTTAGATTCTATGATTTAATTATGCTATCTCATTATTGACAAGGAGATTTGGTTTTCGTAATGATTATCTTTTAACTAAAGTTATTTTTTAAGCGAGGGCCTTATGCATTATTTTGTGTTTAATCTTTTTAGCTTTTAGAAAAGTAAGTCTTGATGTGAGTTGTTGTGTTGGGGTATTCAGTAGTTGTACAATGTTTTCGTTTAAGCTAAAATGTTTAGGCATTAGGCGTAGTCTTCTTCTTAATGTGTCATGATTCCTTGCTACATTAATATCTTTTAGTAATTGATTATGTTATGAGTGAGTTTTTTTAATTGTTCTTAACTAATTAAGGTTAAAATATATTGATAGTTAAGTTTCTTCAATTTATATCACTAAATATCTAAATTGTGTAGTTTTCATATAAGGCCATATCTAAATTGTGTTATAATTAAAGACTTACTATTTGTAAATTTACATAGTTTTGAAGGAGCATATTAATGATTTATGGTTTAACATTTTGTTTATTTATTGTATTTTTTTAATGAATTTTTCCTAATGAATCTAACAACAATTTTATGATAGTGTGAGGTAATCAACAATCTTTTCAAATGGATAGCGATAAAAGTTGGATGGAATTGTCAAGAGTTTCTCAGCCTTATATTAAAGGAGTTAATGGGTTTCTTGATTTTGCATTTGCCAATAAATACCCCGAGCTAGTGATTAAGTGCCCGTGTAAGAAATGTCGAAATACCATTAGCCATAAAAGAGAAGTTGTTTATGAGCATCTCATCATACATGGGTTTGTTAAGAATTACACTCGGTGGGTTTATCACGTAAAAGGTGCTCCATACACAATGGGAACTAGTGGAGAGAATAAAATGCATACCTCGAATACAAGAGATGATATGAGTGGACTAATACATGATATATTCGGAAATCGAAGTGAAGAGGGTATGCGATGTAACGACCCGTATGAAGACCGGGATGGGATGGATTAAAATGCATCAACATTTTTCAAGTTGTTAAAAGATAGGGAGCGTGAGTTGTACCCTGGTTGCAAATCTTTCTCATCACTTTCATTTATTGTTCGTCTCTTTCATATGAAAACACTTTATAAGTGGAGCCACACGTCGTTTACAACATTGCTTCAATGCTTAAAAGAGGCACTTCCGGAGGGTGTGAAATTGCCAGGTTCATACTCTCAAGTAAGAAAGATAGTTAATGATCTGGGGTTTGATTATAAAAAAATTCATGCATGCCCGAATGATTATATGTTGTATTGTAAAGAGAAAAACGATCGTGAGGATTGCATAGTATGTCATACATCAAGATGGAAGCCATTTTCGGGTGACTTTGATGATGAAGAAGCTAGGGGTCAAAAAATTCCCGCAAAGGTTGTTAGGTACTTTCCACTGAAACCAAGGCTTCAAAGATTATTTATGTCATTGAAAACATCCTACCTCATGAGATGGCATGCAGAGGAACGCGGTGACGATGGCATATTAAGGCACCCTGCTGATTCTAAAGCATGGAAAACCTTCGATCAACAAAATCCAAATTTTTCCAGTGACTTGCGCAATATTAGGCTCGGACTAGCAGCCGATGGCTTCAATCCTTTTAAAATAATGAGAATTTCTCATAGCACGTGGCCCGTTGTTTTGATGATATAAAACTTGCCTCCGTGGTTGTGTATGAAACAACCTTATCTTATACTGTCTACGTTGATTGATGGTCCACGCAGCCCAGGAAATAAAATTGATGTTTACTTGCATCCTCTTATCGACGAGTTGAAGGAATTGTGGAATGATGGCATACTTACTTACGATGCATCGACTGAAAAAATATTTTGTATGCGTGCAGCATTAATGTGGAAAATTAGTGACTTTCTTGCGTATGCAAACTTGTCATGTTGGAGTACAAAAGGGAGATTGGCTTGTCCTTGTTGCAACAAGAACACTCGTCCACAGTGGTTAAAGAATGGGAAGAAATTTTGCTATATGGGCCATCGTCGGTGGTTGGATCACAACCATAAATTTAGAAATGAATACGTTGCTTTTGATGCAAAAGTTGAAAGAGAAGTAAAGCCCACTCAAGTATCCGGGGATGATATCTTGGAGCAATTAGAGGCAATGGAAAGAAATAATGATAAGAGTCACTCATCGACGACGAAGAAGAGAAAAATGAGTATCGACGGTGAAGGGAATTCTGATAGTTCTCTAAATTGGAAGAAAAAAAGCATATTCTTTCAGTTACCGTACTGGAAGGATCACTTGATTCGTCACAATATTGATGTTATGCATGTAGAGAAAAATGTGTGCGATAACATACTTTGGACATTGTTAAATGTTAATGGAAAATCAAAAGATAATATAAAGGCTCGTCGAGACCTTGAGAACATGGGTATTCGAAAATCATTGCACCCTAAAAGCTTGTCAGATAGCAAAGTATATTTACCACCAACATGCTTCACAGTGAGTAAAAGTGATAAAGACATATTTTGTAAGGTTTTAAATAATATCAAAGTCCCAAATGGTTATGCATCTAATATTTCACGGCGTGTAAACATTAAAGACCGGAATATTTCTGGACTTAAGAGCCATGATAATCATATCATAATGCAACAACTACTCCCGCTAGTAGTACGAAAAGCATTGCCTACGAATGTAGCAAGGTTTTTGATTGAATTATGTAATTTCTATCGGCAACTCTGTTTAAAGACAATGACCTTCAAAGACTATGAATATTTGCAAGATCGTGTTGCATTTACACTCTGTCATCTTGAGAAAATCTCCCCCCCCCCCCTAATTTTTTCGATGTTATGGAGCATTTGACTATCCATTTAGCTGAGGAGGCAATGATTGCTGGACCAGTACAATTTCAATGGATGTATCCCATCGAGAGGTATGTTTCATGTATGCATTATGTTTGTGTCACCTAAATTAATGCATATGAATGCTACTTTAATTTTTTTACAATGACGAACAGGTTTTTATTCACACTAAAAGAATATGTTCATAATCGAAGTCGTCCAGAAGGTTTAATTGCTGAAGGATACCTAGTAGAGGAATGCATGACATTCTGTGCGAGGTACCTGGGTGATGTCGAGAGTAAGTTAAATCGACCTTTACGAAATGATGAAGCTAATGACAACGCAAGTTCAATAGGTCGTACATTAGGTAAAGGAGTAGCATTTATGCTTGATGACACTTCATTTTCACAAGCACATTGGTACGTGTTATTTGACTCTGCCGCGGTGCATCCTTTTAGAGAGTAAGATAACATTTGAATGAATTTTAAACTTTATGTAATTAAATATCACTCTACGTTATTCAATTTATAGATACATGTTTTACAGGAAACACATAACAATGCTAAAACAGGAGAGACCTCGTGTGGGGCAATATGAAATTAACCACATTCACAACGAAACGTTTTCACAAGTGGTTTGGGGATCATGTAAGTCATCTTTTGTATTTATATGTAACCACATTTTAATATGTTAATAACACATTTAATTTTTACACATCTAATTTTTATTATTCAATCATATGAAAAAATTTAGGTACGGAATCTAAATGAGGACAAGGTGTCAAAGGAAGTTGCAATTTTGGCTTCAGGCCCCTCCCAATGGGCTAAGAGATACACGGGATATATTGTAAATGGGTTTAGGTTTCGCACAAAGCAACGTGAGAGAAGATTGAATACTCAGAATAGTGGAGTTATGCTTAATTCCACCACTGGAAGTTTTGCAAGTGCAAAGGACAAACGACCTGTTTCGGGGGATGTAACATATTATGGAGTATTAACTGATATATTTTAATTGCACTATTCAAATGATTTCAAGTTTGTGTTATTCAAGTGTGATTGGGTTGATACCCATTCGGGGATGACAAAGGATGATTTTGAGTTCACATTAATGAACTTCAAACATTCACTATACAAGCATAATCGACTGTCAGATGAACCGTTTATATTACCATCTCAGGCCAAACAAATTTGGTATGTGCGAGACTTGATTGAAGAAGATTGGCAAGTTTGTCGTGAAGATGACACCGAGAGATTTGTATGACATGTATGGTAAAGATACTTATGGAGGTGACACAATAGATGCAGAAGTTGAGCCGTACAACATCCAACAACTGGATGACACTCTAATCAACCATGATGGGGATATTACATGGGTTAGGGATGATGTGGAGGGAACAACTGTTGACAACATAGTTGATATATATGGCGGTGATGATATCCGTGTTGATATTGATGAGGATTGTAGTGATGAGGATGTTTATGAGACTTATGAAGATGATTCTGAGGCGGACGAGGAAGCTAACGAGAGTGATATAGATGAAAGTGATGAAAATGAGGAGACCAGTGATGATTATGATATTGAAAGTGATGATTATGATACTGACATGGATGAAGATGACAATTGATATGAATTTTCCAGTTATGAATGGTTTTATTTTTAAGGATGCTTAGATGTTCATGAAATTTGGCACTCTTTTCTTAGTTTAGTATTTGGTATGCTTGTTTATGTTTTATGTTTGTGTTCAAGCAACTTTAGATATGTACTTTTGAATACCATTACCGAGGTAAGTCTTATCAAATTATCTCATATGTTATTATTTCAGTAAGTTATCCTAATTTTTAACGCAAAATGTACATATATATGTTATGTTTGATAAAATCAGCTCCAGCTATGATCATTTGAGCCAATGGAACATTGAACTTTTCCACTCCTCTAGTTTGTTGCACATGCTTTTTAGATTCTTCGATAGACATTTGGAAATTGTTTTATCAGTATGGCAATCCTTTTAATAATAGTTATGGTGCATATTTAGTGACCATTAGCCTTGGCTTACCTTTTGAATGTTGCATATCTTTCTTCACTTGACGAGAATTGCAAATAATATATAAATTATGTTATGACCGGTAGTCATTTAAAAAGTTCATTGTTTCTATATTATTATTCAAAGATATTTATAATTGATGTGGTTTTTTAGAAGCAGGGTGCCATCTTCGTTTACATAAAGTGAATTATTCTGATTCTGAACTCGATTTTAAATTTGAACTGTCTTACATTGTAAAGGCGTGTCCAAAGACAATCCCGGTATGGAAATTGCTATTGTGGGTCCTTTACGTTTCATACAAGGCATGGTGAATAATGTTTTCTATTTTTACTTATTCATTTTCGGGAAGCTGTCAAGAAAAAAAGAAAAAAATCGATTATGGCCAACAAAACCTCATTATTGTCACCCTGATTTGACCTTTAAAGTATGTCTATATAACATAGGGGAATGATGTTTTAGTGTTCCCTCTTATAAAAGTAATCAAATGGCTCGTTGGTTCACCTGTACAAATCCAACGGACGAGTTACAGAACTCTTTCAAGATATGGCACAATTTTAAAGAGTACGGATAGTCTAACTAAAGTATCTATACTTTTCAGCGCAAGTATGATTGAGAAAGGAGTTACTCCAAATGAATTGGCCTCATTGTCTGATTTAGATAGGCTTTCATGGTATGACTTTCTAATTTTGATTGGTAATTCAGTAGCTTCATGGGGTAAGTGTAAAATTTATATAATTCTAGTATCCTCAAAATCAATATCAACTGATTTGATTTTGTCGATATAATATGAAGTTTTTCTCTTGGGATTCCCTTTTTGGCCTTTATACTGTTTGGACTTTTCCTGACTGGATGATTCTGACTAATTTGATCTTTTAGTTGTTGTATTGTGTTGTTGGTACTCTGAATCATTGACATCTTGTAGCTGTTTATTTGATGCTGCCACTGTATTATGTTGTTGTGTTATGTTGTTGGTACTCCTTAAACGGGTTACGCCTAGGTAAAAAATTCTATCAAATATCTCAAGAAGGTTCAAATTAGTTCATCTGCATGCGTAAAGAACACAATTCATAGTTTAGGAAATTAATTGCAGTTATTGCATAGTTCATTGGTTATTTTTAACTCACCTTATATATGTATATAATTTATTTGTAAGAATTCACGATTACAATGTTTGAATTTTATGAATTTTTCAGGTATCTGTAGTGGTGGAGACGCCTAAACATGAGACGGACAAGATGATTCCCATCCCAATTTCTGAATTTGATCAGCTGTCTTTGAATTTTTCAGGTATCTTCTACTTATGTTCTTCTTATTAATAGAAAATCATCTCTTTCTCTCCTTGTTTTGTGTGCATGAAGTGTTCATTGTTAATCTAAGACACTTTGGTTGTACTTTCAATTAGTTTCTTACCTATTTATGTTTAGGTATCTGATTTTGTAGTTGTTTGAATTTCTTACCTATTTATGTTTATATATCAACCCTGGTTAGACTCATTCCCCCTCTCTTCTATTATTCACCTGAACAAACACTTCTCTGACCATTCTCCTCTTCTAGTCATTATCCTTATTCTTATAGATTCAATGAGAAAACATTCAAATTTCTTAATCTATGTGCTTCTAAGACGGGTTCAAGCAAGTGGTCCTTAATAGCTGGCTAGGTCCCTCATTTGGCAAACTTATAGAGATATTTACCTTCAAATTTAAAAGATTGAGAAGTGTTCTTAGCAGCTGGAGTAAATAAATGTGCAAAGATGTTTTTCAAAATACAATTGATCTGGAGGATAAACTGTTGGAAGCGAAAGCTATATTTGAAGAATTCCCCTATGAAGATAATAGGGCACTGTTGCATAAAACTAATTCAGACATGAATGTAGGCTTATCTTTAGAAGAAAATTTCTGGTTTCAGATATATAATAGCCAATGGATTGCTGATGGGGATAAAAATACCAAATACTATCACTCTATGGTCAAGATTCAAAGGAGAAAATCATGGATACATAGCATCAAAGATAAAGAAGGAACCAAACTGGAATCTAGTGAAGATATTGCTAACTTATTTCCTTCTTATTTTCAAAATTTATTTTCTCCACACACTTATGGCTCTTTTGAGATAATGAACTCTATTCCTAAAATGGTTTCTAACCATATGAATGAAGTCTTAGAAAAAATTCTAGAAGAAAAGGACGTCTATGAATTAGTCAAGAACATTAATGCTGACAGTTCAGTTGGTCAAGATGAATTTAATGGATTCTTTTTTTTCTAATGTTGGGATATTACAAAGGAGGACTTAATTTCAGCAATCCAATCTTTCTTCTTAGGAGTTTCTCTTCCTAAATCTTTGGGTGCTACTATTATTTGTCTTATTCCTAAATCTCCCAATCCTTCTTATTGTAAAGACTTCACACCTATAAGTTTATGCAATATCTGGTACAAAATTATTTCTAAACTCCTTAATTCGAGATTGGCCTGCTTTCTTCCAGACCTACTCTCTCCTTTCCAATGAAGATTTATTAAAACATAAGCATTATGTATAATATTCTCTTGGGCCAGGATGTGATAGGAAGGTACGAGGGGGTAATGTGGTGATTAAAATAGACATGAATAAAGCCTATGACAGGCTCTCATGGTTATGAAGACAACACCGCTTATATAAGAGAAGATTTAGTATGGAAACCAACTTTTTCAGGTAGTTTCTCATTCAATTAAGCTTATGATCTTAGTAGACCATCAAAGCTCTCTTATATTTCCCAATATTTCATTTGGGATCCAAAAATCCAACCTATTATATCTACATTCTTCTAGAAAATTCTTCATAATAGTGTGCCTTTGGACCTTAACATTAAAAAAGTTGGAGTCTCAATCACATCCACACCTCCTTTCTTTGCTGTTTGAACCAGTCCTGGCCACATTTCGGGGACGCTTCTAGGGTAGTGAATCGCAGTAGAAATGAGAAGCTTTCGTTGGCAGAGAGCGCTGGTCGTACGTCACATTGCCACCTGCTACTGCTAGTGACAATGTAAACAATAATACTCACAAATGTTACCGACGTTGTTTTTCATCCCTCGACCTCAAAGCTTAGAGCTTACTGCATACTACATATACACCAACTGAGTGAGCACGGAATTTGAAATATTAACAATATCTTGGTGCATTTTAAAATAAGACCGCGTTGAGGTCAATAATCCGCGTGGCCCATGGACCATGCTCATTTATTAGAGTGTCCACCACCAACCCCCTACTTCTAGGTTTCAGTGTCCTCATTCGCTGTCGCGGGCCAACACCCCTGCCCTGCTTCTAATTTTAACGCATCATATCCCATATTCAGATTTTCTATTTCAATTTGTAATAACATCAACTCATCCATTGTAAACTCTTGACGATTTTGTATCTTTTTATCCTTGGCATCCTTTAAAAATTGTACTATTTCATTATGATATATATACACATTTGTAGACTTATTCAAAGAACATGCTTGAGATCAAGTATAAAAGAAACCTGCTTGAGATATCTTGAAAATAAAAATTAATCAAAATATCTACTACAATTGCTACAGATATGTAAGTCTATATCCATATAATATTTCTATAGGAGAAATCAAATTAGAAATCACATTCTCTACATATGCTAGCTCCATCTCTTTAGGAACACTCTATGCTCATCACTATGTTATTTGTTATATTTTACATTGGTATCAAATATCAATAATGATATGAACTTCTGCTACTAATGATATTAATAATTATAGTTATAAGATAATCCACCACAAAGTCAGATGTCCCAAGGGGACCTGCACAAACCAGTTTACATCACTATATTGTGAAAAAGGTTTAGTTCCTCAATGAGAGGAACCTCCCTTAAAAATTCCATGAAAATCGCTGCCTATCTTGGTATAAAACTCAGGCAACGATTTAAACTCTTGTTTTTTCACAAAATTGAATGGATTTTAATATTACACATTAATTGGAAAACTATAAACATTAATTACGCTGTATACATTTAGCATTACGGATTTTTTCAGCAAAGGGAACTCAGCCGTGGACAAATTTTCTATCTTGGACACCCAACATCCTATGTTATAGTGGTGCTTCTCTCTGTAGTTGAAATAATTGGGGGTATACACAAGTATAGACTTTATAGACTTGTATAGGCTATACATTTTTAGCACGTTTTGTGAGCTGGATATGGTCATTTTTACAAAGCCTTGAGACCAGTCTTTTCTTGATTCCTCCATTGTATGTCATCATGACATTTCTTCCCATTTTCTTCTATTTTAATTAAAGCTGGGGGTACATCCCTCTTCGCAAAACAACTCACAAAGGCACTGATGTGTTGCTCATTCTATCGGGAAAAATGGAAAAAAATCATATATATTATATTTTTGGGTGAAATGGGATCCAATTTCAGGAAAAGTGGATTAAAAAATAAATAAATAAAAAATGATTCAATTTATTACCAAGAAAATCGGGATTCATCATTTGAAAATATGATTCCATAATCGGAGACTGGATTTTGTAAAATAAGAAGTTTGGGGGAAAAAACTATATTCACTACAATTTCAGTCGCAGATAGTTGCAAATAGTAATGAGGCATGATCAGAACATATCTTGTTTAAAAGAGAAACTTGAAAGTGAGGGAAAGTACTAATCAATTCAACTGATACCAAACCTCTATCTAGCCTTACCCGTATTTTACATTATTCTCTGTTGTTATGCCATGTGTATTTGGAACCAGTATACCTGAATCAATCATACATGCATTAGATATGAACTATTTGAAGTCTTGCATTAAATACCTGTATCAATCAAACCTGCATTACTTATTTTTACCCAATTTTGAGTTGATTTCATCTTTCTCTAATCTATCTTCTGCTTCTCCGTGTAAGAACTTATATTATTTCCAATTCTTCTAGCATATTGTTGAAGCTCTTCTAGCATTTTGCAGGTTGCTATGACATCGCAGCGGCAGAGTAAATCCCTCTCACGGGACCATTCCTGTTCACAGTCTCTCTTGCACTCACAATCCAATCTCCAACCACCATTTCAGCCGCAATCTCAGCACAGTTCTCATTCCCTTTCAGATTCTAGCTCGACCGAACGATCAAACTCAATTGACAGTGAAAGCGATAGTAGCTCGACGGAGAGTGAGACTTTACATAACCAAGACCCCCATTTACATGAAGAACGTACTCAAGTTATTTGATTTATATGTGCTTAATTAACTGTGTAGATTGAAGTTAACCTATCTTTTCAATTTTTACGGTTCAGCTTCAGCACAGTATGCCACTAAACGTAGAAGGATTGCGAAGTTGGGTGAATTATGGGGTACGAGAAAACTCTTAGAGCTTCACTTCAACGATTTTTATCAGCCAGCTGGATATACCGCAGATAGACTATCTACCCATTTAGGCATTTTAGTTTGTGATGGGAACATGTAAAATTTCTTTTGTAAATTTCCTTATAACACAACTCTTATTAGAATACTCTTTATAATACTTTATGTTATCTCTTGACAATTTAAAGATGATTATTTAATCGATGTACGAGGTTACTAATTTAATATTATATCGATGCTGAATAGGTTACCGTTGGCTTTCAAAGATTGGTGATGCAAGGACTTATACCCATATAAGGAACATGTTTGGCGAGAGGTGAAGGTAAAATCAAATGATACCATGATTTGTGGCAAATGAATTGAAAATTTGAATTCTTTACAAAGATAACTATGTAAGCTAAAATCAAAGTTGGGGTGTTTGAACGGACAGTAGATAATAACATAAGTAATTGATGAATGGAGCATCACAGAATCTATTCAAAATCAAGAATCTTATAAGCCCCATCACATCTCAATGTGAGTCACTGTTGTTACACCACTATGCCACCGACAAAACCCTCACAACCACCAAACAACTCCATGCCCACATTATCACCTCCAATCACCTTAACTCCACCAATCTCCTTTCTCTCCTCACCGACTCAAATGCACTTCGTGGCCACCGATCACACGCACACCAACTGTTCGACCAAATGCCCGATCGAACATTATGGTCATACAACACCAACATTAAAAAATATACACAAAATGGGTTGCCACACAATGTTGTTCAACTGTTTGTCGAAATGCTTGCCTCGGATAATCTAAAACCCGATAAATACACCTACTTATACGTTATCATGGCTTGTGGCGAGTTATCGCTGCTTGAATTAGGTGTTTCGCTTCATGGGTTAGCGGTGACAAACGGGGTTGTATCGAACATGTTTATGGGGAATTCTTTGATGGAAATTTACATGAATTGTGGCGATAAAGAGGGGGCGAAATGGGTTTTTGAGACTATGGTTTATAAGAAAATGATGGATGTTGGGGCGGAGGCGGATTGTGCCACAGTAGTTTCAGTGCTGTTGGCTTGTGGGATATTAAAGGACCTGGAGGTTGGGAGAGAGGTTCATAAATTAGTGGAGAGTAATGATTTGGGTGACAAATTATTGGTTAGGAATGCGTTGGTGGATATGTATGCAAAGTGTGGTAGAATGGATGAGGCACGAGCATTGTTCGATAAAATGGGAGAGCGAGATGTGGTGACTTGGACCACCATGATCAATGGATTCACTTTGAATGGTGATGCGAGAAGTGCGTTAGAGCTTTGTCCGCTGATGCATTTTGAAAGTGTAACGCCTAATGCAATGACTCTGGCTTGTCTTTTTTTAGCTTGTGCTGATTTGCTACATTTGAAGCACGAAAAGTGCTTGCACGGGTGGGCCATGCGACAAAATCTTGATTCTGACGTAAATGTCGAAACTGCAGTGATTGACATGTAGGCCAAATGCAATTCCGTTAATCTCAGCATCCGTGTTTTTACAAAAGCTTCAAAAAAGAGAACTGTCCCATGGAATGCCATTCTTTCTGGGTGCATTCATAATGGTCTCCAAAGAGAAGCAGTTTCACTTTTCAAATAAATGTTATTGGAAGCAGTAAGGCCCAATGATGCAACCTTGAAGAGTCTCCTTCCTGCCTATTCAGTTCTTGCAGATCTCCAGGGAGGCTGATGTTTCTCTTTTTAATCAGATGGTTCAATCTGGGGTGGAACCAAATGAGGTCACTTTTACTTTTGTTTTGCACGCTTGTAGCCACGCGGGTTTGATGGTTCAATCCTCATGATGATCACTACACTTGTATAGTTGATCTTCTTGGTCGTGCAGGCCGACTTGATGAGGCTTATGAGCTAATAAGAACAATGCCATTTCGTGTCAATCATACTGTTTGGGGGGGCATTATTAGGTGCATGTGTGATACATGAGAATGTTGATATGGGAGAGGTGGCTGCAAAATGCCTTTTTGAACTAGAGCCAGATAACACAGGAAATTATGTATTATTGACGAAAATTTATTCGACGGTGGGAAGGTGGAAAGATGCAGAGAATGTTGGGAATATGATGAATGGAATATGATTAATAAAAGCACAGGCTCGCAGTTTCGTTGAGGTCAGAAATACGTGAGAGTTTCTATAGTATATTTACTAAGAACTTATGAAAGCTTCAGATTCAAGTGTGTCCTCAATACCAAAAGCTATATAATTGAAGCTAAGCTTGTTACTTATTGAAGAATATGTAATCACTGGGAGACAAATATGGCGATAATCGCGTGTAGAATACTAAATTTGACAAAGTAGAACTGCAGAAGGCATGGCTATTAGTTTCTAGAATGTTGGTAATTAATGGTTTAAAGTGGATTTATCCCATCAACCAGTGAACTTCATTTGAGAATGTTGGCGGTCAAGCATTTAGCCCAAAGACTTCCTGGGTAAGTGATTTAAATCCAAGAATGGTGGTAATATATCTCTCTATGAGGAAGTTAATTGTTGTTTCTCATGAACCTATATCATAGATTTGCATGGTACAAAGAATCTTAAACTTGTTTGAATTTCATTAGTAGTATGATATTGCAAGCTTCACAAATTAATAAAAAAAAAGTCAACTAAAATCATATGTGTAGTAGTTGACTTGTTTTTCTATACATTGTAATTATACAGGAGAACACTGATGCCCCTAATGAATTCAAAAAAATGTGCATGAAGAAGGTTGGAAAGATATGGAATAATTGGAAAGCAGAGGTGAAGAAACATTATCGTGCCTTTGATACCGACGAAGAGAGATTGAAACATTGTCCACCTAGAGTAAAGCTAGAGCAGTGGTCGCAACTTGTTAAGTATTGGGGAACTTGTGAGGCAAGGGTATGAATGCATTACTAGCAGTAAAGTTTTATTAATTCAAGTTAAACATATATTTTAAATATATTTTTCTAATAGAAAACGAGTCGAAGAAATCGTCGAACTCGTAAGAAGCAAAGAACACCACATACTTCCGGAAGAAAGAGTCATGCGAATGTTTCTCATAAGGTGTTTTATAAAAGATTATGATTGTGAATATTATTTTATGTTATTAAACTTATTTGTGTAACGACTTACGAATCAATGGGTTTATGCAGATGGAGGCTGATCAAGGGGAAAATGTTTCGTTGGTTGATGTTTACATTAAAACACACGAGAGGAGCGATGGCTCCGCCATCGATAAGGATTCCGTTGATGTAATGGTACAAAAATTAGCAGATGAGGATTAAATTAACAATTAAATAAGTTTATTATTTATGAAATTTAAAATCATGCATGACATTAATATTTGAAGCATTTAAAATTAGCAGTGGGGAGATATTAGGATCTTTATTCTGTTTTGATTTTGTGAATGAATGATTATAATTTTTGTTTTATATAATAAGAATTGTTTCATTTCAGTCAAAAATGAGGCAAAAAGTAGGTCAACTTCCGTCAGATTATAATGACTTCGTCAGTCGTAAAGACGAGATATTTTATGAAGTCCCGGGACCTGATAAAAAAGGTCATTGTCGAACTTATGGGCATGGACCATCTCCAACTGATGTGCATGGAACTAAGAGGCCGGAGGTTAATGAAAAAGAGTATGAGTGACTACGATCTGAGATTCGATCTGAATATCAGGATAAATTTGATCATTTAGAGGCTTAGTTTGAGTTGATACGCACACACGTGCTGACTTTCCCTTCCGTTGTATACAAACAGGTTAATAAGTACACACTTTTATCCTTTGTGCTTAATTGTCATGTGTATATAGATAACTGTATGTTCTAATATTAAATCATGCTACTAACAGGTTCCTCAATCCTCCAATGAGCAAAACATACCATCATATAGGTCTATTTTGCAACCCGAGCAACAATTAGAAGAAATCAACCAATTTCAACCTGTAGTGGTACCACAATCAAATCACCATTTAGCTCCATCTCAACAGGTAAGTACATAATTACTTTTTAAAATCATAATTTAAGACTTTACTTTTTCATGACTGAAATAATTCAATTTTTGTAGATTGCAAATTCTCAACACTTGGCTGCCCCCGAGACTGTTGCTCGTGTTAGTGAACAAACGAATGCTACTTCAATTCAGGTATGTTACTAATTTGAAGGATTTTAAAGGGAACACTATATCTGTGATTTCTTAGGGAGTTTATGTATACTTGACATTGGGTTGTTGGTTTATTTGGTTGTATATAGTCTTAAAATTTTTGGGATGTCTTAAAAACAAATGAAACTCTGCCGATTTTTTTCCAGAAATATATCGTTGATGACATATTCATCTTGTTTGTAGAAAGAACCATCAAAGAAGAAAAAGAAGCACCATCGACCATGACAAAGGGTCTCAAATAATGCACTTCCTAAAATTGTAGACCTTATTACTTCCGGACTTCCAAAAGTGGTTGTGGCACGTGGATTCATTGTGAGCAAGGACCCTTCAACAAAAGTAGGGGTACGCTACTTGGTGAAGACTTTTGGAAAGTATATATTGAGAAAAAATTTGTAACAAACGAACCATTGCCCAGACCTTATGGAAACAAGTCCACAATTGGAGATGCATATCATTCAACCGTAGCGTGGCATATTGCTAATGTACTAATTTTTAATTTTTATTATTTTAATTAAAATACTAAGAATAAGTATCAATGACTAACAATTGATTTTTTTTTATTTGTAGGTTGAAGAGGATGTTTAACTTTGATGGACAAGGATCGTACATTATAAAAATTTTCGTTTCACTTCATGTTTTCTCGCTTTTTCTTATTAGACATGCACATTTTATTTTGTTGATGGATAATTTTTTCAAACTCAATTATGTTTATTTACGATGAATGCTATTGGTTTTAATTTATTGACGTTTTAATTTGATTACCGCCCTCTTAATTTAATGTTATGGTAGTGTATTTGCACATAAATATGATACTTGTAATAAATGATATTTTTAACACTTGTTCCCACTCATATATTGCAAAATAATATCAAAATTTTGTTTAGTGCCGCTATTATCATTCTCGACATTTTTTAGTGCTGTTATTATCATTCTCGACATTTTTTACTGCTGTCAAAAGTGTGTTGAACATTTAATAGGTGTTGCAAAAGGTCATTATCAATATTTTTTTAATGCCGCTAAAAGGATATTATCAGCATTAATATAAATGCGTAAAAATATCGCAAATTTTTTGTGGCATTTTTTAAAATGCCCTTGTTCTTTTACCACATTGGCTACCGCACTTGTGGAAATGCCGCCGAAAGTGCCACTAATTTTTCGCGGCATTTTTTAAAATGCTGTTGTTCTTTTACCACACTGGCTATTACCGCACTTGTGGAAATGCCGTCAAAAGTGCCGCCAACAGGCTTACCGACATTTTTAGTGCTTTTCTCGGCATTTAATTTATGCGGGAAAAAATCAATATTCCTGTAGTGATCATTTGTGGAACCCAATCACTTATGTGGAAGTTTATCTGTGTGGAGTGCCATCTCTACTACTGGATTGATAGTTCTTGCAGGAGCTATTTGCTAATGATTGCGGTCATTGGGGACTCTTGAGGGTATTCACTGCTGAAGAAGGAGTACGGTTCTGGAGGTTTTTGAGGGAATCTTTGCTGATCTAGGTTGCGGTCTATGTGAATTTGCTGTAAAAAATTCTTTGCATATTTCATTGTGTAATATGTAAGTTACGATTTACATTATATTGTGTAATAATTTTCCTGTCTCAATTCTTTCTGAGTCATATCTTTCAAACTAAAATAAAATTTGGTTGTGTCATCTTGGTCTTAGTCATCCGTCTTTCAGTGTTCTTAAAATTATGTTTCCAAGTTTATTTAAAGGGATTGATATGGGAATACTTCATTGTGATGTTTGTCAACTTGCAAAACACAAATGTACTTCTTTTCCAATAAGTACATTGCAAAACACAAGCATACTTCATTGTGAAACTTGTAAAACACAAGTTTGTTTAAAAATATCCCTAGTTGCCAACCGTGAATGGAGTATGCAACAACATGATGTTAAAAATTCCTTCTTCATGGCGATCTGGATGAAGAAATCTATATGGAAATTCCTCCAGGTTTTAAGTCAGGAGGTAACAAGGTGTGTAAACTGAAGAAGGCCCTTTATGGGTTGAAACAAGCCCCTAGAGCTTGGTTTGGTAGATTCGTCGAAGTTATGAAAGCGATGGGATATAAGCAAAGGCAAGATGATTACACAAGTTTGTTTAAAATTATCCCTAGTTTCCAATCGGCTATAGGGGGAGTCACTGCCTTGTTGGTTTTTATAGATTATATAATCGTAACAGGAGATGACTTGGAAGGAAGAAAAACTTTGAGAAAGTGCCTAGTTCAAGAGTTTGAAATCAAAGAACTTGAAAGGTTGAAATATTTCCTCGGCATTGAAGTTCCTCACTCTCAACATGGGATTTTTATATCCCAACAAAAGTATGTGTTGATTTCATTAACTGGGATATGGAAGCTTGGGTGTAAACCAGTGGAAACCCCTATCGAACAAAATCACAAGCTTTGTGAAGTTACTGAAGATGTAGTGGTGGATAGAGAGTCCTATCATATATTAGTTGGTGGATTGATTTAGCTCTCACACACTAGACCAGACATAACCTATGCAGCGGGAGTGGTAAGTCAGTTCATGCATAATCCCAAAGAGATCCATCTCCAAGCAGTACATCGGATTTTATAGTATCTCAAAGGAACTTTGGGAAGAGGAATATAGTTCAAGAAAGGAGGAAAGTTAACTCTAGAAGCCTATACATATGCAGACTATGCATGCAGGATATATTGATGATAGAAGATCAACATCGGGCTATTGTACTTTTCTGGGAGGAAACCTTATAACATGGATAAGCAAGAAGCAGAATTTGGTTACTAAATCAAGTGCGGAAGCTGAATTCAGGGCACTGGTATGAGGAGTATGTGAACTTCTTTGGTGGAAACTAATTTTAAAAGATCTAAAATTCGCATAAGAGGACCTATGAAGCTTTATTGTGATAACAAGTCAACAATCAACATTACACATAATCCTGTACAACATGTTCGAATCAAACAAATTGAAGTTGAGAGACACTTCATAAAAGAAAAGCTAGACAGTGAACTAATTTGTACACCGTTTATACCTTCAGATGGTCAAGTGGCTGATGTGCTAACCAAAGGGTTAAACAGTTGATCCTTTCGAACTATTGTTGGCAAGCTGGGAATGAATAATATCCACTCACCAGCTTCAGGGGGAGTGTTAAAGATAGCTGCCAGACCTGTGCATATTTGTCAACGATAACTGTGAAAATTTGAAATTGTAGTAGTCGTATCCCTGATTTGTAAGGATTTGTTACTTGTAATTTTCCTATATATTCTTCTCCTATAAATGTCTAAGAAATGAATAAGATTCCCATTATTTCACACTTTTCATCTACTGTGGGGATAATAAAATTATCTCAACCTTTAAAATTGATTTTTTCACTTACATTCAATAGTTGTTTTCTCGAACTTTCTCACCTCATAATGTTATTTGTGGTCTTTTTTATACAGTTTTGGAAGTTTGATTAATAAACACTTCGGACCTATGTTGTCAATATCGGTCGATTCACGATATGTATCGGCCGATTCGATTCGATACTACCCTAAATAGATACCTATCATGACTGTGAAATAAAAATGTCAATGTATCTTGCATATCGGGGTTGAATCGTGATTCGATACATGAATCGGGCGATTCACGATTCACTCGCGATTCAGTTCATCCGGATTGGGTTGGGTTATTTAGGCACTAGGGCTTAAAGAATTGGAAAAAAAAAGATTTTTTTTTAATTTTTTTGTCCAAAAATGATTGTAATAATGTTTAAAGACTTTTAAAACCATAAAGTGAACAAAATTTTAGGTATAAAAGGTCCCTTTCTCATTTTTCTTGTGCTCCCCACCATTAGTATTTTGTCCACCTATTTCATTTCTTATCTTTTTCCTCTAAGTTTTTGCAAAGAGAAGCTTCCACCCTATTTAACATCATTTGTTTTGGTACTTTGGTAAGTAACCTAGTTTATTTATTTATTGTTTCTCACTTTCTCAACCTATTTAATGTCTTTCTACATATTTATTAAGTTGTCTTTATTTATTTATTGTTTTGGTAGTTTTGATCTTTGATGTTTCCTCTTTATTTATTTAAGAAATGACTAAAAAAGAGAAATGTTGTGGTTGACCCCACATGGGATTATTGTGAAAAGGTGAATGATAATAGATTGCATTTAATATATCATTTTTGTAAGGATGCACAATGGCGTGGTATTTTTAGAATGAAACACCGTCTTTCTAGTTCGGCGAAGATGCAAAAAAGTGAATGCAATGCCCCAAAGATGTTAGAAAAAAGTTTGCAAACATTTTAGTAGTAAATAAGGATGATTATAATGAAGAAGATGGTCAACAAAATGAGGGTGAAGAGGAGTTTGAAGTTTAGAAAATTTTCGAAAAAGCAAAGGGAACTATGGATGCATATGTCACTAGGAGGAAAGGAAAATCGATTCGAGTTGATGAAGATGATATTGAAATCATTGATGATGACGAGGAGGAGGAGGAGGAGGAGGAGGAGGAGGAGGAGGAGGACAAAAGAGAAGAGGAGAAAATCGTTATATAAGATGATGATGATGATGAAGACGATGATGATAATTAACTAACCTAATGATGATGATGATGATGATGATGATGATGATTAGGATTTATGAATAATTAGAGGAGTGGTGAAGATGATGACTTTATTGGATATATTTTGGCTTTTAGCTATTATTTTTTGGATGCTATTAAGGTATCATCATCATAGTGGAGGATGACACCATGACGGTACCTTAATATGTGACACTCTACCTAATAAAATATCGGGCGATCAATCCTGTACCAAATTAAAATAGGAGTCTCATATGGTTCATTCTTAGCATCACTGACGAAAACCAATTTAATTACTAATAACCTATTAGGCTGGCGTCAAAATTTTATTTAACTAATCTTTTTAATCAAACTGTTCAAATAAAACATCCACACAGTTTATATATATGAAACTGAAATGAAATAAAATAACCGAACACTCGGTTTAACATAATACAACCAAATCGAATGCCGCACTTAAAAGCGGTAAAAGAATAAATAAGTACAATTGGGCTTTCAGCCCAAGTGATACTACAATGCTTCCTATCTAGATCACAAGAATAGAAGCGTCTAAAAATAAACCTGTAGGCATCCACAGCTGCTGCAGCGAACGTCTAACTCGAAAGAATCTCCATTCAGGCGTCCCTGTATCTGGACACCTAATATATATATATAGCAAGAGAGGAAAATAGAGAAAAATGGGTTAGAGCCCGAGTTCGAAAATATTTTAGCAAATGCATAAATGTCATATTTTAAAATATGATTTATCTCATATTTAAATTGGTATTGCACTCACATGAGATGCCCCTCACCCTCTTCTAATGGTGAACACCTATCGCATACATTTTAAACAACCTGATTAACTTACCCTGCCTAACTAATCCGTTTCACCCAATCTCCGAAAATCCCTATAAACCCGAGTACTAAGGGCTAAACTTCTCCCCCTTCCCAACACTGCGCAACGTTTGTGCGTGGGGTGTCTCGCGAAGCGAAATCCAAACAAGAAACCCCCCCGATACACTACTACCTAGCAATGTTAATCATCGAGATCCATTAGGCCCTCAGCACATAAAGTAAATAAGAACTCATATTTATATAAACATATAATTCTCACTTTAATACACAAATCACAATTTAAGTTCGAATAAAATCTCCCGGAATGAGAATAAATCCTTATTCATTACTCTTTACACTAGTTAAAGATATATGATATCTTGTCTTCATATACAGACAATATATTATACACAACAAGTATAATAACCATCCACCGAGCTATAACTCGAGGATGTAGTCTCACAGTGCCTCTATCCGAATCCGGGTTTACTCACTCAACCACGGTACCAAGCTAGACTGACTCATGGTCATGGTAAAAACACACAACGGTGGAGGAGGTCATATTCCCTCTACAAGTGGAGTATACACATCGCACTCGAACGCGGGACGAAATGACCTGGGGATATACTCTCCCTGCTCCTCAAGCCAGGAGATTCACCCACATCGCGCAACCTTCCGGATCGCACTAGAGAAAATATATAATCTGGCTGTTCCAACCCTACGCCAAAAGAAATCCCGTGGAATCAGCCTCTAAGATACAAATATACTAATCACACACAGATATATATATATGTATTTGTATCAAATTATATATACTGTAATCACATCGTATATATAATCTATATCACTCCTCAAATGTATATATGGCTATAATTGCCAATCTAATATAGAGATAGCCAATAACCCTGAATGTTCCCATTCGTAATAATATTTAAGTATTCACATACTTAAAATACTAATCCCATAAGTATTCTCTTACATAAATATAACCCGCACCTTAATCACTTTTAAGGATTTATATACTCTCCGAATATCCCAATTCATAACAATTTAATAAGTATACCCTCAATGTGACACCCCGCCTAATTAAATACCGGGCGATCACTCCTTTATTAAATTAAAATCAAGGTGAACAGTTGGTTCATTCTTAGCATCACTGTCGCAAAATAACTTTTCCAATTTAAACACCCTAAATAATTAAGCTAAGTGTCAAAACCATTTAAAAACCTTATTTACATTTTTATTAAATCCAGTTATAAAAACATTTAACCATTAAAATGTTTAGATTCACACATTAAGTATGAGAATAAAAATAAACATTCAAGAGTTTAACAATCAATAATAAATCCCAACATTTAAAACACTAAAGGAAAACATCCTGACAGTAACAAATCCCGAAATAAAGATACTGAAATTAAAAGAATTACAATCTCTGACAATACCAACTAAATAATGGAAAAGGGCGACACATGCCCCCATTGGATAAAGCTAAACTAGAAGTAGAGTCAACAATGAGGTCGTCTAAGCAATGGCCTTAAACTCCCACAAAAGCTACAGCGCGTTCCATCCAAAGAATCCTAAGTAAGACACCCATGTGGTTGGGCACCTGTAATACATATATATATATATATATATATATATACACAAGAGAGAAGAGATAACAACAAACGGGTCAGAGCCCGAATGTAAAACAGTTTTAAAAATAGTTTAGCAAGTATTTAAATGCTTACCGGCTAATGCAACAGTCATATTAGTATGCGACACTCTCTTGAGAATTCTCACATCTCATCTAGTGTGCACGTCTACCGTACTAATGAATCCCATATACCTTTCTATCTTATTCTCCATATGACTTAATACGTGACATTTAGGTTATGATGTTCACCTTAGGAAAATCTATCTCTTCAAAATTTCTTACATTATTTAGAATAGTTTCGTATTGTTATAACGTTTTCGAATACTTATAGTGAAGTTGATTAAATTTCATACTTTACTTAACTACTATTTCACTCAGTAGAAAGTTCTCATATATATATATATATATATATATACGTATATATATATATTAATTACTCGAATAATATATATACAAACAGCACCCCACATAAAAACTATGGTGCTAGACTTCCATATATAAGTATATATATACCAATCACTCATAAATTATATATATACTAACAACACCCCACATAAAAACTATGGTGCTAGCATACTCTGATATCCAATCCCCGTCTCACTCGTACTAAGGGAAATAAAAGTTCGGAATCACTCTCAAACTATATTAACACATACACAAACAAAATTGAGGCGAAGCATAGATTCCAAGTCTCTAAGAGGATAGCACATGCCCCCCGCGTCTCTTAGGACCGTCTGAACTATCGATTCGATAGCCTGTACCAAGGATTTCTATCTTCTAGGGTACGAGTCAATATACCTCATAATGGTCCCATCGAGATAATATTGTCCCAGCGCGGTAACCTCAGGGATAGCAAGTAGCGCGGGCACGATTTTCACACAGATATAATATATGCATAATCACACAGTCATATATATACATGTATTCACATCCACATTATTAAATTTTGGTGCGCTCACGACCCATAATTTTAATTATCCGTTATTACACATTTTACTCAATTATATCGTATAACGGACTCATTCCTTTTATTCTCGAAATAATTTATTCTAAACTCACTTCTCGTCACTTGAAGTATTCTCTTTATCTAAGTACAATTTCAGTAGGCCCTCTCTCGCCTTCTAATCCAACTTATTAGACGTTTTGATTATTTAATCAACGCACATATGATCTCTTAAGTCTGAAAGTCTCCCCGTTTTCCCTTTTATTTCCTTTCACATTAAAGTCCACTTTATGGGATTTCTCTTGACCCTACTGGTCCTTTTTATGTTCCAATATGTTCTAGCAATCCAAATCAAGGTTTACTGCGCATAAAATTGAATTAAGCTAACGCGGGCAAAAATGCAGTTTTTCCCAGGAGGGGTCGATCGATCGATGAAAGGGGGTCGATCGATCGAACCATCGATCGATCGATGCTCTGGGCTCAATCGATCGATCAAACATATATGGCGAAATCTACGTAATACCAGTTACGGGTTCTATCATCTAAACTCATCAAACTCCAAACTTTTAACTCCCAAACTCCCAGAAATTGATACCACAAACATAATAAACCTAAGTGAGTAATAATCTACGTAAGGCATGTGAGTTTTCATCAAGAATCATGGGTTAAAAGGGCCAAACTCTATATAATTCTCATGAACCCTAATATTTTCTTTATCTTAGTTTATTTCATTCTTTTTTCAGATTTCCTATCGCCAATACCATGGAAATTCGTGGTTTAACCTCTACATGTGAAATGGATTTCCAGAAATATGACTTCTATCACTATAACATGCAATTTGTGTCTCCGATTAATGTTTTTCTTCAAGAATACTAGTATAATAAACCTAAGACTAATATAAAAGGATGCATTAACTTGATAAAAGCAAGATAGACACTTGCCTGGAAATTTAGTTTCTGATTCGTGGACGAATTTGGTATGGTTGCGTTCCCCGTCGCGCGATCTACGCGTTGGTGGTGACGGCGGTTAAATCGGAGGTGTTCTTGGCCTAGAACTCATTGGAGAGCTTCTCATCTTCCTCTCCAATGGTCTTCATTAGTTTTAGGTTGTATTAACCCTAGAAGATAACATTTTCCATCTGATATAACCCTATAAAATTCGTGGGTTTAATTACACATAATTACCAAATGTCCAAAACCCCCTCCCAGGGTGCTAATTAAGCCTAAAAATGCCCCGAGACCCAAACTAAACCCCCGGGTATACTTTTCTGACTATCTCGACCCTTACGAACACTTTAGTGCACTCAAAACGACCATACGAGTAACTTATAATTTATTCACTTTTGTTAATCAACATTTAGTCCCGACACGACACAGGCGCGTCCCGACTTAAATTTCTACAATTGTCATTTTATTCAGACGTGACAATATTATAAAATAAAACTCATATATTACTATACTCATCCAGTAACATCCAACAAATACCAAATTTCCAATAATTACTAACTCTCGTCACACTAGTAAATATTTAAAACAAGTTTCCGGATTAAATTAAATTAATTTATCTCAATTAAATTTAATAAATCCCTAAATTTAAAAGCCATGAAAATACGGGGTATTACATACTTCCCTCCTAATAATGGAATTTCGTCCTGAAATTCGTAAAATAAGGTCTACCAGGTAGCACAATTCTGGATATCCTTGTCAGTACGCAAACTATCTACATAGTACGGCGCTCAATCACTATAGCCCTTTCCTCACATCAAACTTGTTTTACATTCTCATTGGAGACACTTCACATTGCGCTCCCAACCGACAACATTCGCATAGGTCACGCCTATACGTTATAAATTTCCATTATCTCACTATCATTAGGAGGTCGCACCTCACTACATGACAACTACTCAGATTTATTCATATACAAAACTCCCATTCTGAGAAAGATCATACGAACATTTGACCACTCTTGTTCGCCTAAAACAGTCGTGGAATTCCACTATAGTTATCGGATTATTCTCGACCGATCCAAAATTCTGATTATCCACTCACCTCTAAACATACACAGAGGGAGGGTATTTATAAGCACCTCATTCACGACAAATAAGTACGAGTGCTTCCACGAATTCCCCATAATGTAATATCCTTCCCCAATTACCGTATTGTTCCACTTGTTATCTATTCACCGTTGTGGGAACGAAATGATCACCAAGATTCCAAAATCATTTTCACGCGGCTCCACTATTCGTTAATCACCGTGCGCCTAGTTCCTGTCTAAGGGTGACACATCCTACTCGAAACGAAACCTTATCTCCGTTGGTTCCTGAAATCCCATATCAAAGGTGGGATTCACAAATCTCATCCTGATTCAAAAATTTATACTGCGCCGGACCATGTACTGGCGCGATCCTTCCTTTCAAAGGAAGCCTGGGGCATACTAGTTAATATTGTAAAGCATCCCAAAGGAATATTAATTACTTCCTTCTCGGCGACTTAATTCAAATGTTTGGGATGAACCCTTGATCTTGTTTTGAGGATGGCAACCCATCCAAGAACTTTACCGACCTCTTTCAAATTTCAGGAATTATCGATAAACACAAAATTCTTTGGTTGATTCTCCTCTTTCAACCAAACCTTACCTATGGGTGGCGCATGTAGAGACTACTCACTACGTCCCGCTAAACATCGATTTTCCCTTGAAATGTCTCACATTAAGTGACACGTAAGACTCCCCTTCCTTCCTTGGTGTATGCCGAAAGTTCCGACCCGTGCTCTTTCCTCCGCGATGCACACTTCTGGATCTTCTTGACCATGTTAACATCATCACTATTTGTACGCTCAAGTCGCTCTCACACTTGACTACTAACAATTTCGCTCCGAGTGTTCTTCATAATAATTTTAATTCTGCTCCATTCAAGGAATACCCCTTCTTTATGGCTTCCCACAGTCTTCCAATCAAATTAGGGTGTGCTATTCTAATTGCACACTTATGTATGGATTATAGCCCCTCATGTGACGTTTAATCCACTCTATCACTTCCACTTCGTTATACTAGTCCCACAAACATATATTTCACACGTCTATTACCACGTCCCTTCGACTCAGACGATTTTAATTGCAGTTAACCAAGATGCCCACATTTTACAACACCCCGACCGCCCTAGGAGAGCGAACGACATGCTACTCATCAGTGAAACTAACTAAATCCAAAAAAGTATAAGGAATAGGGCATTTAAATTCCATGACAATAAAAGAGGAATAACAAATCTCAACCTTCTTCAGATAAGTACAACAATTTTCCCAAATAGGTACAACAACCAAAATAAATCACTAACACTCTATTCATCAAAATAATTACAGGTCATCTCTTTTGTATAATAAAGTTCTTTCCAGATAATCCATGCTAAAAATCATTCCAACTCCTTATTCACCTTGTGTTCTGAACGCATTTACGACATTTGGGTACTCTTAATCACCCTAGAAATCAAAAAATTTTAAATCCTCTTTATCATCATTCCGCCCCTTAACTCGTGGGGATAACTTTCAATGCTTTCTTACCCCAAAATCAGGCTCCAATGGCTTTAAAACAAAATTCAACTTCCAACTTACATACCTAATTACTTGATCCCATTTTGACCAGGGTAGCGAACTCATGGAATAGTGACCAAACGTCTCCCTATTTCCAACCTTACGCTAAGTTTCATGCGTGGAATGTCTCGCAAAGCGAAATCCAAACAAGGAACCTCCCCAATACACTACTACCTAGCATTGTCGGTTATCGAAATCCGTTAGGTCCTCCGTCCATAGCATGTACCCCTTTATTCCGTCTCTTGATAGAAAAAGTACATTTCCTCCCGTAATTTCACTTAACAAAGAACGTTTTACCAATTTCACTATCGTTCAGTATTGGGTGTTGGTAATTGCATTCCATAAACCTCGAATACATACAATCGGAATTCTCAAAGTCTCTTTCCCTAATAATAGGGGTATAACTCTTAACCCTCACATCTCTAGAGCATAGATATAACAATGCACTCTTCCTATCACTAAGTCCTGAGTGCTAAACATAATACTGAGTTAAGTCTTTTCGCTCATTGGTAAATCCCGATACCTACTGAATCATACTGACCAAGTCTATACATACATTGGCATCGAATATCTCGAGCCCACTATCTCCTACGAAGTCTCTAGGATAGATAATATAAGTGCGAGTCCAACCTTCCTACAGGTAAAGCCTCGCCAAAACAAAACATGCTGCACTAATGCAACCACTCCGGTAGCCTTGCAATAAATGCCCACTATCGTACTAACCATTTCTATAACGTTTTATCAAAGATAATACCATACTCGTATATAGCATCACTACGACGAGTAACCTCAATAAAATACGTAACACTGTTAATATACACATTTATCCTCCGCGGATAGCACTAAAGAAAAATCCCGCTACACTAGGGAAAAATATCCACATAATAATAACGTTTATAATTATATGCATTAAACTCGTCTCACATGCTAATCTAGCAATGAATAAAATATGGTGACTCGCTCGTGTCACATAAACACGCCGCATCCTCTGAGGATACAACTTATACTTCCACCTTGTCAATCGTCTTGACTGCGCAAATGGTTTCCGGACGTAACACGTCTACTCAAACCAAACAAAATTACTTTAATCTTTGTCTTTCACTAGGCACCGTATTCTTGCCCTTTTACTCACTTCGGAACATATTATCGCGTGCGATCTCACTCCCCTCAAAATAACTCAACACATAATTCACTTATCACCTGTCCTACTAACCTGGTTAGGTTTGTCCTTCTCTCGGACTTTAGTAGACTCAATTCTTATTGTCCACCCCGTTTGTTCCCTTAGATTTTTAGGCCATAAAGAACATGTCATTTTCTATAATAGTCCTTACTGAATTTACCATCACTTGGTAAGAATTTAACTATCTGAATCATTTAAACGGGTCCCCTGATGTGTATCCACACCCCTTTGTGGTGCTACACCATCACCGTTGTATTCAGTCTTATTCTCGACTAAATTCTTCGATTTCTTTAACTTCCCACACAAGGAGCATTATCATCTTTATTGACAAAATATGACATTGTTGACCTCTATATCGGCCGGCCATCAGAATTCCCTCTGTGAGTGTTATCAACTATTATTACGAGTCGATATCCCACTTGGAGTCGTTTTCTCCACTTGTATTTATATCTCCCGATACAAAGTTCGTTAACGGTTAAGATTCATGTTCACAATTGGACCTCTGTCACGTCCTCCTGTGATGAGTTCAAGATGACGTTCACTTCAAATCCTGAACATCTAACGAAGGAACATACGATCAACGCTGTACCTAAGGTTCTCCTTTAGACATAGCGTTCCACTTCTAAATTGGTGGTTGACTCCCATCATATAATTTCTTTTCGATAACCAAGAAAAAATTTCTCTAAATTTTCACTTTCAATTAGCCACACTCTGTCCTATATCCAAACCTTTGGATACTTTACCTCCTTTGGTAAACACATACAATTCCCATATTTCTAGAATTCTCACTGACAGTTCTCTACACGTTTTGTAATATGTTGGGTGAGTTTACCCATCGCACCTCATTCGACTATAGCAGCATTTTGGAAATCATGGCTGCGCCTTAGTCATCTTTCTAGTCATGGATTCTCGTGCCCTAATGGAGGTGACCTCGACTACGGTCATCATCCTCGAATAAATTTTACCACCTCAACTGAGCCCAGCCTCCTGAGGTCCGCTTAACGGTCCTCTTCTAACATCCGTCATCGCTCGGCACACGCACACATCCGAACGTGATAAAATTCACTAATGTATATACGTCATAGCAGGAGAACGAAATATCATCAAAGAAATCGACAATCCTAAACATAGGGCTCTATATCAAACAAGGCAACGCTAAAAGCATAATAAGTCGTACAGATCCTAAGGACACTAGAACCTGATGCTCTGATACCACCTGTAACACCCCGCCTAATTAAATACCGGGCGATCACTCATTTATTAAATTAAAATCAAGGTAAACAGTTGGTTCATTCTTAGCATCACTGTCGCAAAATAACTTTTCCAATTTAAACACCCTAAATAATTAAGCTAAGTGTCAAAACCATTTAAAAACCTAATTTACATTTTTATTAAATCCAGTTATAAAAACCTTTAACCATTAACATGTTTATATTCACAAATTAAGTATGAGAATAAAAATAAACATTCAAGAGTTTAACCATCAATAATAAATCATAACATTTAAAATACTAAAGGAAAACATCCTGAAAGTAACAAATCCCGAAATAAAGATACTGAAATTAAAAGAATTACAATCTCTGACAATACCAACTAAATAATGGGAAAGGGCGACACATGCCCCCCATTGGATAAAGCTGAACTAGAAGTAGAGTCAACAATGAGGTCGTCTAAGCAATGGCCTGCAACTCCCACAAAAGCTAGAGCGCGTTCCATCCAAAGAATCCTAAGTAAGACACCCCTGTGGCTGGGCACCTGTAATACATATATATATATATATATATATATATATATATATATATATATATATATATATATATATATATATATATATACAAAAGAGAGAAGAGATAACAACAAACGGGTCAGAGCCCGAATGTAAAACAGTTTTAAAAATAGTTTAGCAAGTATTTAAATGCTTACCGGCTAATGCAACAGTCATATTAGTATGCGACACTCTCTTGAGAATTCTCACCTTTCATCTAGTGTGCACGTCTACCGTACTAATGAATCCCATATACCTTTCTATCTTATTCTCCATAAGACTTAATACGTGACATTTAGGTTATGATGTTCACCTTAGGAAAATCTATCTCTTCAAAATTTCTTACGTTATTTAGAATAATTCCGTATTGTTATAACGTTTTTGAATACTTATAGTGAAGTTGATTAAATTTCATACTTTACTTAACTACTGTTTCACTCAGTAGAAAGTTCTCATATTGATATACGTATATATATTAATTACTCAAATAATATATATACAAACAACACCCCACATAAAAACTATGGTGCTAGACTTCCATATATAAGTATATATATACCAATCACTCATAAATTGTATATATACTAACAGCACCCCACATAAAAACTATGGTGCTAGCATACTCTGCTATCCAATCCCCGTCTCACCCGTACTAAGGGAAATAAAAGTTCGGAATCACTCTCGAACTGTATTAACACATACACAAACAAAATTGAGGCGAAGCATAGATTCCAAGTCTCTAAGAGGATAGCACATGCCCCCGCGTCTCATAGGACCGTCTGAACTATCGATTCGATAGCCTGTACCAAGGATTTCTATCTTCTAGGGTACGAGTCAATATCCCCCATAAAGGTCCCATCGAGATAAGACTGTCCCAGTGCGGTAACCTCAGGGATAGCAAGTAGCGCGGGCACGATTTTCACACAGATATAATATGTGCATAATCACACAGTCATATATATACATGTATTCACATCCACATTATTAAATTTTGGTGCGCTCACGACCCATAATTTTAATTATCCGTTATTACACATTTTACTCAATTATATCGTATAACGGACTCATTCCTTTTATTCTCGAAATAATTTATTCTAAACTCACTTCTCGTCACTTGAAGTATTCTCTTTATCTAAGTACAATTTCAGTAGGCCCTCTCTCGCCTTCTAATCCAACTTATTAGATGTTTTGATTATTTAATCAACGCACATATGATCTCTTAAGTATGAAAGTCACCCCATTTTCCCTTTTATTTCCTTTCACATTAAAGTCCACTTTATGGGATTTCTCTTGACCCTACTGGTCCTTTTTATGTTCCAATATGTTCTAGCAATCCAAATCAAGGTTTACTACGCATAAAATCGAATTAAGCTAACGCGAGAAAAAATGCAGTTTTTCCCAGGAGGGGTCGATCGATCGATGAAAGGGGGTCGATCGATCGAACCATCAATCGATCGATGCTCTGGGCTCGATCGATCGATCAAACAGATATGGCGAAATCTGCAGAATACCAGTTACGGGTTCTATCATCTAAACTCATCAAACTCCAAACTTTTAACTCCCAAACTCCCAAAAATTGATACCACAAACATAATAAACCTAAGTGAGTAATAATCTACGCAAGGCATGTGAGTTTTCATCAAGAATCATGGGTTAAAAGTGCCAAATTCTATATAATTCTCATGAACCCTAAAATTTTCTTTATCTTAGTTTCTTTCATTCTTTTTCCAGATTTCCTATCACCAATACCATGAAAATTCGTGGTTCAACCTCTACATGTCAAATGGATTTCCAGAAATATGACTTCTATCACTATAACATGCAATTTGTGTCTCCAATTAATGTTTTTCTTCAAGAATACTAATCTAATCAACCTAAGACTAATATAAAAGGATGCATTAACTTGATAAAAGCAAGATAGATACTTTCCTGGAAATTTAGTTTCTGATTCGTGGACGAATTTGGTGTGGTTGCGTTCCCCGTCGCGCGATCTACGCGTTGGTGGTGACGGCGGTGAAATCGGAGGTGTTCTTGGCCTTGAACTCATTGGAGAGCTTCTCCTCTTCCTCTTCAATGTCCGTCATTAGTTTTAGGTTGTATTAACCCTAGAAGATAACATTTTCCATCTGATATAACCCTATAAAATTCATGGGTTTAATTACCCATAATTACCAAATGTCCAAAACGCCCTCCCAGGGTGCTAATTAAGCCTAAAAACGCCCCGAGACCCAAACTAAACCCACGGGTATACTTTTCTGACTATCTCGACCCTTCCGGACACTTTGGTGCACTCAAAACGACCATAAGAGAAACTTATAATTTATTCACTTTTGTTAATCAACATTTAGTCCCGACACGACACAGGCGCGTCCCGACTTAAATTTCTACAATTGTCATTTTATTCACACGTGACAATATTATAAAATAAAACTCATATATTACTATACTCATCCAGTAACATCCAACAAATAACAAATTTCCAATAATTACTAACTCTCGTCACGCTAGTAAATATTTAAAACAAGTTTCCGGATTAAATTAAATTAATTTATCTCAGTTAAATTTAATAAATCCCTAAATTTAAAAGCCATAAAAATACGGGGTATTACACTCAACTTATTTTAATCATATTGGTATCGCGTTACCTATAATCCTAGTCGTCAACCGACACTGGATAGCCGCTCATGTATCTCTAGATCCTATCCTCAATTTCCATCCTATTCACATCCTAGGATTTACTACAAACATATAGGAGGCACATAAAAAAATTTCGACACGCATAATATGTATATAATCGCCCGTCGAAATTATTACCTCGAGTGTTACTCGTCCCGAACACCTTAGTAGGCCCTTGGATTTTGCCTTTTAACTAACCAAAGGTATACATCTCATTCCAATAATAATTTAGAGGTCCTTATACTACATTTAGGAACCCCAAATATCTAATTCCTCAATTTATTTATTTTTCTCGAAAATATACTTTTAGCGACACACCATTTTTATCCCTTCGTAACCCCACTTAACTCCCTTAAATGGCTAGGAATAATTTCCCCTAATTGGATATTTATTTCCTCGAATAAATAAGCTAAAACCATAAATTTGGGAATTTATTTTATCCCATTTAAACTTAACTAACCGAAATTGTCAAAAATTTTGTAGGGTCGATCGATCGACCCTTGGCCATCGATCGATCGACCGAATAGGGCAGCTTCTTCTCCGATCTTCTGTTTCGGCCATTAAAGCTTTCCCCAAGCTTTTAACTCCTATTATATATATATATATATATATATATATATATATATATATATATATATATATATATATATATATATACACACACACACACACGTACACAAAAAGGGTTCTAATCATCCTAGAACCCACATCCAACAATTAATTTCGATTAATTTATGAGTTTCTCAAATTTGATATTTTTTATCTTTCGAAAAACCAGTTTTTTTATTCACGAAAACCCATCCCAAAATCTTTATAGTTTTTACATACCAACTATAATATGAGATTTTTATGCTTAAAGGAATAGAGCAACTAAACACTTGCCTCGTGGATAAAACCCGACGACCTCGAGTCAAATCCCGCGGAGTTTGGCCGGAATCTCCCTTTTCTTCCTCTCTTCTCTTTCTCTCTTTTCTTTCTTTCTCCCACTCTCTTGTGCCTTATATAGAGAGAAATAAGGGTTTATCCCTTATAAACCCAAAAACGACTCGTTTACTCAATTGCGAGTTCCTAATAGTCCAAAAATCCCCGGAACTTAACACTACTCCCGGATACTCTATTCTGACTATCTCAGCCATTCCGAAACCAATCGCGCACTCAAAATTTCCATCCGAGACACTTAACTAAAATTCATTAATTAAACCCAACACATCTTAATACGGGTTTTCCAATTAAAATATTATCCTTTGTCGCTTTATCCAATTGCGACATGTAATTAAAACAATCCAACTTATTTACTTAGTTCCAAAAATAAATATAACACACATCGGAAATCATCTAACCCTCATAAACTCCAAAAATTATTATTCAGAGAAATTCCTCAATTCTCCAAATTACACCCATTTATGTAATATTAATATCCATAAAAGTGCGGAGTATTACATAATAGTTACTTAGTATATCTAAATATGGATTGTGGATTATCTTTTTGATATGACTTGTGGCGAAATTAGAAGTTTGAATCATATTATGTTATATAATTGATTGTAAAGTGTTCTCAATATTTTTATTTAATTTTTACAATTTTATTTATTATTTGTGCCGTATCATACGATACGTATAGCGATACGATTCACGATTCACGATTCACGATTCGCGATACACGCGATTTTCGATAAACGATACGTATCACGATTCAACATCTCTGCTTCGGACACTCTAGCAACCCGTTTTCATCTATGTTAAGGCTGTTGTGAACTTCTTCAAGTTATTGTGTCGAAAATTTGAGATTGTGCATCCTGAACTCTTTATTCTTGGGAACAGTTGAGAGTGATGGTTTACAAAATTATTAATTCCTCATATACAAAGAGGGCACAACACTTTTTGTACCCAAATATCTCAATTCTTGCGGTGTTCGCTACAACGTTGAACATTCACTAAATTTATTCAAGCATAGAATTTTGAACCCCGACTACGTTTTTTTCCATTTTTGTGTTCATCTATTGAATGTCATTATGAATTCTTATGTAGTATAAGAAATATTGAAGTACTTATTTCTGTAAAGTTCTGACCATAAAAAATGGTCATCTAGAGGGCAGCATGTCTGCACCATATTAGACTTCCTCGCCTCTAGCAGAAATTGAAATACGGTGATAAAACAACACATTACTTTAGGGAAACTTTACATCATAGTCATACAAGCTTTGTAAGGAATTGATGGCATTGACAGCCTTTGCAGAGGTTTGAAATTTTCTTGCCTGCACAATAAGAAACAATCATCACATTATAGTGCTAAATAAATTTTATGATAAAAGTAAGACCCTACCACAACAATTTCCTTCAGAATAACAGAAAATCTACTGAAATGAACGAAGTAAACAAAAATTGATATAATCAAAGGCAGACAGAGATTAAAAATCTTTTCCCCTACTGTTATTCATTCCAAACGGTTAAGATATGCTCAAATTTGATGAACCTTTCTCTACAACTGAAGGAAATTTGGGGCAGAAAAAGGAGTAATACCACTTTGGAAATAATGAGCAATCAAATAACTAAAAAGAGGAGACAAAAGAATGAGAGAAAGTTGTTACCATTTATTTCCAAACTCACCAACTCTGTAACCTAGCCTTATTCAGTATAATTGTCACATAGAGCCAATCTTGGATGTTGTCCAACAACATGAAATAGGCGTATCTGCATGAAGTGTTTAATAACAACGTGCCACAAACTCCCCAGAATCCTAGGGCGAATCCAAGACCTATACTCAAAATAAACCCGTGGGATATTAAACTGTCATTGTCATCGTCCTCCTCATTCTCATTCTCTTTAGGGATGACATTGTTAGAACCTGGACATTCATTTGTTAGTGGAGGCCCCCAAAGTGCATAATTCCCCACATACATTGAAGCATCGAAGCCTTGTAACTGAGTGCCTGTTGGAATTTTGCCCGATAAACTGTTATACGACAGGTCCAAAACCCCAAGAAGGCTAAGTTGAGAAATGCTGGTAGGAATTTCACCGGAGAGCTTATTTCTGGACAAATCAAGAAAATCTAGCTTCCTCAGCTGACCAATCTTTAGATCAATGACTCCAGTTAAGCAATTTCTAGACAAGTTAAGGTCAATTAAGCCGACGAGATCCATTATTTCACTAGGAATTTTTCCCATCAGTTTATTGCTCGAAAGATCGATGGCTCTAATGAGTCCCAGAGTTGTACTGTACACTTTCTTATTGCCTTTCCATAACAATATCGCATTATCAACATAGCAATTTGAACCACAGTAATTATAGGTTATGATCGAGGATGTGCTGTTACTTGCAACCATTTCGACAAAATTATTGAGGCAGTTTGGTATGGTTCCGGAGATATTATTAACAGAGAGGTCGAAGATTTGAATATGTGAAAGATGACAAATCTCCAAGGGAATACTTCCATTGAATGCGTTGGAGCGTAGGCTAAGCACGACGAGTTGTGAAAGGCTTTCTCCTATCCACGCCGGTATTGGTCCTGATAATCTGTTCTCTCCTAGATCAATTGTTAACAACTTTGTACAATTTTTCATTGACAAAGGCAATTCACCGGTGAATTTATTGGTTCTTAAATGTAGCACCACAATCTTAAGAAGGGAGCCCATTGAGCTTGGAATTTTACCGAATAATTTATTATTCGCCAAGTTCAGAATGGTGAGGCTTTCCAAATGCATCAAGCATTCTGGAAGCTCCCCTGAGAATATGTTATTGGAGAGGTCAACATAAATCAGTGTTTTACTAGCACATAGAAAAGAAACTGGACCCGTAAACATATTTTTTGAGAGATCAACCACGAAGACATTAGAGGGAAGTTGGGAAATCTGTCCCTCAAAATGGTTAGAACTCAAATTTAAGGAATGAAGACCAGCAATATTAGATAATATATTAGGAAATCTGCCGGTGATTTCATTGTCGGAGAGATCGCATAAATGTAAGGTAGAAGCTATGTCCGAAAACCAATTAGGGATTGCATCTGAAATATTTGCACCAGAGATAGAAAGTTGAGTAACGTTCTTTTGATTCTGAAACCATTCAGGAAAACGAGGCCCTAATTTACATGAATTCAGACATATATTCTTTAGTTGAAAATGGGGAGACCACCCAGAGGTGAAGTTGAAAGCCAAAGAATTGAAGGATAAGTCCAAATATTTTAGTTTGGAAAGATTTAAAAAGTGAGATTCAGAAATTGTTCCTTCAAAAGAATTCGAATGAAGATCCAATGTCTCAAGGTGGGCAAGGTTTCCTATACTTGTTGGAATCGTTCCATTCAATTGATTGACCGCTAAATTCAACTGTTTCATTGAGGAAAGTACTGTAAAATCTGGAAATGATCCACTGAGATGATTACAAGACAAGTTTAAACTATGTAAATTCCTCATTTTCCTAAGGTTGAACAACCACTGAAATACCGCTGAAGTTAAGTGATTACTACTTAAATTTAGAACAGCAAGAGATGGAGATGAATTTACCATGGAAAGCGACGAGGGGATTACATCAAACAGACCGCATCCAACTAAATGCAACTCCACTAGGAAAGGGGACAATGTAATGGCTTCTAACCAACCGGTGGCACTGCTAAGGTCGACGCTGTTCATGTTGAGGGATCTCAAAGAAGTGATTACGGCTGTGTCTTTGGGGTTATAGTACCCTCGAATATGTGAAGTCAAGTAAACGAGAAAAATGAGGTAAGGTGGGGACCCACATTAAGGATAGGCGTGCACCACCGAATGGTAAAATGCGTCCATATTGTCTGTACATATGAAAAAATCGTGTCCCGCGTTTATGTGCCGGAATAACCGCCGACTTTTGATTCAAATTGTTGTGTATCGGCTTCTTGACACAAAGTTGTGCCGGCTGTCATTCTCATTTTCAAATGTCAGAGTTCAGTTAATCTTCTTATATTTATAGTGGCTCTTCACCCTGTGCATATGGTGTCTTTCGTGTGGGTGGGTGGGATCCGAATAGGGTGATCCAAAATTATCGAAATTTTAAAATTCTTTTTAAATCGGGGAAAAAATTGAATTTTTTTTTTTTTTTCAATTTGGATGGTTTGGAATATTCAGAAAATTTGAAAATTTTATTATTCGAAAAAATCCGGAAAAACTCGGATTTACAATTCAAAAAATATTTTTCGAGGTTATCAAATTTTCCGTTTTATACTATTTATTTTCAGTCTTTTGGAGATTGTCTTAGTTTGAAATGTTACTGAGCTTTTGTGTATGAGTTGCAGTTTGACCTTAATGATATTAAAAATTTCAAGAATTAAAAACTGTGTCAATTTTTAAATTGAAATGATTTGAGTAGGTTGCAATCAAAGTAAAATTATCACTTTTGCAGAAAGTATCTATATAACTAAGTGTGAACAATTTACATACGTGTACAAAGTTAGCTGTAAAGCTGTGTAAATATGGTGTGTGATACCGATTTAAATTAATTCGTAAGTTTCCAGGCAAATCTTATTTAATTAGAGTCTATTTTTAAAACCAAATCAATTCAGCCCCTAAATATGCATCTAAATGTCATAAATCATTCAAACCATGCATGAAAAAAAATAAAGACGATCGATTCAGGAAAAAAATCCTTTCGGGTAAAACCTTTTATAACACTTTGAAGAATTCACAAGACTTTTGGCTTACATACAACCTTATAATCGCCCACAAGTGTATAATGCACGGTGCCTTCAGCAAACCTTCAAAGATACGAGAGACAGCGAAATACCCTCCAGATGTCGGTTCGTCGTCTTCGGCTTGTCCACAGGCAGAATGACTACGCTCGGTATCCACCGATCAAATATGGAGATGCATTCTCTACAGAGGTTAAATAAAAGCAAAGTAGTGTTCTTAAACACCAAAACAATTCACCAAAGCATATGGGATTTTTGTGAATTGAAAACAAAAAGGGATTAAACCCTAAAAGAGGAAGTCAAAAGGATTATGCTATTTCGTAGTTTTTTGTCTTTCAAAATGCTGGAACTTCTTAATGAAAACGAAACCGTTTAATGAGTATGTATACAAAAACATGCCCCCTCGGTATTAGATCTCGTTTGAACGAGATAAGCATGTCACTCAAACGAAGGACACGTGTCGCTCAAACGAGATCGCGCGACATGCTTATCTCGTTCGAACGACAATGCTATGTCGTTTGAACGACTGTTGTGTCAAAAAAATATTATTTTAATTTCCGCTCCAATACTTAGAAAAAATACTCATTCTCAAATTTTGACGAAAAAGTCCGCTCCAAAACTTAGAAAATATTTTGTAAAAATATCTCAAAAGCTCTAAGTGGAAAGTTAAGGTATTTAAAACAAAACCTTACCAAAGTAAACTTTGCTGAGTCTTTTTGATGAAGAACTGGATTAATTCGGATTCGTCTTTGATGCTTGAATGTTCTTGAATGCTCTTCGACGGTGTAGTTGTATGTGACATAATAAATTGATAACGGACTTATAAAAATATGTCCTTACAAATCTCCCCCTGTGTCTATGTCGGTACATACATAAAAACATCTGAATTATCAAATACCAAAATGCCTATACAAATCTACCCTCCCATGAATAAATTTGCAAGGTCTCAAACTGTTCTTCAAACATCTTCATCAAATCTCAAAGCTTTTCTCATCAAGGTGTGCAACATAATGATCTTCAGTCTTTGTACATACACATATGAGATAAAACAAAATACCTTCGTGATGCATCGAGTTTGAAATGATATAAGAATAAATCATTAATACATCAAATCTCCCCCATAATGCAAAAACTCCCCCATAACATGATAAATCTTTCTCCCTCTTTTTATGATGTCCCCAAATAGACAGATAAGAAAAAAAAAATCAAAACATGGAGTGTCATGATAAAATGCATAGCAAACATGAATCAAACTATGCGCGTGCAAAGGTGTGTCTCAAAAACTTTCACAAATTATTTTTGATTTTTCAAAATTTTCATACAAAAATAAGATACAAAAAATCACACCATGGATTTAAACTCAAACAACAAAGTCATGAAAACAGAAAGAATGGGTGTGAACACATTCGATAGGTAAATAAACTCAATCAATCATATGTGCACGATGCATACGTGTACTCCTAACGAATGAACATCAAAAGTATCCTTGGGTGTAAAAATTGTTGAATTTAGATGACATCGTCTTATGCAAATCAACAAATCAAAGTCAAAGTGATTTCCACACCAATAACATCCAAAACTATGTAGCGCTTTTTTCAAGACTTTTAAGGACGTGCAAACCCGTTTTAATTCTCCATCCAAACACCCTCATATATATTTTATTTTAGAGGTGAATAAACTAAATTCTAAAACTTTGGAGAATTGGTGCAAAAACCTAATTGGTCTATAATTGGCATGATTTTTTTTATTGCCTTAAAATTTTTCGACTCTTTTAAACCTCTTTGGACCCCAGATAATAAAATTCCTCAATTTTTTAGGTCCAATTAAACGGCGGCTTAATCGCAAATGATAAATGATAACCTTTCGGAGACCTTCACCGTTTTCAAACAAAGAATCCAAACTCACAAACGACTCTTACATGCACAACTTTCTTATCAAGTTTTATTGTGCTTGGTTCGTTTTAAGGACATGATTGAAGTGAAAACACCCAAGCAACATGTAATAAGACAAGCACAATAATTAAACAAATCCGTGCATGTGTGCAATAAAGGAAATCACGAGTCAAACATGTAGGAAGTGTTGGGAATGCGATGACCCCCAATTTTTAAAAATCTTACCAAAAAGGTCAATTTCATTTTCCTTTTAAAGATGCAGAAGCAAAAGATGGTTCAACATAACACACACAAATAACAATTTTTAATTTCTTTCAAATTAAAAATTAAACCAAGTGAAATTAGATTAAACACCAAATATATTTTCACTTAAACCAAATTGATTTAACCCAAGTCCTAGTAATTAGCCTAACAAAATAATTAATCCATTTTAGCAAATTTAGGCCAAACAAAATTTTATCAAATTAAAGCAAATGACTTGAACTAAATTAATTAAACATTCACCCAAATTAATTTTGCACCAAATTAAATATCCCAATTTTAGCTTTGCACCTAAACATGCATCTAATGTGATTTTTGCAAAAGATAAAATAAACAAAAAACCATTGCGCCGCGATGTACGAGGAAAAACACACAACAGGAAAAAATCTTGGACGACCCTAGCCTCAATTCCACTCAGTACGATTTTATAAATACAAGACAGTTAGAATTACAACACTCGACTTGACTCCGTCCAAGCCCCGACGCTCCTTCTTGTACACACCTCTACCTAGCGAATAACCACAGAGCTCCACCGCGATCTCGAAATTCACCTATCGGACTTTAGGAACCACCGTCAACCACACATGATGCCTTTCACCATGTGAGAATTCCGCAGCAAAACAACGAGACTTGTTCTTTGAGGGATGTAGAAGTAAACCCAAACGAACTCTTCAACACGGTAGAGTAAACTCGGTGCCAAAAACTCCAAGCAAGATATTTATATGAAAACTTGGAATAAACAAACTATGGGTGAAACAAAGGTTTTTAAGGATTTTTCTTGAAGAATAAACACTTAAAACATGAACTCTTTCTTTTTAGAATTTTTCTCTCAAACTCTCTCTTGGAGATTGTAGTATGTGAAAAAGTTGGTTCCAAAATATTGGTTCCCGCACTTGATAAGTCTGTCAAAAGATAGTGGAGAAAAGTAGTGGGAAAAGTTGGAAAATCTTCAAAAACTGCCAAAATACCTGTTCCCGCCAAATCTCGTTCGAACAAGATTTTCGTTCGAACGATACTTCTAAAGAAGTTCTAGTGGCAGGTCGTTGGCAAACCTCATTCTAACGAAATTCTCTTTTGAACGACAACTTCGAACGAACTTCCAGAAAGCTTAAAATTTTATTTTTAGCCCAGAAACTTTATTTTAAAGTTTTAAAGAAACCTTTTGAAAATAAACATCAGTTTAAACATAAATTACACCCAATTAAAATTATTCCAAGATCCTATATAAATATATAATGCATTCATACCTTAGGAGTAAATGGAACACATGTTGTTGGCGTAGAAACGAGGCACAACAAACTCGACATTTGATGAAGCTTTATAATCTTGGCCTCTACGTCTTCAACTAACACGTCATAGGTTTGAATGGATACACTTGAACACTATCCTATGACTCAAATGTTTTTGTTCGAAATTGAGCCAACACTATATTAAGACTCAATCGGAGACTTGTGTCCTTACAAATCTCCCTCTTTGGCTATTTCAGGACAAAAATCAATAAAAATCCTAAAGGGCCGTCAAGCTCTACTAGACTTAAAACAAATCACAAATCCCACACAAAATAAAAAATATATAGCTTGACTAAAAAAATCAAGGATCAATATCTTTGCCGACGATGAAAGTTGCCACTTAGAAGAATTCCTGCACACTTAAGCAAATTATCAAACGCATAGGGAATATCAGGAATATTAAATGCATAAAATAAATACTCCCCCTAAATTAATTATCCCCCTTTATCAAATACATGACCTACTTAGAAAGACGTCTCCCCCTAAGATAAATCTCCCAAACTAAAATGCGATTACAATAGGAATAGATACCATTTCTCCCCCTATCATTCTCCCCATTTTTGTTCAGGAATAGACAAAGGATAAAAGAACTAATAAACAAGATGATGCATAAGGTGATAAGAACATGAAAGCATACGGGCAACAAAAGCATAACTAATCCATATAAAGAATAAAGGATCCAATTTAGATGCAAGAAAATGATACCAATATGATACATAAATAATTAAGCATGCGATATCAACAAAATATGCAACTAGATAGATACCAATTATGGAGTAGAAGCATAGATGTGTAACAACCCGCAGTCTGAAATAAGGGGTGGCCAGCCCAATACTCCAACATAACGGAAATTATGGATGGAAATCATTCTCAGCATCGCAACAATAAAATGAGTATACGGGAAAACCACCCAATAATTCAGAAAACGGGTTGCCAAAAAATTTAATTTGATTAAAAGATTAAGTTAAGAAAATAAATTAAACAACCCATTCTAAAAGATAGTGGAATTCCAAGATATCATAAATAATACCTCCATAACAAATACACAAGGAGAGGACCAAATATGCTGTCAGTCCACAGCTACATACAACAAGTTATAACAGTTTAATAGTTACATAAATACATCCATTAAACATTTACAAAAGTTTGGGTCATACGCCCGAGTGAAAGACCCGATCATATCTAGATTACAAAAATGAAGGCGTCTAACAAACACATCCTGTAATATCCGCAAAATCTTACAGCTCCTCAAAAGTAATGGAATAGGAATATCACATCGGGCGCCCTTGCGGAGGAGCACCTGGGCGGATACCATAACATATACAACATGAAAAATGAACGAGTCAGGGCCCGGTTTTTATATGATTCCCAGATGAATAACAAGCATGATAGATATGAACTGTTAATCATGAATGATGAAGATGAGAATCTAACAAGCTAATCACAAATTATGATAAGGCAATTTAAATGATCATAACAGTTATTACATTATGCAAGAGAATATAATTTAACATCATTATTCATCATGTCTTTTCATTTCTCCATTCCTTAACAGGAATATAATTACCATCATATTTTCTTATGACAATTTACATATCTCAAGTCCCACTTGAATTAGAAGGGTTATATTCTTCTACATATAACGATTCTAAGACCGCCCCTCTGAGTTTCCCCACCGGGCGCGCCCCTAAATAACTATCATCTTCCAGGGCCTATCTATACAAGACAACCTGGGAACCTAACGCACGTCGGGAAGTGTCCATATGCCTGTGAGTGAGTCATAACCACAACTCGGAATTACCTAACTAGCGCAGAAATACATATAATAACTCGCATATGGCCGAGGACTATAGTCTCCCTGCGTTCACTAGTCAGAGGACGTCACCTCATGCGCGAGCTTCCCTTATGATAGTATTTAGAGAGGTGTGTTTAAGTAAATTAACATTTACCCCTTTTTTAAATCTCATTTTCATTTCCATATTGATATACATATGTTTCATTTTATTTGAAACCATTATCCTTGAATATTATCATTAATATTCACCATATTTGAAGTATTGAATTATTCTCCAAGTGATCTCAATAATCCTACGAGTCCCAAGATGTTATATGCCTCATTAGAGTCCCTAAATTCTCCAAGTGTGGGCTTATAACTCAAAATTCCTATAATTTTGCGAAAAGAAAAGTAATGCCTAAACATCACCTTTTTGTACCCATAGAAATAACCCCAAGTGAACCCATTCAACTCTAGGGTGATGACTAAACTCAAATAAAGCTCTAGCACTCTAAATTTACTTCATGCAAGAAGGTTCCTAGGTCCAAATCCTAAAGAAAAGGGTTAAAACTTGAAAAGAAAAACAAAAGAAAAATGCAGGATTTTCGAATTGATTCGGACTGGCCGAATCGATTCGGTCAGACAGGCGAATCGATTCGGACCAACCGAATCGATTCGGTCAGGAAAACCAACATTTTGCATAACAACCGAATCGATTCGGAATTTGCCGAATCGATTCGGTTCACTAAGACCTGGAAACTGTCCCCATGCGAATCGATTCGGCCTGGCCAAATCGATTCGCCCCTGCGAATTTTGCCAATTTTGGCTATGGAGTCTTGGACTCCTAATCTCTTCCAAACCAAAACCCTCCAAACCAAGATCATTTATTGTCACCAAAACATCATAAATACACCTAACTACTACCATAACTAATTATGATCATCCAAATCCATCTCGAAGGATTTAAAACCAATAAACCCAATCAAAAACCCTAACTTTCTTAAACCATAATTAACCCACAAATATCAATACTAATTTTTCAACTTAAATCACATAATAGCAAGTAGAAAATTTGCCTCAAACTTGAAAATTCAGAATTGATGAAGATGAAGGCCAAATCAATCTCCAAATCTTCAATCTCTCTCTTTCTCCACAAGTTATCTTCTTCTCTTTCTCACTCTAGGTCACAAAATGATCTTAAGAGAATAAAATGGAAATGCAAGACTAATCGTGGCATTAGTCTATAATTACCAACTTAAGTGATCAATACCGCAATAAAATAATACGCAACTACACATTTAAGCCATAACCAGTCAAAAGTGCTCGAAACATCAAAATACAATATGGCACATATTTTGACTATCTCGCACCTCCCGAAACTAACTGCACCCTACAAATTATCATTTGGAAATTTTATATTTCATTTTAAGTTCCGGTTCTATTTTTAAACCAACATGTCATTTTAATTCTTATGACACAATAAAACACCACATGGTGATATTCACCCACACATGAGGTAAATATGCAACATCTTAGTAAATATTAACTTTTCTTCATTAAATTAATACTTACTCCATCTTCCAACATTTTATATATAATTACTTCACAAAGCAAATAAATATAAAATAGGCTCTCAAAAGTGAGGGTTGTTACATACTCCCCCCCTTATAAGGGAATTTTTCCCCCAAAATTCAAGCATACCTTGGATAAAGAGATGCAGATACTTTTCCCGCATGTCATCCTCACGCTCCCATATTGATTCCATGGCGTTATGATGACTCCACTGGACTCATACCAAGGGCAACACTCGAGACCTTAACCTACGCTCCCCATGCTCTAAAATAGCAATCGGTTGTTGTTCATATGAAATGTCGGGTTGCAGCTCAATATCCTCAAAAGGAATATGCCAAAGGGCACCTTCGCACCTCTTATACTTCTTCAAAGAGGAACCATGGAATACATCATGAATTTGTTGTAAAGGTTCCGGTAGGGAAAGTTTATATTCCACTGAACCCACCTTAGCAATCACGGGAAAAGGCCCAACAAAATGCGGCGCAAGCTTCCCTTTCTTTTCGAAACGCTTGATACCTTTCATAGGAGACACTCGCACCAAGACTTGGTCCCCAATCTCCAACTCCACGTGTCTTCTACCCGCATCGTCATAGCTCTTTTGACGGTCTTGGGCTATCCGAATGAGTTCGATCTTAGAAAAAGTATCTTGGATCATTTCAGGTCCAAGGAATTTATTATCCCCTACTTCCAACCAACATGTGGGAGATCTACAAGGCCTACCATACAAATCTTCGTAAGGTGCCATTTCAATAGTAAATTGGTACGAGTTGTTATAAGCAAACTCGACCAAAGGAAGGTATTGTTCCCAACCGCCTTTGAAATCAAGCATACACATACGGAGCATATCCTCCAACATTTGGTTTACTCGTTCAGTTTGGCCATCTGTTTGAGGATGATAAGAAGTTCTTAACTTCAATTCAGTTCCCATAGCCTCTTGGAAACTTTGCCAAAAGTGGGAAACGAAAATCTTGTCTCGGTCGGAAACGATATTTAAAGGCACCCCATGGAGTCTGACAATCTCCGCGATGAATAATCGGACATAACGAGTAGTGTCATAATCGGTACGCACGGGTAGGAAATGTGCCGACTTAGTCAAGCGATCGACAATCACCCAAATTGAATCACAACCACTCTGTGACCTTCGCAAGCCTATAATAAAGTCCATCGATATGCTCTCTCATTTCCATACCGGAATCTCTAACGGTTGCAACAAACTTGTCGGTCGCTGATGATCTATCTTGACCAACTGACAAGTAGTGCATTGAGATACAAACTCAAAAATACCCCTCTTCATACCTGGCCACCAATACAGACGACGCATATCTTGGTACATTTTGTCGTTACCCGGATGCATGGAAAATTTTTAACCGTGGGATTCTACCATCACCGCCCGTCTTAAATCCCCCTCCTCCAGAACAATGAGTCTTCCATGGAAGCATAGTCCACCCTCCAAACTTATCGAGTAGGATTCTGCTCCCTCGGACAGTAATCGACGTATGTGGTCTTGACAACCCTTATCCTTTCCTTGGGCCTCTATGACCCTTATCACAATTGTAGGAGTAACGATCATCAATGACATGAATGCTCTTACCACCGCATCCACCTAACCGAGCTCTTTCCATTTAGCTTTCCATACATCAGCTAACTCTCCCTCGGGTTTCCTACTCAAAGCATCCGCTACTACGTTCGCCTTGCCCGGATGATAATGGATATCAAATTGGTAATCTTTCACGAACTCCAACCATCAGCGCTGATGCATATTCAAATATTTTTGTGAAAATAAATATTGCAGTGACTTATGGTCCGTGAAAAGACTGAATTTCTCCCCTAGGAGATAATGTCTCCAAATCTTCAAGGCAAAAACAACTGCGGCCAGTTCTAAGTCATGCACCGGGTAGTTTCTTTCATGGGGCTTGATCTTTCAGGAAGCATATGCAATAGCCCATCGCTCTTGCTGAAGCACACCTCCTAATCCTTGTAGAGATGCATCGGTGAAGATTAAATATTCCAACCCCGACTTTGGTAAAGCGGGGACTGGAGCCGAAGTCAATCTATCTTTGAGCTCATCAAAAGCATCCTGGCAAGAGCTATACCAAATAAACCTCACCCCTTTCTGGGTCAAATTCGTCAAAGCGCTAGCGATCTTTGAGAAACCCTTGATGAATCGACGGTAATAACCCGCCAAACCCAAAAAACTACGAATTTCGATAGGTGTCGTGGGCTGACCCCACTCCCTCACCGCAACCACCTTGCTCGGATCCACCGATATACCCTGAGACATCATAACATGACCCAGAAACTGTACCTCCTGCAACCAGAAGGCACACTTCTCGAACTTAGCATACAATTGGTGATCCCTCAACCTTTGTAGGACCAACCTCAAATGAATAGGATGATCAAATTCTGTTCGAGAATAGACTAGAATGTCATCGATGAATACAATAACAAATTGGTCTAGGAAGTCCCGAAATACCCTATTCATGAGATCCATAAATACGGCGGGGGCATTGGTTAGTCTAAAGGGCATAACAAAAATTTTATAGGAACCATACCTCGTCAGAAAAGCGATCTTGGATACATCCTTCTCCCGTATCCTCAACTGGTGATACCCCGTCCTCAAGTCTATCTTAGAGAAGTATGACGCTCCCCTAAGTTAATCAAATAAATCATCAATGCGAGGCAAAGGGTATTTTTTCTGAATGGTGACCTTATTCAATTCTCTATAGTCAACACATAACCGGAGAGAACCATCCCTTTTCTTCACGAACAACATCGGAGCACCCCATGGTGACGTACTATGCCTAATGAATCCCTGCTCCAACAACTACTGGATTTGCTCTCTTAGCTCCCTCATTTCCACAGGATCCATTCGATACGGAGATCTCACAATCGGTCGAGTTCCCGGCGCTAAATCAATCACAAACTCAATATCCCGGCTCGGAGGCAAACCCGGTATTTCTCGAAAAACATCCTTAAAATCTTTAACAACAGGAATAGAATCCAAGGGAACAACTACATCACGAGAAGTCTCTTCCGCAATACAATACAAATAAGTACTAGTATCTCCCTCTAAACGAGGCATAACCACCAGGAACATTTCTTGTCCCGGAATGGCGAAGACTATACTCTTCCCGTAACAATTAACTATAGCATGATACTTGACAAGCCAATCCATGCCCAAAATCACATCATACCCGACCATGTCTAGGACGAGTAAATCGGTCTCAAAGCACAAGTTACCAAGAGTAATTCCTATATGTTTACAAACAAGGAAAATGAGTGAACCATCGCCCATAGAGGACTCAACGCTAGTGAAAGTGCTCTCTGCAGATTTTATCAACTCTGTGGACTGAGCAAAACTTCTTGAAATAAATGAATGTGTCGCACCCGTATTAAACAAAACGCGACCCATGTGCCCCTGAATAAGGAACTTACCCTCAATGGTTGGCGGAGAAGGAGGATGCATAACATCCTGGATATGATAAACTCTCCCATACTGTAGTTGACCCTACTGCGGAGGGACAACCGGATTTAGTGCCTGTAGTGGAAACTGAACATATGGCTGCTGAGGGACTCTAGGAGGCTATCCCCCAATCAACTGAGGACAATCCTTCTTATAGTGACCCTCCTCCCCACATTGGAAGCACTTTCCCATCAAATTCTTCGGAACACGGCCCCAATTATTTCTAAACTGGTTAACACCTTGGCCCTAATGGCCTCTACCTCCTTGACCACCCCGACCTGTTGGTTACTATTGCTAGGCACCCTGACCATGCCGATTATTGTTACCGCCCGAGTTAAACCCACCAAAATGTTGTCTTTTTGACACGTCCCCCTGCCGGGGATCCCTTTCTCGTTGCTTATTACCCGAAGATTGGGATGAGGAAAAATCTCCTCCTCTATTCCCACTGCCTCCAGGCTTCCCCGCTTGCCCCACTATGGTAGCTTTCTTGCCACTCTACAGGTACAACCGTTGCTCTTGAAAATGGAGCAATGCCGCATTCATTACCTCACCAAAGGTTTGGAAAGCTGGATTACCTAGAAAATATTGTCGAATTCTCCAGTTCAAACCCCCCATAAACTTTGATACCTTCCTCTCTTCCGCAGTCACCTCATTCGGTACAAAACTTGTCAACCGGGTGAACTCCTCTTCGTATTCGGCCATATATCGCTCTCCCTGTACCAGATCCTGAAGTCTCCTTCTCATCTCCCTTTGAACTGCGGGAGGAAAATACTTTTGGTCAAATAAGACCCAAAAATCAGTGATCGACATAGTATCCCCCTGTTCTGGTGTAGTCATTGACTCCCACCAATGCAATGCGGCTCCAACAAGCTTAAAGGTAGCAAGGACTTATTTCTTCTCCTCACTACAATCCACCATTCGTAAATGGCATTGCAGATCTTTCTTCCATTAATTTGCTCAAACAACATCAGAACCTCCGTCAAACTCCGGGGGATGGCCCTTTAAAAAGGACTCTCTAACTCTTTCCCACAGAGAAGGTACCGTAGGATCTTGGGCATCATGTGCTCATTGTTGAGCTTGTGGAATTTGCTGAGCCACTGCGGTTATGGCAGTATTGACCGTTTGGGCCACAATGTTCGCTACATCAACAGCATTAAAAGTTCCTTGTGGCGGCGGTGGAGGACTAACATCCTCTACTACAACTATATTGTGTCTCGCTGGGCGACCTCTCTTAGGCGGCATCTGAGATAAAGGAACAATAGAGTTAGAATACTATTCAAAATAATCTATATTGCAGAAGGTCGTAAATATAAGCAACAAAGCAGTCGTAACATTAGGCTCTATATAAAAAACGCTATGGTAGAACGTGACAAGTCCACATAGATCCTAACGACTCTAGAACCTGATGATCTGATACCATCTGTGACAACCCGCAGTCCGAAATAAGGGGTGGCCAGCCCAATACTCAAACATAACAAAAATCATGGATGGAAATCATTCTAAGCATCGCAACAATAAAATGAGTATACGGGAAAACCACCCAATAATTCAGAAAACGGGTTGCCGAAAAATTTAATTTGATTAAAAGATTAAGTTAAGAAAATAAATTAAACAACCCATTCTAAAAGATAGTGGAATTCCAAGATATCATAAATAATACCTCTATAACAAATACACAAGGAGAGGACCGAATATGCTGTCAGTCCATAGATACATACAACAAGTTATAACAGTTTAATAGTTACATAAATACATCCATTAAACATTTACAAAAGTTTGGGTTATACGCCCGAGTGAAAGACCCGATCATATCTAGATTACAAAAATGAAGGCGTCTAACAAACACATCCTGTAATATCCGCAAAATCTTACAGCTCCTCAAAAGTAATGGAATAGGAATATCACATCGGGCGCCCTTGCGGAGGAGCACCTTTGCGGATACCATAACATATACAACATGGAAAACGAACGGGTCAGGGCCCAGTTTTTATATGATTCCCAGATGAATAAGAAGCATGATAGATATGAACTGTTAATCATGAATGATGAAGATGAGAATCTAACAACCTAATGACAAATTATGATAAGGCAATTGAAATGATCATAACAGTTATTACATTATGCAAGAGAATATAATTTAACATCATTATTCATCATATCTTTTCATTTCTCCATTCCTTAACAGGAATATAATTACCATAATATTTTTTTATGGCAATTTACATATCTCAAGTCCCACTTGAATTAGAAGGGTTATATTCTTCTACATAATGATTCTAAGACTGCCCCTCCGAGTTTCCCCACTGGGCGCGCCCCTAAATAACTATCATCTTCCAGGCTCTATCTATACAAGACAACCTGGGCACCTAACGCACGTCGGGAAGTGGCCATATGCCTGCGAGTGAGTCATAACCACATTCAGAATTACCTCACTAGCGCATAAATACATATAACAACCTGTATATGGCCGAGGGCTATAGTCTCCCTGCGTTCACTAGTCAGGGGACATCACCTCATGCGCGATCTTCCCTTGTGATAGTATTTAGAGAGGTGTGTTTAAGTAAATTAAAATTTACCCCTTTTTTAAATCTCATTTTCATTTCCATATTGATATACATATGTTTCATTTTATTTGAAACCATACTCCTTGAATATTATCATTAATATTCACCATATTTGAAGTATTGAATTATTCTCCAAATGATCTCAATAATCCTACGAGTCCCAAGGTGTTATATGCCTCATTAGAGTCCCTAAATTCTCCAAGTGTGGGCTTATAACTCAAAATTCCTATAATTTTGCGAAAAGAAAAGTAATGCCTAAACATCACCTTTTTATACCCATAGAAATAACCCCAAGTGAACCCATTCAACTCTAGGGTGATGACTAAACTCAACTAAAACTCTAGGACTCTAAATTTACTTCATACAAGAAGGTTCCTAGGTCCAAATCCTAAAGAAAAGGGTTAAAACTTGAAAAGAAAAACAAAAGAAAAATGCAGGATTTCCGAATCGATTCGGACTGGACGAATCAATTCAGTCAGACAGGCGAATCGATTCGGACCAGCCGAATCGATTCGGTCAGGAATACCAACATTCTGCATAACAACCGAATCGATTCGGAATTTGCCGAATCGATTCAGTTCACTAAGACCTGGAAACTGTTCCCATGCGAATCGATTCGCCCCTACAAATTTTGCTAATTTTGGCTATGGAGTCTTGGACTCCTAATCTCTTCCAAACCAAAACCCTCCAAACCAAGATCATTTATTATCACCAAAACATCATAAATACACCTAACTACTGCCATAACTAATTATGATCATCCAAATCCATCTCTAAGGATTTAAAACCAATAAACCCAATCAAAAACCATAACTTTCTTAAACCATGATTAACCCACAAATATCAATACTAATTGTTCAACTTAATTCACATAATAGCAAGTAGAAAACTTACCTCAAACTTGGAAATTCAGAATTGATGAAGATGAAGGCCAAATCAATCTCCAAATCTTCAATCTCTCTCTTTCTCCACAAGTTGTCTTCTTCTCTTTCTCACTCTAGGTCACAAAATGATCTTAAGAGAATAAAATGGAAATGAAAGACTAATCGTGGCATTAGTCTATAATTACCAACTTAAGTGATCAATACTGTGATAAAATAATACGCAACTACACATTTAAGCCATAACCAGTCAAAAGTGCTCGAAACATCAAAATACAATATGGCATATATTTTGACTATCTCGCACCTCCTGGAACTAACTGCACCCTCCAAATTATCATTTGGAATTTTTATATTTCATTTTAAGTTCCGGTTCCATTTTTAAACCAACATGTCATTTTAATTCTTACGACACAATAAAACACCACATGGTGATATTCACCCACACATGAGGTAAATATGCAACATCTTAGTAAATATTAACTTTTCTTCATTAAATTAATACTTACTCCATCTTCCAACATTTTATATATAATTACTTCACAAAGCAAATAAATATAAAATAGGCTCTCAAAAGTGAGGGTTGTTACAAGATGGAGTAGAAAGCATGGCAAAGACAAATAGAATACCTCATATATGATTACGTAATAAATATCATTAACGCACACTCACATATACTAGGTATAAACACCACATATGACACAAAATACAATAAGCCTTTCACACTCGTATGGAAAAAATGTGTCATATGGAAATGGAAGTGTTGGGGTGTGAACTAGTAACAATTAAATTTAGGCCCAATCACTTAAAACATGTTCACGGAGTTCTCAATTGATTGAAAACTTCATCACATTTGAATATAACCTCACGTTACAATATAGATTGAACTCAATGAACAAACATACACGATGCATACAAGCCTAGAATGTTGATGATTCTACAAACCCATAGAGTCATGACATTGATAGAACGACTAGGATAAACGAACATTGTGCAAATCGTTTATATACCATCCAAACTCCATCAATAAGCATTTATATTTTTGAATAAATATATCAATTAAAACATAGTCCTTGGCAATGATTTTTCTTTTTAATGCCATATCTTATTTTTAGGCCTTTGGACCACGTATTTATTTTAGGTCCAAGCCAACGGTGGCTTACTCGCAAATGATGATTTTTCCTTTTGGAGCCCTTTCCCGTGTACATTTATGTATTTAACAATTTTATAGCTCACACAAATCTCACGTGCAACGGATTTTAACATGCACTAGTCCTCATAGGTCACATAACATGTAGATGACAAGATTGGTAGGAGAACACCTTACAAAGCTCAAATATACATATGAAGTTATAGTTTCAAGTGAGCTCGTGCATGTGTGAATTGAGGCATAAAAAATAGAATTCATTATATCAACACAAAATCCAACTACTCCATATAAGCATGGCAAAGAACATAATAAGGATTGACAATCTAAACCAAAAGTTCTAGCCACATGGGAGAAAAAAAGTAGGGATTCAAACACAAGTATATGCCACATAGAGTGTGTCAAACTAAAATACACAAAAAAAAAATCTTTTTGAGTTTTTGAAATTCTTTCTAAACTAAACAACAAAAATATTTACTCAAAAGACACACAAAAATCATTTGTATTTTACATTAAGCCTAAATGATAAAGAATGAAACACAAATGATAAACAAACATCTTTTTGTATTTTCCATTTAATGCAAATTAAAATGAAGGAAATATAATACAAAAGATAAACAAAAATCATTGTTCTAGAATGTGATTAAGCATGGAGCATAGACTTGAATAATGATAAAGAAGCATACAATTAGTATGACAATTTAGCATGAAGTAAAAAAGCTAACGTATGCAAACAACTAACACATTCAACCTTTAGATTTAGCAAGTGAGGAAGCATGTGAAAGTAAATGAGAATAAAAAATTCTATCTTGTAAAGCTACCAAGTCGGATCTCCTAACCCAAACTAATGACGAATGATGATATCGGGGTGTGGTAATCTTGGCTACCTCGGTTGCCTTACAATGGGAATTTCTAGGACCTCGTTTAAGATCAAAATAAAATTTCCTAAGATGACCTTTTCGACCACAATGTGAGCACCTAAAGACTCAGCGAAAAGACTTTCCTAAGGAATGATCTCTAAAGGCTTTCCTAGGTGATTCTCTTAAAACATTGGTTTTAGCTTTATGAGATGATTCATTACAAGTATCGAAGCCGAAACCACACGTGTCATTTTTAATTTGGACCGTTCCTAATATTTTATCTAGTTTCTCCGAACGACATTCCAAATCAAATTTGACTTTACTAGAGTCCTTTAATTTATTTTCTAATTCCAAAATTCTAAACGCTAACAAAACATTTCTCTCTTCAAACTCGAGAAGCTCCTTTTTTATTGACTACATTAAACCTCTAAGGCTATCTCTCTCGCCTTCTATGTATTCAATCTTCTCACGAAGAGATCTTTCACGTGTGCTAAAGTCTTCAATCAACATACTATCATCAACGACCTTGACACGCTCTCTTAAACTAGCTTCTAACTTTAAATTTTCTCTTTTTAATTTGATAGATTCTTGATATAATTCTTGAAATGAAAATTGAAGTTCAATCACATAAACCTTTTCTTCATTTTCACACACTCTCTCTCTTCTTCACTCTCACAACCATCGTCTTTTATAGCTTCACAAACAAAGGCCTCTAAAGTGTTATGTATTAAGATGTCATCATTGGATGATTTCTCACTATCACTAACATAACTAGCAATGAACGCGGTAAAGTTGCGCTCAATGGGGGAATCGGGTCCCTCTTCCTTATCACTATCACATAGGGTTGCATTAAAAGAAATTGGTTTATTACCCTCTCTCCTTAGTTTAGTGGGGCACTCAAAAGCCCTATGTCCATACCCTTCACAACCAAAACACTTATCTGACTCGTCCTTATTTACATTTTCATTAGAATTTTTAGGGATCTTCTCGGCTTTGTCATGCTTAGATTTTTCGACTTTCTTAAAATCATTTTTAAATTTATCTTTGTTAAATTTAAGAAAATTTTGAAACTTCCTAGCAAACATAGCCATATTTTCTGAGTCACTATCACGTTCACTCTCTACTACTTGTTTTTCCTCCTTTCGGGATTTCAAAGCAACGCCCTTCTCAATTTTTTTTTCGATTTTGGAGGGAAATATGTCTTGTTCATAGGTTTGTAAATCACCTACGAGCTCTTCTAATTTCTTAGAGGTTAAAGTGGGTAAAGAGTTTAACACGGTCACCTTAGGAATAAATTTATTGGGTAGGGACCTTAAAATTTTCTTTACTACTCGGTTGTCGGGTATTTTCTCTCCCAAATTAAAAGATGAATTAACTATATCGAAAAATCTAGCATAAAAATCATCAAATGTTTCTTTTTCATTCATTTTGATGGTTTCAAATTGAGTGGTGAGGTTTTGGATTTTCGAAGATTTTACGACACTAGTTCCTTTACGAGTGAGTTGTAAAATATCTCAAGATTCTTTAGTGGTTTCACACGTCATAATGCGATGGAATTCATCCGATGTGATCGCGCTAAACAAGGAATTTAAACCTCAGGAATTAAAATTAGATAGTTTAAATTCATTCTCGCTCCATCTATCGACGGGTTTGGGAGCACGCTCATTGTCTACTAAATGTGTAGGTGGGGACCACCCGTTAACAACAAACAATCAAACTCTCTCGTCAACAGATTTTAGTGTTGATTTCATCCGCGCTTTCCAATACGTGTAATTAGATTCATCGAAAATAGAAAATTTTGAAAATGGAAAAAATTACATATTAGCCAAAAATATTTAAAAGGATCTTAGCGAAGTAATTTATCGTTTTGGCTCTAATACCACTTGTTGGGAATGCGATGACCCCCAATTTTTAAAATTCTTACCAAAAAGGACAATTTCAATTTCCTTTTAAAGATGCGGAAGCGAAAGATGGTTTAACACAACACACACAAATAACAAATTTTAATTTCTTTCAAATTAAAAATTAAACCAAGTGAAATTATATTAAACACCAAATATATTTTCATTTAAACCAAATTGATTTAACCCAAGTCCTAGTAATTAGCCTAACAAAATAATTAATCGATTTTAGCAAATTTAGGCCAAACCAAATTTTATCAAATTAAAGTATATGACTTGGACTAAATTAATTACACATTTACCCAAATTAATTTTGCACCAAATTAAATATCCCAATTTTATCTTTGTACCTAAACATGAATTTAATGTGATTTTTTCAAAAGATAAAATAAACAAAAAACCACTACACCACAATGTACGAGGAAAAATCCACAACGGGAAAAAATCTCGAACGACCCTAGCGTCAAATTCACTAAGTACGGTTTTACAAATACAAGATAGTAAGACTTACAACACTCAATTTGACTCCGTCCAAGCCCCGGCGCTCCTTATTATACACACCTCTGTGTAGAAAATAAGCACGGAGCTCCACCGCGATCTCGGAATTCACCGATCAGACTTTAGGAACCACCGTCAACCACACATGATGCCTTTCACCATGTGAGAATGCCGCAGCAAAACAACAAGACTTCTTCTTTGAGGGATGTAGAAGTAAACCCAAATGAAATCTTCAACACAGTAGAGTAAACCCGATGCCAAAAACTCTAAGAAATATATTTATATGGAAACTTGGAATAAACAAACTATGGGTGAAACAAAGGTGTTTAAGGATTTTTCTTGAAGAATAAACACTCAAAACATGAACTCTTTCTTTTTAGAATTTTTCTCTCAAACTCTCTCTTGGAGATTGTAGTATATGAAAAAGTTGGTTCCAAAATATTGGTTCCCTCACTTGATAAGTCTGTCAAAAGATAGTGGGGAAAAGTAGTGGGAAAAGTTAGAAAACCGTCAAAAACTACCAAAATACCTGTTCCCGCCAAATCTCGTTCGAACGAGATTTTCATTCGAACGATACTTCTAATGAAGTTCCAGTGGTAGGTCTTTGGCAAACCTCATTCGAACGAAATTCTCGTTCGAACGACAACTTCGAACGAACTTCCAAAAAGCTTGAAATTCTATTTTTAGCCCAAAAACTTTATTTTAAAGTTTTAAAGAAACCTTCTGAAAATAAACATTAGTTTAAACATAAATTACACCCAATTAAAATTGTTCCAAGGTCCTATATAAATATATAATGCATTCATACCTTAGGAGTAAATGGAACACATGTTTTTGACGTAGAAACGAGGCACAAGAAACTCGGCATTCGATGAAGCTTTATAATCTTGGCTACTACGTCTTCAACTAACACTTCATAGGCTTGAATGGATACACTCGAACACTATCCTATGACTAAAATATTTTTGTCCGGAATTGAGCCAACACTACATTAAGACTCAATCAGAGACTTGTGTCCCTACAGGAAGTAACACATAATTACATATCAATGACTCCAAACATTATAAAGCACATAGATGAATTGACATATTGTCTCAAAACACTATCAAATAGTCACATGAAAAAATTGGAATGATGTTGTGACTCGGTCATCCTAAGTGTCCATCCATAAACGGTACAAACAAAATACAAAAATCTTTTTGGATTTTTTCAAAAAATTTTATCAAAATAAATCTTTTGTATTTTTCAAATTTTTCAAAAAAGGAAAAATACAAAAATGATACATACTAGCAATAGGCAAATAATGTTATCATGGAAAAACATCCTATGCTAGTAAAGAAGTCAAACCTCAATCGTTAGGTGCGGAGGGGTTTTACAAAGGTGGTGCCAACATATGAAAAATCTCCATTAAATTTTGTGATTTTTTTACTAAAAACTTAACTTGCTCACCTAGATGTGAAAACTCTCTCATGTGGTCTCCAGGAGCATGTAAAGTATCATGTGTGGGTGCATGTGTGGCAGAAACACGTGTAGTAGTAAAACGTGACACATAACCCAACTTAAAACAAAATTCTCTAAGGTGTCCTCTCCTTTTGCAATGGGAACAAACATATATAGGCCTAGGAACACCTATCTCAAAAACTCTAGGATGCGTTCTCCTAATAGGAATGGGACCTAGGTGGGGTAGGGTGAGACTCATATGAATCTAAAACTAAAGTGGGAATCGGCTCGGGTTCTAATTGGTAAGTAGAAGCATCATCATGATTTATTCCTAACTTCTCACCTTTACCCAAAATGGGATTGAGAACCATCTTTCCAGCCTTCTTATATGCGTTCTCTAAAGGAAATTTAATCTCCCGGGCACGTTTGAGATCACTCTCGAGTTGGGATACACGTGTCATCAAACTAGACACCATGTTGGTCAAATCACAATTCTCCCTTTTTAAAACTTCCTTCTCTCTCTCCAAACCTAAAACCCGACGACCTAAATCTTTATTATATTTCTTTATTTTCAAGGTCTTGGTGTACAAATCTCTAAAGGATTTTTGGAGCTAACATTCATCTCCACTCTCAAACTCGCTCTCATCTCCCCTAGAAACACTTGAGTCATCACCGGTGATCTCATGACCTCTATCAACGTGAGGTAAAGTGGGTGTGCTCACACGACTCGAAAAGGCTACACACATCCCATGTGCTAAACCTTTATCGGACTCATCTCCCTCATCACCCTAATCACCCTCACTATCACTAAGTGTGGCGGGCATAGCAATCTCTTTGCCCTTTCTTCTTATCCTAGTAGGACACTCTTTAGCTATATGCCCTTTGCCCTCACACTTAAAGCACCTGATCTCATCCTCCTTGTCACTATCTTTGGCCTCTACTTTCTTTTTATTTGACTCAAAAGATCTCTTTTTATTGGAAGATTTTTTTTTTCATTTTGACAAACTTTTTAAAAAACTTCACAAGCATGGCCACATCATCAAAATCAAACTCACCCTCAGAATCAGACTCACAAACTTTTTCTTTCTTTTCTTAAAATGGGTCTTTAAAGAAATGCCTATATCCTTAGCCTTAATAGTTTGGGGAAACATGTCTATCTCATAGGTTTAAAGGTCCCCTACAAGTTCTTCTAACTTAAGTGATTTCAAATTTCCTAAAGAGTTCAAAACAGTGAATTTAGGAATAAAGCGTTTCCAAGTAAATGCGGTGCTTTGATACCGATTTAAATTAATTCGCAAGTTTCCAAGTAAACCTTATTTAATTAGAGTCTATTTTTAAAACTAAATCAATTCATCTCCTAAACATGCATCTAAATGTCATAAATCATTCAAACCATGCATGAAAAAAAATACAGATGATCGATTCAGGAAAAAAACCCTTTCGGATAAAACCTTTTATAACACTTTGAAGAATTCACAAGACCTTTGACTTACATACAACCTGATAATCGCCCACAAGTGTATAATGCACAGTTCCTTCAACAAACCTTCAAAGATACGAGAGACAGCGAAACACCCTCCAGGTGTTGGTTCGTCGTCTTCGGCTCATCCACACGCAGAATGACTACGCTCGGTATCCACCGATCAAATATGGAGATGCCTTCTCCACAGAGGTTGAACAAAAGAAAAGTAGTGTTCTTGAACACCAAAACAATTCACTAAAGCATATGGGGTTTTTGTGAATTGAAAACAAAAAGGGATTAAACCCTAAAAGAGGAAGTCAAAAGGATTCTGCTATTTTGCAGTTTTCTATCTTTCAAAACGCTAGGATTTCTTAATGAAAACGAAACCATTTAATGAGTATTTATACAAAAATACGCCGCCTCGGTATTAGAGCTCATTTGAACGAGATAAGCATGTTGCTTGAACAAAGGACACATGTCGCTCGAATGAGATCGCGCGACATGCTTATCTCGTTCGAACGATAGTGCTATGTCATTTGAACGGCTGTTGCATCAAAAAAATATTATTTTAATGTCCGCTCCAATACTTAGAAAAAATATTCATTCTTAAATTTTGACGAAAAAGTCCGCTCCAACACTTAGAAAAATATTTTGTAAAAATATCCCAAAAGCTCTAAGTGGAAAGTTAATGTATTTAAAATAAAACCTTACCAAAGTAAACTTTGCGGAGTCTTTTTGATGATGAAATTGATTAATTCGGACCCATATCTGATGCTTGAATGTTCTTGAATGCTCTTCGATGGTGTAGCGGTATATGATATAATAAATTGATAACGGACTTATAAAAATATGTCCTTACATTAGCTTCCGCAATGAATTTTAAAAAAATGATTGTTTAAAAGGTTTACCTTAGTTTAAGTGTTTTATGTTTGAGTTTTACACTACCTAGTAAGCTCGAATATAAGGATGTTCTCTTTAGCTTATATTCATCAATTAGTATTTAAATCACTGTAAAAAGTTTTTGTCTTTCCCAAGACTATCCCTTAATGATTTGGATTGTTTTAATTGGAGAGTCCTTATTAAACTAACAAATAATAAATGTTATATATAAATAAGGGTAGTAAAAATGACAAGTAAAAAAATATTAAAATAAATTTAAATATTATTATTCTAGAAATTCAGAAATTATTTTTTATTTTATTCCATTTCATTTTTTTTCGAAAAATTCGGATCTAAAAATTAAAATGGTGCCAAACTAGGAAAAATTCGGATTGAAAATAAAAAAATTCGAAATTCCGAAAATAATTAATACCCCTACCTAAGGATAATTAATTTCGTTTACAACTTCCAAGTAGTTCGATTTGACACAATATGTAATGAACCTTATACCCTTGAGCTTCGTATTTTCTTCGCCCGACATTTTTGACGATGGCGGGATCATTTGAGAGATAAATATAATTATATACATAACCCATTAATGATTGATTGGACTTATTAATAACTATAATAAAATATTAAAATAATTATTCAAAAATATTAATAGAATAAATCATTTTTGTAATACTAAGAACCAATTTCACCAAAAGGAAAATAATTAATCATTTTATTATTTAATAACTTATGATTAAAGTATATATTATACATTACTACCATCAGAATTTGCTATATTTCTGCATTCACATTTATTGCTCGATGGGGTATCATGGTATAATTGGGTGTTTATTAATATTTAAGAAGACATCGACTTACCATAATAATGTTGTAAAATATGGAATTTCTGTAGCAAACAAAAATTAAGAATTGTTATGTAGGTTTAAGGGATTTATCATTTAATTGAACATACCTCTTGGACTAATCATGAAGATAGGAAAAAGATAATAAAAGCACCCATAGAATAAAATAACTAAAACGAATTTTTATGATATTACCCTGCAACTCTTGTGAATCTGATTTCAACAATCACTACTACCTGTTTATGTCCATCTCCCCAACCTTCAAGAATTATAATTTCTTAGTAAACATGTCAGGTGAGGTGAGAACAAATTGAATGTTAACTGTAAGTGAAATATTTACATTTTCAACTTGTTGAGATTGCAATCCACAAGAAATTCAGTGCTTTTGCAAGTTGCGTCTACTCATTAAGTGAATTTTGTGGGTTTCCTTTTTTTAGCTATGCATTTATATTTAGATGCCATAACCATTCCTCCACGTCCCTAGAATTTTATGCTATGTGTTTTTATTTACAGCGTGGATCATAAATTTATATGATGTAAACACAACGAAAGACTTAAAATACCTAAACTTGCACACAAAAAAGAAGTTATGGTTTTTCTCCTCAATCTTTTCTCATCTCATTCATCAAAATAATAATAAAAAATTGATGCAAGACAGAGGCCCAATGCCTTAACTAGAACTAAGACTCGGCTTCCTCAACCAGACATCTTTTGACTAGAGCACAACTCTTAATTAGAGGAAGGGGCATAATCTTTTGAATGTTGTCTTGAGGACACTTAAAGTGGTGGTCTACAAAATTACCGATTACTACTTATATACAAAGAGGCTGCACAACACAGTATTCTCACCAGTTGGATTAATAACTTCAATTTTGTACCCACAAACTCATCTCATAAAGGGTTCATTAGAACTTTGCACTACACCAAACTGGGCGATTGGTCACGGACTTTATCCCTGACCAGGAGGTGTGGGTCGCGAATTTGGTCCGTGACTAATTTCTGTGGTCTCAGCCCAAATCCCTGACCCACGGCCTGGTCACAGACTTATCATAGTCATGGATGTTGTCACGGCCCATATCCCTGACCCCCTTCACAAGCCTGGTCACGGCCCAAACCCGTTGATATGACCAAAGTTCACCCTCATACTCTAAGAAACAACGTCGTCTTATCTCATAGACGAGTCCTCAGAAGAGCCCCACTAGTCAGTAGGATGGTCGTCCTTAGTAAGGTCGGCCTCACATACATCAACCTCGGTTGGACAATAGTCGAGGTTAGCAAAATCTTTACGGGTTCAACTGGGACTAGTCACAGACTCTGCTTCAGCCGATAGTGAAAATGAGCCCGATTACCTAACCTCGGCTGGTTCGCTTTCCCGAGGTTCTTCTTGTAATTGAAGGCCCAATGGTCCTATCGAAGTCACAAACCTCGTCCCCGGCTAGGCCGAGGTTCCTGTGGATGATGTCACCAGTCCGAGCATATGCAAGTACAAAGAGACCTGGAACGCGAGGATAAAACCATTATAACTGGATTATTCCCTCATGTGAGGGAATATTTGGTCATTATGATCTACATGTGGCACAACCAGGTGTCCATACGAGATTGGCTAGATCAACTTACACATGCTCATTGCATTCTTCAGGGGAACACTACACCCCCTAAGCACTATATATACCATTTATCTTCTTCCTTGAAGGGGATCACAAATTATAAACCCTAGCGAAAGCTCTGTCAAAATATACAATAGAGAGAGTGTGTGTGAGTATTGTATCACAAGGCCATTAGTGCCCTTCTTTTATAGTGAAGATAACTCACCTGCACAGTGGACGTAGGCCTAGATAGGCTGAACCAGTTATATTGATATCTTTATCCTCTTCTCCTCTTCTCCTCATCTCATTATATATTTATATTGCTTATGTGTTGCCATTGTTATACCTGTTTGAGCTTTTTATACCTGTTTGATCTTTCCAACATCTTGATTTAGTGGTGCTATTTCCAGCATCATCAGTTTGGCGCCGTCTGTGGGAAATGAGAAGCTTCATCTCTTTCTTTTTTATAGCTTGGCCTCACTAAAATCTCTGATGGTGAGCTAGTCCTCCCCCTTGTGTGGAGGTGTTTCGTCATTAAAAGAGGTCCTGCAAGGTCCTAAAGCTCTCAAGTCTTCTAAATAACAGCTCAGTTTTCAGGAAAACACATGGAACCTGAATTTCCACCACCTCCTCCACCAGTTAGTGGTGGAGGACCTAGTTCCAATCATGCACCACCTCTATCCGAGATGGCCAAGGTGGAAGCAGCCTTAAAATCCCTGGTGGCCAGCCAATAAGTGATGCAAGATAAATTCGTTTCCCTCAACCAAAATGTGATGAGGAGGCCACTAGGAATCTCCCCGGGGATGATCACTCTGGTAGCTGCACAAGAACAATACCAGGAGGCAAGGGGACCACCCTAAGAACCACGCAAAGATCAGCCTCCTCCCCAGCGGCGAAGGGACATTACTGACCCTAGGCGTTTACGCCTGGGGAGGCAAGGACACCCTTTCCTTGAGGACCAGTATGATGATATGGAGGCCTATGATGCTCCAGTAGAATGCTGGGATCCTTATAAGATTTCCAATAATATTGTACAACCCCTTTAAGAGAGCGGAGGAAGGTGTAGGAGACAGAACCCCGATAATCACCTGAAAGGCTCAACATTTGATCGTTTGAGCAGAGGGTCAGCCTTTGAAAGGCTCAACCTAGTTAATGACCTAAGGGAAAAATTATCGAGGTCAAGATGCCTTGTAGGGTCCAAAAGAGAAGGGTATACTTGTCAGCCCCAGCATGGTCGACCTCATCATGGCCGAGATGGGGGTCATGGGAAAGTTAATGGCCGACGAAGGTCATCTTCAGGAGAACCCTCAGTACAACCATTGGAAGTGGCAGGGGACAATATCGTCCAAGATGATGTTACAAAACCCTAGAATGATTCAATTTAAAGGATTGAAGACTAGATCGGCGACATCCTGAAGAGCCGAGATCCTCTGCAGAAGGGGTACTCAGAGGGTTCACCCTTCATTGCAAAGATAATTAACTTCCTAACCCCAGCCAAATTCAAGCCGCCTGTAGTGACTCTCAGGTATGATGGAAGCACAAACCCTATCCATCACATTGAAATGTACCAATCGACAGTCGATATCTACTCTATCTCAGATGAGATGAGATGTCATTCTTTTTTAAGCACTTTGACCGAGGCTGCACACGTTTGGTTTACTTTACTTCCACGGAATTCAATCGAGAGCTTCAAACAGTTTGCCGAGTAATTTATCCATAACTTTTTCTTTGGGGTCAGACCTCAGAAAAAGACGACTCATATGCTTTATGTAAAGTAAGGGAAGAATGAGAGTCTAAGGGATTACATCGCAAGGTTCAACAAAGAGAAGTTGGAAGTGGAAGACTATGAGGAAAGCATATCTATGACAACCATCATAGGAGGCCTCTAGAAGGGAAAGTTATTATGGAAGCTTGCCGAAGACCCTCATAATTCAATGGTCGAGTTACTTGCAATAGTTGAAAAAGTTATGAATGTTGAAGAGGCAATGGCTGTTAAGTATGAGGATGAGAAAGGAAGTGGCAGTGGAAGCAAGTTTCAGAAAAGAATAAAGATGGAAAGAAAAGGTTGGCAGACGATAAGTTTGCAGACTACACTCCGTTGACTGTAAGCTGTGAGCACATCTTAAACGAGATAAAGAGTGATCGATCCTTAGAGTGGCCTGACAAATTAAGAGATCCTTCCCATAAGAGGAATACGAACTTGTGGTGTGAATTCCACCAGGTTCGCAACCACTTGACTGACAGATTATTTGTTCTGAAGGACAAGATTGAGAAAATGTTAAAGGCTAAAAAATTGAGAAAGTATGTGGAAAAAGGCACTTCCAAGGGTGGCCGAGCTGACCCTAGAAAGAGGAGGAATGATAAATGCCGAGAGGATGGCCCGGCCAGATGAGATAATCCTTCAGATGATGACAGTAATGATCCAGATCTTCCATCAAAGGACGATAATATCCCAGTGAAGAGGCTTAACATGATCTCATTTGGGGTAGGAATGATATGTGGTGTCCTAGATGGAGGAGGCTCTGAAGTGGACGACCGTAAAGCTCGTGTGGCTGAGGCGAAGATATTAAACTAAGGCTGAGGTTATGCACTCGGCCTCCATTGATGTTAAATCATAGAAAAGAAAGAAAGTGAGCATTCACACCCTCGTAGTCGAATTTTTAAGACTAAACTTTAAGGGTATCTTATCTCCACATGACGACCCTCTCGTTATCACAACTAGGGTGCATGGATGTGAAGTACCGAGGATATTAGTTAATGGGGGAAGCACGACGGATGTTACGTTATGTCCATGTTTCAAGTAATTGGGACTTAGCCGAGCTAAGCTCGTACCATACCATTATCCACTTATAGGATTCAGTGGGGAGAAAGTTCATCCCTTGGGAATGTACGAGATGGATGTAAGAATGGGGGATAAGTGGCCCAGTGGCTAACCAAAAAGATTAACTTTTTTGTTATCGACAAGAATGTCTTTTCATCTTACAACCTCATATTAGGATGAGTAGCCCTCAAGGAATTTGAGGTTGTACCTTCAACGGTTCACCATATGATAAAATTCCCGACTCCTTATAGAGTAGGGAAAGTTCAGGGTGACTAAATGTCGACATGAAAATGCTACTTTAACTCGGTTGAGGAAAGAGAAGCACACAAGAAGGAAACCAACACTTATAACATTGACACCCTTAATCCTAGAGACGAGACAAAGCTCAAGAAAGGGGAAGCCATGGAAGACGTAGAATCCATCGTCCTCAATGAGGACCAGAGGGAAAAAACTGTTCAGGTTGGCAAAGCTTTAAAGCCAGAGATCAAAGATGAGTTAATCAAGTTACTGAGGAGAAGACAGAGCATATTTGCTTGGAGTCATGCATACATGCCAGGCATTGATCCTCAAATAATGTTTCACAAGCTCAACGTGGTAAGAGATGCAAAGCCAGTTAAATAAAGGAGGGAGATTTACTCCCGGTAGAAATATGATGTTATAAGGGACGAGTTTAAAAAGCTTGAAGAGGATGAGTTCATTAGAGAGGTCATATATCCTGAATGGCTATCCAATGTAGTGATTGTGCCCAAGGCCAATGGAAAGTGGATGATGTGTGTGGACTTCACCGACCTGAACAAATCTTAGCCCAAAGACAACTTCCTTCTCCCTCGAATTGATCAGATGGAAGGTAACGAGTTGATGAGCTTTATGGATGCTTACTCTGGCTATAACCAAATCTTTATAGACCCGGTCGACTCAGAGAAAATAGCCAAGGGAACATATTATTATAAGGTTAGGACATTCGACCTGAAGAACGATGGGGCCACATATCAGCATCTGGTAAATAAGATGTTCGAAGATCAAATTGAAAAGTCCATGGAGGTTTATGTTGATGACATGCTAACGAAGAGTCTGAGAAACGACACTCATGTGGCCGACCTTGAAAGAACCTTTGATACAATGGATGATTACAAAATGAAGCTTAACCCGGCTAAATGTGTTTTTAGTGTCGAAGCTGGAAAGTTCTTGGGTTTTATGGTCAATCAAAGAGGTATAGAGGCTAATCCATAGAAGATAAAAGCTTTGCTAGAGATGAAGACCCCCAAGACCATCAAAGATATTCAGAGGCTTACTGAAAGAGTGGGTGCACTAGACAGGTTTGTTTCCAGAACCATGGATAAGTGTCTTCCATTTTTCAAAATTCTTAGAAAATCTTTTGAATGGAGTGAGGAGTGCGACAAGGATTTTAGAGAGATGAAGTCCTACCTCGGATCTCCCTTACTTTTGTCACGGCCAATCCAAGATGAAAAATTGTATGTGTACCTAGCCATCTCAGAGTCGGCTATTAGCGCTGCTATTGTGAGAGAAGAGGATGGGGTACAGAAGCCAGTGTATTTCAATAACAAAACACTCCAAGGGTCTGAGCAGAGGTATACTAGGATGGAGAAGTTATCTTATTATCTGATCCACGCTTCTAGAAAGATGAAACTGTACTTCCAGGCTCACTCAATGGTCGTCATCACTGACTCACCATACAGACGGGTCATCCATTAACTTGAGAAATCAGGGAGACTAATGGCTTGGGCAATTGTGCTAGGAGAGTTTTACATTGTCGACATGCAGAGGGTGGAAATCAAAGGACAGGAATTGGCAGACTTAGTGGCCGAGTTCACTTGGGATGAGGTCGAGGCTGAAAATGAGAATTTTGAGAAGGCGGGCAATCTGCAAGGAAAACCTCTCAGCCCAGCCTTGGACGAGGCTGAGACAAGCAGAATAAGAGGGAAAGTGTCTTAAAATGAAGAGGGGAGATATCTCTTTAAACAAGGATCCCTATCAGAGGGAAACTTCTCGGAGGCTGATGTTGTATTAAACCTCTTTGTCGATGGGTCCTTTTGCGATAATAGAAGTGGTGCTGGATTGATAATGTCGACACCAAACGGTATAGACATTAAGTATGCTCTGAGGTTTAACTTTAAGGCCTCTAATAATGAGTCTAAATATGAAGCTATGATAGCAGGTCTCTCCTTGGACCGAGCTCATAGTGTTGGCCAACTCCTAGTACATAGTGATTCAAAACTGGTGGCAAATCATATCTTAGGAGTATATGAGGCCAAGGACGAGAGAATGGATAAATATCTGGTAAGAGTAATATCAATGTTGAAAAGTTTCAGAGAAGTAAAAATGAAGAGGATACCTCGGCTAGACAACGATCGAGACGATGCACTTGCGATACTAGCCTCAGCAATAAGAACTGACATCAGAAGAATAGTGCTAGTGGAAATCTTACTTCGGCTGACCATTGAAGAAGAAGATGGTGCATTTGAATCTTGTTTGAATGTGAATAGGGGAGCCTCATGGATGGATCCTCTCATCAGGTACATTCTAGAAGGTGAGTTTCCGTCATCAAAAGCCGAGAGAAAAAAATTGACATACAAAGATGCAAATTTCTCGGGGACATTTTGTACAAAAAGGGTTTTTTTTCTTCCTTTAGTTAGATGTGTTCATCCATCTGAGGTACCATATATCCTTTAAGACGTGCACGGAAGCTCTTGCTCTAGTCATATTGGGGGAAGGTCATTCGCTAAGAGGATTGTTACTCGGGGGGTATTAGTGGCCGACCCTGGCCAAAGATGTTGTGCGTATGTTAAAAGATGGGATAAGTGTAAAAGGTTTTCTTCCATCCCTCACCAACCTCATCAACCTCTGACCTCCATCACGTCCCCTTGGCCATTTGCGGTATGGGGGATCGATTTAGTAGGACCCTTACCTAGGGCAGTTAATAATTATCGGTATCTGATTATAGCGATAGACTATTTTTCTAAGTGGGTAGAGGTTGAGTCGATGTTCACTATTATAAAACAGAAGACCTTCCAGTTCATCTGGAAAAACATCATCTTCAGGCATGGTCTCCCAAATACCTTAATCTCAGAAAATGGGACTCAATTTAAGAATATATCTTTGGAGAAATATTGTGAAAGGGTTGGGATAAAAAAAAATCATCTCCACCCCTGGCCTGCCCCAGGCAAATTGGAAAACTGAGGTTACAAATTGAACGATTCTTGATGGGATCAAGAAGAAGCTAGAAGAGGCAAAGGGAAGATGGACTGAAGAAGTGCACATTGTACTATGCTTACAGGATGACAGGAAAAACTCCTACAGGGGAAACCCCATTCATGTTATCTTATGGTTCATAGGCTGTCATCCTTACTGAGATTGGTCTTCCCACTCTTAGAATTCAGATGTATGACCCTCAAGGAAATATGACGGAAAAAAGACTTGATCTTGATCTGATTGAGGAAAGAAGAGAAGATGTTAAGGTAAGGCAAGCAACCTACCAGCAGAAGGCTGCCAGATTTTATAATCAGGGGGTGAAAGAGAGGCCGATAGGTGTAGGAGACCTAACTCTCAAGAAGATATGGTAAAAACCCAAAAATCTCCATCCAAATTGGCATGGCCCTTATAGGGTGATCGATGAAGTCGTACAGGACACCTATCGACTGGAGAACCTTGAAGGAGACCTTTCTCAAACCCCTGGAATGTTGATCATCTAAAGAAGTATTACCAATGACCTTATAGATTTTTGCCTTCACCCTATTGTAATACATTTATCAGACTCAAGAGAGTGAATATCAATGAGAATGTCAACTGTTCCCTCATATTGTTGTTTGTCTATTCAGATATTTATTGTGTTAGTTTATCCTAAGTAACTAAACATCATTAATTTGGTGTCATGAGATGAAACATCATTTATTTGGTGATCTCATACCCTAAACATCATTAATTTGGTGAATTATGAGACTAAACACCATTTATTTGGTGATCTCAAACCCTAAACACCATTAATTTGGCGAGTTATGAGACTAAACATCATTCATTTGGTGATCTCAGACCCTAAACATCATTAATTTGGTGATTTATGAGACTAAATATCATTTATTTGGTGATTTCAGACCCTAAAACATCATTAGTTTGGTGTCATGAGATGAAACACATTTATTTGGAGATCGTAAACCCTAAACATCATTAATTTGGTGAGTTATGAGACTAAACGTCATTTATTTGGTGATCTCAGACACTAAAACATCATTAATTTGGTGTCATGAGTTTAAACATCATTTATTTGGTGATCTTAGACCCTAAACATCATTAATTTGGTGAGTTATGAGACTAAACATCATTTATTTGGTGATCTTAGACCCTAAAACATCATTAATTTGGTGTCATGAGACTAAACATCATTTATTTGGTGATCTCAGACCCTAAACATCATTAATTTGGTGAGTTATGAGACTAAAAATCATTTATTTGGTGAACTCAGACCCTAAACATCATTAATTTGGTGATTTATGAGACTAAACATCATTTATTTGGTGATCTCAGACCCTATAACATCATTAATTTGGTGTCATGAGATGAAACATCATTTATTTGGTGATCTCAGACCCTAAACATCATTGATTTGATGAATTATGAGACTAAACACCATTTATTTGGTGATCTCAGACCATAAACACCATTATTTTGGTGAGTCATGAGATTAAACATCATTTATTTGGTGATCTCAAACCTTAAGCTTCTCTATTGTTGTTTTATCTTTATAGTGAACAAGTGGTACATCTTAGAAAAATAAAATATCATGGTGAAAAAACAATAGAAACAAGGCATAATGGAACTAAACTCGCATTAGTAATAAGTGTGTTACAAATAGGCTCATAGTAGTTCATGACAAAAGGTGGGATTACAACAAAGATTCACAAAACAAAAACAAAGCAGAAAGAGGCCCTCAGGGCTAAATTAGTCCTTCGGCTAGAGCCGACCCATCATCGGCTGGGGCAGTTTTGTCAAGTCTAGTGTCGGTAACTTCGACCCCATCCTCGGGGTTAGCAACGTCTTCAGTCTCAGGGACATCCAAAAGGCTCATCTCCGTGGGAGCAACGTCATCATCCTCCACCTCCTTCAGAGCTTGGGCAAGAGTAGGGTCTACAAAGCCAAGACCAATAAAGTCATCTGGAGACAAGCTTTCAGATTCTCTGTGCTTGAGGGCAACCCATCGGCCAGCAGCTTTGATGCTCCTTTCGAGATATTCAAAGCCAAAATCAACAAAATCGTCACAAGTTTTATAGTTGGTAATGATCTTCTCCTCAGCCTCGTCCAATGGAATTTTAACGTCCTCATCAATCTTGGTCATAATGCTCTCATCGTTAGCTTTCAGAGCCTTGGTATGCTCCTTCTTCAGATGGCTAATCTAGTTGTCTTTCTCCTTCAAGTTCTTCTCGACCTTCTCAAGGTCGGCTCTCAGCCCAACCTTCATTTTCTCGGCATCCTTCCCCTTTTGGATCAAGGGCATCCTTTTTATGGTCCAGTCATCCAAGCGGTGAAGAAACAACATTCCTTGCAAGAAAGGATCAGACATAAGAGTAGTGATGATTCAAAGAATACAGAGACAACACTCCAAGAAAAAAATTTAATCACTAAAGTACCTGAACTATCCTATAAAGGGAAAACTCTGCCAGTAAGGGAACATCCAAAGATTGAAGAAAACGTTTGCCTTCCTCGATCATAATCCCACCGATAGCATTAGTGGCCTTCAGACTGTGGCCAATCATACTATCACTGATCTTTAGCTGAGACAGACGATCAGCTAAAGCATCATCGATGGAGATGGGAATGCCACGATTTGTATTTTGAGTTTTTTTGGCTAGTTGAAGCAGGTTATGCAGGAGCTTTCCTCTTCTCGGTAGCAGTATTGGCCTTGGATGTGCCGACACCTTTTTTCATTTGAACTGGCTGAGGGACAGTCTTGCCGCCTCGTCTATCGATGAGCTTGGAAAGATTAGGGGTTGACATATCCCAAAGGTCATTTGAGATACCATCTGGTCGCTCTGCAAAAGGAGAAGTCTCGGAGTTATCAACTCAGATAAATGAAAGTACGAGATATAACTTGATAATAAAATTTTAAAACTTACGAAGCTCTTCCAAAGGACCACCCCCTAAACCTGTCTGAGAAAGGTAATAGGGGGTCATTAGATGCTCATACTTAACGAGATGACCATTCTCACCTTGGGTACGAAGGTCTTTGATGGCTTTGGTTTTGTCAGGACTTAAAACAGGGTCGGCCTTAGCCGATAAAGAGGTTTTGTCCCATCTCAGAGGTGTCCTCGGTTCAGAGGCTCCACATGCCTTGTTTGGACCAAATTCCCAGGCACACGACACAAAGAAGTATCGGGGTTTCCAATTGTGGTTTGAAGTTTGAATGACTAGGAGCATCTTCTTTTCAACATTTCTGGCTACAAAGTGGTAGTATCCTGGATGGTTCTTAGAAGATGAAGGATTATAACAACCTATGAAGACTCTAACTGGAAGGTCAGTATGATGAATAGCCTTCTAGAGGATGATAGCTCCTATCATGACCCTCCATGCATTGGGAGATAGTTGGGATGGGTCAATATTTATGTGTGAAAGGATGGATCGGATGGTGGGATGAAAGGGTAGGAAAAAATCCAACTTGAGCATCTGCTCATAAACGCATATCTCACCCTCCCGGCCATTAAAATCCCTCTCATTTTTCAGAGGCTTCTTCAAGGAGATTCAATAAGGAATGCCATACAAATGTCTGAAAACTAAAAGGTCGTACTAAAAAATAGATCTTTCATACTCGGTAGCTATAGAGGTGTCGACTTCACTATCCTCACCATTGTCTTTTATAACAACCTTGTCCTGAGCATCACTAGGTGTACCACTAGGAAACCTCTTGGAAAACTCAGCCCCTGTGGAAGTTGATAGAGGAATGGCATCAATTGGGGAGGAAAGGAGAAGCTAGGCTCTAAAATTTCTACAGAGGCAGAGCGTCGTGAGGGACCAACATCCTTAGAATAGGAGGCACGGAAGAAAACTTCCTCGTCCGCACACCCTCCATTTCGTTTGGGGGAATAGTCCATAGCCTCTTGAAAAGAGTCAATACTCTCGGATGGCTCAGATGTGGACATGAGGTTTGCAGCAGAGAACTCCGACATAGGGTCATAGGCCTCAACAGGCTCAGGATGTAAGACAACTAAGGGAGGTGGAAACATGGGTCGAAGAGGAAAAGCATCGGCCTCATGAGCCTTGGCTTGGCTAATTCTATTTGTCAAATTTTTTCGAAACACTTCTCTCTTAAGGTTGGAAACTCCTCTGTAAGTTTATACACATGCTGTAACATCCAAGTTATGAGACTACACTTTTAATGAAAGGCAAACAGGCAAACAGGTAAACAACCCCTAACACCTAAGTAAAAGGATCGAAGACTGGAATTCAAAAGGGTTTTTTGAAGAACACCAAGAACAATGATGAAGCAGTACACCGGAGATGGTGACTAGAGTGTCACCGGAGAACCTAGGAATGGGAAATTTCAACCTGAATCAACCTTGAAACAACCAAAGGTGTCCTAAGGGTCACCAAACAACCATTGGCCTAACCTTAAAACCACCAAACGGTGGTGGAAAGAACCACCAAAAAGAGTAAAAAGCTCACTGAAAAAGATAAATAAAGAAAACCAAAAACTAACAATGGGAATAAAAGGTAGAGGTAAATACCTGAGTGGAAATAGACGTTGGAAGAAGAAGGCTTAAGGTGGAAGAGCGTGAGTGTGCAGGTGAATTGGAAGGTTGTAACACCTTGTATTTTTGAGCATTTAATTATGTGATTTATAATTATTGTTGGATTAATTGAATTAATATGTCAGATTTAATTGTTAATTAATCCGGATAAAAACAGACAGATATTAACTAGCGTGCCAGTGTTAATACTTATTGACTGAATATTACTGAGTGAATAAGTAATATGTAATTAATGAATTTGAGAAATTGTCGTGAGCGAAATATACGACTGTTTGGTATATTAAGTCGAGACATGCGTGTGAGTCGTGTAGGGACTAAATGAATGGAATATAAAGGTAAATTATTTTTAAGTAACTCATATGGTAATTTCGAGTGCGCCGTTGAGTCCGAGAGGGTTGAGATAGTCAGAAAACACTACCCGGGTATTTTATTTAGACTCCGGGAGATTTTATGCTAAAGCCGCATCCTGTAGGGGTAATTTTGTAATTTTAATTTTTGGAGAAATTAAATGGACAAAAATTAGGAGTTTATTATATCAGTCATGAGAGGTTCATTAGGAATAAAATATACAAACGTAAGCTACGGCCACAAAGTGTATGGGGGAGAACAAATTCCAAGAAGGAAGGCCCAATTAGCACCACCTTGCACAACCACCACCACCATCGTGTAGAACGGAACAAAAGGAACACACCCATACCAACAACATCAAGAGATCAGACATTTAATTCGAGGCAAGTGCTTATTACTTTCTTTCCTTTAGAAATAATCATGTTCATGTTAGTATAGGTAAATTTGATAATGAATTACATTAAAATTGGGTGAAAATTTGGAGAACTAATTTATGATTATGGACAGATGGTTCAGTAGTTAATTCCTTTATGTATGCAAGAGAATTTAATACGAAATTGGAGTACAAATCAGGGTTAATTAAGTTCTTTGATGGGAAATTGGGAAACTAGGGTTCCTATGATAAAAAATTGGGGATTTCATTTTTATCTTATGATTCATAATGATTTGATGATCCTAAGATGTTAGAAATTGTGTAAACATGTTGGGTTATCAATCAAAATAGTTAAATTGAAGATTGGGTATGAACTAATGGAGTTTGGGTTCGATAACGGGGAGAAAAACGTAACTCTTAAAGAACAGGACTGACTGAATAGGATGGGTTCGTTTTCGGAATAAGATCGGTTCGTTTTTATTTTAATAGAATCGGTTCATTTTCTGGAGAATCGGTTCGGTTCATTTTTCTGCAGACTTCTAGTGCTGCTGCAGAACCTTGGAGAACCTTTCGAATCTTAAATTGTGAGGTTAGGGATGGATGATATCCTGGACCAGTGGAGTGTAGGGACCTTATCTACTATCTTGATATGTAAATGTAGTGGTACCCTTCGAGTGAGGAGAAATACTCGTGAGCACTCAGTAACGAATCTAGCTATTAATTGCTACTACGTAGATTATTTGGGATAAAATAAATATACTATACATAGTTATGAGAGAATAATAGGTATATAAATATATGTTTGGGTTCGGTGAATACCTATGAATTTTCAATAGGATGTGTGTATGCCTCTTATATGATATTTTTGTTAAGTGCACTAATGGGTGATAACCCGGGGGTGCAAGGTTGTGTTGTTAAGTACACTAAAGGATGATAACCCGGGGGTGTAAAGTTATTTATTAAGTGCACTAATGGATGATAACCCAGGGGCGCAAGAATATTTTATTGAGTGCGCTAATGGGTGATAACCCGGGGGTGCAAGAATATTTTATTGAGTGGGCTAATGGGTGATAACCCGGGATGCAGGGATATTTTTCTAAGTGCAGTAATGGGTGACAACCCGGGAGTGCATGATCATTTTATTTATAGCACTAATGGGGCTTAAACCGGGAGTGCAGGACTTAAATATATATATGTATAGGGATGATATGACTATATATATATATGTGTGTGTGTGTGTATGTGTGTGTGTGTGTGTGTGTGTGTGTGTGTGTGTGTGTTTATGAAAAGTTCTACCAAGAGAAACTAGCAGTTATGGCAATGAGGACAAATGAAATAATCTTAATGAGATAAAGATTTTAATGCTCTAATAGTGAACATGAATGGTAGTAAAATGTGATGGACTACTTATTAGGTATTGTATGGGCGATACGGGAATACTACTATTGAATTTTGATAGTGTTACGCTGACTTTGAACTAGTTAACTTGTGTAGAATTACTAGTAATAGATAGAAGATGTGATAGGAGTGCACAATAGAAGAGAGGGGAGAACTTCATGGGACAACACGAATCTAACATGCACATAATACTTGCTTTAAGGCAGTTTTAAATACTTGCTAAAACACATTTTTACACATCGGTTTTTGGTCTCTTGCATCTCTTTTCTCTCTTGCTATACATATATGTATTATATCAGGTGCTCAACCACAGGGACACCAGATTTAGAGACTTGGATTTCTTGGCTTGCTACGAATGATGTGGAAGTTGTAGGTCTTTGCATTAGACGCTCCTATCATTTCTCTCAGTTATTTAGACTTTTCATTTAGAGCATGTGTCGCCCATTCCTTAGACATTTTATCAAAGATTGTATTCAATTTACTTTCTATTCATTTTAGTTGGATTTGGTTTGACCATGGATATGTGGTTTAGAGTTTTGATCTGGAATGCTTTATCCAGTCGTATTTATTTCAGTACGTGATTCAAATTCATTATTTATTTCATTCAGTTTGAAGAAGAGTGCGCTTGCGTTCAAATAAGGAAGTTACTTAATTAAACACAGTTTTTACCAAACAAGTCCTAAGGATGAAACATGCAAGAACACAAATATGAGGAAAAATCCCCAACGGGGCAAAACCTTTTATTTTCACAATAATATTTGTAAGAGAACGACTTACAACGGATTACAATGAAAATACAGTGACACAGAAATACCCTCGGGGGTCGGTTCTGTTGTTGACGGCTGGAACAATCCCTTTCCAGTAGGGCAGCAGTGATGAAGAGAGCGGCTTCCTCACAAAGTACTCTAGATGAGTAAACGATCTTCTTGAAGGTTTAAAGATTCACACACATATATGGGAATGGTTTTGTGAATCAAAAAGGTTTAGAAAACCTTAAAAGGTGAAGTCATGTTCTGGGAAGTTTTCGCAGATTTTCGAGATTGCAAAAAAACTTAAAAAAACGTGTAGAATGAGATCAGATATTTATACAAAAATCGAGGCGGCGGCTCGTTCGAACGAGATAGCATGTCGCTCGAACGAAGGACAGAAGTCGTTCGAACGATATCGCGCGACATGTCTATCTCGCACGAACGACTTGCAAAGTCGCTCGAGCGATCTCGTCCATCGAGGCCATTCGCTTCTACACTTAGAAAAATTTTGCTTTTGATAAAAAATTAACCCAGACTTCAAAAATAATTTTCAAAAATATTTCCCAAATATTTATACAAATATTTAAAGCTCCAATAAAACATATTACTGATAAAGCAGCGTAGTGGAGTAGAGGAAATGAGTTGAGCAGCACGTTGCGTGTAGCATAATGCACGTGAAGAAAGTGGATAAAATGAATTTGGATATAGGCCGTCGAGGATGATCGTGTTGACGTGCCGAATGTAGCGGTATCAGACATATGAACTATGATCTAGGAGAAAATAGAAAATTCCTAGATTTTACCCCGGACATTTATAGAATTATGTCCTTACAAATCTCCCCCTATGTCTATGCCGGTACATACATAAAAATACGAATTATGCAATCAAATGACATATAAGATAATATCCCCATTAAACCCTCAAACTGAGAATACTAAATGACATGTCTCCCAAATCTTTAGCTCTTCAGAAACTTTCAAAGCTTTTCTCATCAGGGTGTGCAATCCAATAATGAACAATGATGTACCTACACACATGAGATAAAGAAAATACCCGTGACGAGCAACAGATTGAAATATAATGATATGCAAAAATTGATGATCAATTAAGTTTAAGCAAATCATTCATAAATCAACCAAACACCAAAACAATTCTCCCCCATAATTCTTCTCCCCCTTTTTATGATGTCCCCAAATAGACAAATACGAGAAGCAGAAATGAATGCACATAGAGAATGACACATGGGAATAAACTGCTATATTTATATTTTTCAAAAAATTTCACACATAGTATACAACAAAGAATCACACCATGGAAGATCACAAAAATAACCAAGTCAATGATAGCAAAAATGAAGGGGTGTGAACAGATTCGATAGGAAAATCAATGCATACAAACATGACATATGTGCACGATGAATATCGGATATTCCTAACGAATGAACTCAAAGTCTTCCTTTGGTGTAAAAGGTGGAAATATAAGACATTAACTCAATCAAATCAACAAATCAAAGCTCAAAGTGATTTCCACACCAATAACGTCCAAAACTATTTCATGCTTTTTCAGGACTTTCAAGGAAGTGCATACCCGTTTATATTCTCCAACCAAACTCCCTCGGATATATCTTTTGAATAGAGGCTTTCTAAATTCTCAAACTTTGGAGAATTGAAGGTGAAACCTAAGTGGCCCATATTTGGCATGAATTGCTTTTTATTGCCTTCAAATTTTTTCGGGCTCTTTTAACCTCTTTGGACCCCGAATAATAAAATTCCTCCATTTTTTAGGTCCTTTTGAACGGTGGCTTTTGCGCAAAGAAGAGAATTACCTTTCGCAGCCCCTCCCCGTTCTTAAACAATCACTCAGTCTCACAAAAATGGTTTTTACATGCATTCTAATCTTGCCAAGTTTTATCGCATATTGCAAGTTGTATAGACATAATTGAGATGGAAACACTCAAGCCAACATGTGATAGACAAGTACAATAATAAAATAAAGTCGTGCATGTGTGCAATAAAGGAGATAAGAGTCAGACATGTAGGAAAATACCACTAATTACATCTCAAAGACTCCAGACAATGTAAAGCACATGGATGAAATGATGTAGCATTTCAAATCTCTATCAAACAGCCACGTGGATAAATGGAATGAATTTATGACTTGGCTATATTAAATGGTCATCCATAAAAAGTGTATATAAAAATACAAAAATCTTTTTGGTTTTTCTGAAATATTTATATACAAAAACAAACATCTTTTTGGATTTTTTCAAAAGAATAAATGAATAGATGTACAACATAGCAATGGTACATATAAAACAGACTAGCAATATGAAGCATATGATATGAACATAAAGAACCATCCTATTCTAGACATAGACCAACCCCCTCAGTCAACTGTGCAAATTCCCAAAGACTTCCTAAGACTCTCAAATCTAAGGGCATCTAAAGGTTTCGTGAAAATATCGGCTAACTGACGGTCGGTGGGAACAAAACTTAGGGATACGACTTTCTCCTCAACTAACTAACGTATAAAGTTCTCACGTATCCTGATGTGCTTTGTGCGCGAATGGTGGACTAGATATCGGGATATGTGTATCGCGCTCGTGTTATCACAGGAAATGGGCATTGTGTCCTGTGAAATCCCATAATCTTCCAACATTTGCTTCATCCACATGAGTTGCGTTCAACAACTCCCGACGGCTATGTACTCAGCCTCCGCAGTGGACAAAGAGATGGAATTTTATTTCTTGATCAGCCAGGAGACAAGAGCAGAACCAAAATAGAAACACCCACCAAAAGTGATCCTATAACCATCTACATCCCAGGCCCAATCCACATCTGAATAGGCGGACAAACGGTCATCAGTATCAAAGGAATAACAAATACGTATGAGAGAGTCCCACTCACGTATTTAATAATACATTTTAGAGCAAGTAAATGTGACTCTTTCGGGATGCCTGATATCGCGCACAGACTCCAACACTAAAGTCTATGTCGGAACGACTGGCAGTCAAGTAGAGAATACTACCTATCATACTCCGATATAAGGTTTTCTCTACGTCCTTTCCTGAAGTGTCCTTACTAAGCTTGGTAGTGGTACTCATAGGTGTACGTGCATGCTTAGCGGAGTCTAAACCAAATTTCTTCACTAGGTCTCTAGCATACTTGGATTAGGAGATGAACATCCCATCCTCTAACTGACGAACCTAGAGACCAATGAAGAAAGTAAGCTCACCAACCATGCTCATCTCAAACTCACTTTTCATCTCTTCCTCAAAGTGGTGAGCATGTTGGGAGCACGTGGATCCAAAGACTATGTCGTCCAATAGACTTGGGCAACCAAAATAGCACCGTCATCTCTCCTGACGAACAACGTCACATCAACTCCCCCTCTCTTAAAGCCACGGGCTAAGATATAGGAAGTAAGCCTCTCGTACCAAGCACGGGGTGCTTGCTTCAAACCATACAAGGCTTTTCTCAGATAGTAGACGTGCTCCGGGTGCTGAGGGTCTTCAAACCCTTTTGGTTGTTCCACGTAAACCACCTCCTGTAGAATGTCATTCAGAAAGGCACTCTTGACATCCATCTGATATAACTTGAAATGCAGATGACATGCGATGGCGAGTAGTAGACGGATGGACTCAAGCCTCGCAACAGGAGCAAATGTCTCCCCAAAGTCTACACCCTCTATCTATGTGTAGCCTTGAGCGACCAACCTAGCCTTGTTTCGAATTATGGTACCATTTTCATCCAATTTATTCTTAAAAATCCACCGGGTACCAATAACATTAGTCTCACTAGGTTGGGGGGCAAGTTCCCAGACATTATTTTTTTTAAACTGAAGCAACTCATCCTTCATAGCAGATATCTAGTGTTCATCCTTGAGTGCATTTTTATGATTCTTGGGCTCGACTTTGGACGTGTAGCAAAGATGGCTAACAACGTTCTCTAGTTGAGCACGAGTCTTGACCCTTAGAGTGGGATCGCCAACAATGGCAGACGGGTCATGACTCTTGTGAACCCAAACGGGTGTGTCCCCTAACACAGGAGTGGGGACCACAGAGTGTGGGTGGGGAACAAGTGGATCACTGTCAGACGAGTCCTCATCCTCACACTGAAGGTTAGGATCAATAACCGTCGGAGGTTCATCATCTTGCACGGTGACGTTTATTGATTCCATAACCTTAGAGCTCTTCAGGTTAAAAACTCGGTACGCTCTGATATTCGATGAATATCCTAGCAATATTCCCTCATCTCTCCAGGAGTCAAACTTTCCTAAGTGCTCTCTATCCCGTAGGATGTAGCATTTACTCCCCAAAACACGGAAATATGAAAGGTTGGGCTTCTTTCCAGTCCACAACTCATAAGGTTTATGAAGTGTGTGTGGACGCAGATAAACCCTATTCACCGTGTGGCATGCAGTAGACACTGCCTCTGCCCAAAATCTCCTAGAAACTTTACCACCTAGAAGCATAGATCTAGCCATTTCCTGGATCGTTCTATTCTTTCTCTCAACAATCCCATTTTGCTGAGGAGTCTTCACAGCAGAAAACTCATGTTTGATCCCAAGGCTATCACAATACAGATCTACCTTTGCTTTCTTAAATTCAGTGCCGTTGTCACTACGTATCCTGTTAATAGTGACTCCGTGTTGATTTTGCAGGACACGACACTTGGTCGTTAAAAACTCTACAGCATCGTATTTTTCTCTCAGAAAACCTACAATGGAGTACCTGGAGAAATCATCCACCATCACGAGGATATACCTGTTGCAGACAAGTGAGGAAGTAGGCACAGTCCTATAACAATTATCCTCTGTCCTCACCCCTTGCATCAAAAGTTTACCGGCTTGATTGAAGACATTACACGCGTCCCGATCAAACTTTACTGCAAAGTCAGTGTCGCACAGCTGGCTAATGCTGAGAAGGTTTACTTTTAAACCTTTGACGTACAACACATTCTCTAGCTTAGGAAATCATGGTAACTCTACAGTACCTCGTCCTACAATGCTAGACTTGCTCCCATCTCCAAAGGTGACTCTACCATCCTTATAATCCTCAAGATGGGTAAAAAAAGAGACATCACCTGTCATGTGTCTGGAGCACCCACTGTCAAAATACCACTGTGAGGTATTATGTGATTTGAGAGCAGCATGAACAACGAAGGCCTTTTTATCTTTCTTAGGTACCCAAGAAGTGGTGACCTTTTGTTTTCCTTTGTTGTTGTTGGTTTTAGCTAGAATGTGAGAAGCATTTACTAACGGCAAAGACATCCGTCGGAATTCTTTCATCAAACTCTGAGACGTCGTGTTCGACCCATGCTATAGCAAAACTCCCTGAGGTGGCTTTTTCTTTTGCAATAAGTACAAAAGAACATAGTCAAAGGCGGACCTTGGTTTGCTTTTGTTGGTAGAACTCTCCTGTGAGGTTTTTGACGATGGCCATAAGGAGTCGTAGTAAACTTAGAAACTGGTCCAGGTACAATTTTGGAGGTGGAGGCACCATCATAACCAATTCCCTGCCTATCACCAAAACCTAAAGCGGGGCCGAGGAACATCTTTCCCATTTTCCCAGATCTGTCCTCGATTTGTACCTTGACTTCCCGTGATTTCTCAAGATCATGAGTCAGCTGGGCAACAAGGGCTTCAAGTTTCTTCCGAGTCTCCACGGAGGAATGGAGCTCACTTGTAAAACTAGCCACTTGTTTAGTCAAATCCCCTCTCTCTCTCTCTAAACAAACTCTCTTTCTCGACACAGGCAGATTTTCTCTCTCTCAGGGCGGTGCAGGTGGAGGACTCTCTCTCTCTCTCGTTTTTCTTAAATCTTCCTCTAATCCGGTAATCTTAAGAACTAACGCTTTGTTACGCTTTTTAGTTTTAAATGACTCAGAATATAACTCAGCGTAGGCGCGTTGAATATCACTCTCGCTCTCACTTGTGTCATCCTCCCCCTCACTCACATCGCTCTCACTGTCGAGGTGTCCCTGTGAAGCATCATCCTCATCGTCATGAGGAGAACTAGAAGTGCTCACATGACTATCCATGAATGCGGTGAAGTTACACTCATGCGGTGACTCGACTCTAGAATCCACCGACTCGACCTCACTGTCGTCGCTAAGGGTAGCATTAAGGACAACTTTTCCTTTCTCTATGTTCAGACGTGTGGCAAACTCAAAGGCTCTATGACCCCTACCGTCGCACTCAAAACATCTCTCACTTTCTTTCTTAGGAGTATCTTTAAAAACTTTTTCATTTTTCTTTTCAAACTTATTTTTCTCAAATTTCTTTTTATCTTTAAAATTACCATTTTTCTTAAATTTGAGAATCCTCTTGAAATTTTTTGCAAAAAGAGCCAAATCATCTAAGTCAAAATCACAATCAGAATCTGACGTGTCAGTCTCTCTCTTTCTAGATGACTCTACCCTCTTTCTAGCCGACACCTCACTCTTTCTCTCTTGGGCATTAAGTGAAATTCCCTTATCTTTAGACCTCGCAATTTTAGGGAACATATCAATTTCATATGTTTGCAAATCTCCTACAAGTTCTTCCAATTTTAGCGTATTTAAATTATCCATAGAATTTAGCACAGTGACTTTAGGGATAAAACGCTTAGGCAAAGAACGAAGAATCTTTTTAACAACTCTAGTATTAGGTATATGTTCACCAAGATTAAAGCTAGTATTAACAATGTCAGAAAGTCTAGCGTAAAAATCATCAAAACATTCAGTCTCATGCACGGTGATGGTTTCAAATTGAGTTGTCAAATTTTGCAATTTAGACTCTTTCACAGCATTAGTTCCTTCAGGGGTGAGTTGTAAAACACCCCATGCCTCTTTTGACGTGGTACACGTCATTATGCGTTTGAACTCATCAGGTGTGACAGACCCAGAAATAGCACTTAGACCCTTAGAATTAAAAGAAGACCATTTAAATTCATCTTCTGTCCAAGAAGTGACAGGTTTTAAATTGATTACATTTTCAACAGTGACGGAGGGAGGTGTCCACCCTCTTTCAACCAAAATCCATACACGTTCATCAATGGATTTTAATGCAGATCTCATACGAGCTTTCCAATATGCGTAGTTTGTCCCGTCAAAAACTGGCATTTTATTATATAACTTCTCCATAATGAACACACTCATTTTCAAAAATCAATTTTTTCAGAAAATTGATATCTTAGAAAAATTTTGCGGAAAATTACACGGTAAATTTGTGTAACTGGCTCTGATACCAATTTGAAGAAAAGTGCGCTTGCGTTCAAATAAGGAAGTTACTTAATTAAACACAGTTTTTACCAAACAAGTCCTAAGAATGCATATATTTGATATTAACTATGATGATGACATATGCAAGAACACAAATATGAGGAAAAATCCCCAACAGGGCAAAAACTTTTATTTTTACAATAATATTTGTAAGATAACGATTTACAACGGATTATAATGAAAATACAGTGACACAGAAATACCCCCGGGTGTCGGTTATGTTGTCGGCGGCTGGAACAATCCCTTTCCAGTAGGGAAGCAGTGACAAAGAGAGTGGCTTCCTCACAAAGTAATCCAGATGAGTAAACGATCTTCTTGAAGGTTTAAAGATTCACACACATATATGAGAATGGTTTTGTGAATCAAAAAGGTTTAGAAAATCTTAAAAGGTGAAGTCTTGTTCTGGGCAGTTTTCGCAGATTTTCGAGATTGCAAAAAGACTTAAAAAATGTGTAGAAGGAGATCAGATATTTATACAAAAATCGAGGCGGTGGCTCGTTCGAACGAGATAGCATGTCGCTCGAACGAAGGACAAAAGTCATTCGAACGATATCGCGCGACATGTCTCTCTCGCGCGAACGACTTGCAAAGTCTCTCGAGTGATCTCGTCGATCGAGGCCATTCGCTTCTACACTTAGAAAAATTTTTCTTTTGATAAAAAATTAACCCATACTTCAAAAATAATTTTCAAAAATATTTTCTAAATATTTATGCAAATATTTAAAGCTCCAATAAAACATATTACTGATAAAGCAGCGTAGTGGAGTAGTGGAAATGAACTGAGCAGCACGTTGCATGTAGCATGATGCATGTGAAGAAAGTGGATGCAATGAATTCGGATACAGGCCATCGAGGATGATCGTGTTGATGTGCCGAATGTAGCGGTATCAGACATATGAACTGTGATCTAGGAGAAAACAGAAAATTCCTAGATTCTAGCCCGGACATTTATAGAATTATGTCCTTACACAGTTGAATGGTGAAAGGATTTTATTTAAATTCTTGGACTTTATAAATATGATTTTTGGTTATAATTTTAAAAAAAAAGAAGGTATTTTGGCACTAGCTTAATTTATATTAGGTGATTAATAATGTTAATATTTTTGACAGTGATGCTAAGAATGAACCAACTGAACATTCTGTTTTAAATTTTATAAAGGATTGATCACCCGATATTTAATTGGGCGAGGTGTCACAGGTGGTATCAGAGCATCAAGTTCTAGTGTCCTTTAGGATCTGTACGGCTTATTACGTTTTAGCTTAGTGTTATTTGATATAGAGCCTTATTCTAGGATTGTTGTATTCCACTGCGTATGAAATTTATGCTCTCCTGCGATTAAGTTTAGTGAATCCAATTCACATGCGAGTTTGATTGGAATTCGTACACCGAACAATGTGGGACAACCAGCGAAAGCCGTTAGCGGGACTGCAGGAGGAGGGAAACAATTGAAAGCTCTGAAGCATAAGGGGAATGGTGATCGTGATGGAAGTCACCAATAGTATTATCCAAGTGTGATGGGCCAATAGAGGGATCTAATCCAAAGGCAATAGGGTAAGGTAGAGTGAAGTGACACTTAGAATTTAAATTTCAGACGAATTTTTTCTAGCTCAGAGAAGCAGTATAACGAGAAAGAATAGTCAATTACATGGAGATATTGGGTGTGGGTTGACCGTGTAATTTTCCATCTACTGGTCAGAAAGAGATATGAAAGATATTTTGAACTTATCACAAGTAGGTTAGGTAGGGATCGACCGCAAAAAAAATAAGCTTACTTGACAAGCGAACTTTGTAACCGAAGTAGGGGTTACGGAAGACAAAAAGAGTTCGCAAGTTGAAAACGGATTCGTGAGTGGAATGCCCAAGAGTGAATGGGAGGTGCGATTAATGTCGTCAAAATTATACGTTTAGGATCATATGTCAATGCCCCAGAAGAAAGGGAGCCAGTAGAGTTGCGATACCTAGCCGAAGGGCAAGATTGAATAAACAGTGTTAGTGAAACACCACCAGAAGTTATACCCAGTGGGGAAGACTATTAAAAAGGATATGATTCCATTTCAAAGTAGTGGCAATGGATTCATCCAAGACCAGCGAGGTCGACCACGTGTTCCATATGTCCAGTAGAGCTAAAGGAACAACGAAAATGACAACTGGGAGCTAAGACTGCCAGGTCCGAGAGAAGGAGATCCCAAAAAGGCCAGTAGGACCAGGGAAAGGGAAATATCCTTATTTGTAGAGAGAGGGGCTACCAGTATTAAATGCATCCACATGAGAAGTGGAATTGATAAGAACGGGAATATCAAACCATACCGGTAAGGCGTAACAATTGGAGAAGTAACGTATTCTGTGTAGAATTCGGGTCAAAAGAACTGGGCCCAAGAACTAATGACTTGAGAGTAGTGGGTCCGGGCAGGACTAGTGTAGTCCTCCATGATTATAGTATACCGTATTTAAGGGTCGACGGGGCCCGGGGAATTAAAGGAAGGCTAGTAAGGACATAATTAAGGACTAGAGAGATGGGGCCAACACATCAATGTGAGGCATGTAAGACATAGAACATAATAATTTACCCACAACGAGAAAGGGGAAAACTAATGAATGTAATCCGAAAGGTATAATGATGATAGATAATTATGGGTTGCTAAACGTACGTGCGGGGACCCTATGATTAGGATAGACTGATGAAGATTTGTTCTATGCTATGAGAAAATGATGGATTCAATGATATGAGCATGTCATAACATGTGTGAATGGTTAACACTAGGGATTCGAGTGTACATATGGTAGTGGATACGCTGGCGATAGCAGCCTTATTCTGTAAATGACTACCATTTGGTAGCAAGACTTTTGTGCCACCTGCGGGGAGGAGCAAGTGTGGGAAATAAGAAGAATTTATATATGGTATTGCGTAACGATTCGTTCTCCTTTGATTGTTATGATAGTAGAACAAATCATTATTATATTATATGGTTACTAGATGCTGAGGGTTCGAACGGTAGTAAATTGTGTGATAACACTATTGTACTTAATATATCCAGTTTAAAAATATGGTTTTGGCGAGGCATCACCTGAAAGACCATTGAGCCTGCATGTATGTTGCATTATTTCATAGACTTCAGTGAGTATGTTGTTTTACTATTTTAATCCCGGGGAGCAGGGATGTTTTACTGATGTGATTCAGGGTATATTAACTTGTTATAGAGCGGAGAGAGATAGCTCATTAATTATATAGCGCTAATAACTTGTGATAGTGAGAGCATCGCGTTGTATGGTGTCTTTAGTGACATGAGAGTGGACGAGTAGACTTTTTGTGTTCGTAGATGAGAATTCAGGGGTATTTGTTATGGATTAAGGACTTAACAGATCTCAACGACCAGCAGTGTTAGGTAGTAGTGTATCAGGGGGGTCCTTGTTTGGATTTCGCTCTGTGAGACATCCCATGCATGAAACTTAGCGAACATTGGAAGTTTGGAGAATTTCGCCTTTAGAACATGGATTTAGTATCGTAGTGGTTACACGTATACGTAGTTATAACTGTGAGATAATTGTTATATTACAGATTAAGGCCGATAGAGCCGTATAAGGTTAATAAGTGATAATGTTACCAATTGTTGACACCACGAGAAGGCCAGCGAGACAACCTAAGATATAATTAGGTGGAAAGGGTAGGGTAGCTGAGTGAGAGCCTACCATTTAGTCATTCCAAGCATGTGGGCATAATTTGAGATATATATATATTACACGTCCAGTATAGTGGTGATGTAATGCACAAAACATAAGGAGTATGGGTGCCCTAGGTAGTTGGACTATGGTATTTTCCATAAGTGAAAATTGAGATAAAATGATTATTTTCAAGGTAAATGAATGTAGAAGTGGTGACTTCAAGACTAAGACGATTGATGGTTTTGGTCAGTTCGGCCTGAAAATTCCCTAATTTTCCATGATGATGGTATAGGAAAAAAATTCGATAGAGTTTAACTCGGGAAATTTGAAACTTACTTGGTAAGACGTCTAGAGACCATGTTTCAAGATAATCTAAAACTTTAAAGAGAGCGGGAAGGACTTACGACACACGGTGATGAAAATTGTCACACAAGTCATGGATGCGTATGCGTTTGTGAGAAAGGTAAAATGCATCATGATATAAAACCATAATAGTGATGGCATAAATGAGACAAGACATTACTAAGCTCAAATTGGAAGTGGGCCATCAGGAAATAACAGTTTCCTTCAGCATTAAAAATTCCTTGTTAGTAATGGGAGAATATATTCCTAGACCATAACAGAGTAAATTACTTCGTAACGGGATCAGAACTCTATTAGGGTGCAAATGGGTCGGGTGATTGGAGTAACTCACGTTATACCAAGTAAGGACTAATCATAACGTGTGACGGTAAAACCCAACCATTAATCCTGAGATAGTAAGGTTATATGGGGTACAAGTAGACATTTTATCTAATAGAGTCGAGAGAGTTATGACTCAATTATCGGGAAGAGTTTTCGGGAGGCCATGAGTATCGAGATGCGAATGTATACGTCCTAACACCCCGTATCGAGATGCGAATGTATGCGAATGTAACGGGTAAACTGAGAGTTTTAGTTATGTATTGCAAAATATGTTGTGTTTGCAAGTATGGGAAGGTTTAGAGTAATATATTCCACCGGTGGAGCTAGTGTACGATGACTACCCTTAGCCCAATATCGATACGACTCCAATTGAGGCGTCATATGTAAAATCTTGTCACCCTTGTGCTTATTAGATAGAGGTGGAGGACAATGAGCTACTAGGGCCAGAGGAATTTAGGGCTTGTTAACCAGGATTGAAATGATTTGGAGTTTCATTGTTGCATGTTATAATGAGGAAATTCGTACCAAGTGATGTGGGATCTTTTTCTATTATTGTTAAGTTGGAACCGGTAGCTTACAGGCTTGGGTCCCATAGTCCGTTGCTGAGGCAGTATGGCGAAAATGTGTTAACATTGATAGTATATATTGTGTGTAAAGTATATATTGTATAAACAAGAATAAACTACTGATGCGATATAGTAGTAAGACAAATTCGTATATTTCTAAATACTGATTAATCTACTAGTGAGAGTAGTAGGGGGCTAGATAGTAATTATCTGAAGTTTAAGTAGTGAAACTTAAATGGTAAGGCTTGGAGAGTAAATTATAATATCAGTGAGGTGTTTATTATTATGGGTATTCGGTAGTGTACTGTATGGGCGGTACAACATAGATTACATGAGATGTGAGGTAAATACCCGAAGATGTACTTACCAAAAAATGCCTTACTTTTCGAATTTTGGGACAAAATTCCGTTATTAGGGAGGAAGTATGTAACACCCCGTATTTTTGAGAATTTAAATAATTATGTGATTTATAATTATTTTTGGATTAATAGAATTAAAATGTCAGATTTAATTGTTAATTAATCCGGATTAAAATAGATAGATATTAACTAGCGTGCCAGTGTTAATACTTATTGATTGAATATTACTGAGTGAATAAGTAATATGTAATTAATGAATTTGAGAAATTATCGAGAGCGAAATATACGGCTGTTTGGTATATTAAGTCGGGACACGTGTGTGAGTCGTGTTGGGACTAAATGAATGGAATATAAAGGTAAATTATTTTTAAGTTACTCGTATGGTAATTTCGAGTTGCCGTTGAGTCCGGGAGGGTTGACATAGTTAGAAAACACTACCCGGTATTTTATTTAGACTCCGGGAGATTATAGGCCAAATCGGCATCCCGTAGGGGTAATTTTATAATTTTAATTTTTGAAAAAATTAAATGGATGAAAATTGGGAGTTTATTATATCAGTCATGATAGGTTCACTAGGATTAAGATATACAAACGTATGGAATGGCCATAGAGTGTGTGAGGAAGAACAAATTACAAGAAGGAAGGCCCAATTAGCACCACCTTGCACAACCACCACCACCATCGTGTAGATCGGAACAAGAGGAACACACCCATACCAACAACATCAATAGATCAAACATTTAATTAGAGGCAAGTATTTATTACTTTCTTTCCTTTAGCAATAATCATGTTCATGTTAGTATATGTAAATTTGATAATGAATTACATTGAAATTGGGTGAAAATTGGGAGAACTAATTTATGATTATGGACAGATGGTTCAGTAGTTAATTCCTTTATGTATGCAAGAGAATTAAATACGAAATTGGAGTACAAATCTGGGTTAATTAAGTTCTTTGATGGGAAATTGGGAAACTAGGGTTCCTATGATAAAAAAAATTGGGGATTTCATTTTTATCTTATGATTCATAATGATTTGATGATCCTAAGATGTTAGAAATTGTGTAAACATGTTGGGTTATCAATAAAATAGTTAAATTGAAGATTGGGTATGAAATAATGAAGTTTGGGTTCGATAACGGGGAGAAAAACGTAACTTTTGAAGAACAGGACTGACTGAATAGGATCGGTTAATTTTCTAATCGGATCGTTTCGTTTTTCTTAAATAGGATCGGTTAGTTTTCGGAATAGGATTGGTTCATTTTTATTTTAATAGGATCGGTACGTTTTCTGGAGGATCGGTTTCGTTTTTCTGCAGACTTTTAGTGCTGCTGTAAAACCTTTGAGAACCTTTCGAATCTTAAATTGTGAGGTTAGGGATGGATGATATATTGTACCAGTAGAGTGTAGGGACCTTATCTACTGTCTTGATATGTAAATGTAGTGGTACCCTTCGAGTGAGGAGAAATACTTGTGAGCACTCAGTAATGAATATAGCTATGAATTACTACTACGAAGATTATTTGGGATAAAATAAATATACTGTATGTAGTTATGAGAGAATAATAAGTATATAAATATATGTTTGGGTTGGGTGAATACCTATGAATTTTTAATAGGATGTGTGTATGCCTATTATATGATATTTTTGTTAAGTGCACTAATGGGTGATAACCAGGGGGTGCAAGGTCGTGTTGTTAAGTACACTAAAGGGTGATAACCCGGGGGTGTAAAGTTATTTATTAAGTGCACTAATGGGTGATAACCCGGGGGTGTAAGAATATTTTATTGAGTGAACTAATTGGTGATAACCCGGGGGTGCAAGAATATATTTTATTGAGTGTGCTAATGGGTGATAACCTGGGGATGCAGGGATATTTCTCTAAGTGCACTAATGGGTGACAACCCGGGAGTGCATGATCATTTTATTTATAGCACTAATGGGGCTTAAACCGGGAGTGAAGGACTTACATATATATGTATAGGGATGATATGACTATATATATATATATGTGTGTGTGTGTGTATGTGTGTGTGTATTTATGAGAAGTCCTACTAAGAGAAACTTATAGTTATGGCAATGAGGACAAATGAAATAATCTTAATGAGATAAAGATTTAAATGCTCTAATAGTGAACATGGATGGTAGTAAAATGTGATGGACTACTTATTAGGTATTGTATGGGCGATACGGGAATACTACTGTTGAATTTTGATAGTGTTACGTTGACTTTGAACTAGTTAACTTGTGTAGAATTACTAGTACTAGATAGAAGATGCGATAGGAGTGCACAATAGAAGAGATGGGAGAACTTCATGGGACAACACGAATCTAACATGCACATAATACTTGCTTTAAGGCAGTTTTAAATACTTGCTAAAATATATTTTTACACATCGGGCTCTGATCCGTCTCTTGCATCTCTTTTCTCTCTTGCTATACATATATGTATTATATCAGGTGCTCATCCACAGGGACACCAGATTTAGTGACTTGGATTGCTTGGCGTGCTACGACTGATGTGGAAGCTGTAGGTCTTTGCATTAGACGTTCTTATCATTTCTCTCAGTTATCTAGACTTTTCATTTAGGGCATGTGTCTCCCATTCCTTAGAAATTTTATCAGATATTCTATTCAGTTTACTTTCTATTCATTTTAGTTGGATTTAGTTTGACCATGGATCTATGGTTTAGAGTTTTTATCTGGAATATTTTATCCAGTCTTATTTATTTTAGTACGTGATTCAGGTTCATTATTTATTTCATTTAGTTGAATGGTGAATGGATTTTATTTAAATTCTTGGACTTTATAAATATGATTTTTGGTTACAATTTAAAAAAAAAGGTATTTTGGCACTAGCTTAATTTATATTAGGTGATTAATAAAGTTAATATTTTCAATAGTGATGCTAAGAATGAACCAACCGAACATTCAGTTTTAAATTTTATAAAGACTAATCACCCGATATTTAATTGGACGGGGTGTCACAAAGGTAAGCTATGGAGGGTTGGAGATTTTTGCAGAAAACACAAAAACAGGAAACAAATTGTGGAAGAAAATGAAGAGGAAAGAGAAAAGGCTTTTAATTACCACTGTAATGATTACGTGCGAAGTCCAAGGAGCCTCATCATTTTTCCTTGAAATCCTAAGTGCGCAGCCACATCACTCATTACCTTGGGGCAGACGATAGCTAGTTCCCTAAACGACATGTGTCCCAAATGACTATTCCCATAACCCAATACTTATAAACGTCCTTTCATACCCCTAGCATATATACGCCTTAGCCACCTATTCACATAGACGGCTAAGGGCTAGGGGGTAATTGATATGACCAAAGTGCACCCTCGTACTCTGAGCAACAACATCATCCTATCCCATGGCTGAGTCGTCAGAAGAGCCCTACTAGTCAGCAGGAAGGTCGGCCTTAGTAAGGTCGGCCTCACATACATCAACCTCGGCTAGGCAATAGTCGAGGTCAACAACATCTTTACGGGTTCAACTGGGACTAGTCACAGACTCTACTTTAGACGATCGTGCAAATGATCCCAATTACCTAACCTCAGATGGTCCGCTTTCCCGAGGTTCTACTTGTAGTTGAAGGACCAATGGTCCTATTAGAGTTGTCAACCTCGTCCCCGGATAGGCCGAGGTTCCAGTGGATGATGTCACCAGTCCGAGTATATGCAAGTACAAAGAGACCTGGAATGCGAGGATAAAATCGTTATAACTGGATTATTCCCTCATGTGAAGGATTATTTGGTCATTATGATCTACATGTGGCACAGCCAGGTGTCCACACGAGATTTGGTAGATCAACTTACACATTCTCATTGCATGCTTGGGAGGAATACTACACCCCCTAAGCACTATATATACCATTTATCTTCTTCCTTGAAGGATATAGCTCGATTAAAATATACAACAGAGAGAGAGAGAGAGAGAGAGAGAGAGAGTGAGTATTGTATGACAAGGCCATTAGTGCCCTTCTTTTATAGTGAAGATAACTCACCTGCACAGTGGACGTAGGCCTAGATAGGATGAACCACTTATATTGATGTCTTTCTCCTCTTCTCCTCTTCTCATTCTACATTTATATTGCTTATGTGCTGCCATTGTTATACCTATTTAAGCTTTCCAACTCCTTGATCTAGTGGGGTTATTTCTAGCATCATCACCCGTGACCATCACCGGTTTAAGAAAGCATTTGGTCATGGCCTATACCCGTGACTATATTCTCTGTACAATCAAACTTGGTCACGGCTTAAAGCTGTTACTATTAATCTTATGATTAATATTCATCACGACTATGGACCGTGACTATGTTTAGTGTAGATATTAACTTAGTAATGACTTTAATCCGTAACTATATTTTCTGTAGATATCAACTTAGTCTCGGCTTTGGGCCTTGACGAGATGTAATGATAATCAAAAAATCCTCAGATCGGGAGGATAATCGGTCAGTTGCTGCAACTTCTCCTTGGCTGACCTATCGGGGATCCCGTGCTCTAAAATTGGGGGACCCGTGACCATGCGATCACGAGACTTGTGTAGGTGATGCGACTAAAAATGTGTTTCTAGTGCGGACTAATTACAGTTTAAGTTCAAACCGGTCACGTAATTAATAACCCGGTAAGACGGGGTCGAATCCTCCGGGAAATAGGATGTAGAACGTGGCGATGATTGGAAAGACGCTTAACTCTAAATTGACTCAGAAAAAGAAAGGAAAAGGTGATGATTTGGAATCTTATATTTACTAACTAAATGAAAATTAATTAAACTAATAATTAAACTATGTATGCAAGAGTAAACTACTGTTAATGATTAAATATGAATGAGAAAAATAGGTTGGACTACAATCCCCCGAACCCTAGTATGTTTACTAGATATAAAAGCAATCGTGAATTAGATAATTGATCAAACCAGACTTTATTAATTTCAAGCATTTCACATACGAGGGTACAAGCCCACATCACACATAATCAAGAATATAAATAAAGCGGTGTTGGAATAGCTGATATGCGCGTTGCACTCTTAAACACCCTGATTACCTAGGGCAAACAAGGTTAAAAGTCCTACGACGGTCGTGACAACTAATCAACACTATCCAATCATTTATTTAATTCAGAGAATTATTTTTATAACCATGCAAACCACATCGAGTTGGGTTCATGCATCCCAACCCTTAGAAATCTAGCTAGACATGTTGCATGAAATCATAATTGTGTTAAAAGTGAGATTAAACATGAGAAACAATAATAAAAGTACTGGAAATAAAAGTTACCAAGATTGAAGAACAAGAACATGCAAGAAGAAATCAAAGCTTGAAGAAAAACCGGAAAAGCTCTTGAATTAAAGGTGCAAAATATGTAAATATAAGTCTTGGGTCGTTTAGAAGAGTCCCCAAATCATAAAACTCTTTTCGCTAAAAGATAAGGACTAAATAAAAATCCCGTATCTGGAAAATTTTCACAGTTTAAAAGCGTGAATAATTTTGTAATGGATCAGGAGCGTGACAACAGGTGGGCCGATTCAGTTTAACCTTAACAGCTTTGCCTTTGATTTCTTTCTCAATTTCAAATGAGGATAACTTCTTCACCGTAGCTCGGATTGGGGTGCCGTTTTTTTCAGTGTTCTTGTAAATTCAATATCTTCAACTTTCTAGTTGGCCCCACCTCCGGAATATGGTTAAAAATTATGAAAATGCCCTTGAACTCCCCATTTCTTGGGTTCTTTCACTGTTTCGAGTTCTCTTTCGCACTTTCATCATGACATACCTGTAATACACATAAGAAATACACAAAATACGAAATACTTGCCAAAAAGGGTTATTAGGCATAAATATGAGATAAATCCATATAACTTACTATGCACGGGAACCACTGTTCTAAAAAACCCGCCTAGGCTTGAGGCTTGGGAGAAACGCCCCGCCTTAAGTTTTTGACGCCTTATGCATGGTAACACCCTTAAGGCGCACTTTTTCTCTAAAAACAACAATGATTTAGTGAAACGATGTCGCCTTTTAAAGATTTTTTTACAAACCGGACCATTATCTCATCCAAAATAATCAAATAGTATTTTAATTTGCGAATATTTAGACATATTTTAATTATATGTATAATTTTAGAATTTTAATAGCCTTGTTATGGTTAAAAAATATTAAAATATATTAAAAAGGCCTAAACGCCTTTTCACGCCTTTTTACGCCTAAGACTCGCCTAGGCTTCTCAGGCTTAAGTCTTGACCACCACGCCTCGATCACGCCCCGCGTTTTTTAGAACCTTGACGGGAACATAAAAATACCGAAAATAAGGGGATAAATGCGAAGAATTTATGCATAATCAAATCCCCTAACTTAGAACATTGTGCGTCCCGAGCAATATAAAAGCATTAGAGTATGAGTCAAGGACTCTTTAAAAACTTTATTAGGATAGAATACCTTTTTCGCGGGCAAACGATTGCATTTAGCGTATGCAACCAACCGTTAAACCCCTAGGTTACCTTAGTAGGACGAGTGTTGTCTTGTGAGGGTTTGCAGTGAATATACCCAAAAAAATCATTTTCTACTCAAATAAAAATCAAAATACATAAAAATTGTCGAATTTAAGCTCCCTAAAAATAATCACCGTAAATTCATACTCAAGTGTCTCAAATCATAGCGTGTGTGCGCAAAGCCAAAAATTTAACTGCTAATTTCCACCGATTGATCATTACGTAACTTTCCGAAAATTCTCTTTGATTCAATTTCTCACGGGATGCTCTCACAAACGAATCACTCAGATTGTGGCTATTTCTCTCGGTATGCGTGATTTAAAGAGTAAATGTAAAGGAGCACAAATTCACGCGAACAAATTTGAAAGTCGAAAATTTTTATGGTGAAAAGACCTCATCATCGAAATATGATTATTGAAAAACAAGAATATTGCCTCTTATTCACACCAATTAATATCTCTTATTATCTTCTTGTGTCTTAGCTTTCCACGCGGTAAATAATTTCGAAATTTCGACTCGGTTCGGACTTTTTCGGGTTAGAAGGTGTATTGGGTAACATTGGGAGTGGTTGGAAAATTTGAAATTGAAAAATGGTCTATGATCCGTTAGTTCTTTTGCTCATTTTCTCTTATTTTTTTATTTTTTTTATTTCACACTTATCTTTTTTTCTTGTTATTTTTGCTAAGCATACTTCTATTTCTCTTTCCCCCTTTTTATTCATTTTTCGAACTTTATTTCTGACTTTTCACTATTCACAATTCCGAGACAATTGGGTTCTTCGGGTTATCAAATGAAAGGAAAACATTTACCAGGCTCAATTGGGGTTGTAAAAGGGATGAAATTTTCATTACCTTTTCTGGTAAATATTTTTGGGTGTCAAACGAAGGCCTACTTCATTGCCCAAATTGCTAAATGCTTTGCCATATGCATCTCGAGATTAATTTAAGTTTAGAGATATATTTAGCGTGCTTTTCGAGACAACATCGCACACGTTTCCCGTAATTGTTCAAAGCAAAGGTATTGAGATCCTCAACGACTTTTTAAAATGTTGAAATGAACTTTGAGTTAACCATTAACTTGGATTGATTTAAAAGCTCGCAAAAAGTGATAGCTCAAATTCTCACCGGGTTGGTTAATCTCCACACTTATTTGTTAAGCCATCAATTTTCGCTCAATTTCCATATTTGGTCAATTTCGGCTTTGTGCATTTGATTTTTTACAAATTTGAGACTTCAAGCAAATTTTCAGTGATTTTTGTGAACAATTCAAATCCCAACTTTTATTTATTTTGAAGAAAAATATTTTTGGCCTTTTCAAAATTTTTCAATTTTTTTGGAAATTTTTGAAATTATCTAAATTTTTTTGGCCATTTTAAAATGAGTGAAGTTTTAAGAATACTTGTCGCCCCCTAACTTAGACTTTTGCATTGTCCTCAATCAAAAGGACTAAAATCTAAATAAGAAAAAATAATAAGTGCGAAAATAAAACGAACAAATATTAAAATGCAATAAGACACTAAATGACACCAACACATGACTTTAAAATACAATAAAAAATAACCCCATATGCGTTGGGGGTACGACAACCTCTCATTTCTCCACAAACTCACCCGACCCCTTGTACGGGGTTTGTTGCTCTCCTAGTCTCCCCCGTCTTCCTGTCATAAGTAAATAGTCATAACAAGTTAGTCCCAGTCCCATAGATAAGGGAGAGACCCCGGGTATCGGGATGACTCACTAGGAAGTGATCCTCGTGGTGCCTAATCAAATCTTTGCCTTCATGCACCGACTTGGAGGGGACATCTCGATTTCTTTTAGTTTTAGGATTGCATGGGCCGGGCTCTAAATCGGATGATACTTAAGTCTTTTCCTCAATCGCATTAGAGGACTCGAGTGGTATGGGTGTATGGTCACACAGAAGGAATTTATATATTTTATCTTTCCAATCGCTCTCTCCTAAGTGACTAAAAGAGTCCAATAATGGTTGTACTTCGACATTAAGGTTCTCATCCATCGGCCCGAATTCTTTCTCAAAGTCCTATAGACTCATATCACTTAACTCTCTCTCATGATTAATTTTCACACCTGCTCTCTGAATCTCCTCAAATCTCTCTGTCCCGTTCACGCCTATGTGCTCGCTCTCACTCTCGATCGTGGTCACTAAGCACACCTCCCTAACCTCGTGCTTAACATCAAAATCACCTATCTCACTTGGTTCAATAAGGCTTACCCCTAATGGCTCTCTCTTGTGAGTCCTCTCATGCTCGTGTGCTTCCTGATAAGATATGTTTCTCGCAGTTCCCTTTCGTCGCACTCGTTCTTAATGTTATTAAAGATATTTGTCTAGAGGGTCATGTTCCCAAACACTAATTACATTCTCCCACTCTAAGTATTGATGAGTGTGGCGGCCCAGGATGACAGGAACATGATTTCTCGAGATAATATATGGCTCCTCTTCCTAAATAACAAAATCCACAGGGAAGTAGAAAGTGTCACTTTGGATTATCATCTTCAACAATTCGCCAAGGTATCTTCACGGAGCGATCCGCGAGTTGGAGAGTCATAATTGTGGGCTTAAGGGCCCCTAAGTCTAGTTGCTTATAGATGGAACAAGGAAGAATGTTAACACTCTCCCCTAAATCTACTAGCGCTCTCTCGATTCAGTTCTTCCCCATGATGTACAAAATGGTGGGTGCACCCGGATCTTTATATTTTAGTGGAAAATCACTCAACAGGACTGAGCTGACGTTCTGTGTTAGAAATAAATTTTTCTTTACCTTCATCCTTCGTTTCACCGTGAGTAAGTTCTTAAGGAACTTAGCATATGCGAGAATTTACTTTATGGTCTCGAGAAAAGGTAAATTGATTTTTACTTGCTTAATAACATCGAGGACATCATTCTGAGAAGTCTCTTTGGATTGAGGGATCAACCGTTGAGGATATGGTGCTACACTGGGGGGTTTCACCACCACCTCTGGCCCGCCTGTGTCGTCATTACCACTCTTTTTCAAGAGGACATCTTCGACCTCTTTAGTGATGGGAAAAATATCATTTTCATTTTTCTCATCGCATGGAGGAGGTTACTAGTCAACAACCCTGCCACTACGTAGAGTGGTAATTGCACTACATTGCTCAGGATGTTCATGGGATGTCACCCTAACATAAGATTGGTCTTGGGGTGATCTTTGGCCAAAAATTTACCCTTCTCTTGGACACTTAAGGATGCTTGCAACCTAGAGATACTCGTATTCATCTCAGTGAACATGGGCTCAAACCTAGCATTGGTTGCATTTTGAGATAGGATGAATTAGTTTAAATTGTCCTCAAGAGATATCCGTAGTGGGGTAATGTATGGTCCTAGAGTGGATGCTTGCATTTGTGGATGCGTAGGCGGCGCTTGTTTAAATTGAGGTGGGGGTGGAGGTAGGGTAACATGTGAAGTAGGATTCATCGTAGCGTGTTGTTTTTCGTAGCTAAAACCAGGATGGTTCCTCCACAAAGGGTTGTATGCATTCACGTGAGGGGCGCTAAAATTTCCCTTGAACTCCCCTACTCCACTCACTTGCTCCTGAAGCATAATTTTGTAGCCAGGTATCATCAAAAATTCCCTTGTTGGATGGCCTGCCTCACAAATAGCGCACACCTCCTCTTTCACAGCACGAGTGGATTCAGTAGTTTCTCTTAATCGGACCTCAAGCATGTCCTTCATACTGATCAAGTCAACGGTCTATTATGGTATCATGATTCAATTGTTATAGACTGGATCTAGCAGGATTAGTGGACCCTTGTCAAGGTCAGTTTTGGACATTAAGATCGGATGTGTCCCACGCTTGAGTAGTCTCAACGACATACTTAAGGTGGATCTCAGCATCATTAGCATCTAGTTCGATAAAGGGTCAATCACACATCATTTCAACGAGTTGTTTGGAGTTTATACTTAGCCCATTATGGAAGAAAGAGATAAGTTGTTGTTTATCAAGGCCATGGTGAGGGCATGAAGTGACTAACTCATTAAAATGCTCATAACATCGATCGAACAGCTCATTTTCTAGTTGTCGGAAAGTTTGAATTTGAGACTTAAGGGCGCTAGTTCGATGCAGAGGGAAGAAATTTTTGAGAAATTTGGATTGTAACTCATTTCATGACATAATCGAGTTTGGCGACAAAGACCATAGCCAGGTCTTAGCTTTATCCTTTAGAGAGAAAGGAAAAAGCTTGAGGCAAATTACATCTTCAGTGCACATTTGATCGCTAAAGGGCTCGTATGCCTCCTCGAACTCACGAACATGGAGATATGGTTTCTACGACTCCATTCCATGATAAGTGGAAAGTATTTTGATCATCCTATTCCTAAAGTGAAATTGCCCTACATTGTACGAGAGTAGAATGCATCCCAGAGTGACTGATCGCTCAGGATATAAGAATTCTCTGAAAGGGCGATACGGTGCCTCTCCCTCACCCGTACCATAACTAGCTTGATTAGATACGTCTCTCTCTTCAAGTGACTCAGTATCCTCACTCGGTGTGCTCGGAGTGTAACCTAAAGTGTAACCGGATGGGTAACTCGAAGGGTAATTCGCTAGTGAGTTTGGCGGTGTAGGAGGTGGAACACAAAATTGAGGAGCGTTAGGAGTGTGTGGGCTATTCGGATCGTAATCAACTATCGAATTTTCGTAAATGCGTGTAGGAGTGGCTTGAGGAGTTTGTTGCAGATTTTGCATGAACGGGCTTCTGAGAGATGTTGTATCTTTTTTGAATTTTTTTTATTTTATATTTTCTGAATTTTTTTTGGATTTTAATGAATTTTTGGTCAAAGTTTTAGATTAACTTGATCTAACCTACACTCTACCTAGTTCTCCGGCAACAGCGCCAAAAACTTGACGTGACTATAAAGGTGTCGCTAGTGCGTACTAATTATGGTTCAAGTGCAAACCGGTAATGTAAGTAATAACCCGGTAAGACGGGGTCAAATCCTCAGGGAAATATGACGTAGAATGTGATGATGATAGGAAAGATGTTGAACCCTAAACTGTCTCAAAAAAAGGAAGGAAAAGGTGATGATTTGGAGTCTTATATTTACTAACTAAATGAAAATTAATTAAACTAATAATTAAACTATGTATGCAAGAGTAAACTACTATGATTGATTAAATATGAATGAGAAAAATAGGTTCGACTGCAATCAACCGAACCCTAGTATTTTTACTAGATATAAAAACCAATCGTGAATTAGATAACTGATCAAACCCAAACTTTATTAATTTCAAGCATTATATATATGAGGGTACAAGACTACATCATACATAATCAAGAATAGAAATAAAGCGGCGTCGGAATAGCTGACACGCGTGTCACACTCTTAAACCCCGGTTACCTAAGGCAAACAAGGTTAAAAGTCTTACGACGGTCGTAACAACTAATCAACACGATCTGATCATTTATTTAATTCAGAGAATTATTTTTATATCCATGCAAACCACATCGGGTTGGGTTCATGCATCCTAACCTTTAGAAATCTAGCTAGACATGACAAAACTACAATTAACCAAGGATTCTATGTTGCATGAAATCATAATTGTGTGAAAATTGAGATTAAACATGACAAATAATAATAAAAGTGGTGGAAATAAAGGTTACCAAGATTGAATAACAAGAACAATCAAGAAGAAATCAAAGCTTGAAGAAAAACAGAAAAAGCTCTTGAATTAAAGGTGCAAAATATGTAAATTCTTCTCCTAGATGTTCCTCGTTGTTATGGACCTTTTACATGACTGAAATCTGAATAAAAAGAGTCATAATATGACTATATATAAGTCTTGGGTCTTTTAGAAGAGTCCCCAAACCATAAAACTATTTTCGCTAAAAGATATGAGAGTGCGCTTTTGGTCAAACAAAGGAATTATTTAATTATACTCAGTTTTTCAGTTAAATCCTAAAACATGCATCTAGGTGTGATTGAAGACAATATGATCATGAAAGAACATTCAATCACAAACAAACACACAAATGAGGGAAAACCCTCAAAGGGGCAAAACCTTTTTTATTTTCAATATAATTTGTAAAGAACGGTTTACACGGATTATACTGAAAACATGAGTGACATACGAAATACCCTCGGGTGTCGGTTCCGAGGTCGTCGGCTGGAATCTCCCGCAAGAACTCCAGATGGGCAGCAATGGAAAAGATTCGGCTTCTTCACAAGTTATTCCAGATGAGTAAAAACGATCTTTTGAAGGTTTAAATATTCACACACATATATGGGAATGGTTTTGTGAATCAAAAATGCATGAAACCTTAAAAACTTGAAGTCTATTTTATGGGCTAAAAATCGCAGAAACGTGTACGAAAAAGACTTGGAAAAACGTGTAGAATATGAACAGATATTTATACAAAAATTGAGGCGGTGCCGTTGCTCGAACGAGATAGCCATCTCGCTCGAACGAGGCCACGAGTCGCTCGAACGAGATCGCGCGACATACTCATGTCGCTTGAACGACAGAGAGATGTCATTCGAATGAGTTAGACGATCGAGAAAAGTCTGCTTCTACACTTAGAAATTTTTTTGCTTTTGTGTTAAAAATAACTCAGACTTCAAAAAATATTTTCTAAAAAATTCCCGAATATTTATGCAAATATAAATAACTCCAATAAATCATTTTATCAATAACGCGTCATGGAGTAGGGGGGACGGTTGAGAAGCATGTTGCATGTAGCATGATGAACATGTGAAGATGGTGGATGCATGATTCGGATCAAGGCCGTCGTGGATGATCGTGTTGACGTGCCGAATGTAGAGGTATCAGACGTACATACTGAGATCTAGGACAAATAGAAAATTCCTAGATTCTACCCCGGACATTTATAAAATTATGTCCTTACAAATCTCTCCCTATGTCTATGCCGTTACATACATAAAAAATCTAAATTATGCTATCTTCATAAAACAAATGACATATAAGATAATATCCCTATTAAACCCTCAAACTGAGAATACCAACTGACATGTCTTCAACCAAACTTCAACATCTTCATATCTTCAGCTTTTCTCATCAGGGTGTGCAATCCAATAATCATCAAATTTGTACCTACACACATGAGATAAAGAAGATACCCGTGACACGCAATAGTTTGAAATATAATGATTTGCAAAAATTGAATCAATTAAGCTTAAGCAAATCATTGATAAATCAACCAAATTCTCCCCCATAATTCATTTTTCTCCCCCTTTTTATGATTTCCCCAAATAGACAGATATGAGAAGCACAAATAAATGAAAATGGAGAGTGCCACGAGGAAATAAACTTTCTACATTTGAATTTTTCAAAAATTTTTACCTAAGATATGCAACAAAGAATCACACCATGAAAGAACAAAAAACAACCAAGTCGATGTTAGCGGAAATGTAGGGGTGTGAGCAAATTCTATAGGAAAATCAATGCTTACAAACATAACATATGTGCACGATGAATATAGGATATTTCTAACGAATGAACTCAACATATTCCTTAGGTGTAAAAAAAATGGAATTATAAGAAATTTACTCAATCAAATCAGCAAATCAAAGCTCAAAGTGATTTCCACACTAATAACGTCCAAACCTATTTAATACTTTTTCAGGACTTTCAAGGAAGTGCAAACCCGTTTAAATTATCCAACCAAGCTCCCTTAGATTTATATTTTATTTAGAGGTGATCTAAATTCTGAAATATTGGAGAATTGATGGTGAAACCTAATGGCCCATATTCGGCATGAATTGCTTTTAAATTTTTTTCGGGTTCTTTTAACCTCTTTGGATCTCGGATAATAAAATTCCTCAATTTTTTCGATCCGATTTAAATTGTGGCTTAATAGCAAAGGATAGATGAGTAACTTTCCTACACCTTCACTGTTATAAAATACCACACAATTTCACCAAACAGTTTTTACATGCATTCCAATCTTGTCAAGTTTTATCGCATATGGTTCGTTTTATAGACAGAGTTGATATGGAAACACTCAAGCCAATATGTGATAGATAAGTACAATAATAAAAATAAAGCCGTGCATGTGTGCAATAAAGGAGATAAGGTTCCAAACATGTACAAAGATATCACTAATCACATCTCAAAGACTCCAAACAATGTAAAGCATATGGATGGAATGATGTAGCGTCTCAAATCACTATCAAATAGTCACGTGAAAAATGAAAATGAAGTTGTGACTCGGCTATCTTAAATGCTCATCCATAAGAGGTGTAAATAAAATAAAAAAATCTTTTTGTGCTTTTCTAAAAAATTTATAAAAAGAAATTATTTTTTGATTTTTCAAACAAAATATATATATATAAAAATAATGTTACAAAAAACATACACCATGGATTTATACCAAAACAACCAAGTCATGGAAATGAAATGTATGGGTGTGAACACATTCGATAGGTAAATCAACTCAATCAATCATATGTGCACGATGAATACGTGTACCCCTAACGAATGAACATAAAAAAATATCCTTAGGTGTAAAATTGTTGAATTTAGATGACATCGTCTTAATCAAATCAACAAATCAAAGTCTAAATGATTTCCACACCAATAACGTCCATAACTATTTAGTGTTGTTTCGAGAAATTTTTAAAGGACGTGCAAACCCATTGATATATCCATCCAAAACTCCCTCATATATAATAATGCAATTTTATTTTTCTATATCATAAGAGTTTCTAAATTCTCAACTTAGAGAAAACCTATTAGCCCCAATTTTTGGCATATTTCATCTTATTACTGCCTTAATTTTTTATGCGGACTCTTTTCAAATGTAGGCTTTCACGACGTGATTATTATTCACTCACAGCCCTTTCCCGTGTTCACTCATCATTTTTTTTATCTTAAATAAATTCCTCACCGGTAATGGATCTTACATGCACTACTTTTATTACTCTCGTATTATCGCTACAGCGGAATAATGTGAATTTTCAAATAAATCCAATTTTAGTTAAACCCTAAATCATGCATCTAAGTGATTGAATTAAATTTGCAAATCAAATAATCACATGATCAAATATTAGGAACATCAAATTTAGAAAAAATCCCTGAAGGGCAAAACCTTTTATTTCTAGAACTTTGAAAAGTTTACAAGACCATTGACTTAAATGCCATCTTTCTTTCGCCCACAAGAATAATGCACGGTGCCTTCGTCAAACCTTTAAAGCGTCAGTTAGAAATCAACGATGGTTCACACACAGTTATACCACAAGGACACGCAGTCCTAGACATGCAGTCTGTAAAGTTGTGACGTGTGATAATTGATTAAATTAAATTCGCAAGTTTCCAAGTACCCTTTATTTAATTTCAGCCCCTAAACATGCATCTAAGGTGCATGTGTCAATCCATAAATAAAGAAAGCATGTGACACAAAAATATACTGAGACACAGATTTCAGGAAAAAAAAACCTTTCGGGTAAAACCTTTATTTCACTATGATTATATAAATCGCAACTTACAATTACATAGAGAAATCTGCAATGGATCAATGCGCAACCAACCCACAAAGACACGCAGTCTTGAACTCAGCAAGAGAATACACGCAGCACCCTCTAAGGACTCGCAGCCCAAACAACAAAGGAAGAATCGCATCTCTCCTCAATGACACGCAACCATAACACTTTGTAGAGACTCCCTCAGCAATGACACACAGCCCTCGGTTGCAAAGACCTCTCTACAAAGATGAACAATAACAAAGCTTGTGTTCTAGGTTTCCAAAGGATTCACAAAAGTAATTGGGATTTTTGTGTGTGAATCAAAAAGATGTTTAGCACATCCAAAAATCAAAGTATTGTTGTGTTTGAACTCTTAGAAACGTTTTCTCAAAGACTTCAAAAAATACACCACCGAAATAGGTATATATATAGGAATTTTGAGTTGGTGGTAAAACATCACACGAAAATGTTCGAATTTATCTCAGGCAGACCGGTCCGGTATGGAGGCAGATCGGTCCGACCTCGGATCGGTTCGTTTTTTGAATAGGCCTCTTCGGTTTGCATTCGATCCGGGGTTTACTGGTGCAAAGCGGATCGGTTCAGTATGGAGGCAGATCGATCCGTTTTTAATATGGGTGGACCGGTCCGGTTATCCAGAAAAATTAAAATTCTTTTAAAAAACCTCATTTTGCTTGAAAAAACTTACTTCTTATTTTTATAAAAAAAAATTCATAAAAATTTCCCAATACTAAATATGAAACTTTATGGGACTTAAAAACAAAACTTTACCAAGTTCATTCTTGCAGAGGTTATGATGTTGAAGACGCTTTGATATTCAGATCCGTTGATGTAGATGCGATCTTGAATTTCTTCAACGGTGTAACGGCGTACGACATACAAATTAATAATGGACAAAAATGCCCTTACACAATCTTCACGGTGTAGGTTATTCTACCCACAAGAGTAACTTCATAGAGACTCCCTCCACAATAGCACGCAGCTCTCCGATTGTAGAGTTCTCCCCACAAAGGTAAATTTTCAGCAAACTTGAATCTAGGGTTCCAAAATAATTCACTAAAAGATTGGGATGTTTTGTGAATTGAAAACAAAAGGTTTAAAACCTAAAAGAAGAAGACAAAAATTGTTTCTACAGTAGCAGTTTCATTTCTGAAAATTATGCAGGTCTCCTTATGAAAAATGAAGTTGGAGACTCTTATTTATTAAAAACTTAAGGCGGAGCATCGTTCGAACGAGGTTGAATGTCGCTCGAATGAGATGCTATGTCGTTTGAACGACAAGAGCAGGTTTATCAAACGAAAAACATGACACGTGGCAAATGTCATTTGAATGAAAAAAGAAGGTCGTTTGAACAACCTATCAAATGAGATCACATGCCATGATTGTAGATAATTTCGATACGAATGCGTGCCCGCCAGTTTCATATTTTTTTTATTTTTCTTTGAATCGATATGACTTTTCTACGAAAAGGTGTCTGAGAACAAAATCTTTAGAAAAATATTTGATAAAAATATCCCAACACTTTAAGTGAAATGCTAAGGAATTAAAACACAACCTTACCAAACTTAACCTCGTGGAGGCTTGAATGTTGAAGATCTTGATATTCGGATCCGTATTTGATGCTTGAATGTTCTTGAATTCTCTTTGACGGTGTAGCGGTATACGGCATACTAAATTGATAACGGACTTATAAAATAATGTCCTTACAAATCTCCCCCTATGTCTATGCAGTCACATATTTTAAATTTGTTACGTTGTCAATAGTGATGGAGGGAAGTGTCCACCCTCTTTCAACCAAAACCAAAACTCTTTCATTTATGGCTTTTAGAACTGATTTCATATGGGCTTTCCAGTAAGCATAATTTGTCCGTCAAAAACTGGCATTTTATTATATATTTTCTCCATTTTGAACATGCCCTTTTTTAAAAATCAAATTTTCAGAAAATTGATATCTTAAAAAATTTTGCGAAAAATTACACGGTATAATTGTGTAATTGGCTCTGATACCAATTTGAGAGTGCGCTTTTGTTCAAACAAAGGAATTATTTAATTATACTCACTTTTTCAATTAAATCCTAAAACATGCATCTAGATGTGATTGAAGACAATATGGTCATGAAAGAACATTCAATCACAAACAAACACACAAATGAGGAAAAATCCCCAAAAGGGGCAAAACCTTTTTTATTTTCAATATAATTTATAAAGAACGGTTTATAAGGATTATACTGAAAATATGAGTGACATACGAAATACCCTCAGGTGTCGGTTCCGATGTCGTTAGCTAGAATCTCCCGCAAGAACTCCAGATGGGCAGCAATGGAAAAGATTCGACTTCTCCACAAGTTACTCCAGATGAGTAAAAATGATCCTTTGAAGGTTTAAAGATTCACACACATATATGGGAATGGTTTTGAGAATCAAAAAGGAATGAAACCTTAAAAACTTGAAGTCCATTTTCTGGGCTGAAAATCGGAGAAACATGTACGAAAAAGACTTGGAAAAACGTGTAGAATATGAATAGATATTTATACGAAAATTGAGGCGGCGCCATCGCTCGAACGAGATAGGCATCTCGCTCGAATGAAGCCACGTATCGCTCGAATGAGATCACGTGACATCCTCATGTCGATTAAACGATAGAGAGATGTCATTCGAACGAGCTCAACGACCAAGAAAAGTTCGCTTCTTCAATTAGAAAATTTTATGATTTTATCTTAAAAATAACTCAGACTTCAAAAAATATTTTCTAAAAAATTCCCAAATATCTATGTAAATATAAACAACTCCAATAAACCATTTTACCAATAACGCGTCGTGGAGAAGTGGGAACGGTTGAGCAGCATGTTGCATGTAGCATGATGCACGTGTGAAGATGGTGGATGTATGGATTCAGATCAAGGCCGTCGTGGATTATTGTGTTAACGTGCCAAATGTAGCGGTATCAGACATACATACTGAGATCTTAGACATATAGAAAATTCTTAGATTCTACCCCGGATATTTATAAAATTATGTCCTTACAATATAAGGACAAAATAATATCCCGTATCTGGAAATTGGTCACTCTTTAAAAGAGTGACTAATTTTGTAATGGATCTGGAGCGTGACAAAAGGTGGGCAGGTTCGGTTCGCGCCCACCGGTTCAGTTTGGCCTTACAAGCTTTGCCTTGGATTTCTTTCTTAACTTCAAATGGACATAACTTCTTCACCGTAGCTCAGATTGGGGTGCCGTTTTGTCCAATATTCTTGTAATTTCGAACTATTCAACGTTCCCCACCTCCGGAATATGGTTGAAAATTACGAAAGCTTCCCTTGAACTCCCCATTTCTTGGTTTCTTTCACTATTTCGAGTTCTCTTTCGCACATTCTTTCATGACAAACCTGTAAAACACATAAGAGATACAAAAATACGAAATAATTACCAAAAGGGCTATGTGACAACCCGCTCACCAAAATATGGGGTGGTCAGCCCGATACTCCAATATAACGGAATCATGGATGGAATCATTCTCCGAATCATAACAATATAATGAGTATACGGGGAAACCACCCAATAATTCAGAAAATGGGTTGTCAAAATTTTTGTTTTATTATAAGTTAAGGAAATAATTTAAACAACCCGATTTAAAAGAAAGTGGAATTCCAAGAAAACTTATATTACATCCATAAAAAATATACAAGAAGAGGAACGAATATGTTGTCGGTTAACAGGTACATACAACATATTACAACAGTTTAATAATTTACATAATACATCCATTAGACAGTTACAAAAGTTTGGGCCACACGCCCGAGTGAAAGACCCGATCATATCTAGAATACAAAAATGAAGGCGTCTAACAACATATCCCATAATATTCGCAAAGTATTACGGCTCCCCAAAAGTACCGAAGTAGGAAAATCAGAACGGGTGCCCTTGCGGTGGAGCACCTGAGCGGATACAAATTCATGCACAACAAGAAAAATGAACGGGTCAGGGCTCGGTTTTATATGATCACCAGACGAATAAAAAGCATGACAGTTATGAATAGTTAATCATAAATGATAAAGATGAGAATCAATCAACATAATCTCAAAGCATAATAAGACAATTTAAATGATTATAACTTTTTTTTAATTATGCAAGAGGATATAATTAGACATCATTAATTAAAAGTCTCCATCATTTTTCACCATTTCATTTCATTTTTCCATTCCTTATCAGGAATGTAGTTACTGTCATATGCTCTTATGGAATTTCTCATACTTCAAGTTCCACTTGATTAAGAATGGTTATATTCTTATATATATAACGATTCTAAGACCTCCCCTCCGAGTTTCCTCACTGGGCGTGCCCCCTAAATGACTATCATCTTCCAAGGCCTATCAACAAGACAACCTGGGCACCTAACACAACGTCGGGAAGTGGCCATATGCCTGCGAATGAGTCATAACCACACCTGAAATTACCTCACTAGCCCAGAATAAAACATATAACAATCCATCATATGGTCGAGGACTATAGTCTCCCTACGTTCATTAGTCAGGGGACATCACCTCATGCACGAACTTCCCTTATGATAGAATTTCGAGAGGTGTGTTTAAGTAAATTAGCATTTACCATATAAATCTCATTTCCATTTCCATTTTTCATATGTATATTTCATTTTATCCGAAACCATAATAATTCAACATTCTCATTAGTATTCATCGTACACTAAGTCCCAAATTATTTTCCAAGAGGTCATAATATTTCTACAAGAAATAAGGTTTTATATACCTCAATTGAGCCCCTAAAGTCTCCAAGTGTGGGCTTATAACTCCTAGACGCCTAATAATTAACTAAAGGAAAGAAAAGCCCTAACCTCAATTTGTACACCTCCGGAATAAGCCCCGTTTAACCCATTTCTAATGTAGGGTTGTGACCCAACTCAACTAACAGTCTAGGACTCTAAGTTTACTTCATACAAGAAGGTTCCTAGGTCCTAAGACTAAAGTAAAGGGTGGGAATTGAGCTAAGAAAAATCACTCAAAAATGCAGGATTTCCGAATCGATTCGTCCAGGGCGAATCGATTCGGTCAGAAAAGCGAATCGATTCGGAACAGTCGAATTGATTCAGTCAGGAAACCTGACTTTCTGCATAATTGCCTAATCGATTCCGATAGGCCGAATCGATTCGGCCCATTCAGACCTGTAAACTTCCCCTTGAGCGAATCGATTCGCCCCTGGCCGAATCGATTCACCCCTGCGAATTTGCCAAGTTTGGCTATGGAGTATTGGACTCCTAAATTTCCCCAACTCGAATCTACCCAAACCAAGATCATTTAACACAATCAACTACTCATAAATGCAACTAGCAACTATAAATAACCCCAATAAACATCTAAATCAACTTTCAAGGGGTCAAAACCTACAAATACATTAAAAACCCTAAAATTGTTAAACCATAACCAATCCACAACAATCAATACCATTTATTCATCTTAAACCATATATTAGCAAGTAAAAAACTTTCCTTAGTGTTCAAATCTCAGATTTTCTTATAGTAGCAACAATCTTTAAGCTTTAATCTTCAATCTCTCCCTTTTCTCCATAATTTCTCTCCAAAGTTCTCTTCCTCTCTCTTTCTCTCTAGGTCACTAAATGCACTTAAGGGAAATAAATAAAATGCAAGACTTAAAAATCGTGGCTTAAATCTAAATCCCAGCTTAAATGATTAATACCACATTAAAATGACTCGCAACTACGCGTTTATGCCCAAATCAGTCAAAAGTGCCCGAAACATAAAAATACAATATGGCACTTATTTCGACTATCTCGCACATTTCGGGACTAACTACTCCCTACAAATTATCATCTGGAAATTTTATAACTCATTTCAATTTCCGATTTCATTTTAAACCATAAATGTCATTTAAATTATATGACACTATAAAACACACCATGGTGATATTTGCGTACACATACGGTAAATATGCAACATTTTAGTAAATATTAACTTTTAACTCGTTCAATTAATATTTACTCCGTATTTCAACATTTTATTTAATTACTTCAAACAGTAAATAAATATAGAATAGGTTCTCAAAAGCGAGGGTTGTTACATACTCCCCCCTTATGAGGGAATTTTTTCCCCAAAATTCAGGTGTACCTTGTATAAAGAGATGAGGATATTTTTCCCGCATATCATCCTCGTGTTCCCACGTCGATTCCTTGGCGTTGTGGTGACTCCATTGGACTCGCACCAAGGGCACCACTCGAGACCCCAACCTACGCTCCCCATGATCTAAATAGCAACCGGTTGTTCTTCATATGAGATAACAGGTTGCAAATCGATATCCTCGAAAGGAATATGCCAAAGGGCTCCTTCACATCTCTTATACTTCTTCAAAGAGGAAACATGGAACACATCATGGATTTGTTGTAAAGGTTTCGGTAAGACAAGTTGATACGCCACTGAACCCACCTTAGCAATAAGGGGAAAAGGTTCAACAAAACACGGCGCAAGCTTTCCTTTCTTCCCAAAGCGCTTAATACCCTTCATTGGCGACATTTTCATCAATACTTGATCCCCAATCTCCAACTCCATATGCCTTTTATTCGCATCGGCATAACTCTTTTGGCGGTCTTGAGCTATTCGAATGTGATTTCGAATGAGTTCAATCTTGGAAGAAGTATCCTAGATCATTTCAGGTCCAAGGAATTTATTATCCCCCACCTCCAACCAACACGTTGGTGATATACAAGGTCGGCCGTAAAGTGCTTCATAGGGCGCCATTCCAATAGTAAATTGGTACGAATTGTTATAAGCAAATTCGACCAAAGGGAGATATTGTTCAAGCATACACATACGAAGCATATCCTCTAACATTTGGTTGACTCTTTCAGTCTGCCCATCTGTTTGAGGATGATAAGAAGTGCTAAACTTCAATTCGGTTCCCATAGCCTCTTGAAAACTTTGCCAAAAGTGGGAAACAAAAATCTTATCTCGGTCGGAAACTATATTTAAGGGCACCCCATGGAGTCTGACAACCTCCGCGATGAATAATCGGGCATAACAAGAAGTATCATAATCAGTGCGCATTGGTAGGAAGTGTGACAACTTAGTCAAGCAGTCGAGAATCACCCAAATCGAATCACAACCACTCTGTGACCTTGTTAATCCCATAATAAAGTCCATCGATATACTCTCCCACTTTCACACCGGAATCTCCAATGGTTTCAAAAAAACTGTCGGTCGCTGATGATCTATCTAGACCAATTGACAAGTAGTGCATTAGGATACGAACTCAGAAATATCCCGCTTCATGCCTGACTACCAATACTAACGGCGCATGGCTTGGTACATCTTGTCCCCACCAGGATGCACCATAAATTTAGACCCATGAGATTCTGCCATCACGGCCCATCTCAAATCCCCTTCGTCTGGGACAATGAGTCTTCCGTGGAAACGTAATACGCCCTCTGAACTTATCGAGTAGGATTCCGCTCCCTTGGACAGCAATCGGCTTATATGGTCCTGACAACCTTGGTCCCTTCCTTGGGCTTCTACAACCCTTGCCACAATAGTAGGCATAACGGTCATCACTGATATGAACGCTCTAGCAACCGCATCCTCCTGACTGATCTCTTTCCATTTAGCTTTCCATACTTTCGTTAACTCCCCCTCGGGCTTTTTACTCAAAGCATCCGCTACCACATTTGCCTTGCCCGGATGATAGTGGATGTCAAATTGATAGCCTTTCACAAACTCCAACCATCGGTGTTGCCGCATATTTAAATCTTTCTGTGAAAACAAATATTGCAGCGATTTAGGGTCCGTGAAAAGACTAAATTTCTCCCCTAGGAGATAATGCCTCCAAATCTTCAAAGCAAAAACAACTGCGACAAGTTCCAAGTCGTGCACCGGATAATTCCTTTCATAGGGCTTTAGCTTGCGGGAAGCATAAGCAATTACCCGTCGCGCTTGTTGAAGTACACCTACCAATTCTTGTAGAGATGCATCAGTGAAGACTAGATATTCCAACCACGGCTTTGGCAATGCAAGGATTGGAGCTGAAGTCAACCTGTCCTTGAGCTCGTCAAAAGCTGACTGACAAGAATCATCCCATACGAACCTCACCCCTTTCCGGGTAAAATTTATCAAAGGGCTAGCAATTTTTGAGAAACCCTTGATAAACCGACGGTAATAGCCCGCCAAACCCAGAAAACTACAAATCTCGGTAGGTGTCGTGGGCTGACCCCACTCCCTCACTGCAAACACTTTGCTTGGGTCCACCGATATACCTTGGGATGTCACAATGTGACCCAAAAACTGTACCTCCTGCAACCAAAAGTCGCACTTCTCGAAGTTAGCATACAATTGGTGATCCATCAACCTTTCTAGGACCAACCTCAAATGAGTAGCATGCTCAGATTCCGTTCGAGAATAAACTAGGATGTCATCGATGAATACAATAACAAACTGGTCCAGGAAGTCCCGAAATACCCTATTTATGAGATCCATAAATACGACGGGGGAATTAGTTAGTCCAAAGGGCATAACTAAAAATTCATAGGACCCATATCTCGTCAGAAAAGCGGTCTTGGACACATCTTGTTCTCGTATCCTCAACTGGTGATACCCCATCCTCAAGTCTATCTTAGAGAAGTATGATGCTCCCCTAAGTTGGTCAAACAAATCATCAATCTGAGGCAAAGGGTATTTGTTCCGGATGGTGAATTTATTCAACTCTCTGTAGTCCACACATAACCGGAGAGAACCGTCCCTTTTCTTCACAAGCAACACTGGAGCACCCCATGTCGACGTGCTACGCTGAATGAATCCCTGCTCCAACAACTGTTGAATTTGATCTCTTAACTACCTCATTTCAACAGGATCCATACGATATGGAGCTCTCGTAATCGGTCTCGTTCCTGGTGCTAAATAAATTACAAATTCGATCTCCCGACTCGGAGGCAAACTCGATATTTCCCGAAAGACATCTTGGAAATCTCTAACAACCGGAATAGATTCTAATGGAACAACTACATCCCAAGAAGTCTCTTCTATGATACAATACAAGTAAGTGCTAGTACCTCCTTATAAACGAGGCATAACCACTAAGAACATTTCTTGCCCCGGAGCGGCAAAAACTATACTCTTCCCATAGCAATTAACTATAGCATGATACTTCATTAGCCAATCCATACCCAAAATCACATCATACCTGACCATGTCTAGGACGAGCAAATCGGCCTCAAAGCACAAATTACCAAGCGTAATTCCTATTTGTTTACAAACAACGAAAATGAGCGAATGATCACCTGTAGAGGACTCAACACTAGTGAAGGTAGTCTCTGTAAATTTTATCAACTCTGTAGACTAAGCAAAACTTTTAGAAATGAATGAGTGTGTCGCACCCGTATCAAACAAAACGCGACCCATGTGCCCCTAAATAAGAAACTTACCCTCAATAACTGACGGCGTCGACGGAGCCAGAGGAAGCACAACATCCTGAATGTGATAGACTCACCCATACTACAGTTGACCCTTCTGCGGAGGGGCAACTAAATTAGGTACCTACGGTGGTAGCTGAACCTGTGGATGCTGAGAAACCCTAGGAAGCTGACCCCTAACCAACTGAGGACACTCCTTCTTGTAATTACACACCTCCCCACATTAAAAGCACCGTCTAGTCATATTCTTCGAAACTCGGCCACGGTTATTTCTAAACTGGGCGACGCCTTGGCCCGGATGGCCCCTACCCCCGTGACCACCCCGACCTCTTTATTGTTGTTGCGGGGCATCCTGACCGTGCCTATTGTTATTATCGCCCAAATTAAACCCACCAAAATGTTGCCTTTTTACAAGTCCCCTTGCTGGGGATCCCTTTCTTTCTGCTTATTACCCAAAGATTGGGTTGAAGGAAATGCTCCTCCTCCAGTCCTACTACCTTCAGGTTTTACGCTTTCCCCACCACTGTAGCTTTCTTGCCACTCTGCATATACAACCGATGTTCTTAGAAATGGAGCAATGCCGCATTCATTACCTCACCAAAAGTTTGCAAAGCTAGATTACCCAGCAAATGTTGTCGGATCCTCCAGTTCAATCCTCCCATGAACTTCGAAACCTTCCTCTCTTCTAGTGTCACCTCATCCGGTACAAAACTTGCTAACCGGGTGAACTCCTCTTCATATTCCGCCACGGATATCTCACCTTGCACCACATTCTGAAGCTTCCTTCTCATCTCCATTTGAACCGCGGGAGGGAAGCACTTCTGGTCAAATAAAACCCAGAAATTAGTGATAGTCATAGTATCTCTCTGCTCTAGCATAGTCATCGACTCCCACCAATGTAATGCGGCCCCAACGAGTTTAGAAGTAGAAAGGACTTATTTCATCTCCTCACTACACTCCACCATTCGAAGATGGCGTTGCATATCCTTCTTCCACTGATTAGCTCTAATAACATCAGAACCTCCATTAAATTTCGGGGGATGGCCCTTTAAAAAGGACTCTCAAACTCTCTCCGACGGAGTAGGTCCCGTAGGAGATTGTACATTCTGCGCTCGTTATTATTGAGCTTGTGGAATTTGCTGAGCCACGGCGGTCATAGAAGCATTAACCGCTTGGGCCACGATATTTGCTAAATCGGCAGCATTTATTGTTCCTTGTGGCGGCGATGGAGGACCAACCTCCTCTTCTACAACTCTATTCCTTCTAGATGGGAGACCTCTCTTAGGTGGCATCTGAGATGAAGAAACAAATAGAGTTAGAATACTATATAAAACAATCTATCTTGCAGAAGATCGCAAACATAAGTAACAAAGCAGTCCTAACATTAGGCTATATACCAATGAACGCTACGGTAGAACGTGACAAGTCCGCATAGATCCTAAAGACTCTAGAACCTGATGCTCTGATACCATCTGTGACAACCCGCTCACCAAAATATGGGGTGGCCAGCCCGATACTCCAATATAACGGAATCATGGATGGAATCATTCTCAGCATCACAACAATATAATGAGTATACGGGGAAACCACCCAATAATTCAGAAAACGGGTTGTCAAAATTTTTGTTTTATTATAAGTTAAGGAAATAATTTAAACAACGCGATTTAAAAGAAAGTGGAATCCCAAGAAAACTTATATTACATCCATAACAAATATACAATAAGAGGACTGAATATGCTGTCGGCGAACGAGTACATACAACTTATTACAACAGTTTAATAATTTACATAATACATCCATTAGACAGTTACAAAAGTTTGGGCCACACGCCCGAGTGAAAGACCCGATCATATCTAGAATACAAAACTGAAGGCGTCTAACAACATATCACGTAATATCCGCAAAGTATTACGGCTCCCCAAAAGTACGGGAGTAGGAAAATCAGAATGGGCGCCCTTGCGGCGGAGCACCTGAGCGGATACAAATTCATGCACAACAAGAAAAATGAACGGGCCAGGGCCCGGTTTTATATGATCATCAGACGAATAAAAAGCATGACAGTTATGAATAGTTAATCAAGAATGATAAAGATGAGAATCTATCAACAGAATCTCAAAGCATAATAAGACAATTTAAATGATTATAACTTTTATTTAATTATGCAAGAGGATATAATTAGACATCATTAATTAAAAGCCTCCATCATTTTTCACCATTTCATTTCATTTCTCCATTCCTTATCAGGAATGTAATTACTGTCGTATGCTCTTATGGCATTTCTCATACTTCAAGTCCCACTTGATCAAGAATGGTTATATTCTTATACATATAACGATTTTAAGACCTCCCCTCCGACTTTCGCCACTCGGCGCGCCCCTAATTGACTATCATCTTCCAGGGCCAATCAACAAGACAACCTGGGCACCTAACGCAACGTCGGGAAGTGACCATATGCCTGCGAGTGAGTCATAACCACACCCGGAATTACCTCACTAGCGCAGAATAAAACATATAACAATCCATCATATGGCCAAGGACTATAGTCTCCCTGCATTCATTAGTTAGGGGACATCATCTCATGCCCGAACTTCCCTTATGATAGCATTTAGAGAGGTGTGTTTAAGTAAATTAACATTTACCATATAAATCTCATTTCCATTTCCATTTTTCATATGTATATTTCATTTTATCCGAAACCATAATCATTGAACATTCTCATTAGTATTCATCGTATACTAAGTCCCGAATTATTTTCCAAGAGGTAACAATATTTCTACAAGTAACACGGTTTTATATACCTTAATTGAGCCCCTAAAGTCTCCAAGTGTGGGCTTACAACTCCTAGACGCCTAATAATTAACTAAAGGAAAGAACTTCCGGAATAAGCCCGTTTAACCCATTTCTAATGTAGGGTAGTGACCCAACTAAACTAACACTCTAGGACTCTAAGTTTACTTCATACAAGAAGGTTCCTAGGTCCTAAGCCTAAAGGAAAGGGTGGGAATTGAGCTAAGAAAAATCACTCAAAAATGCAGGATTTTCGAATCGATTCGGCCAGGTCGAATCGATTCGGTGAGAAAAGAGAATCGATTCAGAACAGTCGAATCGATTCGGTCAGGAAACCTGGCTTTCGGCATAATTGTCGAATCAATTCAGATAGGCCGAATCGATTCGGCCCATTCAGACCTGTAAACTGCCCCTTAAGCAAATCGATTCGCCCCTGGACGAAACGATTCACCCCTGCGAATTTGCCAAGTTTGGCTATGGAGTCTTGGACTCCTAAATTTCCCCAACTCGAATCTACCCAAACCGATATCATTTAACACAATCAACTACTCATAAATGCAACTAGCAACTATAAATAACCCCAATAAACATCTAAATCAACTTTCAAGGGTTCAAAACCTACAAATACATTAAAAACCCTAAAATTGTTAAACCATAACCAATCCACAACAATCAATACCATTTATTCATCTTAAACCATATATTAGCAAGTAGAAAACTTGCCTTGGTGTTCAAATCTCAGATTTTCTTGTAGTAGCAACAATCTCCAAGCTTTAATCTTCAATCTGTCCCTTTTCTCCACAATTTATCTCCAAAGTTCTCTTCCTCTCTCTTTCTCTCTAGGTCATTAAATGCACTTAAGGAAAATAAATAAAATGCAAGATTTAAAAATCATGGCATAAATCTAAATCCCAACTTAAATGATTAATACCACATTAAAATGACTCGCAACTACGCGTTTATGACAAAATCAGTCAAAAGTGCCCGAAATATAAAAATACAATATGGCACTTATTTCGACTATCTCGCACATTTAGGGACTAACTACGCCCTCCAAATTGTCAATTGAATTTTTTTTAACTCATTTCAAGTTCCGGTTTCATTTTAAACCATAAATGTCATTTAAATTATATGACACTATAAAACACAACATGGTGATATTTACGTACACATACGGTAAATATGCAACATTTTAGTAAATATTAACTTTTAACTCGTTCAATTAATATTTACTCCGTATTCCCACATTTTATTTAATTACTTCAAACAGTAAATAAATATAGAATAGGTTCTCAAAAGAGAGGGTTGTTACATACTCCCCCCTTAGGAGGGAATTTTGTCCCCAAAATTCAGGTATACCTTTTATAAAGAGATGAGGATATTTTTCCCCCATATCATCCTCGTGTTCCCACGTCGATTCCTTGGCGTTGTGATGACTCCATTGGACTCGCACCAAGGGCACCACTCGAGACCTCAACCTACGCTCCCCATGCTCTAAAATAGCAACCGATTGTTCTTCATATGAGATATCAGGTTGCAAATCGATATCCTCAAAAGGAATATGCCAAAGGGCTCCTTCACGTCTCTTATACTTCTTCAAAGATAAAACATGGAACACATCATGGATTTGTTGTAAAGGTTTCGATAAGACAAGTTGATACGCCATTGGACCCACCTTAGCAATAACGGGAAAAGGTCCAACAAAACGCGGCGCAAGCTTTCCTTTCTTCCCAAAGCGCTTAATACCCTTCATTGGCGACACTCGCACCAAGACTTGATCCCCAATCTCCAACTCCATATGCCTTCTATTCGCATCGGCATAAGTCATTTGGCGGTCTTGAGCTATCCGAATGCGTTCAATCTTGGAATAAGTATCCTGGATCATTTCAGGTCCAAGGAATTTATTATCCCCCACCTCCAACCAACACGTGGGTGATCTACAAGGCCGGCCATAAAGTGATTCATAGGGCGCCATTCCAATAGTAAGTTGGTACGAATTGTTATAAGAAAATTTGACCAAAGGGATATATTGTTCCCAACCACCCTTGAAATCAAGCATACACATACGGAGCATATCCTCCAACATTTGGTTGACTCTTTCAGTTTGCCCATCTGTTTGAGGATGATAAGAGGTGCTTAATTGATCCTGAAATAGCTCAACATGAGATCCCCACTCTCCCAGATTACAAGCCAGTTAAACAAAAACTGAGAAAACTCAGCACCGAATGGTCGCTCAAGGTCAAAGAAGAGGTGGTCAAACAGTTGAACATGGGTTTCATTCGAGTGATCAAATATCCCACATGGCTAGCCAACATTGTACCTGTGCCGATATCAAGAGGGAAGGTTCGAATGTGTGTGGATTACCGAGATTTAAACAAAGCCTCTCCGAAGGATGATTATTCGCTACCCAATATCGACATAATCGTGGACAACACAGCCAGTCATGCTCTCAAGGCATTCATCGACGGGTTTGCAGGATACAACCAGATCAAGATGCACCCCGACCACCAAGAGAAAACCGCATTCATCACCCCATGGGGAACCTTTTGCTACGCCGTTATGCCGTTCGGTCTTAAGAATGCTGGGGCTACCTACCAAAGGGCCGCTACAACCATCCTGCACGATCTGATTCACAAGGAGGTCGAGGTTTACGTGGATGACATGATTATCAAGTCCAAAACTAGAGAAGGTTATGCTCCTGATCTCCGAAAGTTCTTCGAACGACTGTGGCAGTATCAAATGAGACTCAATCCACAAAAATGCATCTTCGGTGTTACAAAGGGAAAACTATTAGGATTCATGGTCAGTAAAAATGGGATAGAAGCAGATCGTGCAAAGCTGAAGGCCATACTTGAGATGCCACCACCCCGAACAGAGAAAGAAGTCCGAGGTTTTCTTGGGAAATTACAATATATCAGTCGGTTCATCAGCCAGCTAACCTCCATCTGTGAACCAATCTTCAAAATCCTCCGAAAGGATTCAACCAAGGTTTGGAACGAGGCATGCCAAGAAAGTTTTGACCGAATCAAATAATACCTGACCCAACCTCCAGTTCTCATGCCACCACAACCTGGTCTCCCTTTGCTCCTATACCTAACCATAACCGACACCGCAGCTGGGGATTTGCTAGCCCAATACCTTGAGGACTCCCGCAAAGAAAGAGCCATCTATTATGCCAGTCGCAAATTGGCTGGGTACGAGGTCAACTACAATGCTTTAGAAAAAGCATGCGTCGCGCTTATCTAGGTCACCCAAAAGTTGTGACACTACATGCTCGCCTTCCCCATTAAGCTTGTATCCCGAATAGATCCCATCAAGTACCTGCTCGAAAAACCCGCCTTATCCAGCCGAATAGCTCGATGGTTGATGCTCCTAACCGAGTTCGATATCATGTACATCACACAAAAAGATGTTAAAGGAAGTGCCATCTCTGACTACCTCGCTGACTACCCTGTAGAAGAAGCTAATGTCTGGATCTCCGAATTCCCAGATGAGAACATTCTTTGCACCGCCCAAGACTGCCTCCGATGGAAAATGTTCTTCGATGGCGCTGCCAACAAAAAGGGATATGGCATTGGGATACTTCTGGTCGCCCCAGATGACTCCCACACTCCTATCGCCATAAAATTGGATTTCCCTTGCACCAATAACATGACGGAATACGAAGCATGCACAGTGGGCCTCAAGGTCGCTCTCAAGAAAAGTATTCAATACCTTGATGTATATGGGGATTCTTCCCTCATCATCGGTCAAGTGTTCAGAAAGTGGAAAGTCAAGGACGAAAAGCTCCAACCTTTTCATGCCCAATTAGAAGAGTTAGCCTCCCAATTCTGAGATATCACCTTCCATTACCTACCCCGAGCAAAGAATAACCTAGTCGATGATCTCTCTACCTTGGCCTCCATGTTCGACATGCCCAAGGGAATAATAATGACCCCCTTCCTAGTTCAAAAACAAGACAAACCAGCCCATTGCTACCACATTGAGCTCGTCACCACAGAAGATCCTGAGCTAGTCAACTACTGGTACTATGATATTTGGTGCCTCCTTAGGTACGGTAGGTATCCCGAGGGTTCCAACAAGAACGATCGAGCTACCCTCCGAAGGCTAGTAGCCCAGTACATCATCTGTCATAAAGCGCTACTCAAGAGGAATTTCGATGGAACTCATTTGCACTGTATCGCAGGGGCGGACATTGAAAAGATAATGCAGAAAATCCACAGCGGGGAATGCGAACCCCACATGAACGGTCACATGCTTGCCAAGAAGATCACCCGACAGGGCTACTACTGGACCACCATGGCCCAGGATTGCACCGATTATGTTCGGAGATGCCCTAAATGCCAACAGTTCTCTAACCTCCAACACCTACCTCCGCGGAAATTATACAACATGACTTCTCCTTGGCCATTCTCCACCTGGGGTATCGACATCATAGGAAAGGTTACACCAAAGGCTTCAAATGGGCATGAGTTCATCCTAGTTTCCATTGATTACTTCACTAAATGGGTCGAAGCTGAGTCATACGTAGCATAAAATGCCAAGAAGGTGGCCAAATTCATCAAGAAAAATATCATCTACCGATATGGGGTCCCGCACGAGCTAGTGTCTGATAACGGGTTACACTTCGAAGCAGAAGTCACAGAAGTTATCAACGAGTATGGGATTCATAGACACAAATCTTCTCCCTACCAACCTCAGACCAATGGTGCAGTTGAAGCCGCTAACAAAAACCTCAAAGCCATCATCAGTAAGATGTACCGAAAGTTGTAGGGATTTGGCCGACCGGATCTCGTACGCCCTCTAGGGCTATCGAACCTCAATCCGCACCTCTACTGGGGCTACCCCTTACTCCCTGGTCTACCGCATGGAAGCAGTCCTACCTGTGGAGCTGGAAATACCCTCGCTACACGTCATGCTCAAAAGCAAGGTTAGTGAAGAAGACTGGTGCCAAAGCCGTCTTGATGAGCTAACCCTCCTAGATGAAAGAAGATTAAAATCTATTTATCACATACAAGGGTACCATCACCGAATAGCGCGATCATTCAACAAGAGAGTCAAGGACCGCGATGTCCGGGAGGGGGATTTAGCCCTCAAGGAGATAATCGAACCCATCTGGGACCCCAGAGAAAAATTCAAGCCCAATTGGAGCGGCCCTTACATTGTGAAGAAAATCTTGTCTGGCGGTGTCGCCATGCTTACTGACCTGGATAGGGAAGAGATGGCTCGTCCAGTCAATCTGGACCGTCTTAAGAAATTCTACCCCTAGTGCGAAATATCGACGCGCTACGACTCCTCTCATCCCCCTTCTATTCTAAAAAAAAACTCTCTTCATCTCCCTTTACCCAGAACTACGTGGGCCTGATCCTCTACAAAAAACCACTTTTAAACAAAAACTTTTCAAAAACCCCAGAGGTACGTAGGCATCTCATACACCCTACATGAGCACGACCCCTTCTTTTTCATAAAAATATATTCTTTTCTTATCTTCGAGAACGACAGTTCATTCTAAACATCTACTCGAACAAAAGGATTATGTATGCCTTAGCGATCGGTATAGATAATTCAAAATATAAATTCATCGAAAGGCACAGCTGGATGATCAGAAACTTGTTTATTTCATTAATAAGAAACTACAGTAATAGATTACATAAGAAAAAGAAACGGATAACTCCTTCCCCCTACTACCATTTAAAACAGATAAAATCCCCCACATCTATTACACAAATAAACTCCTCAGGAGTCCTACCCACAGCTACCAGAAGAGCCTGTACCCTCATCATCTACATCCTGAGGACCCCAAGTTTCTCCTGCCAGAATGGAGTGCCTCAAACACTCCATGGACCGATGAGCCTTAACCATCTTCGAAAAGACCACAACACCCCATTCCATGGAGTCAGATAAAATAAACCACCTTTGACAAGTCTCTACTGCCAACATCTTGCTGACTACTTTCCTCCATAACCACTTCATATAATCTTTGGAGACGTGGCAAACCTTTTAGACAGACTGAGAGGGATAGGTCGACGGACGCCGATTTTCCCACAGGGATCCAAGCAACAGACGCAAGCGCTCAATCAAATCTTCTATCGAAAAGAAATTTGAGGTCCGAGGAGGCACGATCTGCGCCCAGCCAAATTGACGTAGAAGCCGCCAAGGGAAATAAAAAGAGGTCTGTCTGAGACGAACCAGCCGCACATATGAATACTCTCCTAGCTCCAGAACTGGCTGTAACTGTCCCCACCAAGGCACTGACCAATACAGCCCACGAGCCCTATGCTCCACAAGCCAATTCTCCTAATTCTCAACATGCAGGCTAACGCGGATGAAGTAGCGGGAAAAGAACTTGGGAACGGCCGACAAAGGATATTCTGGAGGAGTCGACAAGCAGAATCTTTTAGACAACCACATGAATAGCATCACCGGGCTACCCCTCAAAAAGTCAGAACGACCTTCTCTCCAGGCATCCAGGCCATTCAGAGTCTCAGGCAATATCACCGCCACAGGATTGCGACGGTATGACATCCATGAAGTAATGGCTGCAAGTTGAGGGTCCACGCGCACCTCCCCAGTCACCAACATGAATTTTGAAATAAGGCCCAGAACAACGGCTCCAGTATAGCCAGCATCACCTACTTCCCGCAAATGCACGGACTACAACACCGTCGGGAGGGAGATCATTCCTCTAGCAACCAATGACATGGCCGCTGAAGGCGAGATATAAAGAAGCCCGGCCAACAAATCCCTAGGGGAGCGGGAAAATTTGGGCAAATCCACAGCAATGCTGGGATTCACACCCACTATGGCAAAAAATTCCTCGTAGGTAGGACAAACTTCTTCCAACCCAAAGAGGAATGCATGGTCTTCGGGGTACCAAAATTGTACTGCCGCCATCAGCATATTCCACTCAAAAGGTCGATTACGCCACAAGGAAACTAGACGCATGTTGAAAGCATCATAGTCGACATTATAAGAGCACATAGCTTCCAAGGCTTCGAGGTAGTTGACAAACTCGGTGCTACCAGGGAGAGCCATCTTGTAGGGCAGGGAAATAGTGGGTAAATAGATGAGGATGCAAGGGTGTGATGAAAGCACTCCACCCTTACCCCCTTTTTATACTTGAGAAATCCTCACAAGGGACATAATCCCTACAGAAATCGAAGGGTATCCAACCCCACAAGGTACCAAAGGCTAAAGAAGGTACCATTCAAAGCTTTAAAATTAATGGGACTGGACTGAACTGTCGATAAGCAGGACAGGGTGCTTGCCGATCAGTAACCCCCTATTTTTGGAAAATTTTCTCCTTTCCTCTTTTGTCAAATCAGAAAACTCAATGAAAATAAATTGATATTCTCAACAGAATTTCAAAACCCCTTTCCTCCCTACATAATTTCCCTTTTTAATTAAAATTTTCCTTCAAAAATTTCCAAAAATATTCCTTTTTTTACGGTCTTAGCAGCAAATTAAAAAGCGCATGCATTCATTCATCATTAAAATAAAAGGTAGTCAAAAAACTACACTGCATTACATATATTTGTGTTCTGTGTCACATCAATTTTGCAGGAAATAAAAAGAAAAGCCAAAAATAATGGGACTCAACCCAAACCCACTCTCTCTCTCTCTCTTTCAAGATCTTCCACCCCTGTGACGCACTCTCTTTCCCCTACGACGAGATGATGCGCCCCCACTACCCGAGCCAGAGTCTTCCCCGGACGAGGTTGACGGCACCAAGCAAGAAGGAACGGGGACAGAATCCCGAATGTGGGTGGTCGCCGATGATATCCAATCTCTAATGTCCCTCAGCCAAGTGGTCGACACCCGGATTTGCTGCAAGGAAAAGGCAGAATCAGTATCAAACAAAAGAAATAAAAAAAAAGAGGAAAAGGACCGAAAGGTTTACCCCAGGACGAAGGACCTCCTCTATCAAACCCAGCTCCTCCGGATCCATCTCATGAGGATGGTGCAGCATAGGCACCATCCCTCTATCAGCCCGTCGGATGTTGTATGAAGGGGTATGCAACCGCACAAAAGAGACCTCCGAGGTCGCCGCCGCCGCCGCAGGTGCCGACGGACCACCACCACTGTGGGAAGACCCCACCGCCCGACTCGAACTCGCAGGAGGGAAAGGAAAGTCATAATGAATGTTGGGCGCCATCAACCAGCTCGTTACAAAGTCCATATAGTCATACGGCGCAGACGTATCAGTGTACAACGCATAGGAATCGCCAATCATAGTTGCGATCCTCTCATCCTCCAATAGCTGTCGCTCCCGCCTCATAGACATAGAAGGCTGTGCGAGAGGAACCACCACCTCCTCCTCATCAATTTGACGAATCACCCTCTCCCCGAGGTACCAGGAATGGCCGAACTCATGCACCAACAAACGCCTCATCTGCGCATTCACCCCAGTCATCCCCGTATCCTGAGTGGCTGTCCCCCAATGATAAAAGGTCACCTGAAAATCCCCAAGAAGGCATGAGTTAATACAAGATCATAAGGTGCCAAAAACCAAGACTGAAATGGAAAGGATCTTACCCGACCACTAGTCAGGTCATTCAAGACCTGACGCACCGCCTCCAGGGAAAGAGATACCTTCGACTGTCGGTTGGCCTTACGCCATCGATACAGTCGGCAGAAGTCCCCAATAGTGTCGTCCTTCAGAGCAATCAGTGGGGTGTTGCACCCAATCACCTCATAGAACCACGTCTGAATTCACAAGAAAAAAGAGGCGCATAAGGAAAATGCGAATGAATGAAATAAAAATGCACAAAAGTAAAGAATACCTCAAGGAGATACGTGGCTCCAGTAAAAGTCCGCCGGCAGCACCGGCTGAATGCATCCAAAAAAGAGTAAAGGGTCAAAAAGGTCAGATTCCCCCAATCATAAAAAGGGATGTTCGAAAACATCCTCAAGTACGGCAAAAACCACAAAAGGACGATGTCGCCGCACGACGCCACCATGAAACCTCCCAGCACCAACAAGATAAACAACCGGGCCATCTGCCTCACTTGCAGCCCATCCTCCACATCAACCACCCTGCTCAGCAAAACATCCTTCAGCAAGGACAGCCGGATAGAATCCCCAGAGACTATCCTCCTCACATCACCAAGTGCCGCATGCACCGCCTCTGGCCTCACCTGCAAGGAGCGATCCACCTCTATCTGCTCTCCGTCACAATACAGCCCCAACAATTGTTGCACATCTATGGGAGTCACTGTTATCTCCTCGAAGCCAAAATGAAAAGTGTGGGTAGTGTCCCACCACCTCTCCCCCAAGGCACACAAAACTGCTGTCGAACGAGGCGTCTCATCCAGCGCAGCCGCCAACCTCCCAAAGCCCGCTGATGATACCATCCAGCACACCACGGGTGGAAGATGCTCCCAAACATCCTTAAGCCCCGTCGTCCAGCGAGCACGCATGTTCTTCAAAGAAATATCCGACTGGAAAGAGGAAAAATTCAGTCAAAGGTCAAGAAAAAAGGAAAAATCACCCAAAAAGAAAGGAATGCCAAAGGTCAGGTTACTTACATAACCACCTGGAATCACTCTCGAAGAGCGATGATGCGACGGCTCCTGCAGCAAGGTCCGCTCATCCGCAACTGGCTCGAATGCATCGAAGGCATTCTCGTTCCCCAAAGCAAGAGGCATCATGTCCCTCCAATCCACATTCGCCCAGTCATCAACGATCAACCACTCCCGATGGACAGCGGTGCTCACAAAGGCGACCATTTCTTCAAGGTCGGAACGTTAGAACAATTCGCAGAAAGAAATCACAGAAAGAGAGAATGCAAGAAGCTGTGAAAAATGAAGAATATTCGCCACCTTTATATAGGAGGCCAAGCGCCATGCCGATCGGCACTGACCCCAGCCATACCGATCGGCACTGTCTCCTCACCTTCCCAAGGTAGTCCAAAATTTTGTGCCACTGCCGAATGGTACCCCTCAGTCTATGTCGATCGGCACCCCCATTAAAATTTCGTACAGAAATTCCCAGAAAATACCAGAAAGCCTCTAAAAATCCCCAGAAAATTCTTAAAAATCCCAGGAAGGATTTAGAACGTTTTCATCAAGAAAATTTCGCACTCCTTCAGGCGAAACCTCTTTTTTCCCAACGGAACCCTCAAAATCCAAGCGAATGACCTCTCAAGCACTGTGCCTGGACCACCTAATCACCTCCTCAGCAGAGTTTACAACCTCAAACCAGTTATCTCCCCAACAATCAACTCCTCCACTCAAATCAAAGGCACAAGGCCTCCCCAGCCATCGGCTACCCGGTGCGATACAATATCACATGGTATTTTTCCTAGCAGAAATCAGAAGAATCACTCACCCCAGGCAATCTCTCCCAAAGGACAATCCAAATCTTCCCCATCTCATTCATCGTTCCCCAGCGGAACCTTAAATCCAATTCTTATCCCCGACAGAATCCCAAATCCAATCCTTACCCCCAGTGGAACTCTTTTCTTTTCCCAAAGGAAATGCACTCACTCTTGGGTCAAAATTGGCCCCGATCTTGGATCGTCACTTGAGTTAGGTCAGATTTGAACTAGGCCCTCGATCGTCACCACTCTTGGGTCAGAATTGACCCCGGTCTTGGATGGTCACCTGAGTTAGGTCAGAATTGACCTCGGTCCTCGGTCGTCACCACTCTTGAGTCAGAATTGACCCCGGACTTGGATCGTCACCTAAGTTAGGTCAGAATTGACCTCGGGCCTTGGTCGTCACCACTCTTGGGTCAGAATTGACCCCGATCTTGGATCGTCACTTGTGTTAGGTCAGAAATGACCTCGGACCTCGATCGTCACCACTCTTGGGTCAGAATTGGCCCCGATCTTGGATCGTCATCTCAGTTAGGTCCGAATTGATCTCGGTCCTCGATCATCACCACTCTTGGGTCAGAATTGACCCCGGTCTTGGATCGTCACCTGAGTTAGGTCAGAATTGACCTCGATCCTCGGTCGTCACCACTCTTGGGTCAAAATTAACCCCGATCTTGGATCCTCACCTGAGTTAGGTCAGAATTGACCTCGATCCTCGGTCGTCACCACTCTTGGGTCAGAATTACCCCGGTCTTGGATCGTCACTTGAGTTAGGTCAGAATTAACCTCGGTCCTCGGTCGTCATCACTCTTGGGTCAGAATTGAGCCCGATCTTGGATCGTCACCTGAGTTAGGTCAGAATTGAACTCGGTTCTCGGTCGTCACCACTCTTGGGTCAGAATTAACCCCGGTCTTGGATCGGCACCCGAGTTAAGTTAGAATTGACCTTGGTCCTCGATCGTCACCACTCTTGGGTCAGAATTGATCCCGATCTTGGATCGTCACCTGAGTCAGGTCAGAATTGACCTCGGTCCTCGGTCGTCACCACTCTTAGGTTAGAATTGATCCCGATCGTAGATCGTCACCTGAGTTACGTCAGAATTGACGTCGGTCCTCAATCGTCAACACTCTTGGGTCAAAATTGACCCCGATCTTAGATAGTCACCTGAGTTAGGTTAAAATTGACCTCGGTCCTCGATCGTCACCAGTCTTGGGTCAGAATTGACCCCGATCTTGGATCGTCACCAGAGTTAGGTCAGAATTGACCTCGGTCCTCGGTCGTCACCACTCTTGGGTCAGAATTGACCCCGGTCTTGGATCTCACCTGAGTTAGGTTAGAATTGACCTCGGTCCTCGATCGTCACAACTCTTGGGTCAGAATTGACCCCGATCTTGGATCGTCACCTGAGTTAGGTCAGAATTGACCTTGGTCCTCAGTCGTCACCACTCTTGGGTCAGAATTGACCCCGGTCTTGGATCGTCACCTGAGTTAGGTCAGAATTGACCTCGGTCCTCGGTCGTCACCACTCTTGGGTCAGAATAGACCCCGATCTTGGATCGTCATTGGAGTTAGGTCAGAATTGACCTCGGTCCTTGGTCGTCATCACTCTTGGGTCAGAATTGATCCCGGTCTTGGATCGTCACTTGAGTTAGGTCAGAATTGACCTCGGTCCTCGGTCGTCACCACTTTTGGGTCAGAATTCACCCCGGTCTTAGATTGTCACCTGAGTTAGGTCAGAATTGACCTCGGTCCTCGGTCGTCACCACTCTTGGGTCAGAATTGATCCCGGTCTTGGATCGTCACCTGAGTTAGGTCAGAATTGACCTCGGTCCTCGGTCGTCACAACTCTTGGGTCAGAATTCACCCCAATCTTGGATCGTCACCTGTGTTAGGTCAGAAATGACCTCGGTCCTCGATCGTCACCACTCTTGGGTCAGAATTGGCCCCGATCTTGGATCGTCATCTGAGTTAGGTCCGAATTGATCTCGATCCTCGATCGTCACCACTCTTGGGTCAGAATTGACCCCGGTCTTGGATCGTCACCTGAGTTAGGTCGGAATTGACCTCGATCCTCGGTCGTTACCACTCTTGGGTCAGAATTAACCCCGATCTTGGATCGTCACCTGAGTTAGGTCAGAATTGACCTCGATCCTCGGTCGTCACCACTCTTGGGTCAGAATTACCCCGGTTTTGGATCGTCACTTGAGTTAGGTCAGAATTGACCTCGGTCCTCATTCGTCATCACTCTTGGGTCAGAATTGAGCCCGGTCTTGGATCGTCACCTGAGTTAGGTCAGAATTGAACTCGATCCTCGGTCGTCACCACTCTTGGGTCAGAATTAACCCCGGTCTTGGATCGGCACCCGATTTAAGTTAGAATTGACCTCGGTCCTCGATCGTCACCACTCTTGGGTCAGAATTGATCCCGATCTTGGATCGTCACCTGAGTCAGGTCAGAATTGACCTCGGTCCTCGGTCGTCACCACTCTTAGGTTAGAATTGATCCCGATCTTAGATCGTTACCTGAGTTAGGTCAGAATTGACCTCGGTCCTCAATCGTCACCACTCTTGGGTCAGAATTGACCCCGATATTAGATCGTCACCTGAGTTAGGTTAAAATTGACCTCAGTCCTCGATCGTCACCATTCTTGGGTCAGAATTGACCTCGATCTTGGATCGTCACCAGAGTTAGGTCAGAATTGACCTCGGTCCTCGGTCGTCACCACTCTTGGGTCAGAATTGACTCCGGTCTTGGATCTCACCTGAGTTAGGTTAGAATTGACCTCGGTCCTCGATCGTCACCACTCTTGAGTCAGAATTGACCCCTATCTTGGATCGTCACCTGAGTTAGGTCAGAATTGACCTCGGTCCTCAGTCGTCACCACTCTTGGGTCAGAATTGACACCGGTCTTGGATCGTCACCTGAGTTAGGTCAGAATTGACCTCGGTCCTTGGTCGTCACCACTCTTGGGTCAGAATTGACCCCGATCTTGGATCGTCACCTGAGTTAGGTCAGAATTGACCTCGGTCCTTGGTCGTCACCACTCTTGGGTCAGAATTGATCCCGATCTTGGATCGTCACTTGAGTTAGGTCAGAATTGACCTCGGTCCTCGGTCGTCACCACTCTTGGGTCAGAATTCACCCCGGTCTTAGATCGTCACCTGAGTTAGGTTAGAATTGACCTCGGTCCTCGGTCGTCACCACTCTTGGGTCAGAATTAACCCCGGTCTTGGATCGTCACCTGAGTTAGGTCAGAATTGACCTCGGTCCTCGGTCGTCACCACTCTTGGGTCAGAATTCACCCTGGTCTTGGATCGTCACCTGTGTTAGGTCAGAATTGACCTCGGTCCTCGGTCATCATGACTCTTGGGTTAGAATTGACCTCAGTCCTCGGTCGTCACCACTCTTGAGTTAGAATTGACCCCAGTCTTGGATCGTCACCTGAGTTAGGTCAGAATTGACCTCGGTCCTCGATCGTCACCACTATTGGGTCAGAATTGACCCCGATCTTGGATCGTCACTTGAGTTAGGTCAGAATTGACCTCGGTCCTCAGCCGTCACCACTCTTGGGTTAGAATTGATCCCGGTCTTGGATCGTCACTTGAGTTAGGTCAGAATTGACCTCGGTCCTCGGTCGTCACCACTCTTAGGTCCTCAGAATCGACCTCGACCCTCTGAATTGATCATCCCCGCTTCCTTAGGTCCTCATAACCGGCCTCGACCCTCTGAATTAATCATCCCCAACACACTCCTTAGGTCCTCAGAATCGGCCTAGACCCTCTGAAACAGTCATACTCCCTCAAAGGCATCATGCGGTGTCTAAATCGACGACTATCATTTGTTCCAAACTCACCCATCGAGGGGCTCTATAGACACCTCATTCTGTTACCCCCTAACTCTCCTTAGGTCCCTAGTACCTCCACTCATCACCGTAAATCCAGGTCATGTCATCGTAAATCCAGCACACTCATCATCGGGCACTCCTTGGCTCTGTTTGACCCAAAAGTCAAACTCTTTTTCTTGACCAAGACTGAATGAATCTTTGAAGGGAACTGAATACCCTTTCTAACGGACTACCCTGTGCACAATTCCGACTTACCATGCAGACGAACAGTCCGTTTGCGTCCGAAACCTGACCTAGCGGCCACTGGGCGCTCCCGGGATCTGTTTGACCTAAGTCAACTCTTCAGCTCAACCAAGGATGAATGAATATTTGAAGGGAACTGAATATCATTTCCAACGATTCATCCCGTGCGCAATTCTGACTTTTCATGCGGACGAACGATCCGTTTGACTCCGGAAAGCCTTCGAGCGCTTCCCGAGCCCGGTTGACCAAAGTCAACTCTCTAAACCGGGTCAAACTCTTTAGAATGTCGAAGTACGTCTCCTAACCTTTCTAATGGTATGCCCCATGCACGATTCGGACTTACCATGCGGATGAAGGATCCTTTTCCCTCCGCGGCGGGGATCGGGGATGGCCACACTAGATATTCCAACCCCGGCTTTGGCAATGCAAGGACAAGAGCCGAAGTCAACCTATCCTTGATCTCGTCAAAAGCTGACTGACAAGAATCATCCCATACGAACCTCACCCCTTTCTGGGTTAAATTTATCAAAGGGCTAGCAATTTTTTAGAAACCCTTGATAAATCGATGGTAATACCCCGCCAAACCCAGAAAACTACGAATCTCGGTAGGTGTCGTGGGCTGACCCCACTCCCTCACCGCAACCACTTTGCTTGGGTCCACCGATATACCTTGGGATGTCACAATGTGACCCAAAAAATGTACCTCCTACAACCAAAAGTCGCACTTCTAGAATTTAGCATACGATTGGTGATCCCTCAACCTTTCTAGGACCAACCTCAAATGAGTAGCATGCTCAGATTCCGTTCGAGAATAAACTAGGATGTCATCGATGAATACAATAACAAACTGGTCCAGGAAGTCCCGAAATACCCTATTTATGAGATCCATAAATACGACGGGGGAATTGGTTAGTCCAAAGGGCATAACCAAAAATTCATAGGACCCATATCTCGTCAGAAAAGCGGTCTTGGACACATCTTGTTCTTGTATCCTCAACTGGTGATACCCCATCCTCAAGTCTATCTTAGAGAAGTATGACGCTCCCCTAAGTTGGTCAAACAAATCATCAATTCGAGGCAAAGGGTATTTATTCCGGATGGTGAATTTATTCAACTCTCTGTAGTCAACACATAACCGGAGAGAACCGTCCCTTTTCTTCACAAACAACACCGGAGCACCCCATGTCGACGTGCTACGCTGAATGAATCCCTGCTCCAACAACTATTGAATTTGATCTCTTAACTACCTCATTTCAACAGGATCCATATGATATGGAGCTCTCGTAATCGGTCTCGTTCCTGGTGCTAAATCAATTACAAATTCGATCTCCCGACTCGGAGGCAAACTCGATATTTCCCGAAAGACATCTTGGAAATCTCTAACAACCGGAATAGATTCTAATGGAACAACTACATCCCAAGAAGTCTCTTCTGCGATACAATACAAGTAAGTGCTAGTACCTCCTTCTAAACGAGGCATAACCACTAAGAACATTTCTTGCCCCGAAGCGGAAAAAACTATACTCTTCCCATAGCAATTAACTATCGCATGATACTTCATTAGCCAATCCATACCCAAAATCACATCATACCTGACCATGTCTAGGACGAGCAAATCGGCCTCAAAGCACAAATTACCAAGCGTAATTCCTATTTGTTTACAAATAACGAAAATGAGCGAATCATCACCTGTAGAGGACTCAACACTAGTGAAAGTAGTCTCTGTAGATTTTATCAACTCTGTAGACTAAGCAAAACTTTTAGAAATGAATGAGTGTGTCGCACCCGTATCAAACAAAATGCGACCCAGGTGCCCCTGAATAAGAAACTTACCCTCAATAGCTGGAAGCGCCGGCGGAGCCAGAGGAAGCATAGCATCCTGAATGTGATAGACTCTCCCATACTACAGTTGACCCTACTGCGGAGGGGAAACTAGATTAGGTACATGCGGTGGTAGCTGAACCTGTGGATGCTAAGGAACCCTAGGAAGCTAATCCCCAACCAACTGAGGACACCCCTTCTTGTAATGACCCGCCTCCCCACATTGGAAGCACCGTCCCGTCATATTCTTCGGAACTCGGCCCCTGTTATTTCTAAACTGGGCGAAGCCTTGGCCCGGATGGCCCCTACCCCCGTGACCACCCAGACCTGTTTGTTGTTTTTGCGAGGCATTCTGACCGTGCGTATTGTTACTGCCGCCTAAATTAAACCCACCAAAATGTTGCCTTTTTGATAAGTCCCCTTGCTGGGTATCCCTTGCTTTCTACTTATTACCCAAAGATTGGGTCGAAGGAAATGCTCCTCCTCCAGTCCCACTACCTCCAGGTTTTCCCGCTTGCCCCACCACTGTAGCTTTCTTGCCACTCTGCATATACAACCGATGTTCTTGGCAATGGAGCAATTCCGCATTCATTACCTCACCAAAATTTTGCAAAGCTGGATTACCCAGCAAACGTTGCCGGATCCTCCATTTCAATCCTCCCATGAACTTTGAAACCTTCCTCTCTTCCAGTGTCACCTCGTCTGGTATAAAACTTGCTAATCGGGTGAACTCCTCTTCATATTCCGCCACTGATCTCTCACCTTGCACCACATCCTGAAGCTTCCTTCTCATCTCCCTTTGAACTGCGGGAGGGAAGTACTCCTGGTCAAACAAAACCCAAAAATCAGTGATAGTCATAGTATCTCTCTGCTCTGGCGTAGTCATCGACTACCACCAATGTAATACGGCCCCAACGAGTTTAAAAGTAGCAAGTACTTGTTTCCTCTCCTCACTACACTCCACCATTTGAAGATGGTGTTGCATATCCTTCTTCCACTGATTAGCTCTGATAACATCAGAACCTCCATCAAATTCTGGGGGATGTCCCTTTAAAAAGGACTCTCTAACTCTCTCCCACGGAGTAGGTCCCATAGGAGCTTGTACATCCTGTGCTCATTGTTGTTGATCTTGTGGAATTTTCTGATCCACGGCGGTCATAACAGCATTAACCGCTAGAGCCACGATATTTGCTAAATCAGCAGCATTTATTGTTCATTATGGCGGTGGTGGAGGACCAACCTCCTCTTCTACAACTCTATTACTTCTAGCTGGGCGACCTCTCTTAGGCGGCATCTGATATGAAGAAACAAATAGAGTTAGAATACTATATAAAACAATCTATCTTGCCGAAGATCGCAAACATAAGTAACAAAGTAGTCCTAACATTAGGCTCTATATTAAAGAATGCTACGGTAGAATGTGACAAGTTCGCATAAATCCTAAAGACTCTAGATTTTGATGCTCTGATACCATCTGTGATAACCCGCTCACCAAAATATGGGGTGGCCAGCCCGATACTCCAATATAAAGGAATCATGGATGGAATCATTCTCAGCATCACAGCAATATAATGAGTATACGGGGAAACCACCCAATAATTCAGAAAACGGGTTGTCAAAATTTTTATTTTATTATAAGTTAAGGAAATAATTTAAACAACACGATTTAAAAGAAAGTGGAATCCCAAGAAAACTTATATTACATCCATAACAAATATACAATAAGAGGACCGAATATGCTGTCGGTGAACAGGTATATACAACTTATTACAACAGTTTAATAATTTACATAATACATCCATTAGACAGTTACAAAAGTTTGGGCCATACGCCCGAGTGAAAGACCCGATCATATCTAGAATACAAAACTGAAGGCGTCTAACAACATATCCCGTAATATTCGCAAAGTATTACGTCTCCCCAAAAGTACCGGAGTAGGAAAATCAGAACGGGTGCCCTTGCGGCGGAGCACCTGAGCGGATACAAATTCATGCACAATAAGAAAAATGAACGGGTCAGGGCCCGATTTTATATGATCACCCGACGAATAAAAAGCATTACAGTTATGAATAGTTAATCATGAATGATAAAGATGAGAATCTATCAAAATAATCTCAAAGCATAATAAGACAATTTAAATGATTATAACTTTTATTTAATTATGCAAGAGGATATAATTAGACATCATCAATTAAAAGTCTCCATCATTTTTCACCATTTCATTTCATTTTTCCATTCCTTATCAGGAACGTAATTACTGTCATATGCTCTTATGGCATTTCTCATACTTCAAGTCCCACTTGATTAAGAATGGTTATATTCTTATACATATAACGATTCTAAGACCGCCCCCCAGAGTTTCCCCACTGGGCGCGCCCCTAAATGATATCATCTTATAGGGCCTATCAACAAGACAACCTGGGCACATAACGAAATGTCGGGAAGTGGCCATATGCCTGCGAGTGAGTCATAACCACACCCGGAATTACCTCACTAGCGCCGAATAAAACATATAACAATCCATCATATGGCCGATGCTATAGTCTCCCTGCGTTCATTATTCAGGGGACATCACCTCATGCGAGAACTTCCCTTATGATAGCATTTAGAGAGGTGTGTTTAAGTAAATTAGCATTTACCATATAAATCTCATTTCCATTTCCATTTTTCATATGTATATTTCATTTTATCCGAAACCATAATCATTGAACATTCTCATTAGTATTCATCGTATACTAAGTCCCGAATTATTTTCCAAGAGGTCAAAATATTTCTACAAGTCACAAGGTTTTATATACCTCAATTGAGCCCTTAAAGTCTCCAAGTGTGGGCTTACAACTCCTAGATGCCTAATAATTAACTAAAGGAAAGAAAAGCCATAACCTCAATTTGTACACCTCCGGAATAAGCCCCGTTTAACCCATTTCTAATGTAGGGTAGTAACCCAACTCAACTAACACTCTAGGACTCTAAGTTTACTTCATATAAGAAGGTTCCTAGGTCCTAAGCCTAAAGGAAATGGTGGGAATTGAGCTAAGAAAAATCACTCAAAAATGCAGGATTTCCGAATCGATTCGGTCAGAAAAAGCGAATCGATTAGGAACATTCGAATCGATTCGGTCAAGAACCTGACTTTCGGCATAATTGTCGAATCGATTCAGATAGGCCGAATCGATTCGACCCATTCATACCTGTAAACTGCCCCTTGAGCGAATCGAATCGCCCCTGGCAGAATCGATTCGCCCCTGCGAATTTGCCAAGTTTGGCTATGGAGTCTTGGACTCCTAAATTTCCCCAACTCCAATCTACCCAAACCAAGATCATTTAACACAATCAACTAATCATAAATGCAACTAGCAACTATAAATAACCCCAATAAACATCTAAATCAACTTTCAAGGGTTCAAAACCTACAAATACATTAAAAACCCTAAAATTGTTAAACCATAACCAATCCAGAACAATCAATACCATTTATTCATCTTAAACCATATATTAGCAAGTAGAAAACTTTCCTTGGTGTTCAAATCTCAGATTTTCTTGTAGTAGCAACAATCTCCAAGCTTTAATCTTCAATCTCTCCCTTTTCTCCACAATTTCTCTCCAAAGTTCTCTTCCTCGCTCTTTCTCTCTAGGTCACTAAATGCACTTAAGGGAAATAAATAAAATGCAAGACTTAAAAATCGTGGCATAAATCTAATTCCCAACTTAAATGATTAATACCACATTAAAATGACTCGCAACTACGCGTTTATGCCAAAATCAGTCAAAAGTGCCCGAAACATAAAAATACAATATGGCACTTATTTCGACTATCTCGCACATTTCGGGACTAACTACGCCCTCCAAATTATCATCTGGAAATTTTATAACTCATTTCAAGTTTCGGTTTCCTTTTAAACCATAAATGTCATTTAAATTATATGACACTATAAAACACAACATGGTGATATTTACGTACACATACGGTAAATATGCAACATTTTAGTAAATATTAACTCTTAACTCGTTCAATTAATATTTACTCTGTATTCCAATATTTTATTTAATTACTTCACACATTATATAAATATAGAATAGGTTATCAAAAGCGAGGGTTGTTACAGGCTATTAGTCATAAATATGAGATAAATCCATATAAATTACTATGCACGAGACATAAAAATACCGAAATTAAGGGGATAAATGTGAAGAATTTACGCCTAATCAGTAGGCATTCTGAAATCTAGGTCGTGCTCTCAAACCGGGGTTCCTATGACCACGCGGTCGATTCGTGCGGGTTACGTTGGTCCCGGGCGAGGTGTTGGAGCCTCCCATGGGGCCGTTTGGGGGGCGTTGCACGGTTTCACCCCGGACGGCACATTTTCAAACGTAATGGGTGAATTTTTTTCTGCCTTCTCTAACAACGTAAGCAAGGTTAGTGGTCTATCGGGATTATGTACGCGATATATATATATATAAAAAAAATTTTACAGCTTCATCCCAACATTGTGGCAGGGATATATATTTTACAGCTTCATCCCAACATTGTGGCAGGAAAAATAGAATACGATCGAACAAGTACTCTTACTGGAGATGAACTCCACAGTTTACAAGGTAGTTAAATTATTCGATCTTCCTATTCCCATACCAATAAATTGGAGTACCCACTTTATGAGGCTCATTAATGAAAGATGTATGCGTGCGGTCCAATTGCAACCTTTCCCACTCTTGTTGCCATTTATTAGCACGTGACTCATTTTTCTTGACAAAAATGAACGAGGGCGTGATTATAATTCCTATAAATAATGGCTCTAATGAATCATTAACGAGTTATTATGTACGACGGTGTGAATATGACTACTATAAATTATGGCTATAATGAATCATCAACCATTAATTTATTAGGTTTTGAATACCTACTTTTGTCATTCAAACCAACGATTCCTAAAATCAACCCTAAAATTAACCCTTTCAAACAATACCCCTACAATTAATAGATTATGCATTTTTGGGACATAATTTTAATAAAGATGTATATTTTTATATTTCAGCCCTAAAATTAATCCCGAATTTAGCATTAATATTAATGGAGATGTATATTTTTATATTTCAGCCCCAAACTTAAACGAACAATATCTATTAAATTAAATTTTTCCCTAGTTTGAAACTTAAACCAACAATATCCAGTAAATTAAAATTTGCCCTAGTTTGAAACTTAAAGCAACATTAGTCATATTTTTTTCTATAATACACACACACATACACATTTACAGTATACACAACTACATATATATACACAATACACATAATGATAATGTATACACAACTATATACATATACACAATACACATATGTATATACACACACACATATACATACACGAATTCATACACATACACACACACACACACACACACACATGCGTATTTACAGTATACACACACAGAGAAATATGCGCACACATGTATTTACCTTTGAGATTGAGATTGAGAGAAGGTATATCGCTGAAATCGCCGGAGAGAGGGAGGGAAAAATAAGGGTTTAGAAGTTTTCGAGGGAAATGAAAAACTGTTCTGCGTTTTTAAGTATAAAGACCATGGTCATGGCTTAGGGTTGTGACCGTATGACATGACCCCTTTATTTTTTACACGTCAGTGTGGAAATAAAGACATGGTCACGGCCCAAAGCCATGACCACAAATGTTATTACATAAGAATATGGTCGCTGCATAAGTCCATGACCATATCCCTATGTAATGAGGTTTGTGGTCACGGTTAACGACCGTAACTTCTTCCCTGACCAAAATTGGAGGAAACTTAGCGCCATAATGGTCACGAATGGGTCAGGATCTAAAGAGGTGACCCAAAGGAGTTAGGGTCTAGAGCCGTGATCACACACAAGACGACCCATGACCACACATAGCCATGGATTTTGTCATGCCCATTTTGACTGTGGTTATGATTTTAGTCCGTGACTAGCTGGTCACGACTTTCAGTCGTGACCCCTTCTCCGTGACCATTTTCGATATTTGGTGTAGTGTTGAACACTCATTTTTTGCTATGCACAAAATTTTTTGGTACAAGTCGCCCCTCTCAAAGTAAAAGAGAAGAGAATGAGCGGGTGAGAGAGAGAGGGAGAGAGAGAGGGAGAGAGAGAGGAGAAACGACATTTTTTCATTTTCCTTTTCCTTTTCATCTTTTTATTTTCATTTTACGGTCTCATGTGACATTTTAAGCTTATTAAGAAATATATATAATTATATAAAAATTATAGACCCAAATACTCTGAGGATGACACATGTCAATAATAAATGATCGCATATTAATAGCATTTAATGTAAAAATGACCAAAAATGTTCCCTTATTAACCAAACTCCAAATTTCAAAACATGTTCCTTTTTCTCTCAAAGTAGCGAAAACGAAGCACACCTAACTGATCCCAGATGTTCAGATTCCTTTCCCATCATTTCTAGCTTCATTCACCTTCCCAATACCAAACCCAACCAAAGAAATACAAATATGAAGATCCATTCTTCTTTTAGATATTAACAACTAAAAAAATAGAAGCATGAAAATGGGACAACTAAGTCTTTATAAATATGACTACATAGCATAACTAATATGCAGGTTGGGAGTAAGAAAAAATCTACGATTGTGTATATAAAGGCCAACATAAACCCATCTAAACTCTCACACGCACATGCAAAATTGTTACACGGCCAATGGGAAATTGTTTGAGTCTCCGACAATGAACAGGTGGATGAAGAAATGGATCTCCAGTGGGCCGACTCAATGAGATGTTTTGGTGGAGAGAGCAAGGGTGTGGTCGATATCTTTTTTTTTCTCAGGTTCGTATTCATTTTTTTACATTAACTGATACACCAAGATTTACATATATTTATATATTTATGTGTTGATAAATATCTAGTTTTATTTCTTATTTATTATTTTGCACATTTTTTGTTGATCATCTATTTTATTAAAGAAAAAAGGGAGAGAAAATAAAAAATTAGATATGAAGTAAATTAATAACAAATTATAGAACAATTTTTATTGAGTGAGAGTTTAGTGACTAAAAAGTATCTTTGGAGGACACTACGAGAAAGTGTTGTGATTTTGTAAATTTCTTTTGATTACATAATTTTAGACTTTGATGTGTAATAGGAATTGAATTCTATTCTTTTTTTGTAACTAAACAAATTCATTCCAAATCAAAGGTTCATTGCATCATATCTCAATGAGGCTACCAAAATAACAGGATTTTTCAAGATGTCTAAAATACTATTTATGTCCTTACTGATATTTGGAATTTTTTTATTTTAGTTCTCAATATTTTAAAATTGAAAAATATTGTATGACACACTGACTGATCTATACATGTCCTGGTTCATTGGTTGGTATTCGTCCACGCATCACGATGAATCTTTTGCACATGGTTCAAAATCAAAGAGATTTTTATCGTGAGAAACTTGTTTCTTTGGACCGAGACTTTAATGATTTAAAATTGTCCAAGAAGGAGAGTGACGATAGAGTCCTATTTTTAGAAAAAGAATTGGAGGACTTTAAAAATTCTAGTGGTTGTGTTTGTGCCAAAGAGGATAAAAATATTTTAATCAATGAGTTTGTGGCACGTGAAGAAACTCTTAGGAAAATGTTTGCTTTAATTGAGGGGGAGAGAGATACCCTTTTAGAAATTGTTGAAAATTTGAAAAAGAAATCTCTGCTGTTGGAAGAGTCTAATTTGCTGCTTGAATAAAATATTTTAAATTTGAAAAATGATTGAAACGATTCAAGTAGGTTTGATAGTGATGGTCATGGCTTTTTCTATTCTCATGCTACTAGTACTAAAGCCAAAACTATTATTTATTTTAGAGGGTCAATTAATCCCATGGACGTTAGAAAAGATCACACTTTAGGTAACATTCCTCCCGTTTACACAGGTTCACATTGTGGTAGGAAAGGTCACCTTAGGAGATTTTATTTTGATCTTGGAAGATGTCTTAAGAAGTCAAAGTATAGTGTCTTGTTGGTTTCCAAAATCTCGTGTCGACGTGTTACATTCGCTTGGGTTAGGAAATCACTTTTGATACGCTAAATTTTATAATAGTTGATTCTAATTTGCTTGCACATGACTCTTCTCTTGCCGTATCATATAGATGATTGTGTTCGCATGTTTGTCATATGCTAGTTCTTTGGTTTCATGATATTTATATTTTCTAGCGTTGTGACATGTACTTTTTGTATAAATTTTTGCTTTTGAGAAATTTTAAAAAATACAAAAAGATTTTATTTTGATAAAATTTGTGAGAAAATCCAAAAAGATTTTTGTATTTTGTTTGCACCATTTATGGATATACAATTAGGACGACCGAGTCACAACATCATTCCATTTTTCTTGTGACTATTTGATAGTGTTTTGAGACAATATGTCATGGCATCTTTGTGCTTTATAATGTTTGGAGTCATTGAGATGTAATTAAGTGTTACTTCCTATATGTTTGACTCATGATTTCCTTTATTGCACACGTGCACGAATTTGTTTGATTATTGTGCTTGTCTTATCACATGTTGGTTGTGTGCTTTCACTTCAATCCTGTCTTTAAAAACGAACCAAGCGCGATAAAACTTGATAAAAAGTTGTGCATGTAAGAACCGTTAGTGAGTTTGTGTGCTTTATTTGAAAACAGGGAAATGCTGCGAAAGGTTCACATTTGACCTTTGTGAATACTAAGCCACCATTATATCGGACCTAAAAATTGAGGAATTTTAATTATCCGAGGTCCAAAGAGGTTAAAAGAGCTCGAAAAAATTTAAAGACAATAAAAAGAAATTCATGCCAAAAAGGGGCCATTAGGTTTTTGCACCAATTCTCCAATGTTTGAGAATTTCGATTACCTCTAAAAGAAAATATGCATGAGGGAGTTTGGATGGAGATTTAAAACGGGTTTGCACGTCCTTGAAAGTCTTGAAAAAGAGCTACATAGTTTTGGACATTATTGGTGTGGAAATCATTTAGACTTTGATTTGTTGATTTGTATAAGACGATGTCATCTAAATTCAACAATTTTTACACCTAAGGAGGTTTTTAATGTTCATTCGTTAGTATTCATCGTGCACATATGATTGATTGAGTTTATTTACCTATCGAACGTGTTCACGCCCATTCATTCCGTTTCCATGACTTGGTTGTTTGAGTTTAAATTCATGGTGTGATTTTTGGTATCTTATTTTTCTATGAAAAATTTGAAAAATCAAAAATAGTTTGTGAAAGTTTTTGAGACATACCTTTGCATGCGCATAGTTTGATTCATGTTTGCTACTCATTTTATCGTGACACTCCATGTTTTCATTTTTTTTTCTTATCTGTCTATTTGGGGACATCATAAAAAGGGGGAGAAAGATTTATCATGTTATGGGGGAGTTTTTGCATTATGGGGGAGATTTGATGTATTAATGATTTATTCTTATATCATTTCAAAATCGATACATCACGAAGCTTTTTGCTTTATCTCATGTGTGTAGGTACAAAGATTGAAGATCATTATGTTGCACACCCTGATGAGAAAAACTTTGAGATTTGATGAAGATTTTTGAAGAAAAATTTGAGAACTTGCAAATTTGTACCTTTTCAGTTTTGAGATTTATGGGAGGGTAGATTTGTATCGGCATTTTGATATTTGATAATTCGGATGTTTTTATGTATGTTTCGGCATAGACATAGGGGGAGATTTGTAAGGACATATTTTTATAAATGTTCGTCACAATTAATTATGCCGTATACCGTTACAACCGTCGAAGAAGTTCAAGAGCAATCTACGTCAAGACGGATCCGAATATATCAAGGTTCTTCATCAAAAAGACTCTACAGAGTTTACTTTGGTAAGGTTATGTTTTAAATACATTAACTTTGCACTTAGATCTTTGGGATATTTTTTTCAAAATATTTTCTAAGTGTTGGAGCGGACTTTTTTCATCAAAATTTGAGAATCAGTAATTTTCTAAGTCCTGTAGCATTCCTCATTTTTTACGCTCAGGTTGTTCAAGCGAGATCACATCTCGTTCGAGAGACATTGAGATGTCGCGCGATGTCGTTCAAACAACACGTGTGCTTCGTTCGAGCGAGATCCCCTTTTCGTTCTAATGATAGAGGCAGCGCGATTTTCTATAAATACTCATTAAATGGTTTTGTTTTCATTAAGAAGTTCCAGCGTTTTGAAATACAGAAAACTATAAATCTGCAGAATTCTTTTTGACTTCTTCTTTTTGGGTTTTCATCCCTTTTTGTTTTCAATTCACAAAAATCCCATATGCTTTGGTGAATTATTTTTGGTGTTCAAGAACACACTTTACTTTTGTTCATTCTTTGTGGGGAGAACTCTACAACCGAAGAGCTGCGTGCTATTGTGGAGGGAATCTCTATGAAGTTACTCTTGTGGGGAGGATAACCTACACCGTGAAGACTGCGTGTCCTTGTGGTATAGCTGTGTGAACCACTGCTGATTTCTAGCCGTTGCTTTGAAGGTTTGACGAAGACACCGTGCATTACTCTTGTGGGCGAAAGTAAGATGGTATGTAAGTCAATGGTCTTGTAAACTTGTCAGAGTTCTAGAAATAAAAGGTTTTTTCCTTCGGGGATTTTTTCTGAAATTTGTGTCGCATGCTTTATTTATTTATGAGTTGACACACACACACACATAGTTGCATGTTTAGGGGCTGAATTAATTAGGTTTAAAAATAGACTCTAATTAAATAAGTGTGCCAAAGTAGCAATTTGCGAATTTAATCAATTATCACACAGTCATATTTTACAGTTTTTATCCATTGTCTAGTTGAGACAAAAAGGAGGAGAGGAGTACATCATTTTTATTAGTCTTGATTCTTGAATTACACTCAAGATATCCTTATTTTAATGATTTATCAATTTTCATGATATCTTACACTTGTTATTGTGAGTTTGGTTTTCAAGTTTTATACAGAAAACCACAAGAAGGTATTAGGGTAATTCATGTATAGTTGAGTCTTGTATTTTTATTTTTTAGGATTTTTGGGATTAGGTAGAATAGTAACTGTTGTATAGGACTTAGGTTGTTTTATTTTTTCCTAAGAATACTCATGATGTACTCGAAAGGGTTTTGTCACAAATATCTAAAGTGGGAGATTGAAATACCCTAAATCTTTGACTGACTTGAGTCTATATTATTTAGGCATTTCAATCAGTTTAGATATTGTGTAAAAATATATTGTTAGTCCGAGCCCACTCTATAGTATTTCATTCAACGCTACTCAACTATTCAAGATACCTCGACTCTAATCAACGTACATATCTGAGTAAAGGTATATCATGTGTGGATGCACATTGCACGTATGCACTTGACACACATTAGGCACTCATGCATGTATTGATTGTTATTATTTGATTGTGCCTAAACATTTTCTAAAAAAGAAATTAGATTATTTTTGCTAAAATAATTCTTAAATAAAATTGTTATAATTATCATTTAAAATGAATTTTTATTTAAAAAAATTATTTTCCTAATTATTTTGAAAAATAAAATAAATTTTTAATAAACAATGTTTTTGTTTATCAAACTGTCATTTTTTTCGCTTAATAATTTTTGTTGGCCTTAGTATGGTTTTCAACATAGGTATGAGCTTTTGTCATCTTTAGTTCATTTGGTTAAACTTTTAACACTTTTGTATCAATCTGACCCTTAGGAGCTATAGGTTTATGGACCTCAAAATTGATCTACGAGCTTTGAGAGGGAGATTCCTTTTTATGACTCTTTTTTGTTATCCTTAGCTTTAAAATGTTGTACACTCTTTTGTCTTTTATGTCCTGACAAGATCCATACAAGCAAAGACAAAATAAGGTACAACATTTTAAAGCTAAGAGTAACAAAAGAGATCACAAAAAAAGGATCTCCCTAGCATTACTCTTTGATCTATACACCACTAGGTAATGTACCTCTTAGATACTTTGGTTTTAGGTTTCGATTTGACCATTAGTCACAAGAACAATCTTCTAAAATTTTATTCCTAACCTTAAATATAGGTCTATTTTTTTTAAACCTTGGTTGGTTTTATCACAGTTATACTTCTCATTGCTATTAGACTTAGTTTCGGCCATTACCTGTTAGTTCGTTACCGATACCTGCTTAGCCACATTTGTCTGAGTAATCATGTCATATACCAGCTCTAAGATTTTCGGTCATAGGTGACTTAGCTTTTAAACATCATATTAGGTGCAATAATGGTCATGTCGTGATGTGCTTGCAGAAATGATTATTCTTTGTGAACTTACTTTTAGTTTCCTTTATATATATTTGTTATAATTTGTTTCATAAATTTTAAAAAACTGGATTACTTTTTTGTTTTTGTAGGTATTATTAATGAATTTGTAGGTTTAGGCAAATGATATAAAAAAATACCATTATGTACCGAGTACTATCAAAATTACCGTAAAGAGAAATTAACCGAAATTATCGTATTTTCTAGAAAAATCGATTTTATCGACGTATCGCGCAGTTTGGTTTTGGTTTATGAGATGGTGTAGTGGATGGTAAAACTGGTAATTTTGGTTTGATATTTTCAAAGTTGGTTTGATATTGGTATACTCCATTTATTGATCAAACCGACCAAAATCCAGTGTTAATCTCCACAGTGAGAAGATCATCTGCAAATTTTTTTCATAAAAAAATTCAATTAAAAAGTAGGTGAGATGATGTGATATCCAAAAAAAATAATATAAATATGTATTTTTGACTATTGAAATTTTACCGATTATCTCACCCACTTTTTAATTGAGTTTTTTTTATGAAACTTCAATGTCAAAATCATATCTTTTGATAGAACTTTATGAACACATAAAACACTGCAATTTTCTCAACAAGACATCTTTTGAATAGAGCACAAGTCTTAATTAAAGGGAGAGTCATAATCTTTAACTCTGTCTTCAGGACACTAAAAGAGTGGTGGTCTAGAAAATTTACGATTACTCCTCATATGCGAAGAAGCTGCACAATACAGTAACTAATAACTTCAATTTTGTACCGACAAACTCATCTTATCCAGCGTTCATTTGAACACTCAGGGCCCGTTTGACAATCCAATTTCAGGGCTTGAAATTGGAATTGAAAGACCAATTTCAATTCCGTGGAATTCAAATGGACCTTTCAATTCCAAGGCTTGGAATTTGATTGCCAAACGGATCCTCACAATATTTAGCTATGAATAAAAGTTTTTTGTACAACTCGCCCCTCCCCCAAGTAAGAGAGAGAGAGAGGAGAAACAACATTTTTTTCCTTTTCCTTTTTTTTTTTATTTTCGTTTTGCAGTGTCATGTGACATTCTAAGCTTATTAAGAAACGATCATATAAAGTAAATCATGTTTGCACTATATGTTTTTTTCGGGCGGGTGGGGGTGGAGGAAGGGGAAGGGAAAGGAGGGGGAGGTAGGGGAATGTAAATGTTATACCCCAAAGTAGGCAAAGCCTGGAAATACAGTCCAAACTCAACACTGGCTCAAAAGCCTACAAGAGTCTCAACAAAACAACGCCCACATACAACCCAACACCCAGGCCCAGAGCCACCATACAACATAAACCCATACAAAGGAATAATACCCACAACCCGGTCCAAACCAAAACAACAATAACACGCGTATAAAACATATCAAATACAAAACTTGCGTACACCTAAACGACTAAACTCAAGATATTAACAAACCGCGTGTAATCCACCGCTGCATACTCCAATAGAAATCCACCAAACGTGACCTTTGTTTTCTCTCTGTCACTTGCCTGCTCCAGTGGAAATTGGAAACATAAATGTAAAATAACTTTAATAACGCATTATTTTAGGGGAAACTCTACAAAGATAATCTTTGTAGAAATTTAAGAAGTACAAGGAAGCTTGATATGTTAAAAAAAAAAAGATGATTTTACTTGTAGGGAGTGTAATTGTGCAGACAATCACTATGGAGATTTGAGATCTTCTAGATCGTCCAATAAGAAACAACACATATCATTCTCTCATTCTTCATATTTTAGAGTGCTAAATAAATAGCATGATAAGAAGAACACAATAAATTTTGTTTTTTGGAATACAGAAAATGTCTACTAAATTGTACAAGCTGCATGAATATTGATAAAAAGAAATGGAGCTGCCAGGGGTTTAAATCTTTGACTCGGCACCAGACGAGGTACCCACAAGTTAATGAAATTTTGTTTACACCTGATGGCAATTTTGGGGATAAAAAGGACATACAACTTTGAGAAAAATGAGAAACCAATTAACAAAAAGGAGACAAAATAATGAGAAAGTTGTTACCGATCATCTCTTGAGCCACAACCGCTGCAATCTGACCTTATTCACTGTAATTGTCACGTAGGGCCAATCTTTGATGTTGTCCAACAAAATGAAAAAGGCATATCTACATGAAGTGTTTAACCACAAAATTCCACAAACTCCCCAAAATCCTAGAGCAAATCCAAGCCCTGTACTCGAGATAAACCCGGTGGTTGTTAAACTGTCCTCATCGTCATCCTCGTCCTCATCCTCTTTAGGGATGATATTGTTAAGACCTGGAAATTCTCTTGTAAGTGGGGGCCCACAAAGTCCGGAATTCCCCACGTACATTGAAGCATTAAAGCTCTGTAACTGAGTGCCTGTTGGAATTCGGCCTGTCAAGTTGTTGTACGACAGGTCCAAAAGCCCAAGACCGCTCAGTCGAGAAATGCCGGTAGGAATTCCGCCGGAGAGCTGATTTCTGGATAAATCAAAGAAATCTAGCATCCTCAGTTGACCAATCTTTTGATCTATGACTCCAGTTAAGCAGTTTCTGGACAGGTTAAGTTCAATTAGGCCTACGAGATTCATAATTTCACTTGGAATTTTTCCCATCAATTTATTACTTGAAAGATCGATGGCTCTAACGAGTCCCAGAGTAGTACTGTACACTTGCTTACTGCCTTTCCAGAACAACGTTGCATGTTCAACGTAGTCCTTTGAATAACCGTCATTATAGGTTATGGTCAATGCGCTGTTACTTTGAACCATTGCCGTAAAATTGTTAAGGCAGTTTGGTATGGTTCCGAAGATATTATTAGCAGAGAGGTCGAAGATTTGTATATGTGAAAGATGACAAATCTTCAAGGGAATACTTCCATTGAATGCGTTGGAGCGTAGGCTAAGCACGGTGAGATGTGGTAGGCTTTCCCCTATCCACGCTGGTATTGGTCCTGATAATTTGTTCTCTCCTAGATCAATTGTTAACAACTTTGTACAATTCTTCAATGACGAAGGCAATTCCCCGGTGAATTTATTGTTTTGTAAATGTAGCCCCTGAACTTGAAAAAGGGAGCCGATTGAGCTCCGAATTTTGCCAAAGAATTTATTATTTGCCAAGTTCAGAATTTTGAGGTTTTCCAAATGCATCAAGCATTCAGGAAGCTCAAGTTTGTGAGGTTGCCGATCTCGTGAGGAATTTGTCCGGCCAAATTATTGAAACTGAGGTCCAGGTAAAGCAAATGGTGCAAATCAAGCAAGGAAGGGCTAATTTTACTTCTTAAAAAAGTGAAACTGAGATCAATCTTGATGACTCTATTTGTTCTGTTGCTGCACCCAACTCCTCTCCATTGGCAGCACTCCGGATGATGAAGTAATGATGAAAATGTATACATTAACTAAAACAAGTGCATGCAAAAGTGTACAATGAAAACTCATTCCACCCGCCATCGATATTGAAACCAAAGCATGGGAAAACGAGGCTAATGATTGATGGATAATTTTAAATAGAATAATGATATGCTTCCCGAATTCACCCTACTGATTCCATACCCAACATAATCCTAACCGTTGATTTCTTTTCCAAACAATACATCAAATCTCTTTTGCAAAATAATGCATTAGATCTTTATACATACATAATTGTACAATTTAAAACAAAAATATCTAATTTTTATAAATATAAAGATTAGATATTTTTTTAAAAAAATTGTACAATTATTTTAAAAAATAAGATCTAGTTTTTGACTATTTTTTTCCTCCGAGATTTTTTTTCTTTTCTTTGTCCTAGTTTTTCGTATATAAAAAAATGTTTTTTAGGTTACTTTTTTATCCTAATGATTCTCTATTAATTTTTTTTCCATTTGTAGTCCCATTTTTTCGTATATAAAAAAGATGACACACTGACGTGACATGTCGCGATTGATTAGTGTCTTATGGATGTAGATTCATGCCAGCGGCACTAACCAATCGTGACACGCCATGTCAGTATATCGCGGTCGACAAATATTAATTTTTTTTAAGATCCACTGCACCCCCCCTCCCCCCACACACACACCAGTATTCCGTTATGTTAGTTATAAGAAAACGACATAAAACAATAATTCTAGGGCGGCTAACGAATTCGGCTCATTTTATGCGAGTCACTGACTTGTCGTATCTAGATTGGTTCATTTTTAGGGTCATATGATGTGGGTCCCACCAGGGCTAAAAAATGAACCCATACAAACGTGACACGTCAGTGCATCGCACGAAATGAGTCGGATTTGTGCGCCGTTGTAAAATTAATAAAGAAAAAAAGTACGTAATGGTTTTTTAAAAGAAAAAAAATTACTACCTAAAAAATTTGTGTCTTGCCATACTGTGTTTTAATTAAGTCTAAGCGGACACATGATTTTTATGTGTCAGTCGTGACACACTGACATGACGTGTCGCGATTGGCTAGTGTCTTATGGATTTGGGTCCGCGCCAGCGGCACTAATCGGTCAACACATGATTTTCATGTGTCGATCGCGACACACTGACGTGACGTGTCACGATTAGTTAGTGTCTAATGGATGTGTGGTCCGCGCCAACGGCACTAACCCATCGCGACGCGCCAACATTTTTTTTAAGTATATAACATTTTGAGTTCAAAATAATGCATTTGGTTAATTGATTTTAGTTTTGTAGACGCTGATAATGCAAATCGGTATGAAATGGGTATAAGACATTGAGTAAGCCTACCATCACTCAATAATGATAGAGTTCCCGAAAGGGAATCTACCGATCCCATACCCAATTTCATCCGGATCCTTAATTTCATTCAAACCAATCTTGACCCTTAATGTATTTTTAAAAAGCAATACATTATATATCTATACTTGTTATTTATTTTAAACAAAAATTAAAAGATATTCTCTTAATTTTTTTAAATTTAACAAAAGATTAATAAATAACTAGAGTTATGATTTATTTTAAAATTAAATAAACTTTACATTAAATTAATATTTAATGGATTAATTACCAAAAAGTCCCTCAAACATTTTTTAATACACATTTAATTCAATCATTTTAATTTTATTCCAAAAGTCCTCAGACACTAATTTAACAAATATTCTCTTATTTTTAAAAGTCTGCGTCAGCGACACACTTTGAGTGTTTAAAACAAATACTCGAGTAACTATTAAAAATATTCTCCATTTAAAAAAAACTATTCGAGTGACTATTTGGTATATGCCCCAATTATTTTAAAGTTAATAAACTTTATATTAAATTAATATTTAATTGGGTTATTTTGGATTTGGTATATAAAAATATGAAAAAAACATTCAATTAGTGTCGAGTTTTTTTTGTCGTGCTCTCTTTAGGCAAAAAAATAAAATTTTATATTATGTGGTGTCGCGTCTTAATTATGTCGTATGATAAAAAAAACAGTATTTCTAGTCGAACTCACGAACCCGACTTATTTTGTGTGACTCACTAACGTGTTGTGTCTACATTGATTCGTTTTAAGGGTCCTATGGTGTAGGTCCCGCCACGGCCCAAAAATGAAGCAATACAGACGCGACACGTCAGTGCGTCGCACAAAATGAGTCGGATTTGTGCGTCGCTGTAGGTCAAAAAATATTTTCACAAAAAACAAAATTATTATCAAAAAAAATTAATACATATGTAGCATGTCCAAAAAAATTAGTGCCATTAGCGTGAATCTATATTTCCGGACCAATATCATTTGTTGAATGTGGGTCGCGGCACTAGTCAAAATAAATTATTACCCAAAAAAAATTGATTTTATATTAAAACCTTGATTATAGGACCTAAAACTGATTTAAAAAAAAAAAAAAAAAAAACTACCCCAAAAAAAGATATAAAACTGATTTTAACAAAAAAAAATTATTACCGAAAAAACTTATGTCGTGTCATGTCGTATTTTAATTAGGTCATGTTCATATTTGATAAAAAAAATATTATTTTTTATCGCATTTAATTGGGTCAGATTAGGATTATTTTTATTTAGTCATGTTCGTGTTCCTTTTTCTTTAAACACAGTTTTTTTATATAAAAAACACAGATTTTTATCAAATTTCACTCAACCTTAAAAAAAATAATGAAATATCAATCTAAGATAAATGAATATATTTAAGAAATTATCATGGACCAAATTCATTCCTGCAACTTATATGTATTTTAAACGTTAAGTTGAAAATGAAGGCATGGCTTTGGAACAAGAGATGAAGGGTCAAGATTAAGTTCGGTAGTGGGTCGGTAATGAGGCTTCGGTAAGCCTAGCATTACTCTTTCAAATATTTAACCCATATTTATAACGCACTGATAACGGCTGTCTTTGGGGTTGTAGTACCCTCGAATGTGTGAAGTCAAGTAAACGAAAAAAAACGATGTAAGGTTGGCACCCACAGTAAGGATGGGGGTGCACCATCGTAAGGTAAAATGCGTCTATATTGTCTATACATAAGAAAAAATCGTGTCCCGTGTTTATGTGCCCAAATCGCCGTCGACTTTTGATTCAAATGTATGAGTTGTGTAATTTAGGGGATTTAAAAAAAATATTATACATAGATATTAAATACCTAGAAATTCATTAAAAAATATTTCTTATAGTATTTCTACTTACAAAATCATTAATTAAAATTACATAAAAAACAGATTAATAAGACCTTGATGAAAAAATCAAACTAATAATTTTTTGGGGGGTAATTGAATCATTCTTTTTGCACATTTTTTTTATGCAATTAAAAAATTAATCTTATTTTAAAAATTGACATGTTTATTATACATAAAATATTTTTGAACCATTAAAATATACATATATAGATGTTCACTTAAAAATAGGCCCTGTGCCATTGCGCATTTGACACATGGTCAGGGCCGCCCATGGTTGTGTATCGGCTTCTTGGCACAAAGTGGTGTCGGTCGTGTCATTATCAAATATCAGAGTTATGTTACTCTTCTTATAGTGGCTCTTTCTTCACCCTAAGAGCATCCACAATGGTGGATGCTCTTGATTTATAAAGTTAGAGAATCAAAAAGGGTTTTACCTTTCGTCCAACATATCGGTGCACAATGGGGGAGTTGATAACGAGTTCCTACAAACTTATCTTGTTCGTGGGAATTAAAGCAACTTTTCTTATGAATAACATTTGTTCGTAGGAAATGTTACGGACAAATGTTGTTCGTAAGAACCCAAATATATAATTTTTTTGTCATAAAAATGGTTCCTACGAACTTTTCGTAGGAACCATTTGCAAATTCTCCCCCCGATTTGTATACGTGCAGAACCTATGCAAATTAGCTTACAGATTCTTTTGTTTAAACCTCACCAGTGGAGTGCATTCGATTTGTAAACTTACAAATTCTGTTGTATTTTAGTCCCAACATTGTACATCTCTAAGTTTAGGGTGTGTTTGGTGTGCATGGGATCCGAATAGGGTGTTCCAAAATTATCAAAATTTTAAAATTCTTTTTAAATTGGGGAAAAAATTGAAATATATATTTTTAATTTTGATGATTTGGAATATTCATAAGTTTTGAAATTTTCATATTCGAATTTTTTTGAAAAACTCGGATTTACAATTCGAAAAATATTTTTCGAGGCTATCAAATTTTTCGTATTATAGTATTTGTTTTCAGTCCTTCAGAGATTGTCTTTGTCTGAAATGGTACTGAGCCTTTGGGTATGAATGTTTGACCTTAATGATATTAAAAATTTTAAGAATTAAAAATTGTGTCAAAATTTTTAAATCAGAATGATTCGAGTAGGTTATAATCAAGCAAAACTATTAGTCTTGCAGAAAGCATCTTTATAACTAAGTGTGGACAATTTACATACGTGTACAAAGTTAGCTTCTGTAATGGATTTTAAAGAAATGATTGTTTAAAAGGTTTACCTAGGTTTAAGTATTTTATATTTGAGTTGTACACTAGTTGTTAAAAGCTCAAATGCAAGGATGCTCTCTTTAAGTTATATGCATTAATTAGTGTTTAGATCAATGTGCGATTATTTATTTTTAAGACTATCCCTTAATGGTTAAGATTGTTTCAGTTGGAGGGTCCTAATTAAACTAACAAACAATAAACTTTATTTATAAATAAAGGAAGTAAAAATGAGAGGTAAAAAAATATTAAAATAAATATAAATAATGTTATTTCGAAAATTCAAAATTTATATTTGATTTTCAATTCCATTCCAATATTATTTGAAAATTTTGAAAATCGAAAAAATTCGGATCGAAAAATTAAAATTGTGCCAAAGTCAGCAAAATTTGGATCAAAAATAAAAAAATTCGGAAGTTCGAAAATAATTAGCACCCCTACCTAAGCATAATTAATTTCATTTGCAACTTCCGAGTAGTTGTATCTAAGCCAATAGGTAATGAACCTTATACCTTTAGCTTCGTATTTTCTTCGCCTCGCATTTGTGACGATAGCAGGATCATATGAGAGATAAATATAAATATATACGTGGCTCATTAATTATTATTTGACCTATTAATAACTATAATAAAATGTTAAAATAATTTGTTCATGTAAAAAATTAGATCATATCTAATTATTCAATCACATATAAATAAATGAGACAAAGAATTTTTAAAGTGGTTCAGCCTTATAAGAATGGCCTACGTCCACTGTTATGGTATTGCTGATTGTATGGGAATTCTCGATTACAAGTTGTCTCAAGAAATTCCGGTCCTTTTCTAATAAGGATTGTACAATGTATTTATAGCCCTGGGGCTGTAATGTGAAAGGGCAATACATTAAATGATGTACATATGAAAGGGTGATACATTCAATGCTCCTTAAGCGTATGCGTCTGAATGATAAACATTTAATGAACAATCAAACTGTTGGTTATCCCGCTATTAATGCTTTGTTCGAGGTGCAGCTCGGACCACCTGAGTTGCTCGGACCGCCTAAGCTTCTCGGTGCTCAAAAGTTCCTCGGAGAATTCTCGTTCCTCGGAGCGTATGAGTTCCTCGGGGAAACAGTGTACCTCGTTGTAGTATGGTTCCTTGGAGCGTGTGAGTTCCTCGGAAGTGTTTGTTGTTGCCACGTAAACTGCCACGTGTCTTCACTTTATTGATCCATGTCAGCAGACTAAATTTGGTATCAACAGAAGCCCCCAATGTTTCATAGTTCGAAATTTGAGGAGTGTGGAACATTCTTTCTCGGAATATGATAGCTTTAAATAGTCCTCTTGATTTTTAGGAGTGTTTCCCTTGTATTTATTTCTCTTTCCAAATTCGTAGAATCAGGATTTTTTGAATTTTCACAACCGTCTCGATCTCTGCGTACTTTTTATCCTTTTAGCCGCCGATAGCGTAATCGTTTCTTCTCGCTTCGATTGCCGCACCCTTTTTGTTCTTCTAGCCGCCGGTAGCGTAATTGTTTCTTTTTGTAATCATTACTTTACCATTTCCCAAGGCAAGGTATTTAAACTTCACAGACACTCCCATCGTCTTCTACCTTTTCAAATTTGTATTTTTGAGTTTTCCATCGTCTCTTTCTCTCCTGTGTATTCATCTCTTCCATCGTCCGTTGTCATCAGATCCACTCTTTTTCTGTAAGATTTTCTCCTTTCTTTTTCATTTCTTTTATTCATCATGGTTTACCCTGTTGAATCTCTTGATAAGTTTCGTTCTGATTTTTCTATTCCCTCCTGGGTTGTTCTGGAAGAGCTTTCTGAGCCTTCTGATTATTTCCGTCTGGCTGAGGGACATTGGTTCCCCAGTCTCTTTATTGCTGAGTGTGGATTTTCTTTTCCACCCAATCCCTTATGTCTGGAATTTTGTCAATACTTTGACGTTGTTCCTGCAAGAATAGCCCCCAATACATGGAGAATAGTTAATGGGGTGCATAGGTTAAATCAAATCCATGGAACTCGCATAGGGATTCCAGAAATCATGTTTTGCTATAGATGGGCAGTTGGTGATAACACCTTTTATTTAAAAACTAGATTTTTGAATAGGGCCTTAGTAGTCAATCTCCCGGATGCTAATAGGGATTATTTTGAGCACGGGGTTGTCATAAAAAATTGGCAACATGCTCCTTTATCTGGAGATGAAGTTTATCAGGGTCCCAGATGCCTTCCCTATGGCAATGGGATAGGTTATTTTTATTTCATTTAATTTATTTTGAAATTATGCTTCTTTTGTGTTTGATAAAATTTGCTACTGATATTTTAATTTTTATTTATTTGCAGTTGATAGCAAAAGAAAGTGTCCAAAGGAAGTAGACGTAAATATAAGGCACTTAAAACTTATCTGGAGTCTGCATCAGAGTGTTGCCGACAAGCACATTATGTCAGCCTCATATCTGCTGCAGTATAAGAGCTACACCACTTCTTTCACTGCTCGTCCGGTGATAAGTGACGCAGAGCCAGTACCAGCTTCCACCGGCTCCTCGCCTGAATCACACATTCCTTTAAGTGAAAGGATGAAGAAGATAAGACCTCCCACCCTTTTTGAGAAAACTGCCTCTGGTGCTGGAGAGGCAAAAAAAAGCAAGATTGATGTCCCAGGGGAGGGGACAAAGAAAAATGATGGACCTTCCTCGGCTGCCCCTGTTGTGAAGGTTGCCGAGAAGCCTCCAGTGGCCCCGAGCAAGGCTTCTGCTCCAGGCGAGGTGATTGTCATATCACCGACCAAGGGATACTCCTTGGTAGAATCAATCCCTGTTACCCCGAGGAAGCTGAAGAAGAGCTCCTCGATCAATTTGGCTGACACCATCACTCAGCCCCCAGCTACTGGAACTGGTGTTCCAACTTTTATTCCCCCGAGCTCTGTCATGAGCTCGGTAAAGTCTTGGATCATTCCCGAGGTCCAAGGTACTGAGGAAAACCTTTCTCGGGACATGGTTACCTCATTGGCTGCTTGCCACCTTGCTTCTGTAAGTCTTCTTACTTTGAACTTTTCATATTTCCCTTATCATTTCTGTTTCTGACTTGCTTTCATTTTCTTTTCACAGTTGACGAGCTGCTTTAATATAATTCTGAAGAAGGATGAAGCAATTAAAACTTCAAGCTCCTCATCTGGTGTGGAGGAAGCTCTGGCGGGCCTGACGAAGTCTTTGGAAGATTCTCGCCAGAAATATGCTACTGACAAGGTAATCTGGGAGAACAAACTTGCCTTCACCGAGCAGGAAAAAGCTCAGGTTGTTGAGGTCTCCAAGGAGTTGGAGAAGAGAATAAAGGACCTTGAGGGGAAAAATAAAGAGCTCGAAGGGAAGCTCAAGAATGCTGAGGAGTTTGAAAATAAACTCAAGGTTGCTGAGGAGGAGTTAAGTCGACTTCAGGAAGTAAGTCGTCAAAAGGAGGAGGCTGAGAGAAAGTTGAAAGCTGCTGATAACCTGCTGTCTGAGAAGCTTTCCTCGGAGAAGTTGAAGAGGAAAATGGCTGTGAAGAAGTCCTTCAGTGCTGGCTGGGACAAGGGGTGGAACAAGGGGTTGGTTGCTATGATGTCACAAGTAGAATATGGCATCCTCAAGTACTTCAGGGATGGATGGGTCGCTGCTCTGCAGGAGATAAAAGTGGATGAAAATTCTGAGCTCCTCCAGCGACACATCCTGGGTCCCCCTCCAACTCCTGAAGAAGAAGAGGAAGACGAAGCTGCCTCCGAAGAGTCTTTTATGGTGATGGGAAATCATCCCCCAGCCATCCAACCTGCCCCCGAGGAACCTCAGCAAATCATTACTTATTTCGAGCAACTGCTGGCGCTCCCCGAGCATCTTTCTGTTCCCTCCGAGCAACCTACTTCCTCGTCCCAGCCTCCCGAGAAGGTTTTAGGAGACAAGGAAAAGGTGTAGAGTTGTTTGGGTTTCTCTTTATATTTTTCTTTTGTCAATTGTAACCATGAATATGTAACCCTGATCCTTGATATAATAAAACTTGAATTTTTGTTCTCGCATACTGTTGTCTCTTCTTCATACTCTGTCTCGATTCTTATTGATTATTGCTTTTCTTCCTCTGTTAGTTTCTGGCCAGGATGGAATTATTATCTGCTCATGATACTGTGCTGCTGAGGCAATGCAATGATTATTTTAAAGCCGGTCACACAGATCTGAGTGCAGCACAAGTCGTCGACATCCTCGGTAAAGATGCTTCTGAACAAGCAGTTGAAGCATACCAATATCTGAAGTGTCTATTTGATCGAGCAGTGGCCAATAATGTGGCTTATTACGACATAATCGAGGATCTCCAAGGCACCCTCGAAGATCTTCAGCAACAATACAAAGAGTCCACTGCCCTGTTGCATAAGGGGTATGAGAAGAAGTACCAGCAACTCAATGCTGACAAGGTGTACGAGAAGCGTTGTGCTCGCTACGAGGTGAGGGAGAGAACTCTGAGGGGCGAAGTCGAGGAGTGCAGGAAGATAGCTGCACTATTAGAGCAAGAAAATAACAACCTGCAGAAAGAGTTGTCTCAGTTGAAGTCTGCAGCTTCCACTTCAAATACCTTGATCCCAGTGAATGATGAGGGATTTTCGTTCTTGGAAGTCGAGAACGCCAACTTGAGGGACGAGTTGGAAACCTTGAAGAGGTCTCGCCCATCTACATCTTCTCATGGTCGAGCAAGAGCTCCTCGGGGGCGAGCAAGAGCAGCTCGGATTCCTGTAGAGGAACAGAGGACTCAGTCTGCCTTAGAGAACTAGGCCTTCCAGTTAATGGCGAAGAACCAGGCGTTGGCTGAAATGTCAAAGAAGATTAGGGACCTGAAAGAGCAGCTTTCCACGCATAAGTCTACCTTGGAGAATAAAGAGATCTTCATCAAAAATATCCACGAGCAGCTGGAAAGACTAACATATTAATTCCACAAACAGCCCAGGGAGTTCTGGATGGCTGGATACAACGAAGCTCTCTATCACTTGGACAATCATATCCAGAATGTCAATAATGAGGGCTACAAGCAAGGCTGGTTGAATGCTTTCGGTGTGCTACAACTCGAGCAGGGTCATTACCTGTGGGACTATCATGATCCTGGGCTGCTCGACCTACCTGTGCCACCATACAAACTGGATATGAGTTGGATCCCTGCTAGGGCCATTCCTCGATGTTTGATTTGCAAATATCTCGGTGACTACAATCTCTATTCAAATGCCTAGGTATCTCGTCCCGAGCACCTCTTAGATCGACCATCCGTGATGAATATCAGGATGTTAAAGGATCTCAACTTCATAAATTCTCCCCTGGCTTTAAATGATCCGCCTGCTGGCGAGGAACCTGTGTCAAAAGCATAGGGGAAAAGACCAGTAGAGTAGGAATTTTGATGTAATAGTTAGTATATATTTTAATATCAATGTAACTTGTTTTTGGATTTAATGAAAGACTTTCATTTCTATTCGCAATCTTAATTGCTATTGTCTTGTAAAACACTTTATATTTGTGCATGTGTATCTGATAAAAAGATAACAATATTGTGTAGTTTGTCGATCAACTTATTGTCGAGTAGTTTGAACTTGTGGTAGTCATTTGGCAAAAATAATATTTTATTTCTCAACCAACTTAGTAATAATTAAAAAGTTACGAGTATAAAAAATGTTGCTTGATCACTTTAAATTTTACTTGTCGACCAACTATAGTTAGTGGGTTTTATCCCGACCAACTCAAGTTGGTAGATTTTTCTCTTAAATGTTTCCGACCAACCAAGGTCGGTAAATTTTCCTTGTCGACCAACTACAGTTGGTGGGTTTCTATCCCCGACCAGCCGTAGTTAGTCTTTTTGAAATAATTTTATCTCCCGACCAACTAAAGTTGGCATTTTCGAGAATATATTTACTTCCTAACCGACATAAGTTGGCATTTTTAGGAATACTTTTATTTCTCGAGAAACATATAGTTTTATTTCCCTTAGGAATACAAATTTTACTTCCCGGAGGAATACAAGTAGCTTTACTTCCTGGAGGAATACATGTAGCTTTACTTCCCGGAGGAATACAGGTAGCTTTACTTCCCGGAGGAATACAGGTAGCTTTACTTCCCGGAGGAATATAGGTAGCTTTACTTCCCGGAGGAATATAGGTTTCTCGACCAACCTTAGTTGGCATTTTCGAGAAAAAATTTGAGTAGCCTGAGCTTTGCCGAGTAGTGTGTAGCACTAGTATTCCCCGAAAAACTTTCAATAAAAAGAAAGAATTCGGCAGAATATCTTCATTTTATTCATCATTGATAATACTTGCGTAGGTGCTCTGCGTTCCATGCGTTCTTAAACTCCTACCCTTCTAAAGTTTCTATTCGGTAAGTTCCTGGTCGAATAACTTCTGTAACTCGGTATGGTCCATTCCAGTTTGCCTCCAGCTTATTGTGCTTTTGAATTACTTTCTTCAGCACATAGTCTCCTTCTTTTAGGTCGCATTTCTTCACTCTCTTGTTGTAGAACAAAGTTGTTCGCTGCTGGTAAGCAGCATTTCTAATGACTGCTTCTTCTCTAACTTCCTCGAGCATGTCTAAATCCAATCTTCTCATTAAGTCGCTGACAGGGGAATTGAAATTCAGTACCCTGTGTGTTGGGAGGCCCAACTCGGCAGGTATAACAGCTTCACTTCCAAACGCTAGCATATATGGAGATTCTCCAGTTGCTACTCGGGGAGTTGTTCGGTAAGCCCACAGTACTGACTGTAACTCATGGATCCAGTTTGCTTTCGCATCGTCCAGTCTTTTCTTCAAACCATTCAGCAGTGTTCTGTTTGTCACTTCAGTTTGTCCATTGCTTTGAGGATGGCCTGGTGCTGAGTGGATCTTCAACACATTTGATTGATGACAATAGGCAGTGAACTCCTCGTTATCAAATTATGTTCTATGGTTTGTGATGAAAGCATGAGGAAGACCATATCGATAAATGATGTTCTTCCAAATAAATTGGTACACCTTCTCGTACGTCATATCGATGAGAGGCTCAACTTCCACCCATTTAGTAAAATAATCCACTGCGACGACGAGGTATTTGAACCTTCCTCTAGTCGTTGGCAGTGGTCCAACCAAATCTATTCCCCACATGGAAAATGGCCAAGGGGAAGTGATGGGTGTCAACAATGCTTGTGGAGTTCTTCGGATGGAGGAAAAGCGCTAGCACTTGTCACATTTCTTGGCATAGGATACACAATCAGCCCTCATCGTCGGCCAGTAATATCCCTGCATCATCATCCTTTGCAAAAGCGTCTGACCTGCTACATGGGCTCCACATGACCTTTCATGGATCTCTTTAATCAATTCTTTCACCTCGGAGGGATGTACACATCTCTGCAAACCTTCCATAATTCCTCGTCTATATAAAATACCGTTAGTTAATACATACCGAGCAGCTTTAAACTTTAATTTCTTGGCTGGGAGTTTGTCAATTGGTAATTCTCCCTCCTCAATATATGCCCTGATGGGATCCATCCAAGATGGTCCTAAATCAAGGGTGATAAAGTTCATCGCTAAATCTTCATCTATACTCCGACCAGCCAAAACTTCAATTGGGATTGTTCTTCGTAGCTCGGTACGAGTAGCTGATGCTAATCGAGCTAAGGCATCTGCTCTTGCATTCTCCATTCTTGGTATTCTGACGAGCTGAATAACAGCAAATTCTAATACCAACTCCATCACCTTTGCATGGTATTTGATCATTAATTCTCCTTTGTCTGCATATATTCCCAACATTTGATTTACGATTAATTAAGAATCACTGAAGACAATTATCTGTTACGCCTCCATAATTTTTGCCAAATTAAGACCTGCAATCATAGCCTCATACTCAGCCTCATTATTGGAAGCTTTGAATTGGAAACGTAGGGCGTATTCCATGTCGACCTCGTCCGGAGTGCTTAAAACTACTCCTTCCCCACTGCCTGTTGTACAAGATGAGCCATCTACATATAGCCTCCATATAGGTAACTCGTATTCAAACTTCTGATCTGACAGAGTTCCTTGGTGAAATATTTGTTGCTTCCTTTCATCTTCCCCTGATACTTCTCGCTCTTCGTCGATCATCTTTTCTTTCCCTTTTACCAATCGGAGTTGGTTTGAGCTCGAGTTTGATGATCCTGTAACATCCACTTGCCCTTTTACCAACCGGAGTTGGTCTGAGCTTGTGTTTGATGATCCTGTAACATCCACAGGTTGATTAGCGAGCAACTTTTGCTCCTCAGGGGTATCAGGATAGGTGAACTCTGCTATGAAATCTGCTACAGCCTACCCTTTTAGCGATGATCTGGGTTCATAAACTATATCACATTCACCGAGCTCTATTGCCCAGTACATCAATCTCCCTGATTTTTTTGGTTTATGAAGGGCTTGCCTCAATGGAATATCAGTATATACGACTATAGTATGAGCCTGGAAGTGTGGCCTTATTCTCCTACTCGCCTCAATCAGCGCCAGTGCTAACTTTTCCAGCCTTGGATATCTGATCTCTGCTCCTCGAAAGGCCTTACTTGTGTAATAGATTGGTTTTTGTACTCCATTCTCCACTCTCATCAATGCCGAGCTAACTTCATTCTCCGATACTGCTAGGTACAAGTACAATTTTTCTCCCATCACCGGCCTGAACAACAGTGGAGGTGCTCCCAAGTATTTCTTCAAGTCTTGAAAAGCATTCTCACATTCATTATTCCACTCAAAAGTCTTTCGGAGTGTCTTGAAGAATGGGAGACATCGATCAGTTGCTCCTGATACAAATCTATTGAGTGCTGCTACTCGTCCTGTAAGACTTTGTACCTTTTTCTTCGTCGTTGGAGATCGCAGCCCTAATAGAGCTTTGATCTTTTCAGGATTCACCTCAATGCCTCGTTGGTTGACAATGTATCCGAGAAACATGCCTTCTCGTACTCCAAATATGCACTTCGTCGGGTTCAGCTTCATTTGGTATTTATCTAGTTGATCAAAAGTCTGACTTAAGTCAAGTAGATGATCAACAGCTTTTTTGCTCTTCGTTAGCATATCGTCAACATAGACTTCCATATTGCAACTGATTTGTTCAGCAAAGACTTTGTTCATCAGCCTCTGATATGTCGCACCTACATTTTTCAAACCAAAAGGCATAACATTATAACAATAAGTTCCCCTAGGGGTAATGAAAGTAGTACTCTCCCTATCTTCAAGTTTCATTTTAATCTGATTGTAGCCAGATTAAGCATCCATGAAGCTTAGCAGCTCGTGTCCCGAGGTAGCATCGACTAGTTGATCAATTCGGGGCAGTGGAAAGTGATCCTTTGGGCATGCTTTGTTGAGGTCGGTGAAGTCTACACACATCCTCCATTTGTTGTTCTTCTTTTTCACCATCACTACATTGGCTAACCAGTCTGGATATTTAACATCTTCAATAAAACAAGCCTTTTGGAGCTTCTCGACTTCCTCCCGTATAGCTTGATTCTTCTCGGGGCTGAATACTCTTCTTCTCTGCTTCACAGGCTTGATCTCCTTATTCATATTGAGTTCGTGACATAAGAAATTTGGGTCTATCCCAGGCATATCCTCATGACTCCACGCAAAAGTTTATTTTCTGCTTCTTAGGAAAGTTATCAATTCCTGTTTTAGTGAGGCTTCCAACGATGAACCTACTTGAGTAATTCACTCAGGTGCTCGTCGTCCAGAATGATGTTTTCAGTAGCTTCCACCACTTGACCCTTCATGAGTTGCGACTCATCTCTAGGATCCAATGTTTCAATTTCGGCACCTTCATCCACTTGATAGGTAGTAGTCTTTTTCCTTGATTCCTCCATTTCTTCTTGCTCGGCGGATGAATAATAGCATTCCCGAGCTACTTTCTGATCACCTTTAACAACTCCTACTCCAAAATTTGTTAGAAATTTCAGGCATTGATGCACCGTAGATAGTACAACCTCGAACTTCTTCAATCCTACTCTTCCCATGATGATATTGTATGATGACTGAACATTCTTATCCATCACGAAGAAGCGTATTCTTTCTGTTCGACAAGAAGGCCACGTACCAATGAATATATCCAACTTAATTGTCCTAAGTGGAAAAACTTTCTCGCCGGCAAAACCGAGGAGGGGTCTATGATAAGGCTCCAGTTGAGATAGTTTTAGATTTAAACTATCAAAGCACGAGTAGAACATGATGTCTGTCGAGCTACCATTATCGACCAATACTCTTGAAATTATAACCTCCTTCATTCTTATCTTGATCACCAGTGGGTCATCATGAGGATATAGAACACCTGCAAGGTCATTCTTTGAGAAAACAATGACTAATTTCTCTTTATTCACCTTTCTCGGGCGATCCTCCTCAGCTAGATTTATTCGTTAAATGTACGAGCAAGCTTGAGCCTCACAGAGGTAAGCTTTTCTCTCGGCAGTAAGGTCTCCTCCTCCTGCATCTCCACATGTTATAACATTACAGTCAAATGACCCAAAGCGTATTGAAAATACCTCACGTTCTGGATGCCTTGATCTCTTGGGAAGATCGGGATCGTCTTCGGGATCAACTTCATGGTTTCTTTTCTTGTTCCCCTCTGCTCGACGAGGAGATCTAGACCTCTCTCTAGTTCGGTCATTGTTCCTTCTTTCGTTTCCACGATCAACATACTTTGATAGCTTTCCTCGTCTGATGAGTGTTTCAATCTCATTATGACAAGCTATGCAATTTTTGGTCATATGGCCATGATCTTTATGAAACTCGCAATACTTTGCCTTATTCCTCTTGTCAGGGTTTGCCTTCATTTTCTCTGGCCAGTTTAGTTCCTCGTTGTTCTTGATTTCCTCTAGAACATGGTTGATATCCTTCTTCAAAGGAGTATAATTATCATATTTCTTCATCACATCCCATACTGACCTATTTTTTGAATGTTTGTCATTACCATTGTTCTTATGCTCTTTCTTCTTAGCTTTATCACCTTCCACCTTGGTTTCTTTAGCATCCATGTTCTTCTTCGCAGCCATAGCCTCCTCGGTATTCATAATCTTGGACGCTTTTCCCATCAGCTCTGACATGGTTCTAGGTGGATCTTTAGCCAAAGTGTAGTACAACTTGTTGGGCAGTAGTCCACTCATCAAAGCGGTAATCGTTGTCTTCTCCTCATAATCAATGACTTCAAGTTTCTCGTTATTAAAACGAGTTATATAATCTCTAGTACTCTCACCAGTTTTTTGTCTAACACTTAACAAATGTGCTACTCATTTAACTGGCTTTGCCCCAAAACAGAAATTCCCAATAAATAACTCGGCCAGTTGAAGAAAAGTTGAAATCTTACCCCGAGGAAGATTATTATACCATATTTGAGCAGATCCGGTAAGAGTTCTCGAGAATGCCCTGCATCTCATCTCATCTGGAACAGCATAGATGTCGGCTGCAGCCTAGTATTGTTCTATATGAAGGACAGGGTCAGTCTTTCCATCATATTTGGGGGTCACAACAGGTGCTTTGAACTTTGATGGTGTTGGAAAATCTACAATGGACTGGACAAAAGGTGTTCCTCGAACAAAGGTTCGTTGTAGGGGGTTCTTAGCTTTAACCATTTCCCCCAATCTATCCTCCAGCCTTTGAATAGAGCCTTTCCATGCATCCTTTCCTTCCTCGGGCCTATTGGTCCGAGCAACTGATCGCGTTGATGTGGCTTCCTGGCATCTCTCTTGACGAGAAGCTGGTCGCGACTGGGCAAATCCTTCCCTTAAATCTGATGGTCGTCGAAAACTCCTCGATGGGGATCTAGGGGGACTTTTGCTCCTCCTAGGACCTAATCGATCGAAAGGTGATACTCTGCTTAATCTTTCTAGCGCACTGGTCCTTTCTGGGGAGAGAGTGATACGTTGTTCAGTATCTGTGGCTCGCACTGACGAAGTTCGTCCAGGTTGATAAGAAAAATCTGCAGACTCCTCATTGCGATATGAATTGGTACGCCTAGTACGCGGAGAAGATGCACGGGTATATCTTTGAATACTTCGTGGTCTTGAATGGGTTGGTGCACCGCCATGGAGGGTTTGTATGAGTTGACGCATAGTTTCTTGCATGACGGTCTGGCCCTGAGCCAGATTTGTCATTATTCCAGCTAGATCTGGAATATTTGGTGGAGCATATGGATTTGGAGGGCTTCCAGCGTTTCGATTGCTAGATTCTGGAATATCAGCCATTTGTGATGGATTATTTTTTATAGAAAACGATATTACCAGTCGTTCCCACAGACGGCGCCAATCTGTTGATGTAAAAAATTAGATCATATCTAATTATTCAATCACAAATAAATAAATGAGACAAAGAATTTTTAAAGTGGTTCAGCCTTATAAGAATGGCCTACGTCCACTGTTATGGTATTGCTGATTGTATGAGAATTCTCGATTACAAGTTGTCTCAAGAAATTCCGATCCTTTTCTAATGAGGATTGTACAATGTATTTATAGCCCTGGGGCTGTAATGTGAAAGGGTAATACATTAAATGATGTACATATGAAAGGGAGATACATTCAATGCTCCTTAAGCGTATGCGTCTGAATGATAAGCATTTAATGAACAGTCAAACTGTTGGTTATCCAGCTATTAATGCTTTGTTCGAGGTGCAGCTCGGACCGCCTGAGTTGCTCGGACCGCCTAAGCTTCTCAGTGCTCAAGAGTTCCTCGGAGAATTCTCGTTCCTCGGAGCGTATGAGTTCCTCGGGGAAACAGTGTACCTCGTTGTAGTATGGTTCCTCGGAGCGTGTGAGTTCCTCGGAAGTGTTTGTTGTTGCCACGTAGACTGCCACGTGTCTTCACTTTATTGATCCATGTCAGCAGACTAAATTTGGTATCAACATAATTATTTAAAAATATTAATCAATTAGATCATCTTTTATAATACTAAGAACCAATTTCGCTAAAAGGCAAATAATTAATCATTTTATTATTTAATAACTTATGATTAAATTATATATTATACATTACTACAATCAGAATTTGGAGGGCCCTTTAATAAATAATCACTCATCATTTTTAAGGTAAAAATGCACATAACCCCCTTAATTGTCTTGAATTTATGGGTCACCCTAAAAAATACCCAATGAGCACAACCCATTAACTATCAATTGTTGCAATTAAACCCCAAAATTGGGTTCCCTTCATTTTTAAGGGTAAATGAAAAGAATACCCTTAAAAAACAAAAATAAAAGAAATAAAATAAAAAACTATGAAAACTCAAAACTAAAAGCAAAAAAAAAACTATACCCCCCCCCCTCTCTCTCTCTCACAGTCACCATTTTCAAACCGAATTAAAAAAAAAAACGAACTCCACCTCCATCATCATACCCACCCCCACCTCCACTATAATGACCCCAAAACTATTAAATTTCGTGGCTACATGGGAAGCCAAGACCATAGGTGAAGTTCCGCTGTAAAGGTCATGGCCTAGGAGAAGAATCACAGACAGTAAGAAAGGTCAATTAGAGACTATTGACCACAGATTTTAAGTAAGGCCACGACTTTGGACTTATAGGCCGTGAAGTTTATTGATATAGACTTTCAAATGCTCAGCACATTGCAGCAACCCTCATTTTGTCACGTAAAGATTGGCCATACATAGTACACTGAAGATGGGGCTTGTTATATAATCTATATCATTATCAAACCACATTTGAATTTACAACTGGATTTAAATTAATAATCAAGACAATAATAAATCCGACATCCACATAATATAAATGAAAATCCAACATAAACATAAATGTCTCAATGGCTGAATGAAAATGGACTTCGGGCTTATGCCCACACAATAATCCCAAAAATAATTAAACTGAAATATAGAAACACCCTAGTCTAAAATCAATGATATGAAATTCGATGCCCAAGGTGAGATTGCTAGGCTGATCTCTCGATAGTCCTGTTATCCATGTCTAGGAGCACCTGTAGAGAAAAATATTTAAAATTTTGGGTTAGCGCCATAGAGTGTGCAAGAATTAACTTATTAAATTTATTGTGAAAAAGTATAGTTAATTCAAAGTGAACATCTCCTATCGTCACTCACATACACTAAAAATTTCACCCCTCATCTAAGAGCAATACTAAACATACAACCATCCATGTCCAAAAATAGGTAGCGTATAAATGTGTCAAAATAATTATAAGGATGCATCTAACATTATAAGGACAAATTTTCAAATAGAGTCAATTTGTATGTATTGGCATTATTCTGGACAAAATTCACTTTGAGTCATAGGATAGATTTTACTTGTCACGATTCCCATTAAGCCTTTGACGTTGTGTCGAAGACGTAGCGGCTAAGATTCAAAGATAAATCATATCAAGTTTTGGTGCACGTTTCATTTTTTCACATTGTTTTTCAAGATTCTCTCAAGTGTGGATGCATAATGGTTTCTGGATACTCGGTAAATTTTTCTAAGGATGTTATTTTATTTAAATCTGATCTTGAAATGTTTTTAAAATGATTTTTTTGAGTTATCTTGTGTTTAGAGTGGTATGGAATTTTTCTTATTGCTTACATGCTCCAAATGACTTTAACAGTCATTCAAACGACATTGTGGAGTCGTTCAAATGATGTGGTCTTCTCCTTCTAACGAGATGGTCATTTCCTTCAAAAGACACACATTTTCGTTAGAACGACGCGTCGACTCAAAGTTTTTATTTAAGACGTCTTTTGCTCAGAAAAATGAGAGTGCAGAATATATAAAACTGAACAAAACCTATACATTTTCTGCAATTATTTACCAAAAGTTTTCGAAGCATAAAACGTCCTTTGTATTTACAAGATCCGAGTTTACATAACCATATGTCATAGAGCTATTGTGTTTTCACCATTGTTTCATTCTTTATTATTTGAAGAACTGGTTTTGTGCTGTGGACTACGTACTTGCTGATTAACGGTTTCTGAGGCTGTATCGGTGGATACCGAGGTATGCGTGGGCTCGTGTGTTGTGTACCTGGCATGGGTGGATTCCCACATTGCACTGTGGAGGAGAGATTGAAGAGAAGAAGAGGCGTAAAGACTTGTGGGGATCGAGTCATTGATTAAGACTGTAATTCTTCCTTTGTAATTATCATATCATAGTGATTGTCTGGCCTATGTCGTCTGAGGTTTTTTCCCTTAGTGGTTTCCTCGTACATCGGCGTGTTTTGTGATCATTCTTTACTTTGTCTTTCTTAATCTCACTAAATGTATGCTTAGGATTAAGAAGATAAAATTGGCTTAATTGAAAATTGGTTCAAAAATTGGTGCTTAATTAAATTGAAAAAAGTTTTGAAAAATTATTTTCACATGAAGGACACACACATTGAGGGACCCCGTCTTTACAAATTGGTATTAGAGCTAGAAACACTATTTTATTGTGTGAGTGATCCTATGTGTATTTAAGTATGAATTTCGATATGTATGATGATTTCAGAACACTTATTTTGATTGGTCAAATTGTGCTTATTGGAAGATGCGTATGAAGTGTGCAATTAAGGATATAAATGCACGTGTTTGGTTAGTGGTAGAAAAAGGGTGGACACCACCAGTCACAAGAGAGGGTGAGGCCACACATTTAAAACCTGTTGAGTCATAAACCGATGCCGAACACAGACTTGCACAATACAATTCCAAATGTTTAAATGTTATCTCCTCATTTGTTACCCTGAAAGAGTATAATGGTATCATGATGCGTGAAACATCTAAAGAGGCGTAGAATGTCCTTGCACTTACTCACAAGGGGAACTATCACTATTAGGGCGTCTAAACTCCAAAACCTCACCAACCAATTTAATATGATTAAGATGTTAGAGAGTGCGACGTTTGATTAGTTTTATGCTAAGTTGTCTCATATTGTCAACTCGTCATTTAACCTGGGAGAGAAAATACACGACAAGCGAGTCATAAAGACAAAATTAAGGTCATTTCCTGCTAGATTTGATCCAAAGGTGACCGTTTTAAAATCTTTGGGTTTACTTGACTCAACGAAGCTAGAAGAGCTTGTAGGTGATCTACACACTTGTGAGCTTGACATGTTTACCTCCAAGAAAGTGCCGAAGAAAGAAAAGGGCATTGCTTTGAAATCCTGGAAGTAGGAAATAAAAGTTTTGATGGATGATGAATTCAACACTGATTTTGAAGATGTAGCCTTATTGGTAAAGAAGTTCAAAAAGTTTCTTAAGTTCCAAAAACAATCAAAAGATGCCAAAAGACTTAAGAAATTCAAGAACTAGGCCGATCACGTCCGTAAAAACTGAAGTGAGAATAAAAGGGATGAGTCAGATATGTATTTTGGCTATGAGGGTTTTGGCCATAGGGTAGCGGAGTGTCCCACTAGACTCAATAAGGAGGGAAAGAAATCGATTGCATAAATATCATAAGAAGAGATATAGTCTTAGAGGACGAGGACCATGCATTCCTTAAGGTCTTCCCTTATAAGGGAATTATGAGATTTTGGAATAGAGGAAAGATGAGTCTGTGGTATGTGGAAACATTTAAGATACTTAAAATAATTCGAAACACTTCTTATAGGCTTGCCATTTCCCTAAACTTTTCTCATGTGCCAAATGTATTCCATATTTCAATGATAAGGAACTTTGTTAGAGATCGGGACCATATTATTAACCATGAGCCCATTGAGATCCGTAGAGAGTTAACCTATGATGAGACTAGTTGAAATTTTAAAGAGAAAAGAAATGCAGTTGAGGACAAAGATAATATCTCTGATCAAAATACTTTAGAGACATCAGGCTGTCGAAGAGGTTACTTGGGAACTAGAGTTAGCCATTCGAGAAATAACCCATATTTAATCCAATGTATCTACTAATATATTACTTCAGATTTATTAAATTTCAAGAATGTAATTTCCTAATTTGCGGAGGTTTTATTGACCCTAAAACTATTAGAGGCCATGAATATATGAGAAGACATGACCACAAGTGAAGTTTTGTTATAAAGGTCACGACCTACGAGAAAGTTTGAGGAGAATAAGAAATGTCAGTTGGAGACTTTAGACCATGGATTTTAAGTAATTTTATGGGACTAGAATAATGTAAAATTATTTTAACCTTCAAGCACTTTTAGAATCAATTTTTATCTCTATGTTTTTTGATTTCTAGTGTGTGGACAATGATGGTGGAGTGGTGGTTGAATATGGGGAAAGGTGATATGAGGGGAGGTGTGAAAGAATGTTGGGAAAATGATGTATGCTAATTTCGAAATAGTTGTCGCACTAAAATTGTGGTCATGTACAAATGAGGTAATGGTTTCCTTAAATAGAAATCAAATTCTAAAAAGAAAAATGACCATTCTTCCCTTAGGTACCTACTGATCAACATGGTCTCATGCCCGCTTGTTGACATTTGGGCCTGACTTGCATGCTAAGAAGTTCGTACCGACCTATAGCAGGCAGAAATTAGTTTTTGGCCATCACTTTTGAACTATAACACTACATTAAATCTGTCGAATTGTCACGATCATTGACCTTGACAAGTTGGACTTGTCAAGGTCAATGACCGTGATGATTCTGGGCGAGATAACGTTTTTTGTCACGGACTTGTCACGGTCAAAGACCGTGACAAGTTCGTTAGAATTGTCACGGTCGTGTCACGGGCCTTGACTGCGATAAGTTTTGTCACGGTCAAGAACCGTGACAATATTAAAAAAATTTCACGATCATTGACCGTGGCAAGTCCGTGAAAACAATCCTTTGTCACGGACTTATCACGATCAATGACCGTGACAATTCTGGTCAAAATTGGAAAAAAAAACTGCTGGGCAGTATAGCCACTGCCACTGCCCAGCAGTATATTTGTACCTATTATAGCAACGTTGTACCTGTTCAAACATTATATATCCAAATAAAATAGAGATAGTGCAAATAAAATAGACAATATGCATCACGATATAATCCAAATATAATTCAAATGTACCAACTTAAAAACAATACAATTCAATTAAAATAATGTCACTACATGTCTTGGGTAAGGTTAAATCCGAGGAGGTGAGTAGGCCACACGATATACGAATTGACACACCCACTGATATACATCGTGCCGCATTGTTTGCGCAACCACAATGGGGAGTTCTCCTTCCCGGGTATCACATGCGTGACGAGCACCTTGGACTTGATGTCTTAAAGCTCACGTCCATGAACTAGTCCACCCTGGACGATATTCGGGTCCCTCAACCCCCGCCCTATCCACTGGCCATCAAATATATCCAGTATTAACACCCTCGATCAACCAAGTGTCAACATCGATCGGTCGAAGGGAGCCATATAGGGAAGTGGATCATTAAAGTCCACACGTGTCGGTGATGAAACAACGAGGTCCACATCCTCGTCCTCCTGCACCTCGTCCTCCCGCACCTCCTCCCCCACCACCTTCTCCTTACCTTTACCCTTGAATTTTCCGCCTCCCAACGAACACTTCATGAATGAGAACATATCTTGGACCGTCGCCTCCAAACGGGACAGCTTCGCATCATGCGAGTCCACCGTTTAAGCCAACCCGATGTCGCTCGCCTCTAATCCGATGATCCTAGATTTGGCCACCCGTGAGCTCACCCCCTTTTCCTCCCCTTGAAATCAGAGCCAAGCACTTGGCTGAGTGCGTCTGTGGACAAAGATGCCTTGTCGGCATCAGACTGCGACTCATGCACTTCCTTAAGCTTTGCCTGAAACGACAAAAAGCACATGATTAGTAAAATAAGTAAATTAAAAAATTATAACATAATTAACAACAAGTAAACTGTCAGATTACTTACAATCTTAGCCGCGACGCTCGGGGACACCTCCTTGTCCTTCCCCTTCTTCGTCCGAAGATCCACATAAGTATCGAGCCTATGTGCCCTACCCCCGGGGCCACTCCCTGTCCCCTGAAATAAAATAAAGTAAAATTAGTATTGGCCCCGCAAAGTAAAATAATGCCGAATAATATATTTTTGTAGTTATAGAAAAATTAAATCTTACCATCATCCTATGCTCCACCTCGGTGTAAGACGTCCGGTCTGAGTAGTGAACGTTTGTCTTTTTTGCCCGATTTTCCCTCCCCGATTGACGAGATGCCAATTGTCGCTCCCCGATCTCATTATCAACGAACTTTTACCATTGTGCCAATGAGATTGGCTCCTTCGATGGTACGGATTCACGCCTTTGGATAATGGACTCTCGTGTCTTCCTAAAGTACCAGGTCCACATATTTTTCTTCCACGTCTTGTGTTCCTCCCTCAACTGCTCCAAGACGGAATCGCGTAGCTTTGGATCCAAGCTAAATTTTTCCTGTCCAACAAATACAATGTTAGTTGCAAATAAATATAAATATAAATATAAATATAAAATGAAATTGAAATCGAAATTGAAATATTCATATGAATATAAATATAAATATAAATACATTACCTGTAGTGTCACCCAAACAGCTAACTTGAGCTCATATGGCACCTCCTTCCAACTAATGTACCCCGAGCCGATGATCGTCTTTACCAGCTCAAGGGATCTCATTAATAGCCCCGACTTGTTCTCGATGCTCATCCCCAATTTGCCATATTTGTGGAGCCTAGGGGCCGAGGAGCCCTCGCCGCCTCCGTTACCACCGAGCCCAGACGACATCATCATAACAAGCATCATCATCCTCACCTTAATACCTGAAGGAGACATTTGTTGTAAAAAAATATTATTAGTACATATCAAAATGAATTAAAGAAGATGTGCAAATATATACAATTACTATAAATAAAAATGAACTGTTACTGTCAAACACCTCAATTTTGAATTCCAAAACAACAGTATCTAGCTCATAATATGTACAATTACTAAAAATCCGAAACATCCCCACCCCTACCCCTACTGCCCACACACACGCACACTACACAAGAGTGAAAATGATAAAGTACAAATCAATTAAAAGAATTAAAAATGGATGTTTCGGTACAACTTGGAATATTTATTACAAATTGAAAAATTATTTAAAATTTGGGTTATCATAAAAAATGGATTGATATTCGGTAGGAGAAGCTAAGTCATCCACACTACTATTTAGACGTTTTAGCGCGTATTGGACAATTGACTACGGCTCGTTGTTGATATACTCCGAGTAAAACACTTGGTTAACCTTTTGAAATGCACAAACAAATGGCTCATCGCTCACATGGTCGTTGATCTTGAACTTTGACAAGTCAATCATGATCAAATTGGTGATAGGATCAACTTTACAAGCATTTTTATCCTCAACTCTTACCCAGTTACAGTAAAATACAACCTCTTTGAAGCTTTTATAATTCAATTCAAATATATTTCGGATTACGCCATAGTAAGTTATTTCATCTTCAACTAGGTTTTTATCTTTTGCGCTCGCTCGAAAGAAAGTAAGAACCTTGTATGAAATGCCCGAGTTCTGTACATTTGTACTTTCCTCGTACACTTTAGCACCGAAAATGTAACCGTTCAATCGATACTTTTTGTATTCTTGTTCTATGAACAAGGGTCCAGTGGCTAGACGAGCAAGCCTTGATGTCGCATCACCCGTCTTTAAGAGCTGAGAATATAGATAAATTAATTATATTAGTTGTAAAATTTGAGTGTAATTGTAACACCCCGTAATTTTGAGGATTTAATATTTAATTATCTTTGGGAGTGATAAAAATATTTAAATTGGAGAAACTTAAATTCATGAGTTGGAGAATTTATTTGAGTGAGCCGAATTAATTATAATTGGCGATTTTTAAGTTTAATGGTTAAAAATCTCGTGTGTCACATTTTGAGGTCGGAATTTGGAAATTTTGAAAATCATGTCGGATGGTAATTTTGAGTGCGCGGTTGCGTCCGGATGGGTCGAGATAGTAAAAAAAGAGTACCCGTGGGTAGTAATTGGGTCTCGGGGTATTTTTGGGCATAGTCGGGCCCACACGGGGCGAGTTGGGCCTTTTTAATTAGGCCCACATGGCCTTAAACGGGATTTGGATGTTTTAACCTAATTGAGGATTAGGGAATAGCGGCCAACATAACTCTAAACCTAGGGTTTGAGAGGGGATTTGGGGGAAAGCAAATAAAGAGAAAATTGGAGGTTATTCGAGTCAAATTAAGGGACATCAACAACGGATCAGACACTACGAATAATTTCAGGCAAGTGGTTAACTGTTGTGATTTCTAAATTGTGATCATCAATTCATATCATAGTGATGTGTATATGAAAATTTCGTTTTTAGTGTGTGATCAAAATTCAAATTGGGCTTTTGGAAATTAATATATATTAATGGGATTAAGGGTGAGATTTATTGTGTTTATGATTCTAGGATGTAGAGGAATAAATCGTATGTTAAAATCAGTGAGAACAAATGGTTAATTGCTGATAAGATGAATGAAATTCGTATTGGGGATTTGAAACCCGAATAATACCCAAATCGGAAAAAACGTTGGAATAAATGGTTATTGACAATGAATTAAGGTCTGTGGGATGTTTAGACCCTTTTCTTAGACGGAGGATATGTTGTTTGTATTTGGGTAAAGGCTTAAATAGAGAATAAAAGCTTAAATTTTCGTCCATGGCTGACAGCAGATGGAGAGAACGAATACTGGAATGATCGATCGATCGACCCAGGGGGCTCGATCGATCGAAGGTGCAGAAATCTGGGCAGTTCGCCTAGTTTATTATATAAGGGAAATTTATTAAAAAGTGAGTTTCATACATTAATAAGTGATAAATAATTATGAAACAAATATTCCTATCAATTATGGGAGAAAGTAATTGGGACTAGGAATAATTTATGTGGGGCATTTTATGGATGGATTTGAGAAATCTTATTCCAAAATAGTGAGATACGGATCAAGTGAGCGAGTCAGGGCATATTGGTCAAGCGACCCCAAGGTACTGAATTAGGTTTGGAGATAAACTAATTAATTTAGAGTCGGGTTATAGACTCAGGAAAATATTTAATTTCGGGCCAAGTGACTGAGTCCGGGTATGTTGGTAATTATAGGTAAATATAATTGGGGAATTTATGGAAACAAATGTGTGACACATTGTAGGCGAATATGTGGGTATGAAATTTTGAGATGTAAGATGGACCAAGTGAGTGAGTCCGGGTATATTGGTTAAGTGATACCAAAATATTAAATTAATTATTGAGTGAGTAATTAATTTGGAGTCGGAACATAGACTCGGGAAATATTAAGTTACGGGCCAAGTAAGTGAGTCCGGGGATAATGGTTGGGAGACACCAAGTTATTAAATTAATTGATGTATAATTAATTAGTTTAGGGTCAGGTTGTAGACCCGAAATTTGGTATAAATTAATTAATGAGTAAATTAATTAATTAGGAGTCGGACCACAGACTCAGTTTGGTATGAATTAATTAAGGTGTAAATTAATTTAATAAGAGTCGGATTATAGACTTGGGTAGAATTAAATTAATAGGGGTGATAATTAATTTAATTGGAGTCGGATTGTAGACTCGGGTAGAATTAAATTAATAGGTGTGATAATTAATTTAATTAGAGTCGGATTGTAGACTCGTGAGAGTATTAAACTAATATGTATGTTAATTAATTTAATTAGAGTCGGACGATAGACTCGGGGAGGTATTAAATTAATATGTGTGTTAATTAATTTAATTAGAGTCGGACGATAGACTCGGGGAGGTATTAAATTAATATGGGTGTTAACTAATTTAATTAGAGTCGGATAATAGACTCGGGGATGTATTAAATTAATGGGGGTGTTAATTAATTTAATTAGAGTCGGACCATAGACTCGGGGAAAGTATTATATTAATTAAGGTGTGAATTAAATATATTAGAGTCGGACCATAGACTCGGGATAATGATAATTTTATTAGTGAGAAAATTAATTAAGTTGAGTCGGGCCACAGACTCTGAAAATTACAGGCAGTGTACGGGATTTTGGGTACGCGGTAAAGCCGGGTTTATATTATATATATATATGGTGTAGTGATAGTATATATATACGTGTATATATTGTGTGTGATATTAAATATCAGTGATTAGATATATATTCAATTTATATACTCTAATGCTATCAAGGGAGGTTGCGCGATGTGGATGAATCCCCTAGCTTGAGGAGTAGGGCGAGTATATCCCCAGGTCATAGCGTCCGGTATATATGGGTGAGGGATTTATCTCACTTTCAGGGAAGGAATATGACTGCCTCCTCTACGTTTATATTTTGGGCCAAGTTGGTGAGTGATTCCAACTTGGGGAGCTAGGTTTTGTGAGCACACCTAGTGAGATAACATTTTAGAGGGAATCATCCGGGGAGGGTATACTCGAAGGGATGGATATACGTATGTTATGTGTTGGATATACGTATGTTATGTGTTTGGAAATTGTGGTAAAGGTACGCATATAATGGTAGTAAATATTATATACGGGTAATAATATAGTGTGTGATGTATTTACTTTATATAACTTGTGACACGGTTATATGCTACTATTTAAGGAGAATTAATTAAGTTAATTATGAGGTAACTTATAATTCAAGAATTCATTATACTCGGGTTAGAGTAGTATGGTAAGGGAAGATTATACCAGGACTAGTTGGGCGGGGTAGTACAACTAGGTGGGGTTAAGGTAACCGGTAGGTATGCACAATAGTTGAGGGGTGAGAATGTCCACAAAGGAGTGCGACACTAACTTAAATATGAAGCGCATTCATGAATTTTAAATTACTGCAGTTAATTCACTTCCTAAATATTTTCAAAATGTTTTGGGTTCTAACCATTGCTATAAAACTATTTTCAAAACCTTTTAAGTGTCCAGCCACAGGGACGCCATGGTTGATATTCTATTTCAGGAACACGGAGCTGCGGAATATGTGAATGCTAGCAGGAGTTTGGATTAGACGCATCATTCATTCATTCCTTCCTAGAGTTGGAATCTTGTATCAGTTTCAGTTTTATTTAGGGCATGTCGCCCAGACTTTTAGTTCAGTTTTCAAACTTATTTTATTCCGATGTTGGATATTTGTATTGGATTATTTCTTTGATGTCCGTTGATTTTTCGGCAAGTTGTGTAATTAATGATTCAGTTTATTTTCATTCAGTAGTGTGAATGGTTTATATTTATTTCCGCATGTACTGTTTTGTTAATTAAAAAGTTAAAAATTGGCACCAGCTTTTGGAATACTAGTTGGTTAGTAAGTTTTAAAAAGTTTTCGACAGTGATGCTAAGGATGATCCAACTGGGATTCCTGTTTTAATTTGGTATAGGACTGATCACCCGGTATTTTATTAGGCAGGGTGTCACAGTAATGTAATGTTATATAACGACCATTTTCATTATAATTACCTCTTGTGTCAACCACAACCTAAATTCGTTGTCTGATTGTACCACTATTTTTCGTCTTTTATTGTTCTCACAAGATTCATATTTTCTTCATATTACAAAATTAATCATGTATAAAATAATCTAAAATAATGTTAAACATTATAATAATCGAAACTTACTTTTTCCGTTCTTCGACATCTTCATGTGTGTCAAATTGATAACGAGCTACTTGTTCATGTTGCAGACTCGTTAATTCCACTCGTTTTCCCATCACATGACCACCATCATCGACAAACTCATCAGTGTCATCAACGCTAGTCGAGTCAGGCATATATTCCCGAGTATATATTGATGACTCCACGGTGATGTATTCCTCTGCAATTGATGCAGCAATATATCGCGTATTCTTGATGTAATCTTTAAAAACTTTCATCAATCTTTCAAACGGATACATCCACCGATATCTATTTAGACCACAAAGAAGTGCCTCATCGCATAGGTGTACCAACAAGTGAACACTTATGTCAAAGAATACTGGGGGAAAGTACTTCTCCAACACACAAATCGCTTTGGTCACCGCCAATTTTGCGGCCACTATGTGTTCTCGATTAACTACCTTCTCACACAAGAGTGAGAAGGTAATACTAATTTGCATAATAACCCTCCGCAAATCCTTGTGCTTGGAGAAACAGTGCTTAAACAATAGAGGAACCAATTGCATGATCACATGCCAATCTTGGGACTTACACTTATGTAAATCATAAGTAGCATAATTCACAATCCTTTGCAAGTTGGACGAAAAAGTAGATGGGCTCTTCAAATTATATATTGTGTCTAAAAGCACCTTCCCTTCCCCACTCATCAAAGTAAATGCACCAGGGGGAATTATTATCCTTCCCCTACTATCTTCTTTCAACCATAGTTGTGGCTTAAGTTTCAACGATTTAAGGTCTTTTCGTGCATTTTGTCCATCCTTCGAATGACTCCCCCCAAGGCAAGTGCCCACAATATGTTCAGTTAAGTTCTTCTCTGCATGCATCACATCCAATACATGGTGCACCGGGTTGTTCTTCTAATAAGGCAAGTCAAATAAAATTGACCTCCTAGACCATGCCTTTCTTGTCTCAGTTTCATTCCCAGTTGGGGTCTTCTTATGCTTGACATTCTTAAATTTGGGATTATTACCTGGCATATTAGGGCCACATTCAGAAGATTTACTTTCAATTTTTGAACCCGAAAGTTATCTCGGCGGTAGCCTATGTTCAACCCCGTCCAATAAAAAATTGGAACATTTTTTAAATCTGAAACTATGAGCCGGGGGTAAAAATCTCCTGTGGAAATGGTATATATTTTTTGAGCTAAGGGATAGATGAAGAGTTTCAGTCTCCTCTCCACAAATAGGTCACCCCAAATAACCATGTACTACACATTCGGATTGCTAACGCAAAAATTCTCCATCTACGAGGACCAATCAAAAAAGGACACATGTCATCCTATGTGGAAATATTCGACATCCGAGGAGAGTTTGTCGGCACTCGAGGAGTATTACTCGGCACCCGAGGAGAGTTGGTCAGTACCCGAGGAAAATTGTTGGCACCTGAGGAGTATTAGTCGGCACCCGAGGAGAGTTGGTCGGCACCCGAGGAGAGTTAGTCGGCACCCCAGGAGAGTTAATCGGCATACTAAATACATGTACATTTATACCAACCAGGAAGATCAAAGGATAACTATGCATTTAAAATGCATTAATGAAGATGTCAGCGCATTTAATGAGCCTTAATGTACATTTATACTGTATTAATAGATGACAACACATAGCATACCAAGAAATTCAACAATTAGATTCGTTGAATGTAAACATAAATGCCTACATACAATGAATCTCTTTATCTCCCATCACTATAAATACATGTATCCCCTTAACCAAAAAGGAGAATAGAGAGATCTGGGAGAACCTAGAAACCCCATACACAAGATACACATCCTTTCTCTCTCTACACCCTATGGTGCTATTGTAAACCCCTGGGAATAAAATAACAGTGGACGTAGGCTTTATTCATAGCCGAACCACTTTAAAAATCTTTGTCTCTTATGTGCTTGATTGGATTGCTTTCATCTATTTATCTGTGATCATAAAAATGGGATTCGGTCCAGTTTTTTGCATCAACAGATTGGCGCCGTCTGTGGGAACGTGTTACAAGCATTGTTCTCCATCAAAAGCTAAGTTTTTTTATTTTCTCTATGTATAATGAATTATATATTATACATACATCTTTTGATTCAATCATGATTTTTATGTTTATATACATAAATTAATTGTCCAATTTTTATCTGCAAAATATTGCATATCATGATTTTAAAATCATAACTGTTAGGTTAATTCTTATTTAGAAATCTGAAAAATAGTGGATTTCATAAATCATAACTTTTTACTTGATTCTCAAGTTTCAATTTTATATCATGGAATAAATATTTTAAATGATTACATATACCAATATATACGACGATGATAAGATTTGATAATTTTCATTGTTGATTTTGAAATAATTTTTGAAAGATCTTTGATGACTATTCAAATTCCCATCATATTTTTAATCAAAGAATGGGAAAAGGTTAAAGACAATAAAAAGTTTTCTCATGGAAATCATGACCCAGATCTACTCTCTCTCTCTTCAAGTTTGAGTCTCTTTGCATTCATTTTTATGAACTATATACTTAATTTGGTTCATCTTCCATCTATGTCAAAAAAGTCAAATTGATTGATTTTTGATATAAATTTGGTAATAACTTCAATCATTCAACATATTTTTATCTCTCCAAATAGGGAATAGGAAAGGATCAATATAAAAAATAATTTTCTCTCACCTGAAAAATCATTACCCACCTCTTGTAAAAGAGGATCAGTAAAACAAATCATGACCATATCAAGATTCTTTGGCACAAATTTGATATGTTGGCCCCTCGTTCATCACATCACATGGTTTCTTTATCGGAATCACACGATATAGTGGACCAGATAATTATTCATTTAATTAACATTCTTAATGCTTAAATTTTACATCGAATGTTATTTTTCTGATCTAAGGATTCGAGATATTCTGGTCATCCATCCATATTGTTGGTCGGCATCATCTTGGGCCATCTTTTATTAAAGGGAAGCTTAACCAGACCATTTTTGTTTGTCGAAGAAAAGATGTGAAGATCCATCAGCAACGTTGAAATAATTTTATCCAACTACGAGGTATCTTATTGTTGGTCAGAGACTCTTATTGTAGCTCGATGGAACCAATTGCAGATCGACGATCATCTACTTCTTGATCGGCGACATCTCAGTCTTATTCGGAGGGTTCAATTTACTAGTCGGCAACTATCCAACCATCCACTTTTTGGTCGGTGACATCTAATGTTGTTCGGTGCTGTCAATGCACCATTTTTGTTGATCGGTGAAATTGCTCAGCTGGTCGGGGACCATTTGCTTCTTGGTCGGCACCATATATTCTATAACTTGAGATATCCTTAAATGTTGGTCGGCAACATCCATGCCGTTTGTCGGCAGCAGTAGAATCTTGGGGTATTAAAAAATGCGAAGCACCCCAGATATTTCTTTAAACACGAGTTCAGCTCGGGGACAAAAAAGTGCTTAAGTCTTTTTTAACTTGTGATCACCCCAAAAATATTTTTAAAACCAAGTGATAAATAATTTTCAAACAACAACTTATAACCTGATTAGTTGTTAGAGATTAAATAACTTTACAAAAAACTCTACGTCTTATTTATGATGCATATCTGATAAAAAATTGTCCATCTCACACACATTTGGCATAAAAATATTATTTCATATTTTGAAATTTTTATTATTTTATGCTGATACACATCACATATTGTTTGGCTGAATAATTATTCTCATGATAATAATTATTTTCTCTAGTCTCGACAGGTGCTCGGGAAGCTTATTAAAATTTCACAGGGACGAGATTCAATCCCGATGAAAGCTCTCGTAAACCTCTGGAAAAGTAGTATTGCTCGACATCAGGCAATTGTGCCTCGACATATCAGCCAACATATATTATTTCATTTTTTGAAATTAATATTTTTATTTCTCAAGCATATACATATCATATATTGATTGGATGACTAAATTATTCTCACAACTAATCAATTCAGCCTACACAAATGGTAGAGCAAGATATTAATTTTTACAGGTACAAGACTCGACGCCGACGAATGCTCGGAAACAATCTGGAAACTATTATCATTGCTCAGCATTATGAAATTTCACCTCAGCGAGGAACTATTGATTTTATTATTGCTATGATATCTTCTTCAGCACAAATGATTCTATATATCCATTGGGATTCATATTCTATATTCATCTCAACATGGGGCTTGACGAGATACTCATTATATATTCATCTCCGAGGAAAAGCTACAACAGTTATTATATTTCACCCCCAACGGATAGTTGGTCGGGGAAATTCTTATTTATATGTAGGCCCAGATATCGGCTCAAGCACAAATTATTCTATATATCCCTTGGGATTCATATTCTATATTCATTTCAACATGGAACTCGGTGAGATACTTATTATCATATTCATCTCCGAGGAGAACTATAACATTTATTATATGTCACCCCCAACGGATAGTTGGTCGGGGTAATTCTTATTTATATGCAGGCCCAGCAAAGTTCTCGACCATATTCTTATGTTCTGGAAAATATTATTCTTATTCGGCATTATGCAATTGTGCCTCGACAATATACTTATTCAGCTTTAAGGAGAAATACAACATTCGTTGTATTTCACCCCCAACGGATAGTTGATCGGATAATTCTTATTTATATTCAGGCCTGACAACGTTCTCGACCATATTCTTATGTTCTGGAAGATCTTATTCTTGTTCGGCATTATATAATTTTACCTCGACAGATCAACGAGGCACTTTATTATTCTTTATATCTATTTGGATGCAGATTCTATTCTTATTTCAGCATGGAGCTCGACAAATATTTATAATCATATATTTAGCTCCAAGGAGGTCTTCAACATTTATATTATCTTATTCCCAACAATCTATTGGTCAGCTCCAAGGATGTCTCCAGCATTTATTATATTTTATTCCCAACAATCTGTTGGTCAGCGCCGAGGAGGTCTCCAGCATTTATTATATTTTATTCCCAACAATCTGTTGGTCAGCGCTGAGGAGGTCTCCAACATTTATTATATTTTATTCCCAATAATCTATTGGTCAGCACCGAGGAGGTCTCCAGCATTTATTATATCTTATTCTATTCCCAACAATCTGTTGGTCAGCTCCGAGGAAGTCTCTATCATTTATTATCAAAAATGTATTCCTCTGGGAAGTAAAACTTGTATTCCTCCGGGAAGTAAAACTTGTATTCCTCCGGGAAGTAAAGCTACTTGTATTCCTCCGGGAAGTAAAGCTACTTGTATTCTTCCAGGAAGTAAAACTTGTATTCCTCCGGGAAGTAAAGCTACTTATATTCCTCCGGGAAGTAAAGCTACTTGTATTCCTCCGGGAAGTAAATCTACTTGTATTCTTCCGGGAAGTAAAACTTGTATTCCTCCGGGAAGTAAAGCTACTTGTATTCCTCCGGGAAGTAAAACTTGTATGCCTACGGAAAGTAAAACTATATATTCCTAAAAATGCCAACTTATGTTGGTTAGGAAGTAAATCTATTCCCAAAAATGTCAACTCAGGTTGGTCGAAAATAAGAAGCTGTCAACTACAGTTGGTCGGAAATATTTTATGAGTATGTGAAAGAGATCAAGCAAAAAGCATTCAAAGTTCACATTCCACACTTGGGGACTTCTATTACAGATATATTTATTCATTCGGTGGCACATTCTTATAACATCATGCAGTCGAGCATCAAATTTAACTCCACAAACTCACACGGTCGGGGCCCTGACCAATCATCATTCAGGAGTTGTTTTTCTTGCTCAGGAATTATTTTTGATATTGAAGTTCAGGAGGCTATTGAAGTTCAGGAGGAATTCAGAAGTTCAGGAGGCATATTCAGGAGTTATTATGCACATACTATTGAAGTTCAGAAGTCAAATTTAGCATCTACAGCACTGAGATCTTTACTACTACTGTCCCGACCAACATTGAAGAAGAAGTTGTATGAAAATGTTTTGAAGTCCACCACTAGCTTGGTACTAATCAGATTGAAGAGTTGGGTTCAAAAGCTAGTATATTACTCGACAAAGTATTCAGAGGATCATAAATCAGACGAATCAAGCACGTGAAGTTAGCACTCAGTTTCTCGGCACAGGAGGCAATTGGAGGGCTAGCAAACCAATCAACATACTTGAAGATTATGACAAGCTACAAGCTGCATACTATGGCATGACTGCATCCAAATTCCCAGGGGTGATACATAGCACATGGAGTTCCTCAAAAGAAAGATTATCAACCATCGATCAGCCTGCATCATATGTCATCCAGGAGATAATGCACTTTATGTTGAACAAATCAAAAAGGTAGATCAAGAATTTCACGAGCACCGAATAACACTGTAGAATAAATACTCCATCCTTTCAAGTAAACCATCAAGCATGGAGCATTGGGGGCTTCTGTTAATGCAAAAATTCTCCATCTACAAGGACCAATCATAAAAGGACACATGTCATCCTACGTGGCAATATTAGACATCCGAGGAGAGTTGGTCGGCACCCGAGGGGTATTAGTCGGCACCCGAGGAGAGTTGGTCAGGACTCGAGGAAAATTAGTTGGCACCCGAGGAGTATTAGTCGGCACCCGAGGAGAGTTGGTTGGCACCCGAGGAGAGTTAGTCGGCACCCCAGGAGAGTTGGTCGGCATACCAACTAGGAAGATCAAAGGATAACTATGCATTTAATGTGCATTAATGAAGATGTCATCGCATTTAATGAGCCTTAATGTACATTTATACTGTATTAATAGATGACAACACATAGCATACCAAGAAATTCAACAATTAGATTCGTTGAATGTAGACATAAATGCCTACATACAATGAATCTCTTTATCTCCCATCACTATAAATACATGTATCCCCTTAGCCAAAAGGGACAATAGAGAGATCCGGGAGAACCTAGAAACCCCATACACAAAATACACATCCTTTCTCTCTCTACACCCTATGGTGCTATTGTAAACCCCTGGGAATAAAATAATAGTGGACGTAGGCTTTATTCATAGCAGAACCACTTTAAAAATCTTTGTCTCTTAAGTGCTTGATTGGATTGCTTTCATCTATTTATCTGTGATCATAAAAATGGGATTCGGTCCAGTTTTTTGCATCAACACGGATAATGTCCCATAAGCTAGAAAATCATGAATTGCCTACATCAACATAGCTTTCAGCGTAAACTCTTCTTTTCTAAAAGAGTCAAATGATTGCACACCCTCTTCCCACAACTCATTTAATTCTTCTACCAAAGGAGCCAGGTAGACATCGATGTCATCACTTGGTGCCTTTAGGCCAGGTATCAACAAATCCATCATAAAAAATTTAGGTCTCATACACTGTGAAGGAGGGAGGTTGAGTGGGGCTAGGATCACTGGCCATACACTCTAATTGGTACTTAGATTTCTAAATGGATTGAAACCATCTGTTGATATAGCCAAACGAATGTTGCGTTGTTCTCGAGCAAAAGCTGGATACTCATAATTCATCCTCCTCCAGGCAGTAGAATCAATAGGATGACGCATGATATTACCCCTTACTTCTGCCCTAGCATGCCAAGTCATTGCCTCCACTATCCATGGTACTGTGAAAAATCACTTTAATCTAGGCCCAACGGGAAAATATTTCAATACTTTTGGAGGCACTTTTGAGCTTGTGTCTTCCTTACTAGTAGATTGGACATATTTAGGATCATCGCATACCATACAACGATCAAGATTTTCATACTCCTTTTGGTATAGTATTCATTCATACACACAAGCACGAATTGATTTATACTTCATTACCAAACCTTTCAAACTGTTCTTCATAACATGATAGCTATTTGGAAGTGTATTCTCCTTGGGTAATAAGCCATTCACCCATTTCAGAATTCATGTCACGCTATTGCCAGATAAATCGTATTGCGTCTTCAAACTGTGCAAACCAACCATGACATTTAAAGTTGTTTGATCTTTCTCACAGCCAAAGTATAACGGTTGGGTCGCCGTAAATTTTAAACTTTGGTAGTTATCATCAAGTTTTATCGTGATATCTTCACGAGCACTTGAACCTTCTACATCATCAGTAACTTCATTCTCTTCTTCTTCATAAACTCCATACGCATCATCAACTAAATCCTCTAACATATTATGATCTACGTCGTCCCCTTCTACATCTATCCTACTTGTTGAAGGTTGTTGTGAAGGTTGGTCGGGGACAAAAGGAACTTTCAATTCACCTTGAAAACTCCAAAATCGATAACTATCTTGCATACCCGATCTTAACCAATGTAGTTCAACTATTTTCCACTCAAACACCTTACCATTCTTACACCTAGCACATGGACACAGAAACTCTTCATCATTATGACATCTCTTTGTATATTTCACAAATTCGTTAGCACCTCTGCGAAACACATCCCCCATTCTATTTGTCTCACCCATCCACTCTTTGTATTTTAGATATCCCATCACAGCTACCACAACTAATCACCTATTAAAGGTACGAAGTGTATATTCATGGATTAATATAAACAAAACTTAGATTTATAGTATGTTTCATTTACTTATGTCTTATTTATATTCAAATTCAATTTATAATAGAAATTTCTATTTCCTCGATCTCCTCTAAAGGGTGAGTGGTCCTATCCCATTGAAGACCGCATTTTTCGGTAATATACTTAACAACTCATGCACATTGTTACGATTTGAAAAAAATTTGGCAGCATATCCCCATAGTTCTTCAAGTACACGACGTATATTGGCAAGTGTGAGTGTTATTTCAATTGATCAATTGAAATAACAGTCACACTTTTCAATCTAGTATGTACCCAGAGAACATTAGGATACGACTGCAGAACTTCCTCCAAAAGTAACAACTTTAAGCCAGTAAGAATATTATACAGAAATTATGCAGTCCCAGACTGTCCAAATAGGACAATTCGAGAGATCTCATTACAGGGGTAATGACTCTCGAATGGGTCTAAAGGCTATTGAATGCGTACGCATAAGAACTAGAAGGCTAGTATCTATGCGCACTTTATGTAATTTCAAGTATGTTTCATTTAATTATCATACTATATATATATTGTTCGATATACAGAGTAATTTTAAAAAAAAGTTGAAAAATCCCACCCCCATATGGACAATAATCCAGTGGTCATGACACTTTTAAAACTAGCCAACCCAACATCGATCCACTATAATCCAAGAGCAATGTCAACAACAAATGTGTATCCCGTACTCCTTCTAATTCATCTACTCAATTAATTATTTTTATCAATTAAACTAACAATTAAAGTATACAATTATTAATTTACTAATTTACAATGAGGGGCAATCTTACTTTCATAATTAATCATATATTAATTTACTAATTTACAATGAGGGGCAATCATATATTGATTTACTAAAATAATTAATAACCAATCAATTCGTTTACAAGGGACATTACGCACAAACATACGCATACACGCACACTACATACACATATACACACATGCGCACATACACACACACACACGCAGCCCCCCACCCCTACCCCATAACCCACCCACCCACCCATCCCTACCGCCTCACCCTCCACCCTGCCCCACCCCTTCTCTCTTCCCCCTTCCCCCACCACACACAAACACACATGCACACACACACAAATAGCCCCCCATCCCTGCCCCCTCCCCCTTCACCATGTTCCACCCCTTCCCCCACCCTGCTCCACCCCCTACCCACCCCCCACACACGCGTACACACACACATACACACACACGCGCGCACATATATGTACACACACTCACACACATATATATATATATAAATGGAAGAGAGAGAGAGAGAGAGAGAGAGAGAGAGAGAGAGAGAGAGAGAGAGAGAGAGAACTAACCTGAAAGTAGAGAGAGAGAGGGAGAGCAACGTAGAGAGAGAAAGAAAAAAGGAGGGAAGAATCGATGGGGGAAAAAAAGAAGGGGAAAGGGTTTTTTACTGGGACATTTATCACGTACGTGTCACGGTCCTTGACCGTGACAATATTATAAGGATTGTTACGGTCATTGACCATGACAAGCCCATGACAACTGTACTTGTCACGGTCTTGTCACGGTCATTGACCGTGATAAGTCTTTGTCAAGGACTTGTCACGATCAATGACCGTGACACAAAATGCGTATTTTTGTCATGGTCATTGACCGTGACAAGGCTAGCCGCTAGAAGGGTGCCAATTTATCCATTTTGGTGTAGTGTAATTCTTATTCATGCATGATTAGGACTATTGGAAAGAGAATTGAGAGATCTATGATTCTGTAATGCAAGGACTTTCGAGAGAGAGTTGACCAAAATCAAATGGTCTTAAGAAGAACGTTATTGTACTCTAGTTAGGATATGAAAGAGGACCAGAGGCCCCGGATTGAAGGGAGTTTGTTTAGATCATATGGAAGAGTGTAGAGGTATTGGGACAAGGTATCTACAAAACCCCTTGATGGACAAGTTTAGGATAAGAAAAATGTTATCAAAAGATAAACACTCGATATAAGTCGTGAGTGTTGAGTCCCTTCATGTCAAAACTCTGGTGTGGATTGACAGTTGCAAAGAGGACCGGGGCTTTGTTTGGAGCCTAAGGTGAGTTATGTGATAGATGCATAATTCCTTATATTTTATACTCTAATCTAGCCCTTGTTAGTATCATTTGATCATATTTAGTTAGAATTTAAATTTTTTTAAGTAATTAAGAAAGAAAATGTAAGATTGAAAGAAATTTGTACTAGCAATGCAGTTTTATATAAACTCCAGGGGTAACACTTTAATTTCAGGAACTTTATAGACCTCAAAGTAATTTTAAAGTAATTATCTTAGTAATTTTTTTTTTATTAAATTTGGAGTTAAAATGTTTGACATATGAAGTGTGGGGGTCAAATGCAAACAAGGGTAAGATGGTAATTTTATAATTTTATCCTAAAAATATGGCGATGATTGGAAGTCAAATGCGAAAGTTACAAAATATTGGGGATCAAAGTGGAAGTTATGAAAATATGGGGATTTGATTTAGAATTGAGGAAAATGGATGTGGAGAAGTAAATAAAAATGGGTGCAATATTTAACCAAAAGAGCATGTAGCTCTAATGGTTGGTAACTAAGGAACTAAATGAGAAACCATTCGACTCCCAAGTGATTTATAAATCGCTTTGCATAAGGCCTCGTTTGCGAGTTCTATTTTTGGAGAGAAAAGAAAGGAAAGGAAGAGAAAGTGTGTTTCCTTTCCTTCGTTTGGGAGTTTAAGTAGGAAAGAAAGTGACTTTCTCTCGTTTGGGAGTTTAAAAGGAGAGAAAAGAAAAGAAAATTTTTAAAAAACTTTCTCTTCCTTTCTCTCCAAAACTTTCTTTCCAAATCGGAAAGAAATGGAGAGAAAGGAAAGTTTTTTAATGAATTGTTCCTTCTTCCTCTTAAAAAAATTATTTTCCTTCCAAACTCCCAAACGCAAGAAAGAAAATTATTTTATTTTCTCTCCCAAACTCCTTTCTCTTCTCTTCTTTTCTTTTCTCTCATATCAAGTTTCTCTTCTTTTCTTTTCTCTCCTAATAAAATTTTCCTTTCCTTTCTTTTCTCTCCCAAACTCCCAAACTAGGCCTAAGGTTCAAGTAGAACAAGACAACTTAAGGACCCAAATCAAGCAGCCAATAATCCAACTTTTCTAGTCCAGCACCTCAAGTCTCCGACCAATTGGTTATATTCCACAACCCATTTTGCCAAGATAACAAAACAGTCAAAGCCCTAACCAAGAGTTGTTCCACAGTCAAATCAAAGTTGCGAAATCTTCATTCAAGATGGTCAAGCACGACTCTAGTCAATGTTAAATAACCAATCCGTTCAATCCAAGTCCTAAATTTCCCATGAACCAGAAGTAGGGGTGGCAATTTGGGCACGAACACGACAACACGACACGATCCAACACGAAATTGACACGAAATTAAAACAGCGTGTCGTGTTCGGGCCAGACTTTTTTGGCCCACTATCGGGTCGTGTCGTGTTCGTGCCAGGAAATTGACCCGATATTGGCCCGAAATTGGCCCGTTAGAGCCCAATTGCAACACGATAAGAAAATAACCCAATTATGTCCCAATTACAACCCAACTGTGTCCCAATTACAACCCAATTGTGTCCCAATTAGCCCAAATAAGAAACTCCATCTCGTGAAAAAAGAGAACACATCTTCAATTAGCCCAACGGGTTATCGTGTCCAGTCGTGTCAATCGTGCCAATTTGGCACAATTTTTCTTTTCGTGTTACTCGTGTCGGGTCGTGCTACTAATGGGTCGTGTTCGTGCTAGCAAAAAAAACACGCTAGCGTGTCGTGTCATGTTCGTGCCAGATAAAATTGTGTCGAGTCGTGTCGGGCCAGACCCAAACACGACCCATTGGCCCGAATTGCCACCCCTAACCAGAAGGCACCACATGTCCAATCAGTCATTCAACCATCCAAAATTCAGGGAAAAAGGAGAAAAGAGTTGGTTGATGCTAGGCAATCTATGTGGACTCCAAAAAAATAGAGATAAAACCCTAAAAAGAATCCAAAATACTCGCAACTCCCAATGCAATGAAATAAGGAATTTGACCACCCAATTTGTTGTCACTTTGTAAGGATAAAGTTAAATCCAAATTATACCCAATTATAAAAAGGCATTTATATTTTAAATACCCACATCAGTCTCGATCCAAATAATAATTATTTTTGCCCCCAACCAAGACAGTTTTGACCAATTCAAAAGAGTCCAAGTCACATAAAATTGCTCATTTTTGTCCTATAAAAACAATATCGGGTTTTCGAAAAACTTTTGGATCACCAAAGTAAAGTTATGCAGTATTTTTTTATTTTGAGTGTTTTGTGAGGTAAAGTGAGTAAAATTTGTAGGGACCTTTATGTATGCATTTTACTCAATGGCACCGTGAATTTTGAGTTGCATTTATTAATGAGAATTAATTCTTCTTCTTCAAATTTATTTAATTTAATCATGTTTATAGTGTTAATGTATTTCTAGGATTAAGTGAAATTTTTTAATGTTTTATTAGTGCATGCTTAATTGGTTTAATTCGTATAAATTCCCTACATGTGTTTTATATGTTATAAAAATCGTTATTCATTAATATATTATTAGTGTGATGTTTCGCCTTATAAAGTAACTTCTGCATTTATATTCTTCGATTATATGATCTTAATTTTTTATGAATTACATGTTTACTATATTAATTGATAGTTCATGCTTAAACATGACTTATAATGGTTAGAATTGATATTTTGAAGGGAGTAAGGATATCTGCCTTATAAATGAGATAAAAATTATTTTCAAAACACTTTAATTTTCAATATTTTGAAATTTATGTAGAGAGATCCGATGAATTTTAAGTGATGTCGCAGTGGAGGTAGGTCTGGTTTTGGGACTGTAATGTTATGTGTGTATGAGTTTATATATATATATATATATATATACACACACACTAGGGTATTCCCGTGCCTAAAGGCACGATGATAATTTTCCAAACTACAACCACCACAACCCTCCTATTGAGCATGATATATGAAATTTCTTCTTTCTTACCGCTCAAAAGATACCATCATTAAATCTAAACTCATCAGGCAACTAATCAAGAATTTTTTTACAACATATATATTAGATATCCACAATGAATTCACCCCAAAATAAATCCCACCCAAATATAAACACCCACATTCCATTAGAGCCCAACAAATGCATGTCATTCATGAGGACCTAATTTCCAAAACAAATAAAACTGAAAATTTTACCATTTTTTTGTTAAATGTGTAAAGATTACATCAGGTATTCAAGAAAAACTAATGACAAAGAAATGCAACATTGTATTAATCATCTCTAGAAAGCCCCAAAACATATGCAAAATAAGATATTTATGAAGACTATAAACTTTAATAAAAAAAAGTGTAAATAAGAACTAACAGAACAATCTCCAATTACCATGAATGTGGTTAATGTTTATATATATATATATATATATATATATATATATACAACTTGTGCCAAATGACGCTGTAGAGAAATATTATATCTATCACTCGAGAAGTATGCTCGTGGCATGCCTCAAGGAGAATCACAAAAAAAAAAATCCATTGGAAGCAATTCAGTCTCAAACAACAACAAAACCAGGTCTCAAATAGCAACAAAATCAAGTCTTAAGAAGAAAAAAATCGACAATGGAGGTAGCGCAGTCTCAAAAAATTGCTAAAAAATTATCTCGCGGTTGAATCCAGGCATTAGGAGCGCAGTCTCAAATAGTAATAAAACCAGTTCCTTAACAGACTTGTCATTCTTATGCGTCTCGGCCCTCTTCTTCTTGTATTCACTTTCACCTAATATCAAACCTCCTTTTTTATGTAAACTAACTTCTTGCCCTTCAATTCCTTAAATTGACCCACAACATACTCGTCAATCTCGACAACTATGAAAATCACCTCATATACCTTCTTCTTTAGCTTCTCGATGAATGGGAAATTCTCAACAGCCTTCAGCTTCATGTCACCTTCTTCATAATAGAATTTGTCTTTAATTATTTCCCTGTGACCCCTACAACTAAAGAAATCAATAAATAAAACTCTTTTTAGCATTAACATTATACATACTAGATGATAAATTAAACTATTAATTAAATTTTCAATTTAAACTCCACACAAAACACAAACTCATCTTAACCTTTTTTTCAAAATTTCCAAATAATCAAATTCAAACACACCCTAATTCACCCCTCCATTTGAATGTACCAATAAAAAAAATGGATTGAAAAAGTAATTGCACATATAAGAAGCAAGCTGAGTACCAGAATAACAATTTAGTAGTGCTTCTACTAGCAAAGCTGCTCCACGGCAGTCACAATCTGGGAAGGCTAAACTATGGTATATTCCTCCAATGTCCCAGCATACGGAGTTGGTACATCATGTGACGACAAACACCTTACTGGAGCATCCAGGTAATCGTGGAACTTCTCATTGATGGTTACTATTAGACTGACACCGATCCCATAACCCTCTGTTTATTGCATAATTTAAAGTCTAAAGAATGGTTGTAACATTCTAGGATCTACACAAAGTATGGACTTAAATCACTGAATGATAAACACTCCACTTGGGATTTCAATGATGCAGTATCTTATCTTAATTTTTAAATCATTATGAAGTAATAAGTAAACCATTGACTATATGACAAAAATAATCCATGGATAAGATCTAATGTTCTAAGTAGGTGTCTGAAACTTAGCAAGCTTCCAAGCAGGTCTCGGACTACTTAACATCAAGTATTGAGAGAAAAGATTTTCTTCACCAAAATAACCTCCAAAATTTAACAAAGAAAAAAGAAACAAAGGATTTGTTGGAGATCTTAACTCGCATCTGTTCATCTAATATATAGCCCATGCATCAATTAGTTGCATGATATTTTTTTCCTTGGTGAACAAATTTTCTCAAATGCAGGGCATAAACATATATATACACATGTAAATCATATTTTTTGTCACATTACTAAGGGATTCAAATTAAAATCACATCACCTAATTTGATGGTTCAGTTTAAGATCAAATACAAAATAATTATTAAATGAGGGAAACATAAAAGTGTGATAATAGAACTGTTAATGGAACAAATTTGACAATCGTAAAATAATAGAAAGTTTAACCAAATTTCTAAAACTGCAGAAAGTGCTTACATACTTTTCTTTATGATACTGACTAGATATACCTTGCACCAAATACGAAAATAACAAGGTGGAGAAAGTAGTAGTATACTACTGAAAGTAACCATATGATACTGAAAGTAGCAGTATGATACTGATCAGACATACATTATAAATCATGTTCAGTTAACTCTTGGATTTCTATCTCAATAGTTGACCCTTGGAATCCGTGTAAAAGTGCATTCGCACACACATTGACAGTCACCAATACATAATTGTAAACATATTACTCTAATGTATGCATTCAATGTGAGAAATATTTATATACTTCATAAACATAACAAGATGGACAACTTTAAAGAACTTATTGAGTGAAAAAAAACATAACCTAATTTCAAAAACAGTCCTTTGGGCATAAACATAAACAGTTTGGGTCCCTTCATGCGTTATGTTCCACTCTTCGCCTCCTGTACATAAAAATAATGGGAAAATGGATTTATTACATGGTTTTAACAACTAAACATAGCCACATATACTTTATTAGGGAATTTTAGATCCATCCATGTTTATAACAGTTAACTTAACCCCGAAAAAATCCCATTAACGGGCAGCCTAATGAATTTATGTATATGGCAACCTAATGAATATGGCAGCCTAATCAAATCTGAACATATATTGATTCAACAGTGTAAAGCAAGTATCTAGTTTGGTATCCTAACAGTACAACACTATAATCACAAATAGAGCGTACATGTGTCCAGAAGCCTGTTGTGAAAAAATGTTCAAATATCTTTCGAAATTGCCAAAACCTGAAGATTATTATGTTAAGTAGTCGGCACATTACGTGTGAGAAATATGGGACTAAGTAGTTGAAGAAGACAACAGGTTTTAAACCAAACATCCTACAATCAGCAATTGTCAAATTTATCAACTAAACATGTCCTAAAGTTGTGAAAAATATTGGATTCAAAAATAACTTGCACAATACTACATAATTGATAAAGAATTATGATTCATTACAAGTTTAGTTTACATATTGTAAACAAATAAAAACCTTATTTTTTTATACTACCAAGAAAGAGGGGAAACAATACATACCTCTTGCTTTAGAAAAAGGGGAAACTCTGCTTTAGAAAAAGTATACTTAATCTTCAAATAGTCCTAAAGATTAGAAATACAATCAAACATCAAACGTAACTTTGAACGTAGAAAACATTTCACTCGAGGTATAATAATAAAACATTTATCACACAAAAAACATTTTTTAGAGTTGAGAACCCCTGAAATGATAAGGTCCAATGAAATGAAAAGCAACTATTATTGCAATTAGGAAATAATATAAATGAACTCAAATTTAACCTTCATATTTTTTAGCTTACAATTTAAAGACCTACTGAACTATTCTAATTTTCAATGACCATCTGCATACATTCTAATTCACAATGACCTACTAAACTATTTTAATTTACAATTTGAAGACCTACTGAACTTAAGTTTTCTCAAAGTGATCAAATGGCATAAATTTAAGAAAACGGTATGAAGTTTAAAGCTTCATACATTCCCTAAGATTGCACATAAACTCAAACTCCAATTTGTTCCTGAAAACAAAAAAATTTATTGCCCAAAACTTTAGTTTTCTCCTTATCTCATCTTCACATTACACACATTGGTGGATCGAGCAGCTGCAGTGGTGGATCGAGTGGTGGATCGAGCAGCTGCAGTGTCTAAAGCTTCTTTCTTTGTTTTCATTCCATACTAGTAGAAGGATAGTGGCATGACCAATATGTTGGTGGTCTAGCAACACCCCGAATCGTAGGCTAGCAGTTACGCTTCACACAATACTTGTGATATGTGTTCCGAGCCAACAACATAGGTTTCTCAGTTCTTCCTCCTCTAGGAACAATGCAATCATGGCATGGTACACACTGGGCACAACCTCCTCTAGTAACTCTGCAAATTTTTAAATCCTCACTAATCAAATTTTAAGGATGAAGTTAATGCATTGATCAATGAAGAAAATGATAAATTGAGAAGATGAAAAGGTATACAATGAAAAAACAAATAACTAACCTTAGGATGTTGATTGATGTGCTTTAAGGATCCTTTAAAAATTCAACACTTGCACAATCTTGAAAAGGAAAAAAAATACACAATAGTAAAGGATGGCATGCTAAAAAGGAAGATTAAAAAGAACAATGGTATAGCTCAAAATCATCTCAACCCAAACCAACAGGGTATACCAAATATTGAACAACCGTATCGCCTTTCATACGAATCAACCACCAAATATGCTTACACAACATTCATCCCAACAACATGGAACCACCCAAACCTATAGAGATTACTCCAAAATCCAAGAGACGCTAAGACACTCAGTGACTAAGCAAAAAATAAAGCAACGGGAAAGATTATAATACAATTATTATGTAATACCCCGTATTTTTATGCTTTCTAAATTGGGGATTAATTAAATTTAATGTGAGTTATTAATTTAATATAAATCCAAAAATTAATTATACTTAATTACTAACGTGACGAGAGTTAGTAATCATTGGAAACTTATTGAATATTACTAATGAGTAAAGTAATATAATATTGGTACTATTAAATGTCACGGGTGAATAAAATGACAATTTTGGAAATTTAAGTGGGGACGTGCCCGTGTCCCGTCGGGACTAAATATTGATTAATAAAAGTGAATAAATTATAAGCCACTTGTATGGTCGTTTTGAGTGAGCCAAAGTGTCCGGAAGGGTCGAGATAGTCAGAAAAGTGTACTCGGGGGTTTAGTTTGGTCTCGGGGCATTTTTAGGCCTATTTAGCACCCCGTGAGGGCATTTTGGACATTTTGTATTTTTGAGTAATTAAACCCACGAAATTTATTAGGTTATATCATCCATTTGGAATGGTCTTTTAGGGTTAGCAGACTCACAACCTTAGAACGGCCATTAGAGAGGAAGGTAGAAAGCTTTCCAAGCAATCCAAGGCCAAAAATTCATCCGGTTGCACCGCCACCACCACCAACGCGTAGATCGCGCGACGGGGTACGTAACCACACCAAATTCGTCCACAAATCAGAACCCTAAAATCTACAGGCAAGTATTTATCTTGTTGAATTCTAGTTAATGCTCCTATCATGTTAGTCTAGGAATAAAAATAAAAAAAAATCGTATTTTGATTGAAAAATTATATGTTTTGGAAGAAGAAATCGTATGTGTTGTAAGGAGAATCTGTGTAGCCTGAACCTTGAACATATGTAGAGGTTGTATCACGAAATTTGGAATTTATATGGATGAACGAATTGATGTTGATTAGGTCCTTTAATTGAAAATTTGGGAATTAGGATTCTTACGAATTAATTTGGGGATTTCATGTAATCTAAATGATTTTTGATGAATTAATGATTCTAGAGAGTTACTAATGTTATATAATAATGATATTATTGATTGGGATTGAAGAGGAGACGTTTGGGATTAAACTATAGAGGTTTTTAGGCTTAAAAATGGTGAAAAATGAATCTTCCAAAGGTTGAAGACGAAACAGTGCAGTTCGCGCGATGTCGCGCGAAGTAGTTCAAGAGAGATGTAAATGTCGCGCGAAGTCATTCAAGCGAGATGGACAAGTCGCTCGAAGTAGTTCGAGCGAGAACCATTCTGTTTCGAGCGAGATTTTTAATTTTTAGGGAAATTCCTATTTTTACCCCTATTTTAGAAATCGGTTAATTTGAGTGAGGAAAACCAGTATTCGAGGAATTCAGATTAGTAAATTTTTTTTAGGGTTGTGTAGGTGTGATGATTTAAGAATTTGGGACAATGAGGTTACTTTAAAGATCACGAGAGGGAGATAACCATAATAAACGATAAGAGTACGTTATACGGGATAAGTGAGTAAAATGTCTTCAGAACAAGAAGTTATAATTATAGGTTGTGGGTACACCAAATTGAGAAATGTGAGTAAGTGTTGTATATATATGACTATGTGATTGTGCATCTATTATAAATGTGTAAAACTCATACCCGCGCTACTTGCTATCCCTGAGGTTACCGCGCTGGGACAGTCTTATCTCGATGGGACCTTTATGGGGGATATTGACTCGTACCCTAGAAGATAGGAATCCTAGGTACAGGCTATCGGATCGATAGTCACGGTCCTAAGAGACGTGAGGGTATGTGCTGACCTCTTCAACTTGGAAACTATGCTTCGCCTCAATATGGTTTGTGTTTGTTCAATACACTTCGAGAGTGATTCCGAACTTGTATTTCCCTTAGTACGAGTGATACGAGGACTGGATAGCAGAGTATGCCCGAACCATAATTTTTATGTGGGGTGCTGTTAGAATATATATATTATATGAGGATTATATATATATTTAGATCTGAATTTGGGAACTACCTACTGTGCTTAAGGTAAGTAAGAAATGAATAATTGTTTCAATTGGGGAATAAGTGTTTGAAAAGTATAATGTGTTACTGAGAAACTTTATTAGTAAATAAGGTTTAAATGAGAACTTTGCTGTTAAATAAAATTTACTTATTAAACAATTGGATTTGTCAGTTTAAATCTTACGAGCAACCTAAGATAAGATAAGTTAAACCGTTGGGAAGGTTAGTACGATAGGCGTGCATATTAGTAGAGAGGTGAGAATTTCTCAAGGGAGTGCCGCACTAATATGTTGTTGCATTGGCCAGTAAACATTTTAAATACTTGCTAAACAAATTTTAAATCGTTTTTACAATCGGGCTCTGACCCGTTTCCATCTTTTTCCCTCTTGTATATATATGTATATATTACTGGTGCCCAGCCACAGGGGCGTCTTGCATAGGATCCTTTGGAAGGAACGCACTGTAGCTTAGGTGGGAGTTACAGGCCTCTTGTTTAGACGACCTCGTTCATTTGATTCGATTCCTAGCATTATTTATTCCAGTTGGGCATGTGTCTCCCATTCCATTATTCAGTTGTTTTATTGGATATTGTAATCCATTTATTTCCAGTATTTGCACATTGGCATTATTATTGTCAGGATGTTTTTCCTTTAACTTTTAATGTTGGAATTACTTAGTTGGATGTTTAATTATTGGATTATTTGTTCCGGTATAGTTGTTGTGTGATTCTTTAATTATGAATTTCGTAAAGTTTTAAATGTTGGTTTATATAAATAAAACTTGGAAACTAATGTCTAAAATGGTTTTGACACTTAGCTTAATTATTTAGGGTGTTAAATTGGAAAAGTTATTTTTACGACAATGATGCTAAGAATGAACCAACCGTTCACCTTGATTATAATTTAATAATGGACTGGTCACCCGGTATTTAATTAGGCGGGGTATCACAGGTGGTATCAGAGCATCAGGTTCTGGTGTCCTTAGGATCTGTACGGCTTATCTCGTTTCCAGCTTAGCGTCTTTGATTTAGAGCCCTAACATTAGGAATGTTATATTCATCTATATGCGTTGGAAATTCGTGCTTCTGCGATTTGTCGATGTGAATATAGAACTTATTCAAATTAAATTTTAAAACTTTCAAATGGCCCGTCAGGACGAACAAGCTAATACCATTGGGGAAGTTAATGAGCAAGGACAACTCACGCCTCAGGTATCTCCAAAGAGGGCACCAATCGCCGAATTTGGGGCATTGTGGCACAAGCAGTTACTACTGCTGTCTTACAGTACTACGAACGCAACATGGAGCTTAGAGGAGGCAAAAGACCTAGAGAGGTTAATCAAATGCATATGACTGAAGTTGACAATTATGCGAAGGCATCGAAATTGCGACAACAAACCACTCAAGACCGAGACAGTTCCAGAAGTAACAAAACTTATGTAAAGGGCCAAAAGTGTCAGGGCCAACAAAGTCAGGGTGAGAATGAAGTCACGAAGAGGTGTTTCAGTTGTGGAATGGACGGTCACAAACGTCAATCTTGTTCGAATCAGACTGGGGAGAAACTACAACCCGACCGGCAAAAAATTTTGGGACTCTGCTATAAATGTGTACAGCCGGGTCACAAGTGAAGGGATTGTCCTCATCCTGATAAAGTTTTTCCGCAAATTTCTCTTCAAGGCCAGCAAGACCAGGGAAAAAGCGAGACTGGTCAACAACGTAGTGAATTGAGGCAGTTTCGAGGGAGGTGCTTCCAATGTGGCAGAAATGGCCATAGGCGTCAAGATTGCCCAGAGAGGAATAGGTCTCCACGGTAGCAAAGTGCCAGTAATAAACCATGAAAGCCAGCTCCACCAGCCATTCCAACAGCCTCAGTTCGGCAGAGGCAGTTACAGTATGGACGTGTTTGTAACGTCCATCAGATAGCAGCATCTCAGGCACCAACCGAGATAAAAGGTACGTTCCTTAAACCTGCTGCTATGGGTTTAATTTTAATTGATACTGGGGCGATGCACTGTTTTATAGCTACCCATTTTGCGAAGGCCTTAGGGTTATTAGCCACAGCAGAAGACGTGTGTAGACTCACCACTGGGAAATGGTTCACTTATTTTCTTTATATACCGGGGTGTGGGGGTAGAGATCGGTAGCTTGGTATTACCAGCAGACATGTTAGTCTTAGATATGCATGAGCATGACGTTATTATCGGTATGGATTGGCTCGCAGCTTACAAAGCCATGATAGATTATTTTGGTGGGAGTATTGTCTTTGCCATTCTGGGGCAAGAGATCTCTGTAGTGGCGATGCCTCGCCCAGAGGGAGGCTCGACTGCTCATTTGTATTTCATAGAGGAGGATACCTCTAAGGAGGTTGTGATTCCCTTAGACTCGATCCCAGTAGTTCGTGAGTATTCCGATGTATTCCAGGAGATACCAGGCCTACCCCCCAGTCGTGAGATAGATTTTGTCATAGATTTATTACTGGATACTATACCTATAGCACGCGCTCCATACCGTATGACTCCGGTGGAGATGCGAGAGTTACGAGATCAGATAGAGCAGCTGTTAGGTCGGACCTTCATTCGCAGGAGTACCTCACCTTGGGGCGCTCCAGTTTTGTTTGTGAAAAAGAGAGATGGTTCACTGAGGCTATGTGTGGACTACCGGGAGCTGAACAAGGTCACGATATGGAACAAGTATCCGTTGCCTCGAATCGAAGATCTCTTCGACCAGCTGAGGGGAGCAACTTTCTTTTCGAAGATAGATCTAAGGTCAGGGTACCATCATCTTCGTATTAGGGAGCAGGATGTTTCAAAGACTGCTTTCTTGATAAGGTATGGGTCCTATGAGTTCAGAGTGATGCCATTTGGACTCACAAATGCTCCAGCCGTATTCATGGACTTAATGAACTGAGTGTTCAGAGAGTTCTTGGATCAGTTTGTCATCGTCTTCATAGATGACATTTTGATATATTCACACTCCGAGGAGGAGCATGCCGAGCACTTGAGGTAGGTTCTTAAGACTCTACGACAGCATCAGCTGTATGCTAAGTATGAGAAGTGCGGGTTATGGTTGCGAGAAGTATAGTTCTTGGGGCATGTTGTTTATGAACAAGGGATAGCAGTTGACCCGAGTAAAGTGTCAGCAGTGAGGTAGTGGGGACAACCCACGAAACCGATGGAAGTGCGTAGTTTTTTGGGATTAGCGGGATACTACAGAAGATTCATTCGGGGGTTCTCCAAAATAACGGGGCCATTGACGAACCTGACTCGCAAAGGGGTTCCGTATGTTTGGGATGATGCTTGCCAATTGGATTTCGATGAGCTGAAAGACAAGCTTACTTCAGCACCGGTCCTTGCTTTACCTAAGCCGGGCGTGGAGTACCTGGTTTACACCGATGCTTCCTTACGAGGACTTGGGGGAGTACTTCAGCAAGAGGATAAGGCTATAGATTTTGCCTCCCGCAAGCTTAAGCCACACGAGAAGAACTACCCCACTCACGACCTAGAGTTGGCAGCGGTTGTTTTTGCATTGAGGATTTGGAGGCACTATTTATTAGGAGAGAAATTCCGCTTGTTCACAGACCACAAATCACTGCAGTACCTGTTCACTCAGCGAGAACTGAATATGCGTCAGCGCAGGTGGTTAGAGTTTGTGAAGGATTATCAGTTCGACATACAGTACCATCCGGGGAAGGCCAACGTAGTTGCTGATGCATTGAGCCGTAAATCGGTAGACGATGCAGCAGACGTCTGGAAAGCAAAGTGGAAAGAGTTGGGTCACAAAGACGCAGTAGCCCGTTCCTTCATATCTGTCATGGCAGTGACACCCGAGATTATTACGAGGGTGATACAGGCACAGACCGCAGACCCATTTTGCCAGGAGCAAATTGTACGACTTTTAGTTGAGGGTGTTGAGTCCTATTCTATGTTTGAGGTTTAATGGGAGATTAGTGGTCCCAAAAGGAGCAAAATTACATCATGCCGTGATGATCCAGTCTCACGGGTCCCGATTTGCGGTACATCCTGGAGGAGATAAGATGTACCAGGATATGAGGCGGCAATACTGGTGGAGTGGGATGAAAAAGGATATTGCTGAGTTCGTGTCCAAGTGTTCTACCTGCCAGCTGGTAAAGGTGGACCATCAGAAATCGTCAGGGTTGCTTTAGCCATTGGAAATACCCGCGTGGAAGTGGGAGGGTATTTCCATGGATTTCATTACAGGGTTTCCTACATCACAACGGGGCCACGACTCTATCTGGGTGATTGTGGACCGTTTGACAAGGTGGCCCACTTTCTGCCGGTGCGAATAGACTATACCATGGGTCAGTATGCTCATTTGTTCATCGCTGAGATTGTCAGATTGCATGGGGTGCCCATGAATATTGTGTCAGATAGAGACAAAATTTTTATGTCGCATTTCTGGGAAAGCTTTCAAGAGGTTATGGGTACTGAGTTGAAATTGAGTTCAGCTTATCACCCACAGACAGATGGACAGACAGAGCGTACTAATCAGATGTTGGAGGATATGATACGCATGTGTATCCTTGATTTTGGAGGAGGTTGGGAGCCACATCTTCCACTGGCAGAGTTCGCTTATAATAACTCTTATCAGTTCACGATTGGCATGGCTCCATTCGAGGCTTTGTATGGCAGGCCTTATCGTTCTCCAACTTATTGGCTAGAGGTGGGGGATAACAAGTTGCTCGGACCAGAGGTGATTCAGGAAACCTCCGCTAGGATTGAGATGAGCAGGAGTCGCATTCGAGTAGCCTAGGATAGACAGAAAAGCTACGCCGATGCGAAATGGTTCTTCCGAGAGTTTAATGTGGGGGACTAAGTGTTACTACGTGTATCTCCTATGAAAGGAGTGATGAGGTTCGAGAAGAAAGGGAAATTGGTCCCGAGGTACGTGGGACCATTCCCCATTATCGAGTGGGTTGGGCCGGTAGCATACAGATTGGGACTGCCAGAGCATTTACATTGCATTCACGATGCATTCCACATTTTGTCATTGAGATGATACCTTCGGGATTACATGGCTCACACTCGCATCGCGATAGAAGAGATAGACTTACAGCCTGACAGCTCTTACGAGGAGAGACCAGTGGTTATCCTAGACCATAGCGAGAGGAGATTGAGATCGAAGGTAGTTCCACTTGTACGTGTCCAGTGGGAGTATCATAATGTGGAGGAATCCACTTGGGAGCGCGAGGCAGAGATGCGCGAGAGATACCCATATTTATTTTTACCAGGTATGCCTTTTTTTCCGAATTTCGGGACGAAATTCCGTTATTAGGGGGGAAGTATGTAATACCTCGTATTTTTATGCTTTCTAAATTGGGGATTTATTAAATTTAATGTGAGTTATTAATTTAATATAAATCCGGAAATTAATTATACTTAATTACTAACGTGAGGAGAGTTAGTAATCATTGGAAACTTATTGAATATTACTAATGAGTAAAGTAATATAATATTGGTACTATTAAATGTCACGAGTGTATAAAATGACAATTTTGGAAATTTAAGTCGGGACGCGCCTGTGTCGCGTCGGGACTAAATATTGATTAATAAAAGTGAATAAATTATAAGTCACTCGTATAGTCGTTTTGAGTGAGCCAAAGTGTCCGTAAGGGTCGAGATAGTCAGAAAAGTATACCTGGGGGTTTAGTTTGGGTCTCGGGGCGTTTTTATGCCTATTTAGCACCCCAGGAGGGCATTTTGGACATTTTGCATTTTTGGGTAATTAAACCCACGAAATTTATTAGGTTATATCAGCCATTTGGAATGGTCTTTTAGGGTTATCAGACTCACAACCTTAGAACGGCCATCAGAGAGGAATGTAGAAAGCTTTCCAAGCAATCCAAGGCCAAAAATTCATCGGGTTGCACCGCCACCACCACCAACGCGTAGATCGCGCCACGGGGAACGCAACCACACCAAATTCGTCCACAAATCAGAACCCTAAAATCTACAGGCAAGTATTTATCTTGCCGAATTCTAGTTAATGCTCCTATCATGTTAGTCTAGGAATAAAAATAAAAAAAATCGTATTTTGATTAAAAAATTATATGTTTTGGAAGAAGAAATCGTATGTGTTGTAAGGAGAATCCGTGTAGCCTGAAGCTTGATCATATGTAGAGGTTGTATCACGAAATTTGGAATTTATATGGATGAACGAATTGATGTTGATTAGGTCCTTTAATTGAAAATTTGGGAATTAGGGTTCTTACGATTTAATTTGGGGATTTCATGTAATCTAAATGATTTTTGATGAATTAATGATTCTAGGGAGTTACTAATGTTATATAATCATGATATTATTGATTGAGATTGAAGAGGAGACGTTTGGGATTAAACTATAGAGGTTTTTAGGATTAAAAATGGTGAAAAATGAATCTGCCAAAGGTTGAAGACGAAACAGTGCAGTTCGTGCGATGTCGCGCGAAGTAGTTTGAGCGAGACGTCAATGTCGCGCGAAGTCGTTCGAGTGAGATGGAAAAGTCGCTCGAAGTAGTTCGAGCGACACATGGAATTCGTTCGAGCGGGAACCATTCTGGTTCGAGCGAGATTTTTATTTTTTAGGGAAATTCCTATTTTTACCCCTATTTTAGAAATCGGTTAATTTGAGTGAGGAAAACCAGTATTCGAGGAATTCAGATTAGTAAATTTTTTTTAGGGTTGTGTAGGTGTGACGATTTAATAATTTGGGACAGTGAGGTTACTTTAAAGATCACGAGAGGGAGATAACCGTAATAAACGATAAGAGTCCGTTATACGGGATAAGTGAGTAAAATGTCTTCAGAACAAGAAGTTATAATTATAGGTTGTGGGTACACCAAATTGAGAAATGTGAGTAAGTGTTGTATATATATGACTATGTGATTGTGCATATATTATAAATGTGTAAAAATCATACCCGCGCTACTTGCTATCGTTGAGGTTATAGCGCTGGGACAGTCTTATCTCGATGGGACCTTTATGGGGGATATTGACTCGTACCCTAGAAGATAGGAATCCTAGGTACAGGCTATCGGATCGATAGTCACGATCCTAAGAGACGTGAGGGTATGTGCTAACCTCTTCGACTTGGAAACTATGCTTCGCCTCAATATGGTTTGTGTTTGTTCAATACACTTCGAGAGTGATTCCGAACTTGTATTTCCCTTAGTACGAGTGATACGGGGACTGGATAGCAGAGTATGCCTGCACCATAATTTTTATGTGGGGTGCTGTTAGAATATATATATTATATGAGGATTATATATATATTTAGATCTGAATTTGGGAACTACCTACTGTGCTTAAGGTAAGTAAGAAATGAATAATTATTTCAATTGGGGAATAAGTGTTTGAAAAGTATAATGTGTTACTGAGAAACTTTATTAGTAAATAAGGTTTAAATGAGAACTTTGGTGTTAAATAAAATTTACTTATTAAACAATTGGATTTGTCAGTTTAAATCTTACGAGCAATCTAAGATAAGATAAGTTAAACCATTGGGAAGGTTAGTACGATAGGCGTGCACATTAGTAGAGAGGTGAGAATTTCTCAAGGGAGTGCCGCACTAATATGTTGTTGCATTGGCCAGTAAACATTTGAAATACTTGCTAAACAAATTTTAAATCGTTTTTACAATCGGGCTCTGACCCGTTTTCATCCTTTTCCCTCTTGTATATATATGTATATATTACAGGTGCCCAGCCACAGGGGCGTCTTGCATAGGATCCTTTGGATGGAACGCGTTGTAGCTTAGGTGGGAGTTACAGGCCTCTTGTTTAAACGACCTCATTCATTTGATTTGATTCCTAGCATTATTTATTCTAGTTGGGCATGTGTCTGCCTTTCCATTATTCAGTTGTTTTATTGGATATTATAATCCATTTATTTCCAGTATTTGCACATTGGGATTATTATTGTCAGGATGTTTTTCCTTTAAATTTTAATGTTGGAATTACTTAGTTGGATGTTTAATTATTGGGTTATTTGTTCCGGTATAGTTGTTGTGTGATTCTTTAATTATGAATTTCGTAAAGTTTTAAATGTTGGTTTATATGAATAAAACTTGGAAACTAATGTTTAAAATGGTTTTGACACTTAGCTTAATTATTTAGGGTGTTAAATTGGAAAAAGTTATTTTTATGACAGTGATGCTAAGAATGAACCAACCGTTCACCTTGATTATAATTTAATAAATGACTAATCACCCGGTATTTAATTAGGAGGGGTGTCACATATTATTGGAATAATGAAACATAACATATAAACTTGTAGACAATTAGAAATCAAATCAAGTTTCCAATTAGAATTCTGTCATTTTTGCGAATTTTGTAAGGAAGGTTAGTACTACAATTGAAGCGTTGATACTACGGGGGTTCTCAACCCCCCAATTTTGAAATTCAATATAGGAAAAATATGATCCCCAAGACGAAAGATGAAATGAAAAAAAATTAATGGAATATCGTCAACATTCTCCACTCCAAACCAACATTCTCCACTTTAGACCAACATTCTCTTAATATTATAAATTCCAAATTATTACAGACAAAAGATGATGTCAAATTGGAAAATGTTGCATCACCCAAACAATATATACTTAAGCGAACAAAATCAAATCAATACATATAAGATAAAAGAAAAGTAAATAATCACGGAGAACACCAATTGCCACTACATAAAATGTCATCACCATTATAATAACAAATTTTTCTTCAAATAAATCTTAGACACCAAAACAATAAGTCTCTTCAAAATGCCAAAGTTGACCCCCCCCTCTTCAGTGGGTACTAAAAAAATAAGAAAATTAGCACTCTATATGGGGATAGAGATATTGAATAATATACATGCTTTTTGAAAAGTGATATGATCTATTGATGAGGTTCGATCTGCGAAACATAACATGGAGAAAAACAAATTACATCAGAACACCAAGTCGTAAACACACAATCAGAGTCTTCAAACAAAACCATGATTAATAAAGAGAAAAACCCTCATATTAGGTTGTAATCCAAAACTAACAGACCAAATAAACCCCATTTGAAAACCAAAAGAATCAAACCTAATCAAAACCACATTTCTTACAGCATAATGAAACTAATTACTTACGTTGAGGTAGGGTTTATTTTGGGGCGGCGGCTGAAGCTGCATGGATGCTTAGGATAGGGTTTGTTTTGGGTTTCCGATAAGAGAACGGGGGAGAAGTGGAGAATGACAAAAAAATTATGTTTTTTTGAGAGATGAAAGAGGGTGTGAGCGCAAACAAAGTAGAGAAAGTATTGTGGTTTTCAACAAAGTACCCCCAATTTTGAATTGAAGTGTAAATTTAGTAAGTAACAAAAAGAGAGGAAATCAAAAATTTGAGGGGCAAAATAGGAAGTGTAGGAAAAATTCATCTCATGACATCATCTTTTGATCTTATGACATACATAAGTTTCACTTCTTAATATATATATATATATATATATATATATATAGAGAGAGAGAGAGAGAGCTTAAGGGTCAATTTGGTATTTTAAAACTTCATATTATGGATGGTATAAAATTACCAACACACATATCATCAAATTATCTTCACATAGCCTCTAATAGTGTGTCATTCTGATCACGAATGAGGAAGTTATGGTCGTTTTTGAAAAGTTTCAGCATGTTCTTCTACTTCAAGGATAATTTTGTTGACAGTGAGTTCTGACCGTGCATCATTCTGAGCCTTTTTGAAGATTTTATATTATTTTTCATGCGACAAGTTATAATTAAATCGGAGTGAGAAGAGGAATGCTAATAGCCCAAGGCTTATTTTCAGTGTGAGATCAACCGGTCCCTTATATGAGGTCGACCACGGGTTATTATAAACTTCAATAATTTGTCTAATTTTTGAGTTATTTTTTCTTTATTTTTATTTTTTTTCCTTTGGAATATAAATAGCAAGTGGGAGCTTATATTTCGATATAGAAATAAGATTTTGGGAGATGTTAGTTGGTTTATAAGAAATTCTCTCCCTTTCTCCTAGGGTTCCATTCCTTTTGTAATGTAAGTTGTACTATTCACCATCTTCCTCATTAATACACACTCGTTTTCTTTGTTTTATGATTTTTTTAATTTCTTACTTTATTTACTTCCTTTTTTGTATTACATGCTTTAATATTCTTTCTAGCTAATTTAGTTTAGGTTGAGATTGATTGAAATTATCTTAAATTAATAGGTTGCTTTGCTTTGGTGATGGATTAGATGTAGTACCCCGTAATTTTGAGGACTTAATTTATGAATATTATAAAAGATTTCAATAATATTATTATTTTATTAATCGGGGATAAAATAATTTATTTTGGTTTGAAATCGAATCAAACATATAAATTTTAATTGTTTTTGGACATTTTGTAATGGGTTAAATATGTAAAGTTTATAATTTTGAATTAAAGGGCAATATTGTAATATGCATTAGCTTAGTATCTAAGCTAGGGTTTGAGAGAGGGGTTATATAAGAAATTTTATAGGTGATTATAAGGAAAGGGAGATGAAAAAGAGAGGCCAAAAACGAAATCCAAAGAGGCAAAAACGAGTGGAATGAGAAGAGTCATTTTGGAGTGTTTTATATATTCATTTTGAGTGCCTTCGAATGAGATTTAAGAAAAAAACTCAAAACACATACCTGACTCAATTTTTTGTCTAGAATCCAAATCTAAAGTCGTATTGGCGATCCAAATAATTTTAGGATCTAATTTTTCTGAGTTTTTAAAATAGGACTATTTGGGGTTATCTCGTGTTGGGGCTAGAACATGATTTGATTATTTTTGCGAGAGGAAGATGATGGTGCGATCATATTTTGAGGATGAATTTATTTGGTGATTCATGCAATAATTTTAAGGTGTGGGGTTTTACACAATATGCTTCTTTAAATCTCTTGAGAGGTTATTCCGTTGATTTCATGTTAATTGAACTCATCTTTGACTTGTTAAATTCTTGAAAATATGGAAAAATAATTGTTGGAATTATTTTGATTCGTGTGGTATCATTATATTGTTGTTGTTGATCAAGTTTCCATGAGATTTTAATATGGCACGGAGGTTGGGCAGCCGCCAAAATTTCTGCTTCCCGGGCTATGGCTTGATAAAGCATATGCGGATGGGGTGAGGCCTGGTGACCCGGTTAATGTGTTGTTGAGAAATTTATTGGTAAATGCTTTGAGATTTGCATTTGATTTGAATATTCGTACTCGTGTTGTTACACTTTGTTGATCACTAATATATTTATTGAGCATCTTTCCTGTCGTATTGTGTACTTCCCCATATTTTCTTTTAGTTGGCAGATTAGCTTGGATTTGAGCGCTATGGACCAATTGGGATGATTTTTAGCGTGGATTTGCTTGGGAAGAATTTTTAATACAAGTTGGAAGATTGTATTTAATTATTTTGATGTATAGAGCATTGGAGATTTACTTTAGTTGTATTTTTTGAGAGATTGGTTGTATTTATATTTGGAGATTTGAGATTAGTGGTTTCTCGTTTGTTTCTTGTGGGTTTTTAGATGCTCTATACCTTGTTATTTTTGGATTTAGTTTTGTTGAATCGATAATAGCGCTCCGCTCACTCTCCCTAGGCGCGCGGGGTGTCACATTAGACTAGTTTAAATGGGTTAGGCTGTTATTCATTTTACACCTAGAAAATTTAACAGTGTATATCATGCATGTGCCATATTTACAACCTTGCATGCGTCATTTCCAGGATATTTATTGACGTCAAAATCATAGTAGGCCTCTATAACAATTTAGGGCATGACAAATCTAGATTTGATTAATTGATAAAATTATATTTAATCTTGAAATACTTGTCCTCACATCCATTTATACTAATTAACCGAGGTGAGGGATACTATTCTCAATCTATAGATTTTACTCATTTTGATTAATCCTAGTTTAAATACATGCCTATATCAATATTTTGTTAACTCTTTCATCTTTTACACTTTTATTGAAAACAAACAAATCAACTAATGTCTAACACTCATTCCCTATGTATGCGGTGTAGTAAAAGTTTAGGTTTTTTGTATTGTTGTGGGAAACCAAACAACGACAATGTCACATGATCACCAAGTTTTTTCCCAATTAATCTCCTCACTATGGATATCTTCTCCAAATAAACTGTTAAAAAATTAACTTTTTTACTATTTTATAAAAATGGTTCGCATGGGATTCCGTATTATCTCAGGTCTACACCTTAGACGGCTTGCATATATATATATATATATATATAAAGAGAGAGACAAAGAGATGATTAGAGCTGAATATCTTTATATACTATAAAATTTTATACAAGTGTTAAGGCTACCTCTAAATTATGGTGTCCACGTAGTAGCTCTTACAATTAAATTCCCCGCTTAATTTTTTAATCTCTTTCTATATCATACAATATCTAACTGAAGGGACAAAAACCCTTCTCATTCTCTCCCTTTCAATATTCACTTTCTGACATGGCAAGCCTTTTCTCTCTTCCGATACCCATTATTTATCTCCTCAAAACCCTAAACATATTTTTCATTCTCAAACGGCTCCACACAAGTCAACAAAATTATTTGACCTTAAAGATAAAAGGTTAAGCCCTCATATGAGCACAAAAAACCTCAAGAACCATCTTCAACAACTGTGCAAGCTCTCGTTCTTCGATTTTTGAAAAGCTGGGTACGGAGAAAACCAATGTGATTTTATCTAAATATATTTCTTTTAAGGGTTTTCTTTTTTTATTGTATTTTGTTTTTCTCTATGTAAATTTGTGGTAGAAAAATTTAAACACTGAAGGGTTAGAATTGACTCCTGAATTTCCTTTCTGTAATTTGCGTCTTTCTTTTTTATCAAATAGGCAAAATCTGGTCTGCGTGTTTACATCGGAGTTTGCTATGGTGTTACCCTACTGTTCACTAAGATGACAAAAGATTTGATTTTGATTTATGGGTTTCTTTCTACTTCCCTCCTTTCAATTATGTATAAAATCTCTGTCACACCCTTTCTTTTCGGTATAAATGTTGTACCAGATAGATCACTCTGTAGTTTAGTTTTTCTTTTCTATTGTTACGGCTAATATGTTGGGGATAATATCATAACACCATCTTTATATCTGTGTATTTTCTAGGCAGTGGATGCTCACTCAAACTGTTGAAGATGGTATTGTTGGTGTATGACTAATCTCTTAGAATGACTACTCTACAAGATTAGGTTGCAATATTCCTCTATTAACTAAATCATTGTGAATTTTTCACTGTAATATAATGAGTATTGTGTTTGTGTTTTATGATTATATAGTAGTATATATACTTGTAAGAATCCTTATGCGTTTATTTTGTATGGTCGACTATGTATTTTTGCACAAGTTTACAATTTGAAATTGATCCATTGATGACTACTAACTCAAATAGGGACATGGTTGACAGGTTTGTGAGTAGTTGCTCCTCAATTGTAATATGAAATTGGATAATTCAATTTAAAAATGGAGCAAACATAATGTCAACCCCATTTAGAGCATCCACGTGGCATCACATTACTTATCTTTGTTGTATTCTCTAACCCTCTTCCTTTACCTACGTCCCTCCATGTTCTTCTATCAAATATATTAATTTTCCTCTAATCCTTTTATCTCCCCCATGAAAGACTCTACATAATCTTCTACCTCCACTCTGTTATGCACAAGTCATGCATTCTCAGTTAGCTATACTCCTATATCATAATTGAAAAACTAATGTGCATCCATCAACATCAAACTCATTTTGTTATTATTTTGAATCATTTTTTTTAGTGATAGGTCCTTGAACAAGACAATTTCTCCAGTAACTAAAGGTATATATGTACTGTTTTTGGCCCGGCTCCACATAAAGTAACAAAATTATTTGATCTTAAAGATAAAAGGTCAAGCCCTCATATGAGCACAAAAAACCTCAAGAACCATCTTCAACAATTGTGCAAGCTTCCGTTCTTCAATTTTTAAAAAGCTGGGTATGGAGAAACCCAGCGTGATTTTATCTAAATATATTGCTTCTATGGATTTTCTTTTTTTATTGTTTTTTGTTTTTCTCTATATAAATTTATGGTACAAAACTTTAAACGCCGACGGGTTAGAATTGACACCTGAATTTCCCTTATGTAATTTGCGTCTATCTTTTTTATCAAATAGGCTAAATATGGTCTGTGTGTTTACAACGGAGTTTTCTATGGTGTTACCCTACTATTCACTAAGATGACCAAAGATTTGATTTTGATTTCTGGGTTTCTTTCTACTTCCCTCCTTTTAATTATGTATAAAATCGCTTTGGTGCCCTTTCTTTTGGGTATAAATGTTGTACCAGATAGATCACTCTGTAGTTTAGTTTTTCTTTTCTATTGTTACGGCTATTATGTTGGGGATAATATCATAACACCATCTTTATAGCTTTGTATTTTCTACGCGGTGGATGCTCACTTAAACTGTTGAGGATGGTATTGTTGGTGTATGACCAATCTCTTGGAATGACTAATCTATAAGATTCGGTTGCAATATTCATCTACTAACTAAATCATTGTGAAGTTTTCACTGTAATATAATGAGTATTATGTTTGTGTTTTATGATTATATAGTACTATATATACTTGTAGGAATCCTTATGCATTTATTTTGTATGATCGACTATGTATTTTTGCACAAGTTTATAATTTGAAATTGATCCATTGATGACTACTAACTAAAATAAGGACATGGTTGACAGGTTTGTCATTAGTTGCTCCTCAATTGTTATATGAAATTGGATAATTCAATTTAAATATGGAGCAAACATAATGTCAACCCCATTTAGAGCATCCACGTGGCATCACATTACTTATCTTTGTTGCATTCTCTGACCCTCTTCCTTCACCTACGCCCCTCCATCTTCTTCTATCAAATATATTAATTTTCCTCTAATACCTTTTATCTCCCCCACAAAAGACTCTACATAAGCTTCTACCTCCACTCTATTATGCAAAAGTCATGCCTTCTCAGTTAGCTATACTCCTATATTATAATTGAAAAACTAATGTGCATCCATCAATATCAAACTCATTCTGTTATTGTTTTGAATCATTTTTTGTGTGATAGGTCCTTGAACAAGATAATATCTCCAGTAACTGGAGGTATATAGGTACGTTTTTTGGCCTTGTATATAAATATTTGTATATAACAATTCAATTTTATTTATGTATGTGTGTGGTGGGTTAGATTTCAGATGGATTACTAGACTTTTTTTTTTGTTTAAATACCATGTATTTTATGTGAGTATATTTAAGATTTGTTGCAGTGGATTGTTTTATTCATCCTTTTGGGTTCTTTTTTTAGAGACATGGAGAAATGGAGAGAGGTAGAAACGGAGAGGGTATGAGAAGATTGTGAGAATTTTTTTTATTTGCTATATTTTTCTTAAGCAAGAGGGGGTGACCAAGTTGATGGATCTAGTCGGAACTCAAGGTTATGAGAAGATTTTCTGATTTACTATCATTAGTGCTTATAATGTTTTTGATGAAAAATACAAAATTTTAACCTATTTCACAACTCTTAATTCCTACTTTTCAATGAGTACTTTATCGTACAAATTCAAATTCTTACTTATGAAGGTAATCTCTCTCTCTCTCTCTCTCTCTCTCTCTCTCTCTCTCTCTCTCTCTCTCTCTCTCTCTCTCTTCCTGCATGTCTAACATCTATTTAAATGGAAATATTATACAAAGCTTTAAATAGAAATGTTTGGGGCTCATGTATTTAATGTTTTGTACTCATTCCCTCCATTATCTAATTTCCATACCCATTTGTATATATAAAAGAGTTCAGTATTTTTTTCAATTTTATTTATTGTGCATACCATTACTCTTCCCTTTTTTAAGAGGCGTGGAGTTTAGTTTTCACATTTTTTCCTAGGAATTCTCGATACCTAAATGAGTCTAAAAGTTTAGCAAAATAATAAAAATAATGGCAGATCTTGTTGTTGGTAGATTTACAAACAAAAGATCCATTAGTAAATGTAATTTTTAGTTACTTTGATATTTGTTCAAGTCTTATGTCATCTGAAGTTATTAACTTTTATGATTTGTGATTTGGTTTTGAATTTTGGATTTTGTTCGTTTGTTTTGTGTTAAGATTTGAATGTTAGTAGTTTCATTATTGGGATTTTGAAAAATTCATGTACGAGAAAAAATATTGTGAGTTCAAGAATTCCACAAGTATTTGTATTCTATTAGAACTCTCATGGTCAATAATATATTGTTCCTTATCTTAAACTTTTTGTTTCATTTTTGTTCATTTAGTTATGTTTTGATAGATAATCAATCCTGTTCAAAATCATAGATTTTAAGTTGATTTTTTTTATCATATTTTATTTTTCAATGACATGGATAATTAATGAAGATCTATAATAATTGGACTTGTTGTATTCACTCACCCACACAAACTAATGTTCATTATTGATATATAGAAGAAATAAAAGATGATAAGCCTAGCTTTTTTTGGTAATAGACTCGGGGAGATAAAAGAAAGTGTTTGGTTTGAGCTATTCCACTACTTTGGTATGGTCTTAAACTCTTTAGATGTGTATTTTGTTCAATAGTAAATCGGTATCCCAAATGGCTTAACAGAAATGACAAAAGTTCATGAGGACATGTTCATCTTAGAGAATACCTATCCCACTGAAGAAGTTGAACAAGAGATGCAAATCTTGAGGTCCTCAGTTAAGGGTGAAAAGGCCGAAGAGGGTTCACTTGACAAAGAAAATATGATGCAAAAACATAAAACATTATTGGACTAACAATGTGGTTCGAAGGACCCTTTTACTGTTCTACATGGGTATTATTGTTCACGTGGCAAAGCAATTTGTGGGTATCAACACTGTTAAGTACTATAGCCCCACCACAGTATAATTTATAGGATTCGCTTAAAACAAGAAGGCTTTAGCGCTCTCGCTCATTACCTCTGGACTTAATACAGTGGGATCCATTATTAGTATATGTATGGTTGATATATATGGGAGGAGGAGTGTAAGGACATTTTTGTCCATGAGCAATTTATATGTCGTACGCCGTTACACCGTTGAAGAAAATCAAGATCATAAACTCATCAATGGATCCGAATATCAAAAGAAGAAGAGGAAACGAAGGCTGACAACCGGATCGGTCCGCCTGAATAAAAGAACCGATCCGGTCAATCGGACAGATCCGGTCACAAACGGACCGATCCGTTATGCTGAAGGCCAGTATACCCCGGATCGATGGCAAACCGATGAAGCTGATAACCGAACCGATCCGATGTCAACCGGACCAATCCGCCTTCAATAAAAGAACCGATCCGATGTCAACCGGACCAATCCGCCTCAGACCCGGACCGGTCCGCCGAGGATAACTTCAATCAGATCATGTTTTGAAATTTATGTCCCAAGCCTTCTTATTTAATCCCACTACGGGAAGTGGTTTTCTAAGACTTATTTACACGATTTCCAGAGTAAAGAAATCCCTAAGTCTTCACCAATTGAGTTCCAATACTCTAGGTTTTTGATTCACACAAATTCCATACCTTTGTGAATCACTTTGCAACCCAGGAACGCACTTTTGCTGTTCAACCCTTTGTGGAGGAGACCGTTCTTCTTCTCCATTACAGACCTACTGGACAGGGATAGTTCCAACCGCCGACTACAGAATCCGATACCTGAGGGTAATTCTTAGTCACTTGTATTTTCATTGTAATCCGATTGTAAGCCGTTTTCTTACAAATTATAGTGAAAATAAATGGTTTTGCCCCTGTGGGGGATTTTTCCTTAATTATGTATGTTTGAATATCTATTGCATGATTTCATATTGTTTCAATCACACCTAGTTGCATGTTTAGGGTTTGTTTGGGTTAAAAGGTGTTTAAAATATAATTTAATCATTTGAGCGCGAGCTCACACGTTCTCAAATTGGTATCAGAGCAGGTTACTCTAATCTATTGCGTATTCCTATTTTCCGCAAAATTTTTTCTAAGATATCAATTGTCTGATAAAATTGATTTTTGAAAAAGTACGTGTTCAAATGGAGAAATTATATAATAAAATGCCTGTTTTTTACGGGACAAATTATGCTTATTGGAAAGCCCGAATGAAGTCGGCTTTAAAAGCCATTAATGAACGTGTCTGGATTTTAGTAGAAAGAGGGTGGACTCCTCCCTCTGTGACTGTTGATAATGTGATTAGTTTGAAACCTGACACTTCTTGGACTGATGAAGAATTTAAATGGTCATCTTTTAATTCTAAGGGTCTAAGTGCTATTTCTGGGTCTGTCACACCTGATGAGTTCAAACGCATAATGACGTGCACCACGTCAAAAGAGGCATGGGATGTTTTACAACTCACCCATGAAGGACTAATGCTGTGAAAGAATCTAAGTTGCAAAATTTGACAACTCAATTTGAAACCATCACCATGCATGAATCTGAATGCTTTGATGAATTTTATGCTAGACTTTCTAACATTGTGAATACTAGCTTTAATCTTGGTGAACATATTCCTAATTCTAGAGTTGTTAAAAAGATACTTCATTCTTTACCTAAGCGTTTTATCCCTGAAGTCACTGTGCTAAATTCTATGGGTAATTTAAATATGCTAAAATTGGAAGAACTTGTAGGAGATTTGCAAACTTATGAAATTGATATGTTCCCTAAAACTGCTAAATCTAAAGATAAGGGAATTGCACTTAAAGCCCAAGAGAGAAGGAGTGAGGGGTCGGTTAGAAAAATGGTAGAGTCGTCTAGAAAAAGAGAGACTGACACGTCAGATTCTGAGTGTGATTTTGACCTAGATGATTTAACTCTTTTTGCAAAAAAATTCAAAAGAATTCTCAAATTTAAGAAAAATGGCAATTTTAAAGATAAAAAGAAATTTGAGAAAAATAAGTTTGAAAAGAAAAATGAAAAAGACTACAAAAATCATCCTAAGAAAGAAAGTGAGAGATGCTTTGAGTGCGATGGTAGGGGTCATAGAGCTTTTGAGTGTGCCAATCGTCTAAATAGAGAGAAAGGGAAAGCTGTTCTTAATGCTACCCTTAGTGACGACAGTGAGGTCGAGACGGTGGATTCAGGAGATGAGTCACCGCATGAGTGTAACTTCACCGCATTCATGGCTAGTCAAGTGAGCACTCCTAGTTCTCTTCACGATGATGAAGATGATGCTTCACAGGGACACCTCGACAGTGAGATCGATGAGAGTGAGGGGGAGGATGACTCAAGTGAGAGTGAGAGTGATATTCAACGCGCCTACGCTGAGTTATATTCTGAGTCGTTTAAAACTAAAAAACATAACAAAGCGCTAGTTCTTAAGATCACCGGCATAGAGGAAAATTTAAGAAAGGCGAGAGAAAGAGAGTCCTCCACCGTCACCGCCCTGAGAGAGAGAGAGAATCTGCCTGTGTCGAGAAAGAGAATCTGTTTAGAGAGAGATAGTGTTTTAGAGATAGAGAGATGGGACTTGACCAAACAAGTGGATAGTCTTACGAGTCATCTCCATTCCTCCGTGGAGACTCGGAAGAAACTTGAAGCCCTTGTTGCCCAGCTGACTCATTATCTTGAGAAAGCACGGGAAGTCAAGGTACAAATCAAGGACAGATCTGGGAAGATGGGAAAGATGCTCCTCGGCCCCGCTTTAGGTTTTGGTTATTGTTAAGGAATTGGATATGATGGTGCCTCCACGTACCAAATTGCACCTGGACCAGTTCCTGAGTTTACTACCACTCCTTATGGTCACTGACAAAAACCTCGAAGGAGAGTTCGACCAAGAAAGGCAAACCAAGGCCCGCCTTTGAATGTACTCTTTTGTACTTATTGCAAAAGAAAAGGCCACCTTAGGGAGTCTTGATATAGCATGGGTCAGACACGACGTACTATTGCTCCACCACGTCATACTGATGAGTTTTCTAGTCTGAGAGAGCAAGTTGAGTTCTTAGCTGCCACGACTCAGAGTTTAATGGAAGAATTTCGACGGATGTCTTTGCCGTTAGTGAACGCTTCTCACATTCCATTTAAAACCAACAACAACAAAGGCAAACAAAAGGTCATCCCTGTTTGGGTACCTAATAAAGATAAAAAGGCCTTCGTTGTTCATGTTGCTCTCAAAGCACATAATACTTCACAGTGGTATTTTGATAGTGGGTGCTCCAGACATATGACAGGTGATGCCTCATTTTTTACGACTCTTGAGGATTGTCAGGATGGCAGAGTCACCTTTGGAGATGGGAGCAAGTCTAGCGTTATAGGACGTGGTACTATCGAGTTACCTGGATTTCCTATGCTAGAAAATGTTTTGTACGTCAAAGGTTTGAAAGCAAACCTTCTCAACATTAGCCAACTGTGCGACACTGACTTGGCAGTAAAGTTTGACCGGGACGCGTGTAAAGTCTACAATCAAGCTGGTAAACTTTTGATGCAAGGGGTGAGGACCGAGGATAATTACTATAGGACTGATCCCACATCCTCACTTGTCTGTAACAGCACCACGATCACTCCTATGGATCTGTGGCACCAACGTCTAGGTCACGTGAACGTTAGAGATCTTAATCGTTTAGCTAAAAGGGACCTAGTACGTGGCTTACCATCCCTTGGAAAGTCAACTTCGACCATTTGTGGACCCTGTCAGTTGGGAAAACAAATTCGTAGTCCTCATAGGAAGTTACATTCCATTACCACCTCTCGTGTTCTTGAATTGATTCACATGGATCTTATGGGTCCCACTCGTACTGAGACTCTAGGTGGTAAGAGGTACATCCTCGTGATGGTAGATGATTTCTCCAGATACTCCATTGTAGGTTTTCTGAGAGAGAAATCCGATGCTGTAGATTTTTTATGACCAAGTGTCGTGTCCTGCAAAATCAACACGGTGTCACTATTAACAGGATGCGTAGTGACAATGGCACTGAATTCACAGAAGCAAAGGTAGACCTTTACTCTGATAGCCTCGGGATCAAACATGAGTTTTCTGCTGCGATAACTCCTCAGCAAAATGGGATTGTTGAGAGAAAGAATAGAACGATCCAAGAGATGGCTAGATCTATGCTTCTAGGTCATAAAACTTCTAGGAGATTTTGGGCAGAGGCAGTGTCTACTGCATGCCACACGGTGAATAGGGTGTATTTGCGTCCACACACACTTCAGACTCCTTATGAGTTATGGACTGGCAAGAAGCCCAACCTGACATATTTTCATGTTTTTAGGAGTAAATGATACATCCTACGGGATAGAGAGCAATTAGGAAAGTTCGAATCCCGGAGCGACGAGGGAATATTTCTAGGATATTCATCGACGAGCAGAGCGTACCGAGTTTTTAACCTGAAGAGCTCTAAGGTTATGGAATCAATAAACGTCACCGTGAAAGATGACGAACCTTTGACGGTTATTGATCCTAACCTTCAGTGTGAGGATGAAGATTGTTCTGACAGTGATTTACATGTTACTCTTTCACACTCTGTGGACCCTACTCCTGTGTTAGGGGACACACCTGCGTGGGTTCGCAAGAGTCATGACCCGTCTGCCATTATTGGCGATCCCACTCTAGGGGTCAAGACTCGTGCTCAGCTAGAGAACGTTGTTAGCAATCTTTGCTACACGTCCAAAGTCGAGCCCAAGAACCATAAAGAAGCACTCAAGGATGAACACTGGATATCTGCTATGCAGGATGAGTTGCTTCAATTTAAAAAGAATGATGTCTGGGAACTTGTCCCCCGACCTAGTGAGACTAATGTGATAGGTACCCGATGGATTTTCAAGAACAAAATGGATGAAAATGGTACCATAATCAGAAATAAGGCTAGGTTGGTCGCTCAAGGCTACACACAGATATAGGGTGTAGACTTTGGGCAGACATTTGCTCCTGTTGCGAGGCTTGAGTCCGTCCGTCTTCTGCTCGCCATCGCATGTCATCTGCGCTTCAAGGTATATCAGATGGATGTTAAGAGTGCCTTTCTGAATGGCATTCTACAGGAGGAGGTTTATGTGGAACAACCAAAAGGGTTTGAAGACCCTCAACACCCAGAGCACGTCTACTATCTTAAAAAAGCCTTGTATGGTTTGAAGCAAGCACCCCGTGCTTGGTACGAGAGGCTTACTTCCTATCTCTTAGCTCGTGGCTTCAAGAGAGGGGGAGTAGATATGACGTTGTTCGTCAGGAGAGATGACGGTGCTCTTTTGGTCTCCCAGGTCTATGTGGACGATATAGTCTTTGGATCCACATGCTCCCAGCATGCTCACCACTTTGAGGAGGAGATGAAAAGTGAGTTTAAGATGAGCATGGTTGGTGAGCTTACATTCTTCCTTGGTCTCCAGGTTCGTCAGCTAGAGGATGGGATGTTCATCTCCCAATCCAAGTATGCTAGAGACCTAGTGAAGAAATTTGTTTTAGACTCCGCTAAGCATGCATGTACACCTATGAGTACCACTACCAAGCTTAGTAAGGACACTTCAGGCAAGGACGTAGAGCAAACCTTATATCAGAGTATGATAGGTAGTTTTCTCTATTTGACTCCCAGTCGTCCCGACATCGCCTTTAGTGTTGGAGTCTGTGCGCGATATCAGGCGTCCCCGAAAGAGTCACATTTACTTGCTCTAAAACGTATTATTAAATACGTGAGTGGGACTCTATCATACGACATTTGGTATTCCTTTGATACCGATGACCGTTTGTCCGCCTATTCGGATGTCGATTGGGCTGGGGATGTAGATGGTTGTAGGAGCACTTCTGGTGGGTGTTTCTATTTTGGTTCAGCTCTTGTCTCCTGGCTGAGCAAGAAGCAAAATTCCATCTCTTTGTCCACTGCGGAGGCTGAGTACATAGCCGCCGGGAGTTGTTGCACACAACTCTTGTGGATGAAGCAAATGTTGGAGGATTATGGGATTTCACAAGACACCATGATCATTTCTTGTGATAACACGAGCGCGATACACATATCCCGTAATCCCGTCCAGCATTCGCGCACAAAACACATCAGGATACGTGAGCACTTTATTCGTCAGTTAGTTGAGGAGAACACAGTATCCCTGAGTTTTGTTCCCACCGACCGTCAGTTAGCCGACATTTTCATGAAACCTTTAGATGCCCTTAGATTTGAGAGTCTTAGGAAGTCTTTGGGGATTTGCACAGTTGACTGAGGGGTTGGTCTATGTCTAGAATAGGATGCTCCTTCATGTTCATATCATATGCTTCCTATTGCTAGTCTGTTTATATGTACCATTGCTTAGTTGTACAGCTTGTATTTATTCTTTTTACTGTTTATATTTGTTTTGAAAAAATACAAAAAGATTTTCCTTTAAGAAAATTTTTAGAAAAAGCACAAAAAGATTTTATTTTGATAAAAATTTTGAAAAAAAAAACCAAAAAGATTTTTTTTCTTCTTTTATGGATGAGCATTTAAGGTAGCCAAGTCACAACTTCACTTCATTTATCCATGTGACTGTTTGATAGAGATTTAAGGCGCTACATCATTTCATCCATGTGCTTTACTTAGTATGGAGTCTTTGAGATGTAATTAGTGATATCTTCCTACATGTTTGACTCCTATATCCTTTCTTGCACACATGCACGACTATATTTGATTATTGCACTTGTCGTATCACATGTTGGCTTGAGTGTTTCCATCTCAATTCTGACTATACAATGTACAATATGCGATAAAACTTGACAAGGTTGGAATGCATGTAAAAATCGTTTTGGTGAGACTGTGTGTTTTTGTATAATGGGGAGGGGCTGCGAAAGGTAATCATCTATCCTTTGTGCAAAAGCCACCGTTAATAAGGAGCTAAAAAATGGGGGAATTTTAATATCCGAGGTCCAAAGAGGTTAAAAGAGCCCGAAAAAATTTTAAGGCAATAAAAAGAAATTCATGCCTAATATGGGCCACTTAGGTTTCACCATCAATTCTCCAAAGTTTGAGAATCTAGAATGCCTCTATTCAAAATAATATCTGAGGGAGTTTGGTTAGAGAATATAAACAGGTTTGCACTTCCTTGAAAGTCCTAAAAAAGCATAAAATCATTTTGGACGTTATTGGTGTGAAAATCACTTTGAGCTTTGATTTGTTGATTTGATTGAGCCAATATCTTATACTGTCATTCTTTTTCACCAAAGGAAGCATTTGAGTTCATTCGCTAGGAATATCCAATATTCATCGTGCACATATGTCATGTTTGTATGCTTTGATTTTCCTATCGAATTTGATCACACCACTTCATTTACGCTATCATCGACTTGGTTGCTTTGTGTTCATTCATGGTGTGATTTTATACCTGTGACACCCCGCACTTGCTTATTTGATATATTTCTCTCACTTGTCTATTTGGGGACATCATAAAAAGGGGGAGAAAGAATTATCTTATTATGGGGGAGTTTTGAAAGTTTGAAAGTTTGAGAGTTTGCTCATAAATTGGTATATATGTTCTCATCATAAATTGTGTTCTCATTTCAAACTCGATATGTCACTTGGTATTTTTCTTTGTCTCATGTGTGTAGGTACTACATGGATTATCATTTATCATTGAATTGCACACCCTGATTAGAAAAGCATTGAGTTTCCTGCAGGAATTGAAGAGCAACCGCTGTAGTCTTATTCAATTGTATCTTTCCAGTTTTGGGTTCATGGAAGGGTAGATTTGTATAGGCATTTTTAGTTGTTTTGATAATTTGAAAGTTTGTTTTTATGTATGTACCGGCATAGACATAGGGGATATTTGTAAGGACATTTTTGTCCATGAGCAATTTATATGTCGTACGCCGTTACACCGTTGAAGAAAATCAAGATCATACACTCATCAACGGATCCGAATATCAAAAGCATAAGAGGAAACAAAGGCTGACAACCGGACCGGTCCTCCTGAATAAAAGAACCGATCCGGTCAACCGGACCGATCCGGTCATAAACGGACCGATCCGTTATGCTGAAGGCCAGTATACCCCGAATCGATGGCAAACCAATGAAGCTGATAACCGAACCGATCCGATGTCAACCGGACCAATCCGCCTTCAATAAAAGAACCGATTCGATGTCAACCGGACCGATCCGCCTCAGACCCAGGCCGGTCCGTCGAGGATAACTTCAATCAGATCGTGTTCTGAAATTTATGTCCCGAGCCTTCTTATTTAATCCGATTACGGGAAGTGGTTTTCTAAGACTTATTTACACGATTTCCAGAGTAAAGAAAGCCCTAAGTCTTCACCTATTGAGTTCCAATACTCTAGGTTTTTGATTCACACAAATTCCATACCTTTGTGAATCACTTTGCAACCCAGGAACGCACTTTTTCTGTTCAACCCTTTGTGGAGGAGACCGTTCTTCTTCTCCATTGCAGACCTACTGGATAGGGATAGTTCCATTCGCCGTTACAGAATTCGATACCTGAGGGTAATTCTTAGTCACTTGTATTTTCATTGTAATCCGATTGTAAGTCGTTTTCTTACAAATTATAGTGAAAATAAATGGTTTTGCCCCTGTGGGGGATTTTTCCTTAATTATGTGTGTTTGAATATCTCTTGCATGATTTCATATTTTTTCAATCACACCTAGTTGCATGTTTAGGGTTTGTTTGGGTTAAAAGGTGTTTAAAATATAATTTAATCATTTGAACGCGAGCTCACACGTTCTCAAGGAGGCTGATGGTTATATTTATGTTTGGCATAATAAGTTGTCTTGTAGTATTATCTGTTGTGTTTTATGGGATTTCTTCCACGACTCCAAATATCACTCATAATGCATCCACATATTTCGATGTCAACTCTACATGTTAGAGTTAGTGGCAGGCCCCAAATCCATCACCGGATTTAAAGGATAGAAAAGAAGTTACTGATTATTTGGGAACCTTTCACCATGAGTTTCACTTCACTGTTCAAGTAACTCATTATACAAGATCTTCCAAGCTCAAGTGACTTTCGTACTCATTCTTGATTAAAATATTATTTCTACCACTTGTCTTTTTATGTTACTCAATTATAATATATGTGTACATATATATTGGCAGGACGGTATTGATGCCATTAAAGATGTTATTTACCATATTGAAACATATGACGTGACAACTATTAGAGCTAGCATGCCTATGTTTCTTATGTCTCGTAAAATCAAGTCCATGGGTGTGAAGATGGTTATTTATGGTGAAGGTTCTGATGAAATTTTTGGTGGCTACTTATACTTCCATAAGGCACCCAACAAGGAAGAGTTCCACCATGAAACATGTCACAAGGTATTTCGCTTTCATTGACTCCGTCTCAGTGTTATATCCTTTCTCCTTGACGAGTGTGCGAAACATTTATTAATAGGTAATACGACATCATCTTTGTAAACGTGAAATTTTAGAGTAACGATACGAGTATCAAATACATCCCCAAATCATCTACCAAATAAGATGTTATAATAATAAATTACTGTACTCAAGTATTACAGTGCAGTATTAGTGCATTTCAGTGTACATTTATTGCAATGTGACATCATTTGGGGAGAATTTGGGGATATATGTAGGACTCATATCATTATTATTTAGGTTTATAATTTCTCATTTCTTAAGAGGATGAAAATTAAGGGAAAATATTATTTTGAGTGAATATATAATAGCGACTTTAATTTTTGGTTTGTTGCAAATACACCTCTTTCTTATTATATTGAGTGAAATAAAGTGACCTAAGTTAACAATTTATTCGACAAAATGCTCATTATATTATCCCAAAATGATGTAAATGACTCGCACTTATTAGAATCTTTAGTAGTTAAGGAACCTATATAATAGTTCAGTGAATTCATTGCAATTAAGAAGATAGTTTATGCGCTAACTTGCAATTCAACAATTAAGTTATTAATGACAGTTTGCTGATTTATCATTAATTGGGTTATTCAGAATTCAGCCAGGTTCACTGTCCTGGGGGAGAAAGTATAACGTGTAGTACAACAAAAGCACTAGAGTGGGATTCATCTTGGTTGAACAACCTTGACCCTTCTGGTCGGGCTGCACTAGAAGTCCATAAATCAGCTAATGAGAAGAAGAGGATGTTGCATGTTGCTCACATGGATTTCACACCCAACAATATCGATAATGTGCCATTAATGATGGAAATAGGTGCTTCAGAACTTGCAATCCCAAGATAATATCTACATCCATGCCTGCTTTGGAGGACTATATTATATGTCTATAAGATCCTGCCTATTTAGATATCCTGGTGTGTGAAGTTATTGTTATTATTATTATTATTATTATTATTATTATTATTATTATTATTATTATTATTATTATTATTATTATTATTATTATTATTATTATTATTATTATTATTATTATTATTATTATTATTATTACTATTATTATTATTATTCTTATTCTTATTATTGTTGTTGTTGTTGTTGTTGTTGTTGTTGTTGTTGTTGTTGTTATTATTTTTATTATTATTATTATTATTATTATTATTATTATTATTATTATTTATTGTATTTTAAAATTTTAGATGCATATAATGTGATTCTATCGAACATAAATAAATAAATAAAAAGGGTACCATCAATGTTATGTTAAGACATCAAGTGTTTCCTTTGCTGCGACAATCAATATTTTCCTTCTTTCTTTTTAATGCTGGGACTTGAAAAGTACTTGATGAAATTATTATATGAACATTTGTGTCTATGTCTCTGATTGCATGACAATAAACAAAAATATATCATGATAAATATAAGACATATTGTTATTACATTGAATATTAACTTGATAGAATAATCTCATTACTTATTTTTAATGGAACTATCTTTTGACATGCACTGACGGAGCCAGGATTTCGATTTGGGTGGGGCAATCCAGGAATTTTTGTTTGGGGGGTTCGGGGGTGGGAGCCTCCGCGACAAATTTTCTTCGGACTATTTTTAGATTTTCACATTTTTTTTTTACTTTTTAGTTAAATTTAGATATGTGGTCGAATTTAAGCAACCCACTGAACTCAAACTCAAAATTAAATAGCAATAAAGTCAAACTAAAAAATGTATTTAACCGTAAGATTAAAGCAAATCAAACACTAAACTTAACAAAAATAACAATCAAATAAAACCTCAATAACTCAACATTCATTGTCATACAAATCAAACTATATTAATCAAATCATTAGATTAAACCAATTCAAGCACTTAATTTATCAACAACAAATAAACTCTAACTAATAATAAAATTAAATCCTAAATAAATAAAAATTAGTAAACTCCATTACCTTAAAACCTTGGATAAAGAGAGATTCAATCAAGAAAACTTAAACGTATCAAAAATAATCTGAGGCTTTTTTTTTATCAATATCATATATTGACTTCACATGTTTTTACATATTTGGCAATTCCTGTGGTTTGAGTCCGTCTTTGTTGTATCCATTACGCGGGTTTCCAACTAGTTTCACATATATAGTGATATATATGGGCAATACATCTCTCCCAAGGCCTTAATTCCTACCCTTTGAGCTATTTTATGTGCAGATATTTTATTTGAATGTTACATGTTAATTGACTTTAAATGTATGCTTTTGTAAGGTCATGGAAGCATTCTACATGTGAAGCGAAGAACCTTTTCCACAAAAAGTCGTGTCCCGACTTTTAAAAAGGATGTCAAACTTTTCAAACAAGGATTAGAGTGTGTGGTAGTGAACCTAAGAATGGATCAACTACAAGTGGTGTGTTATAAGTGTGAGTGAGCATGGATATATATAAGTGTGATAAGTGGAGGTGTGTTCTAGTCACACCTAAGCATGGATATTCTAAGTGATGTGTGAAATATGTGGATATCAGGGATCCTATGTGTAATTTGTGTGAAGTGTACATGGAGAATATCTACAAGTATGTGAGTGATGAGTGATATAAGCATGAGGTAGATATATACAAGAAGTAATTGAGGAGAAAAAAGGGAACATACATGTAGGTGCATACACACACAAGCAGAAAATGATAACACATGTGCAAACAGAGTTTAGTCCTCTTAAGTCAGTACCCAACAGAGTTTCCACTGTGGCCATACCTCCAAAATTTTCCCTTCGTCTAGGGGGATTTCCAGCGCTCACGCACGAGCGGTTGGAGCAGGGGAATAAGGTCTTGCACCCTTTTCTAGGAGAGCTTCAGCCGTCGTCGGTGTGGGGTGATGTAAAGAGATGGAGTTGCCAGTATATTTTTCACAAAACAGGAAAAAGAACATGTCTTTGCCTCGAGAGAACGACATCAAAGACAAACTAATGCTTACGAAACAAATAGTTCAGAGGTTCGGGGACTAAGTTACGAAATGGGAAGGTGTTAGGCACCCATACCACCCTTTCTCTCTCTCATGGACTCACTACTAGAAAAAAAAAATTCAACATGTTTCAACAACATTATCCTTTTTGTGTTGCCAAAGGGCATACTTTTGGCGACACATTTCATTTCTTGTCATGAAAATACCTTATTTTAGAGGGCTTAACAATAAAATTCCCCCGCCAATTTCATATACATTCGCGACATCCAATTTTTATCGCGAATTTGTTCCCCCAACTTTTGGCAATACGTTACTGATGTCGCAGAATGTTTCCTTGTTTTCACGACATGATATTAATGTCGTCGAATTATCACTTACATTTGGCAACCATATTATTCATGTCGCAAAAGTACATATACTTTCGGCTTCATAAAATACATATCATGCAATATGTTTTAAGTTAAAAAAATTTTAAAGAAAAAATCATCCCATCCAAAACATAATCTTTTTTTGGGCTAAAATTTTGTCTTCCCCCCAAAAACTACCCCTCCTAAAAAATTCCTCCCGCTCTTAAAACAAAACCCCAAGTCGTTTCCACTCATGCCCATCTCCACCGTCGTCATTCTCCATAGTTGGTTTGTCCCGCGAGAAGTCAGCATCACCTCCATTCTTCAGGTACCCGTGACACACTCACATGATTCCGTGACACACTCACATGATTCTACGTTCTTCAGTTAGAAGCACCGTTGTTCATCTTTAGTTTGTACCAGACTTGTTATAATCTCTGGAATGTATCCATCCCATCACTCTGGTCCTCATTTAATTAGGTAATCAAGTAATTCTCATGTCTACTTCCTTTTTTTGTTTACAATTTTATAAAGAGATTTGTCCCTTTAAAAAAATTGGGGATTTTCAATGTTAAAAAGCTTAGGTTTCATGTAAATTAGGTTTGAAATTATTCACATGGATTTATTCAGGCATGAGTCTTGAGTCTAAAAATGTGTAATTGAACAAAACATGGATCTATTCTGGTATGAGTGTTGTGTCTAAAACTTTCATTGTTTAGATTTTGTCTTTATAATAGACTATATAAGTTCAAAGGGATGTGGGTCTCAATAGCTATTTTTATTACAGTTGAATACAGTAACTCTGGATCAGATTTGACTTGAGCTTGGGTCTATAAGAATAAATCAAATGCATTATAATTGTGTGTAATTATAGATATGTAGGTATGCACAACATTACTTGGAATCAACCCAATCCTCTACGCCATCTATTTTCTGCCCGTTTAGTAGTCTTGCCCTATTTTTTTCTTTTTCTTTTTCTAATTTATCGATTTATTATCTAATTTGAAAAGATTATTGAATTTTGTAAAAATAAAAATCTCATTTGATTGTTCTGGTTGAAGGACTAATTGTTTCATCCTCCATCGTTCTCCATCACGGTTCTCCGGCGTCATTTGTGATTCTCCATCACCGTCATCGGTGATTTTATGTTGTTTCCACCATCATTCTCCGTTGTAATTTCTCAGGACACCTCTTTTAACAAGATGACTCTTTTTAACCTTTCATGGAAGCATTTAAAAGATGCTACAACAAAGCAAAAGTATGATGAAATATGTGAGAAGAAGTTATCAACTCCCGTTGCAGTATGTTTTATACATTTTATCTTTTTGATCATATTTTCAATTGTTCTATAAATTATGTTCTTTCTGAAGGTTTTATGCAAGTCTCACCCAGTGGAGTTTGCGTCATACTTCCATTATTTCCATTCGATCAACGAACTGATTATTGATTCTTAAAGCGTTTTTCCGTAAATGTTTCAATCATGAAGCTATTTACTTAAAGTTTTATATACCTTAAGTCTAAATTCATTGCAATGTGCAAAGTTCACATAACATCATTCTCAATAGATATACATATATATATATATATATATATATATATATATATATATATATATATATATATATATATATATATATATATATATATATATATATATATATATATATATATATATATATATACTAGGGTATGCCCGTGCCTGAAGGCACGCTGAAAATTTCCAAAGTACATAATCACGAAGCGACGAAATTATTGAAAGACGAAATCGCAAAACTGTAAAAATTTTGAAAGTACATAATAGCGAAAAGACAATTTTCCAAAGTACATAATTGAAAAACGGAAAAATTTCCATTCCCCAATAACACAAAGTATATTTTTTGAAAAAATGGTGATAATTTCCAAAATCGTGTGCGTGCCTGAAGGCACGATGACAATTCTTCCGAGTATGAATCATGTGGTCAAGTCATAAAAATTTTTGTATTATAGTAAATTTTTCAAAATTTCAATCGTGGTCAATATTCATGATGAACAGAGATTTTTCAAAATTATTTAATCGAGTATAAATAATTTAATTGATCGGCATGACGTAAATTTTTGAAAGTGTAATTTGCCTATTAGACCATACATCATTTAGCTCGCTAGAGATATAAATTTTTTGAAATAACCTATTGTACAGACCTGTTAGTTTAAAAAATTGGAAAATTATTGTGATTTATAATACTCATGATTTGAAATAACTATAAATTCATGTATAAGTTTAGTCATGAAAAGGGTGATACGCATAAGCGAAAACTCTATCCCAAATTTAAAATCAAGTAATTAAAAAGGGATCATAAAATTAAAATAAACAAAGTATAAATGATTTGCAGAAAGTCCAACTTATCAATAATAAAGGCACCATAGAATAAAAAGGGATCATAAAATAAAAATAAAAATAAAACTAAGTATAACCTAACAAACCAACTTATCGATAATAAAGGTCATATCTAACCGCAAAAGTTCAAATATTGTGGAAACTTAAATCCCAACATGATTTCTGAAATCAACACAACAGACAAACAAAATTGAATAGAGATTAAACAACTCAGTCAATAAAACAACTTAGATAAAAAAAAAATGTACTCATATAAATGTCAATTTCACCCCTAAGGAGTCCACACAGTCAATGTATGACCAACACCCCTAAGGAGTCCACACAGTCAATGTATGCATCATGTTTAATACCAACCTAAACCCATGTTGCCACCAATAAAAGAATCAGTTATAATTCACTAACCAACTAAATTACTGTAGAAATTAAGGGGCGCTATAATGGGTCCTCTATCCACAAATTCGAGGGAACAATTTGGTGTCAAGTGAATTCTTTAAATCACAACTTTAAGATTCATAAACATCTAAAAGCAACATTTGACTGCATTCAACAAATATACAATGTGGATATTATAAACATGCATGTATTGACAGGCTATTGGTGGTTTGAATTCACATTCGTCAAAGATCAATACTTCATAATGAGGAGCACCACTTCAATTAAGAATGAAAATATTAATTAATTAATAAAAAGAAGGAAAAAATGATTTTTGGTCAAGTGCTCCCCGCTCTCAAGCAAGTGATGACTTGTCCAAGTGAGGATATCATTCGACCTCTTCAACACCACATCTGCAATAAAAAGAAAGAAAAAAAAGAGAACATTAATGGAATACATTTATTTGCTATTGACAGAATGCCATACGTTAATGGAATACATTTATTTGCTATTGTCGAGTATAATGGAATACATTAAGGGAATGCCATACGTTTAAACTTTGTAAAATTTGTCCAATGAAATGTTGACGGAGTTATATTTCTATTAATTCCATTCCCCGTAATTTATGTACGAACATACCCGCACGCATAGCCTGAATACAAAACCGGCATAATACAAAAACTCAGCATTTGAATAACTCACCACATGGCTCCCACTAATTTTGTTTGGAAAATATGGTCCGCAACATTCACGTCATTCCTAAAATGACGCAATCTGCATTTTGGCCACATATAATTGCATGTTATTGTGCTGAAAACGTCTAAGTTGTCATTGTCAATGGCTAAGCAAATGACCTACCATAAAACCGACATGAATAATCAATAGACATGTAAAAAAGATGAGGATTTCAAGTTACAAAATTAGAATAAAGATAAAATGTTTGTTTTTTCTTCAGGGTATTTCCACCATGTTAGTATAATGTCAGGATAGTGAATATGATAAAGATAAACTATTTTTTAGCTCATAAGGTTTTACCATTTCTGATTTTGTATTAAGGAAACTGTGAGGGTTGCGTGGGAAAACCCGGATAAAAGGTTAGAAATCAAAAGGAAAAAAAAGGTAAAAACAATGGTTAGAAATGAAAAAAAATGAAAATCGAAAACAGTGAATACTTGCATACATTCCCCCAAAACCGAAACCCAGAAAAAATAATACCTGCACATGTAACATTTATACAATTTTCTTTACCCCTTTTCATTAATTTCTCAACAACCAAAGAAATCGGAAAAAATGGCATTATCCGAGCATTGGAACCTTCGCAGATTTACACAGTTGAAACCTTCGTATGATGAAGTCAAAACCTTCGTCGTTTTACAGAGTTGACATCGGATCTAATTTGTCTTAGATTTATATCAATAAAAAAATTTGAAAGACTTACACAGTTGTCCCTGTATATTTATAAGATACCTTCGTTCTTTTCCTCGTATATATGTCCCTGTATATTTATGAGAGATGGTTTGAAATCAAGTCATCATCTGTACAGAGTTGTCCCTGTATATTTATGAGACCTTCGTTCTTTTCCTTGTATATATGTCCCTGTATATTTATGAGAGATGGTTTGGAATCAAGTCATCATCTGTATACCTGAACACCAAAAAATAACTATATGAAACAAATCCAACAAAAATAGATCTAGCTTTCAAAAAAACCCAAAAATAGTATAGAAGTTCGTTTCAAACAAATCCAACAAAAACAGATATGACTGTTCGTTTCACCAAAAAATAACGAAGGTAAAAATCTGCAGTCGCGGGGAGGGTGAGGAGGGGTGCGGTGTAGAGGAGGAGGCAGCAGAGAGGAGGGGAGGCTCATTTGAGAGGGGAAGACGCATAGGCTAAAAAATGAATAGAAGGCTAAAAAATTACCAGATCAAGGCCGAGAAGACGTGGGATCTGCAGCCGCGGGGAGGGGTGTGGTGGAGGGGAGGCGACGACGACGCAGAGACGATGGGAGGCTCATTTGGGAGGGAGAGGATGAGGAAAGGGGTAACACATATGGGAAAGCTTCGGATATGAGTGAGAGAAAATGAGAGGGGTGTAGGGTTTGATGTGTGCAGATTACTAATATACCCTTTAGATTTGAATCATAGGGATATTTTGGAAGGAAAAAGAGAGGGAATCCAAAATTTAAGGGGCAAAAGAGGAAATGCAGAAAAAAAATCATTTGATGACATCATAGTTTCACCTTGTGACATACATAAATTTCCTACTTTATTATATATATATATATATATATATATAAAGAGAGAGAGAGAGTTCAATGTGTTGTGCCAAGGTCTCTTCACATATTTGGACTTACTAAGTGAATAATGTTTTGTTGTACTGCAGGATATGGATTTGATCGGACTTTCCACAAGTACCAACAGTCATAAAAAATTAGAAGAATAAAACTTAACCGCGCGCATCAGTTAATATTCTCTCTATAAAATTTCTTATTTTTCCTTCAAAACATCGGGGCCATTTGCATGCCTTGTTGTGTATAATTTTGTAAATTTGTAGTTATGTGTGTAAATCAATATTTATATGTGTGTAAATTTCATCCTTCAACTTTGGATTAAGGTTTTGATTGAGTTATAGTTTTGTAGATACAATTGGCTTAGCAATTTCAATTTCAACCATTATTCATTTTTGGACTGTTATGTCAAGTAAATCAAGGTGTGTTTAAAAAGCATGTACTATTTTTTCATTTGCATTTAGTTATAAATTTAACTATTGAGGTCATTATCTCATTTTCATTCTTAGTTTAGTTTTAGTTTTAAATACTACTTTAATTAGTAGCTCATTTAAATTTTTTAAATGGCACTACAATTGACTAAGCAATGATGGATATTATAGGTTGTAATCATTTCATACTGACATTTCGCCCTTCATATGATTGAAGACAACTTTGTTGGTATACTCTGGGGATTTCGTTGTAACATTTTAAGGTCTGTTATTTTTCCACTATAATTTCTCAGTACAACTTTTTTAATAGGACAAATCTGTGGCCTTCCATGTTAGGGTTTAAAAGTTGCTACAACGAAGAAAAGTATGATAAAATATTTGAGAAGAAGTTATCAACTTCCATTGAGGTATGTTTATACCATTTCTCAGAAAGATTGGATCTTCAACTTTTCTTTAAATTATTTTCTTTCTGAAGGTTTTATGCAAGTCTCACCCAATAGAGTTTGCATCATACTTCCATTATTACCATTCATTCAATCAACACCCTGATTATGGATTCTTGTGTGCAAATTATCATGTTATGTCGAATATCCTATTAGTCTAAGTTATATTTGCTAACAACAATACTAGAAAAAAGTGAGGTATACATTTATTTTTATAATACTCTTCAGATCTCTAGGACCCAAGACATCCTAACGTCTGTCGATGATCATACACCTTTTTTTAAATGCTAATGTTGTATCATGTCAAATGTTAATGCTGGTTGAGTACACAATGCTGGTGTATCGTGTCTTGTTCCTACCATTGTTTAGTATTCATTCTTTGTAAACAAAGAATATGGAAATAACTTTTCATGATTGACTAGAGGATTGTATTTGTAAACAAGTTGCATGCAATAAGACTAATAGGATATTTTAAATCATTGTCTACATTAATCTTCATTAGTCTCACTTAAATAATGACATACCAAATTATGGAATTGTCCCTTCGAGGGATCAATATCTAGTTAGCTAAGGCTCAAAATATATATTTTTTATTTATGTTTTTTTATCTCTATTTTTGTTTTATGATTCAGGTATATAGTTGAATCAATGGCAAACCTAAGGATCTATATTTGTTTTATTCCAATTCAAGTATATTCTTTACATCAAACATCGCTCACAATAGGTTTTTTTGTTTCGATTCATGTTTTATTTTGTTCTGATGCACATTCTCTAGTATCTACTCTATTTTTTCTGTGCTTATTATACTCTGGTATTATGGCATTGTTAAATTTTGAAACCTAAAGTCTAAGATATATTAAAGACTGTAGTTATGAAATTAAAATATAGTGAGGATACTTGAAGAGCTATAATGAACCTTCTCTATTTTTTTTGTTCATTTAGGTATTTTTGTGTGTACATATTATTTTCTAATATATTTGGGCTGTGGAAAGTTTGAACAGTTGAAAAAAAAAATTAAAAATATTTAGACGCATATTATAACACTTCTTTTTAAGAAATGCATATTATAACACTTTTTTTTATAAGCAAATGCATATTACTACAAATAGCAGTTAACTTAAAAACGAAAGCATGAGCGACTAGAGCACAACAACTAGCAATTTAAAGTTGAACTCAATGTTCAACATCCAATAATATATTGTTTGATTTTATATCTTTGTGATATATGAGTGGATTTATATCAAAGTAGAGATGGTCCATGGCTTGGGCTGTATCAATTGCAATTGTAAGATGAATGGGCCAAGGAAGCCCATTGAAATTAGAGAACCTTCTCAATGCCGATCATTGACGCTACTAAAAAACATGAGAGTAAGCAAGGTTATTTTCAATCTTCTATATTGTGTCATATTTGACTGTACGAGTGCTTTCTGTTTGAATGTTGGGATATTATACAGAACTTCGTAACATTCTGTTCATTTGAATATTTTATTGATATGTTGATGGCTTTGAAAGATCTGTAAATCTTACTTAGACTAATGCAAACAAAGGGCTTATTGTATCGTGGCAGAGGCATGCAATGACTAGTTAGTTGAAGAAACATTGACAATTTATTAATGTGCATATTTTTTGGAGGTTAAACCAAAAACATTCTTAATTGGAATGGCCCTCAATACCCGTGGATCTGGAGCATAATGGAATTGTGTTCACAAGTCACAACTCATATTGGAAGTTCATAATACATATACTCCATCTGTCTCAGATTAACAACTACTATCATAACATTATAAGAAAAGTTGAATTTTATGTAATCAATGGATTAAATTAAATATGTTTTATATATATTGAGATATGGTATATTGATTTGTGAAATGCTACGCTTAATTTGAGACGTTTTAAAAAGAAAAGCGTGACTCTTTTTTTAGACATAAATAGTGTTATTGATAAGATAAACTTGGTAACAATCTTGGTTTGTAAGGTCCCTGCTTAAATCACTTTTATTTTTACTTTTTATTTAACTTCCTTTTTTAAGTATTGTAAAAACCTAAAGGTCATTAGTAGTTAGCTAGTAAACTTACCGATCTTAATCTATTGTGATCCAATACACATTTGTATACTAAGATAGTAATTTGTTTGGCTGAGATTTAGCTCATGCTAATTTTTTGTCTGGCTCACATGTACAACATAAGTAACTGCAATTGTCCTAGTTGTTGGTATGATTTTCTTATAATGGAATGGAGGATAGTCGAAAACATAAACAAATCTACATTCGTGTGGAGATGTGTTGCTTTGGATGTTTTGATGGAAAAAATAGAAATTTTGATACAAATATAAATTTAAAATCGATTCTCATATTCCTCCACCACTTAAAGGCAAAGCACACATTAAATTCCGATTTTGTAGTTTTTGAAGCAGATTGGTTTTTCTTCCCATTTTAGGTGTCCTTTCATCAGTTGTCTATTAGATGAATGAATGTATACAAATATTTAATGCTATTGAGTAACTAATGCCATGCTTGGACCCTCTTCTTAGGATGTGTACTACTTGATTTCATAAATCTCCAAATTTTCATCTGCTTTCATATGATTTTGTGTTTAGAGATTTAATATTAAGTGTAGTTTGTTGTGTGTGGGTGGTTGATATTAATATGTACTTGAAGATTATGTTCTTTTTTTCTTTGTTGAATGATAAGTCATGTAATATTTCTCTCATGTGTTGTGGCATTCACTATAGTGAAGTGAGATTTGACAATATAATTTTTTTTCAAATCAACATAATATAATAACACATGATTATGAATTTAATGTAACTCTTGTTCATTCCTTCATGATTATAAATAATTTCATTCTTTGTAATTGAACTTCAAAATAACTAGAATAGAGAACTATTCTGGTGACCAACTCCTCAAGTAATATCACTGTGCTTTGCATGTCTATATCTTTGTTTTGGATTGTGTTACGCTGTTTATATATAAATAATATCATTGAGATTTTTGTTTGTCTATTTCAGATTTCCACTTGTTTTAATGAATCTTCATTCAAGGAGCTAGTCGTGGCATGTTTGGAATGATGCTAAACCGATATATCTCTCTCTTCATGAAAGAGACTGCATATAAGCTAGTTGTGGCATGTTTGGAATGAAGCTAAACTACTCGCTCTCTGAATCTCAAAATGCAAATGAAATCTGGTTAGTGTCAAAGACTCGAATTCTCTTTAAAGATTGCATCATTAAATAAAAAAATGCCTGAAATAGCGACAAAAAGTAGCCAAACGTAAAATGGCTTACTTTCTGAGCTTATTTAGTTAAATTGGTCGAAGGGATTTGCTGGTGGTTTGGTTGTGGAATTTGTTGTTGTTGTTGATTTTATTTTAAATGTTAAAACATGTTGGATTTAGTGAATAAATAAAGGAAACTCTGTCGAAATTTTCTAAAATTAATAAATGTTCTAAATTGATTAAAAACATGTCGTTAAAGGGTGAAAACCCAAAACAGTGCTCAAACGACCCCGTAAGAGGCACGAACACCTTGCACAAGACCAATGTAATGTAGGAATTGACCGTCTAGTCACATGACTCCCGATTTGAGAATACGACGATAATTTGCAATAATCTAGATTTAAGTTTAAAACATGCCGATAGATGAGAAAACCCAAAATAACCCCCAAAGGCCCCGTAAGAGGCACGAACACCTTGCATGGGACCAATGTACACTACACCAAATCTGCCCATTTGTCAAGGTCATTTACCTTGACAAATCCAACTTGTCAAGGTCAATGACCGTGACATTTCGAGGCGAGACAACTTTTTTTGTCACGGTCGTGTCACGGTCATTGACCTTGACACAAAACTCGCATTTTGTGTCACGGTCGTGTCGCGGTCAATGACCTTGACACGTTTGTCACAGTTATAAACCGTGACAAAGCCGTGACCCTTTTTAAAAAAATTGTCACGGTCAATAACCGTGACACGTCCGTAACAACTTTTGTCACGGACTTGTCACGGTCAATGACCGTGACAATTCTGGGCAGAATTTAAAAAAAATCTGCTGGGCAGTATGGCCACTGCCACTGCCCAGCAGTATATTTGTACCTGTTATAGTAACGTTGTACCTGTTCCAAACATCATATATCCAAACAAACTAAAGATAATGGAAATATATATTCATGACGATATAATCCAAATATTCAAAATAGAAAAAATATACATGACGATATAATCCAAATATAATTAAAATGGACAAACTTAAAAATAATGTTACCACATGTCTTGGGTAAAACTGAGGAGGTGAGTAGGCCACACGACATACGAATTGACGCACCCACTAATATACGTCGTGCCGCATTATTCGCGCAACCACAATAGGGAGTTATCCTTCCCGGGTATGACATGCGTGACGAGCACCCTGGATTCCATCTCTTGAAGCACACGTCCATGGACTATTCCACCCTCGACGATATTCGGGTCCCTCAACCCCCGCCCTATCCGCTGGCCATCAAATACGTCCAATATGAACACGCTCGGCCAACCAAGTGTCGAAAATGGTCTGTTGAAGGGCGCCAAATAGGGAAGTGGATCATCGAAGTACGAACGTGTCGGTGATGAAGCAGCGAGGTCCACATCCTCGTCATCCTGCACCTCGTCCTCTCGCACCTCCTCCTCCACCGCCTTCTCCTTCCCTTTCCCTTTCCCTCTACGGTCTTCGCCCAACGTACGCTTCATGAATGCGTACATATCTTGGACCGTCGCCTCCAAACGGGAAAGCTTCGCGTCGTGTGAATCCACCGTTCGAGCTAATCCGGTGTCGCTTGTCTCCAATCCGATGATCCTAGATTTGGCCACCCGTGATCTCACTCCCCTTGTCCTACCCTTGCGATCAGAGCCAAGCACTTGGCTGAGTGCGTCTGTGGACAAAGATTCCTTGTCGGCATCAGACTGCGACTCATGCACTTCCTTAAGCTTTGCCTGAAACGACAAAAAACACAAGATTAGTAAAATAAGTAAACTAAAAAATTATAACGTAATTAACAAAAATTAAACTGTCGGATTACTTACAATCGTGGCCGCGATGCTCGGGGACACCTCCTTGTCCTTCCCCTTCTTCGTCCGAAGAGCCACATAAGTATCGAGCCTATGTGGCTTACCCCCTGGCCCACTCCCTACCCCCTGAAATAAAATAAAGTAAAGTAAAATTAGTATCGGCCCCGCAAAGTAAAATAATGAAGAATAATATATTTTTGTAGTTATAGATAAATTAAATCTTACCTGCATCCTATGCTCCACCTCGGCGTAAGAGGTCCGACCGGAGTAGTGCACGTCCGTCTTTTTTTCTCGATTTTCCCTCCCCGATTGGCGAGATGTCAATTGTCGATCCTCGATCTCATTGTCAATGAACTTTTGCCATTGTGCCAATGAGATCGGCTCCTTGGGCGGGACGGATCCGCGCCATTGTATAATGGACTCTCGTGTTTTCCCAAAGTACTGTGTCCGCATATTTTTCTTCCATGTCTTGTGTTGCTCCCTCAACTGCTCCAAGACGGAATCGCGTAGCTTTGGATCCAAGTTGAATTGTTCTTGTCCAACAAATACAATGTTAGTTGCGAATAAATATAAATATAAATATAAATATAAATATAAATATAAATATAAATATAAATATAAATATAAATATAAATATAAATATAAATATAAATATGAATATGAAATTGAAATTAAAATTGAAATTGAAATTGAAATATTCATATAAATATAAATATAAATATAAATATATTACCTGTAGTGCCGCCCAAACAGCTAACTTGAGCTCATATGGCACCTCCTTCCAACTCATAAACCCCGGGCCGATGACCGTCTTGAGCAGCTCGAGGATCTCGCTAATAGCTCCGACTTGTTCTCGACGGTAATCCCAAATTTTCCATATTTGGGGAGCCTAGGGGCGGAGGAGCCCTCGTCGCCTCGGCTACCACCGAGCCCAGACGACATCATCATAAACAGCATCATCATCTTCGCCTTAATATCTGAAGGAGACATTTTTGCTGTAAAAAAATGTTATTAGTACAGATAAAAAAAATGTTAATAGTACACATACACACACCCCTACCCCACCCCCACCACACACACGCACACGTCATGCCACTTTTAAAACTAACCAACCCAACATTTCATCAATTAAACTAACAATTAAAGTATACAATTATTAATTTACTAATTTACAATGAGGGACAATCCTAGTTTCATATGAAATTGGCACTAATTATTAATTTACTTTCATCTAAAACTATACAATTAAAATTACAATTAAAGATATACAATTGTTAAAATTGCCCCTCCACACCCCACCCCCACCCCCACCACACCCCTTGCCCCCCTCCCCCCGCCACGCACACACGCACACACCTACGCACCAACACACACACCCCACCAATACTGTCACTAACCTTGAATTCATACTAAGGTTTACAAAGTTTTAACAAAATATTATCATATTTTTAGTTAGAAAATTCCACCCCCACCCCCACCCCCTCCCCCCACCACACCCCACACCCCACTACCCCCGTCCCCCACCACACCCCACCCCCACTACCCCCCTCCCCCACCACACACCACCATACACACACATATACACATACCCCACCCCCTCCTCCTCCCCCTCCCCCTCCCCCCGCCACGCACACACGCACACACCTACGCACACACACACACACACCCCACCCCCATCATATTATAAAGGGATAAATCCAAACAAGTACAGAGATTCTACAAATTAAAGTGAGAATTAAATTAAAGTGAGAATTAAATATTTATTTTGAAAGAAAATATCAATTATTATCCAATTATTATCCAACTATTATCAATTATTTATTTTGAATGAAAATAAATTGTTATCCAATATTTTGGGGAGCGATTGTTTATTTTGGATTTCCTTTCATATTTAAACAATCACACCATAGGAGTCATTCTTCTCCTTCAAAATTCCAAGAAAAGCGAACCTAAAGAAATCATCCACAATCACAAAACAATATCACTTGCCTCTTAAACTCATAGTTTATAGGGACCCGTAAGATCAATATGTACTAACTCTGAAGTCTTAGAAGAATTTATCTTATTTAGTTTCTTGTGGGGACTTTTCATTTTTTTCCTTTTTAACATATTCCACAAAACTTGGTATCTGGTTTTCCTAACTTAGGTAAAACCTCTAACTCGTTCCTTTCTAGATAATCTATCCAAATATCTATAATTGATGTGTCCCAATATTGTAAGACATAAGTCAATGGCTTCAATTTTTGCACTATCACACACAAACTTCACATCATTTGCGAAAACATATCAATTCTTTTTGCACTATCACACACAAACTTCACATCATTAATACCACATTGCAAGTATAATTTTCTTTTCTAATTTACATATATATACACACATACACGCACATATATACACACATACACACATATATATACACACAAACATATATATAAATGGAAGAGAGAGAGAGAGGGAATTAAACCTGAAAGTAGAGAGAGAGAGAGAGAGAGAGAGAGAGCATCGTCGAGAGAGAGAGAGAGGGAGGGAACGGCGCGGGAGGGAAAAAAGAAGGGGAAAGGGATTTTGCTGTAAACCTTGTCACGGACGTGTCAAGGTCATTGACCGTGACAATTATTTAGAGAATTGTCACGGTCATTGACCGTGACAATTTCTTGTCACGGTCGTGTCAAGGTCAATGACCGTGACACAAAACGCGTGTTTTTTGTCACGGTCAATGACCTTGACATGGCTGGCCGGCTGAAAGGTGACAATTTACCCATTTTGGTGTAGTGGTAACTCGTAGGCACTGAGCGTGTTGTCATGAGAGTGAGGTTTAAGAAAACAACGATAATTTCCAAAAATATAGACAGGCTTAAAAATACGCATTTAAAGGGAGAAAACCCAAAATAGCCCCAAATGTCCCCATAAGATGCACGAACACCTCGCACGGGACTAATATAACTCATAGGAACTGACCACGTAGTCACGGGATTCCCGAATTAAGAATACGACCACAGCTTAAAAAAATTTAGACTTAGGTTAAAACATGTCGTTAGAGGGTGAAAACCCAAACCAACCCCGAAACGATCTCGTAAGAGGCACGAACACCTCGCACGGGACCAATGTAACACGTTGGTCGCATAGTCACGGGACCCCCATTTTGAGATTACGATGACGATTTGCAATAATCTAGACCTAGGCTTAAAACATTCCGTTAGAGGGTGAAAACCCAAAACAACCCCCAAACAGTCCCATAAGAGGCACGGTCGCCACGCATGGGGCCAATGTAATAGGTAGGAACTGACTACGTAGTCACGGGACTCCTGGTTTGAGAATATAACAATAATATGCAAAAATATAGACTTAGACTTAAAAACATACCGTTAGAGGGAGAATCCAAAATAATCCCAAACGTCCTCGTAAGATGCATAAACACCTTGAACGAGACCAACGTAACAAGTAAGAACCATGCAACTCATAGGAACAGACTGCATAGCTACGGGACTCCCGATTTGAGAATATGACGATAATTTGCAAAAACCTAAACTTTGGCTTCAAACATGTTGTTAGTAGCCAAATAGTCCCGTAAAAGGTACGAACACCACGCACGGGATTAATGTAACACGTAAGAACTTACCGCGTAGTCATGGGACTCCCAATTTGAGAATATGATGATAATTTGCAAAATTATAGACTTAGGCCTAAACCATGTCGTTAGTGGATGAAAACCCAAAACAACACCTAAACGACCCTGTAAAAGGCATGAACACCTCGCACGAGACTAATGTAACACGTAGGAACTGACTGCGTAGCCATGGGCTCCCAGTTTGAGAATACAACGATAATTTTAAAAAATCTAGACTTTGGCTTAAAACATGCCGTTAGTGGTTGAAAACAAAAAACAACCTCCAAACCCCCCGTTAGAGGCATGAACATCACGCATGGGATTAATGTAACACATAAGAACTGACCGCGTAGTTACGGGACTCCTAATTTAAGAATATGATGATAATTTGTAAAAATCTAGACTGAGGCTTAAACCATATTGTTAGTGGGTGAAACCCAAAACAACACCCAAATGGTCCCGTAAGAGGCATGAACACCTCACACGGGACCAATGTCACATGTAGGAACTGACCGCATAGTCATGTGACTCCCGATATGAGAATATGTCGATGATTGCAAAAATCTAAACTTAGGTTGAAACCGTGCCGTCAGTGGGAGAATACCCAAAACAACACCCAAATGGCCCCGTAAGAGGCATGAACACCTCGTATGGGACCAAAGTCACATGTAGGAACTGATCGCATAGTCACGTGACTTTGGGTTTGATAATATGATAATAATTTGCAAAAATATAGACTTAGGCTTAAAACATGTCGTTAGTGGGAGAACACCCAAAACAACCTCCAAATGGCCCCATAAGAGGCATGGACACCTTTCACGGGATTAATGTACTATGTAGGAACTGATCATATAGTCACAGGACTCCCGGTTTTAGAATACTACGCTAATTTACGAAAATCTAGGCTTGGGCTTAAAAACAAACCGTTAGAGGGGGGAATGCAAAACAACCCAAACGGCCCCGTAAGATGCACGGAAACCTTGCACGAGACCAATGTAACAGGCAGGAACTTATCACATAGTCAAGGGACTCCCAGTTTAAGAATACGACGATAATTTGCAAAAATCAAGACTTAGGCTTAAAAACATGCCGTTAGATGGAGAAAATCCAAAACAATCCCAAACGGCCCCGTAAGATGGACGAACACCTCGCACAGGACCAATATAACATGTAGGGACTGACTACGTAGTCACGGGTCTCTCGGTTTGAGAACACGATAACAATTTGCAAAAACCTACACTTAGGCTTAAAACATGTCGTTAGAGGGTGAAAACCTAAAACAACCCCCAAATGGCCCCCTAAGAGGCACGAACACCTTGCACGGGACCAATGTCACACATAGGAACTGACCATGTAGTCACGAGACTCCCAGTTTGAGAATACAATGATAATTTGAAAAATTCAAGACTTAGGCTTAAAACATCTCGTTAGTGGGTGAAAACCCAAAACAACCTTCAAACGGTCCCGTAAGACGAACGAACACCTCGCACGGGACTAATGTAACACGTTTGAATTGACCACATAGTCATGAGAATCCCAGTTTTAAAATATGATGATAATTTTTCAAAAATCTAGAGTTATGCTTAGAAATATGCCTTTAAAGGGAGAAAATCCAAAATATCCTCAAATGGCCCCATAAGATGAACGAACACCTCACACGGGACAGCGTAACATGTAGGAATTGACCACGTAGTCATGGGACTCCCGGTTTGAGAATACGAGTATAATTTGCAAAAATGTAGACTTAGGCATAAAACAAGTCATTAGTGGGTGAAAACCTAAAACAACTTCCAAATGGGTGAACATTTATATCAACTGAGTTATTTATGATCTTACTTATGTTAAATAGTTGAAAGGGATTTGTTGATTATTTATTTATGGCTTTTGTTGATGTCGTTGATTTTATTTAAATGTTAAAACAGGTTGGATTTTGTGAATAAACAAAGAAAATTCTGCCGAATGTTTTTGAAATTATTCAGTGTTCTAAATTGATCAACTCAAACATAAGTTTTGGAAACATCTTGAGAATTGGGGGTTGGAACATGAAAAATCATAGATGATACTAAAGTACGACTATTGTTGGGTCGTGCGAGACATATGAGACTGTTTTTTAACCATGGACATGAGTCCGATGAACCTTTATATCGATTGAGTTATTTATGAGCTTATTTATGTTAAATTGTTGGAAGGGATTTATTGATTGTTTATTTATGGCCTTTGTTGATGTCATCGAGTTTATTTTAACTGTTAAAACAAGTGGGATTTCGTGAATAAATGAAGGAAACTTTGTCGAAATTTTCTGAAATTATTAAGTGTTCTAAATTGATTAACTCAATCATACCCGAATTTGAAAATTGAGCGTTGGGGAGAGGAAATGTAAAACAACTATCAAGCATAGCAAAAAGAGGCTCACTTATGATAAAAGTAGATTTTTTTCATATTATGTAATCCATTTATGGTTAAAACGTGTTTATTTGTTTCCTGTCACAAATCGAAGATGGATTTCGTTAGACTAGTCGATTGGATGATCCGAAGTTTCTTGCGAAATGTGTTTCATTTTTATATTTGGTGTTATTTTGAACATTTTTTGTAATCATACATGTATTTGACTGGAATGAATTGTCTTTTAATGAATAATTGTTGAATTGAATATGGTGTCATTCTGTGTGATAGTTTGGATGCCAAATTGTTATGAATGGATATTTATACTGGTTATATCATGGCAAAAATTTATATATACGCATGTCGTAATCTTATTTTGAAATTATTTATTAAAAACAAAAAATCGTTTAGCGTGCTGAAAATCAAATCATATTCTGAATAATGACTTTTAGTGGAACAATAGATGACATTTAGAGGCATAAACTATGTTGCCTAACAAATGAGAGTTCGCGACGTGTATATCATGTCACCTAAAAGATGACATTCCGCGACATGTATATCATGTCGCCTAAAAGATGACATTTCGCGACATGTATAACATGTCGCCCAAAGGATGACATTCCGCGACATGCCGTTATATAGCGAAAGGTGAGGTATTATTTAATATAAATATAAATATTTATAAAAATATATATTTCGCAACATGTTTCTTGTCGGGATTGGTAAATACATTCCGCGACGTAGATATTGTATGTTGCCGAATACATTCCCAGATGGGGACTTCGTGACACAGGAGTGACAAATGGTCGTATGTCGCGAAATGTCTTTTGCGACATTATTATTACCTTTGGCGACACATTTACCATGTCACGAAATGTGTTTTTTCTTGTAGTGACTGATGTTATTATTTTCCATAATTCCTCCGTTAAGTATGTGTGTATGTATATATAAATGGAGATTGAAATCATTCGACTCATATCATGGAAAGGATAGAGTGATGTCATACAAAGGAATGTTCCCAAAATAATAATTAGAAAATATGATGTATGAGCTTATCGAGATATTGATCGTCATAATGGAACGATAATATTTGTTAGATAAGACGCGCAAGTATGAATCACAAGCATGATATATATGAATAATATGTAGATAATATAAGAGAAAGATGAAAATAGGAATATTGAACTCGAGTCTTGGGTTTTAGCCCGAAATGCCTACGTAGCCTATAAAGGAATCAAAATCCACGTAGCATGCGGCACAAGGGTGGGGTTTATACCATATATTCAAATGGGAGTTTATTATATGTGTGTGTTGAAAAGTTGTTTTAGTTTTGAGAAAATGTGGTGACTAATCCCGTTGGAATTTATAGGCGTAACCCTTTTTCTCTTTGTTTAGTTTTTTTATAGAAAATAAAGTATGTGAAATATAAATAATAAAGGATGAGATACTAATGTGTATGATCCAAAGTAAAAGCTAAATTGAGAATTTATATAACTAATGTGAAAATAAAGAATTTTAAAGAGAGAAGGATGTTTGGAACTTCTTTGGAGACTTGAGGCTTGATCTTGATCCTTGATGAGCTCCCTTGCAAATTGAGATGAACATTGGATGAGAGAGAAGGATATTTTTGCTAAATTGAGTACGGAAATGATGGGAATGAAAGATGGAAAGGAATTTCACATAAGGTAACTTCAGTTATTACAGAAGGATGCTGCTGAGATCACTGATATTGATGGATCTGAGGTGTGTCATATGCCAAGTATAGCCTCATCTATGATCAAGACACCTCGTCTAAGGCCGACCATCATCAGTCCACCCAGAATTGGGGAATTACAACTCGACCAGGAATGACTCGACCAATAATGGCTTGGCCAAGAATGACTTGGTCGACAGAAATACACAGAGGCATCAACCTCGGCCTCAGGCTAGAGAATTAGTTATCATGTCTTACTACATTAATGTCATGGATCGTATGCCCTCATACTCGTCCTTCCTCAGGTCGACAAAGAAAGTTCGAAATTACTCATCATGACAAGGTGTCAATCAGTGGTCCATGCGTCAACAATATGACCTCGGTCATGATGGTCGGTCGAGGTCTGACAGTTAGCGTGGCGAGTTCATTAAGAGATGCGTAGGAGTATGTACGCGGGCCACAAATCCCACGTGTACCAAAACTGTTATTACAACATCTCCCTCACATGTGAGGGAATATTTGATCATCATGACCTACATGTGACAGAGACAGTTGGCACTTCCTCTTTCACTAGGAACATTCTGGACATGATTATTACATGCTTAGGGGTGCACTACACTCCAAAGGCACTATAAATACACTTCATCTTTTATATTGTAATGGATAAATTATTCACAACCCTAGCAGAACTTTGTCAAAATACATAATGAAGAGAGAAAATCTTGAGTGTTGTATTTACAGGCTATTATTGCCCTTATTATAGTGAAGACCACCATTCACACTGCACAGTGGACGTAGGCTCCGACTGAACCACTTATATCTGTTGTTATATTTTTCTTTGCATCATCCCCTTCTACTATTATATTGTTGTATTTTCACTATTGTTGTATTAGTGTGAGATTATTCCTAACTTTGATTGGGTGATACTAATTTTGGTATCCTCAGTCTGCTGTCGTCTGTGGGAAATGAGATAGTCATTATCTTCCCTTTTTCTGCAGCTACTCTATCGGATTATCTTGTGGTGGTCTAACCTCATCCTTGGTTGATCTTGAACCATTATTAAAAGAGCTTTGGTTTGAGGTTTAGCTCATTTTCTACTCTTTCGGCTTACTATTAGTTCTTCATTTTATTTTTCCGGTCAATAGAATTCTCCAAAAAGCAACAGGTCCACCAATTATAGGTGGTCCTAGTACCAATCAGGCCCCTCCTCAGTTAGAAATGGCTGAGGTGGCGGTGGAATTGCGCTCCTTAGTAGACAGTCAATGGCAGATGCAGGCAACTCTTGTTGCTTTCCGCCAGAAATGGTGGCTAGACCTTTAGGGGCCGAAGAGGAGTTTATAATGCCGACCGCCAGGGACGGTGCTCCAAATCAAATGGCCAAGGACCACCCCAGGAACCACTCAAAGATTTTCCTCCTCAGCAAAGGTGCAAAGATGTGGCCGACCTTAGGCGCTTACGCCTAGGGAGGCCGGGTCGTGAATGCCCTAATATTGAGAATGAGTCGTATGATAAAGAGGATGACAACAACTATTGGGAGCCTTATCAGGTCCCTAGAGGCACTGTGCGACCTATACAACCCATTCGAGGTGTAGTGGCACGCCAAGACGAGAGTGTAGGCCAAGGGCATCAACTCTAGATAGGTTAAGTAGGGGGTCGATCTTTGATAGGCTTGGCCCATCAGCAGATGACCTAAGAAATTACCTCTCTAGATCCATAAGTATAGATGGATCTAGAAGGAATGACAAATATGATGACCTCCGACCTCCTCGTGGCAGAGACGAGGATCAGTGAGAAGTACATATTCGGTAGAGAACAGTTACTAGAGAAAGGATGAAGAATAAAAGTAAGGATATCCTGAAGAGTCGAGACCCCTTACAAGGGGGATACAATGAAGGCTCCATCTTCGGGGTAAATATTGTGAGTTATACTACCCTGACTACGTTCAATCCACCAGTGGTCACACCAAAGTATGATGGGAGAACTAATTCAGTTTGCCATGTGGAGATGTATCAGTCAGCTGTCGATATTGATGCAGTTTCAAATAAGATGAGGTGTCATGCCTTTTCAAGAACCTTGACCGAAGCAGCTCATGTATGGTTTACCTATCTCCCCAAAACTCAATTAAGAATTTCAAATAGCTTGCGAAAAGATTTATACATAATTTCTGCTTCAGGGTGAGGCCCAGAAGAACACAACCCACCTACTGTATATGAAGCAGCGGAAGAATGAAAGTCTAAGACAATATATAACGAGGTTCAATGAGGAGAAATTAGAGGTTAAGGATTATGAAGAGAGTATTTCCATGACTTCCATGATGTGACGTCTATAGAAAGGAAAACTACTTTGGAAGCTTGCAGAGGATCCTTAAAAGTCTATGGACGAACTCATATCTACAGCCGAGAAGGTCATGAATGAGAAAGAAGCAGTGGCTGCCAAAGGTGAAGACAAGAAAAGGACAAGGAGTGGGGTTAAATTCCACAAGAAGAACAAGGATGGAAAAAAGAGATCGACGGATGACAAGTTCACAGACTACACCCCTTTGACTATCAGTTGTGACCAAATTTTGAATGAAATCAAGAATGATCGGTCTTTAGAGTGGCATGAGAGGCTAAAGGCTCCTCCTCACAAGAGGAATAAAAACATGTGGTGTGAATTTCACCAAGACCATGGCCATACGATCGATACATGTTTTTCTCTCAAGGACGAGATTGAGAGCATGCTAAATTCTATCAAATTGAGAAAGTATGTTAATAAGGGAAGTTCGAAAGGTGGCTGAGATGACACCAGAAGAATAAGAAAAATGACAAGTGCAAGCCTGATGCTTCAGCAGGCCGAGACGATGATAACTAGGACTGTGATGATGAAATGGACCTAGACTTGCCTCCCCAAATTAATAATCCTAAAGGTCGACTTCACACGGCTTCTCTTGGGGTTAAGATGATTTGTGGAGGATTATCTGGAGGATGAAAATAAGTTACCGATAGAAAAGCTCTTGTAGCAGAGGCCAAGGCTCTCCCTCCCAAACCTAAGGAAGTGCATTCAGTAGCCATAGAGCCAGAGAAGGTAAAAAGGACTAAAGTTAATATGAACACTTTGATTGTGTGTTTTTCTATGTTGTATTTTAAGGGGATTCTAGCCCCACATGATGACCCTTTGGTTATCACCACTCTGGTGCATGGTTATGAGTGTTAACGCAAAAATTCTCCATCTACGAGGACCTATCAGAAAAGGACACATGTCATCCTACGTGGAAATATTCGACACCCAAGGAGAGTTGGTCGGCATCTGAGGAGGGTTGGTCGGCACCCGAGAAGTCTTAGTCGGCAACCGAGGAGAGTTAGTCAGTACCCGAGGAGAGTTGGTCGGCCCCCGAGGAGAGTTAGTCGGCACCCAAGGAGACTTGATCGGCATACCAACCAGGAAGATCAAAGGATAACTATGCATTGAATGAGCATTAATGTACATTTATACTGTAGATGACAACACATAGCATAACAAGCAATTCAATAATTAGATTCGTTGAATGTAGACATAATGTATAAATGTCTACATACAATGAATCTCTTTATCTCCCATCACTATAAATACATGTATTCCCTTAGCCAAGAAAGGGGGAGAAGAGATCCAAGAGAACCTAGAAACCCCATACACAAGATACACATCCTTTCTCTCTCTACACCCTATGGTGCTATTGTAAACCCCTGGGAATAAAATAACAGTGGACGCAGGCTTTATTAATAGCCGAACCACTTTAAAAATCTTTGTCTCTTTTGTGCTTAATTGGATTGCTTTCATCTATTTATCTGTGATCATAAAAATGGGATTCGGTCCAGTTTTTTGCATCAACAGATTGGCGTCGTCTGTGGGAACGTGTTACAAGCATTGTTCTCCATTAAAAGCTAAGTTTTTATTTTCTATATGTATAACCATCTTTTAATTCAATTATGATTTTATATTCACAAATTGTTGAATCTAATTTTACAAATCTGCATAAATGTACATTTCATAATCACAAAGTTTGAGAAATTTGTGTACAGATTATATTATTTCTTCTTTAAGGAGATAAAATAATTTCTCTATATTCATAAATCTCTTTTATATGAGTATATACAAATTTGATTCATTTGGAAATCTTTTAATTTAGTCATAATTTTTATATGCACTAACTGTGTGATCGATTTCAATTTGGGGATCTGGTGAATTTTAGACTCATAAATATTATACAAATCCTTGCATCTATGGATCCACTTGAAGATTTTCTGAACAAATATGTTAGGATATGGATAAGCATTAAGAACGATTATGTATTTTCCATTCCGATATTAACATGAATTGAATCAGACCCATTTTCTCTCTCTTCAAGAAAACTATGTTCTTTGCACAAATAATCATATTATGTAATTGTGTTGATACGATCAATTTTATCAATATATGAATAATCAATTATATGTTGTACATACATACATACATCTTTTGATTCAGTCATGCTTTTTATGATTATAAACATAAATTAGTTGTCCAATTTTTCATTTATCAAATCTGCAAAATATTGCAAATCACGATTTTATTAAATTAGTGGATCGATTTTTATTTCAAATATGAATAAACGAAAATTTCATAATCACAAGCCCGTTAAATATTTTTATGGAGACACGTTTATGTACATCATATTTTTATGAGAACACGAGATATTTTGATTGTTATCTCTCATATTATTATCTGGAAATTTAAATTGTCCAATATTGAAGCCAATGCACACTATATATTGGTCGGCTGAATAATTATTCTAATCGTAATTTTTATATGATTCAGCCTCAACAGGTGCTCAGGAAAAATTATCTGCCCAGTACAATTCTTGGATGCTCATCAACAGCACATAAAGTCCTTAAAAGGTCAATACTGAACAAAAACAACGCAGCTAGACTGCACACAACACAGCAGCAAGACTGCAAACAACAATTCAATTGGCACCATCAGATTCATTTCATACATGCCCCAATCCTGGGCATAGAGCTTCATACTTGACTTAATCGAGTTAAGAGTAGGATTGAAGAAGTTCGAGGCAGTTCCATCTATAGTACATCAGTGCCTAAAATTTCCAACAAATTTTGGAGTAGGAGTTGTGAAAGGTGATCAAAAAGTAGCTCGAGAATGTTATTATTCATCTGCCGAGCAAGAGGAGCTGGAGGAGTCGAGGAAAAAGACTACTACTTATCAAGTGGATGAAGGTGCAAAAATTGAAACATTGGATCCTAGAGATGAGTCGTAACTCGTGAAGGGTCAAGTGGTGGAAGCTACTGAAAATATCATTCTGGACGATGAGCACCCTGAACGAACTACTCAAATATGTTCGTCGTTGGAAGCCTTATTAAAACAAGAATTGATAACTTTCCTTAGAAGCAGAAGTCAAACTTTTGCATGGAGTCATGAAGATATGCCAGGGATAAACCCAAACTTCTTATGTCACGAACTCAATGTGAATAAGGAGATCAAGCCTGTGAAGCAGAGAAGAAGAGTATTCAGTCCCGAGAAGAATCAAGCTATACATGAGGAAGTCGAGAAGCTCCAGAAAGCTTGTTTCATTGAAGATGTTAAATATCCAGACTGTTTATCAAATGTGGTGATGGTAAAAAATAAGAATAACAAGTGGAGGATGTGTGTAGACTTCACCGACCTCAATAAAGCATGCCCAAAGGATCACTTTTCGCTGCCCCAAATTGATCAACTAGTCAATGCTACCTCGGGACACGAGATGCTGAGCTTCATGGATGCTTATTCTGGTTATAACCAGATTAAAATGAAACCTGAAGATAGGGAGAGTACTTCTTTCATTACCCCTAGGGGAACTTATTGTTATAATGTTATGCCTTTTGGTTTGAAAAATGCAGGTGCGACATATCAGCGGCTGATGAACAAGGTCTTTGCTGAACAAATCAGTTGCAATATGGAAGTCTATGTTGACGATATGCTGACAAAGAGAAAGAAAGCTGCTGATCATCTAGTTGACTTAGGCCAGGCCTTTGATCAACTGGATAAATATAAAACGAAGCTGAACCCGATGAAGTGCATATTTAGAGTTCGAGAAGGCATGTTTCTCGGGTATATTGTCAATCAACGAGGCATTGAAGCAAATCGTGAAAAGATCAAAGACCTATTAGGGCTGCGATGTCCAACGACGAAGAAAGAAGCACAGAGTCTCACACGACGAGTAGCAGCACTCAACAGATTTGTATCGCGAGCAACTGATAGATGTCTCCCATTCTTCACAACGCTGCGAAAGACTTTTGAGTGGAATGATGAATGTGAGAAGGCCTTTCAAGACTTGAAGAAATACCTGGAAGCACCTCCACTGTTGTCCAGGCCGGTGATGGAAAAAATTGTACTTGTATCTAGCAGTATCGGAGAATGCAGTTAGCTCGGCGTTGATCAGAGTGGAGAATGGAGTGCAAAAACCAATTTATTACACGAGTAAGGGCTTCCGAGGAGCAGAAATCAGATATCCAAGGCTAGAAAAATTAGCAATGGCATTGATTGAGGTAAGTAGGAGAATGAGGCCATACTTCCAAGCTCATACCATAGTAGTATATACTGATATACCGTTGAGGCAAGCCCTTCATAAACCAAAAAAATCAGGGAGATTGATGTATTGGGCAATAGAGCTCGGTGAATATGATATAGTTTATGAACCCAGATCATCGCTAAAAGGGCAGGCTGTAGCATATTTTATAGCAGAGTTCACCTATCCTGATACCCCCGAGGAGCAAAAGTTACTCGCTGATCAACCTGTGGATGTTACAGAATCAACAGACACAAGCTCAGACCAACTCTGGTTGGTAAAAGGGCGAGTGGATGTTACATGATCATCAATTTCGAGCTCAGACCAACTCCGGTTGGTAAAAGGGCAAGAAAAGATGATCGACGAGGAGAAAGAAATATCAGGGGAGGATAAAAGGAAGCAACAATTATTTCACCGAGGAACTCTGTCAGATCAGAAATTTGAAGACGAGTTACCTATATGGAGGCTATATGTAGATGGCTCATCTTGCACAACAGGCTGTGGGGCAGGGATCGTTTTGAACAGCTCGGACTAGGTCAACATGGAATACGCCCTACGATTTTAATTCAAAGCTTCCAATAATGAGGTTGAGTATGAGGCCATGATTGCAGGTCTTAATTTGGCAAAAATTATGGAGGCGCAGCAGGTTATTGTCTTCGGTGATTCTCAATTGATCGTAAGTCAAATGTTGGAAATATATGCAGCCAAAGGAGAATCAATGATTAGTTATCATGCAAAGGTGATGGAGTTGGTATCAGAATTTGTTGCTATTCAGCTGGTCAGAATACCAAGAATGGAGAATGCGAGAGTAGACGCCTTAGCTCGATTAGCATCAGCTACTCGTACCGAGCTACGAAGAACAATCCCAATTGAAGTTTTAGTTGGTCGGAGTATAGATGAAGATCTGACGATGAATTTTATTACCCTTGATTTAGGACCATCTTGGATGGATCCCATCAGGGCATATATTGAGGAGGGAGAATTACCAATTGACAAGCTCGCAGCCAAGAAATTAAAGTTTAAAGCTGCTCGGTATGTATTAATTAACGGTATTCTATATAGATGAGGAATTATGGCAGGTTTGCAAAGATGTGTGCATCCCACCGAGGTGAAAGATTTGATTGAAGAGGTCCATGAAGGGTCTTGTGGAGCCCATGTAGCGGGTCGGACGCTTTTACAAAGGATGATGACGTAGGGATACTACTGGCCAACGATGAGAGCTGATTGTATAGCCTATGCCAAGAAATGTGACAAGTGCAAGCGCTTTTCCTCCATCCGAAGAACTCCACAAGCATTGTTGACACCCATCATTTCCCCTTGGCCATTTTCCATGTGGGGAGTAGATCTGGTCGGGCCACTGCCAACGACCAGGGGAAGGTTCAAATACCTCGTCGTCGCAGTGGATTATTTTACTAAGTGGGTAGAAGCGGAGCCTCTCAATGATATGACGTACGACAAGGTGTACCAATTTATCTGGAAGAATATCATCTGTCGATATGGTCTACCTCATGCCTTCATCACAGACCATGGAACACAATTTGATAACGAGGAGTTCGCTACCTATTGCTATCAGTCCAATATCTTAAAGATCCACTTGGCACCAGGACATCCTCAAAGCAACGGACAGACTAAAGTGACGAACAGAACGCTGCTAAATGGATTGAAGAAAAGACTAAGTGATGCAAAAGCAAACTGGATCAATGAGTTACAGTCAGTACTGTGGGCTTATAGAATCACTCCCTGAGCAGCAACTGGAGAATCACCATATATGCTGGCGTTTGGAAGTGAAGCTGTTATACCTACTCCTTTTATTGAAAATTTTTCGGGGAATACTAGTGCTACACAGCAAAGCTCAGACTACTCAGCAAAAATATTCCTAAAGATGCCAACCTCGGTTGGTTAGGAAACAAAATATTCCTAAAAATGCCAACCTCGGTTGGTTAGGAAACAAAATATTCCTAAAAATGCCAACCTGTTTGGCTAGGAAACAAAATATTCCTAAAAATGCCAACCTCGGTTGGTTAGGAAACAAAATATTCCTAAAAATTCCAAACTGTTTGGCTAGGAAACAAAATATTCCTAAAAATGCCAACCTGTTTGGCTAGGAAACAAAATATTCCTAAAAATGCCAACCTGTTTGGCTAGGAAACAAAATATTCCTAAAAATGCCAACCTGTTTGGTTAGGAAACAAAATATTCCTAAAAATGCCAACTTATGTTGGTTAGGAAGTACATATATACTCGAAAATGCCAACTTATGTTGGTCGGGAGGTAAAGATATTCTCGAAAATGCCAACTTATGTTGGTCGGGAGGTAAGATTATTCCAGAAAGCGCCAAAGTTGCTCGTAGAGGAAAAATCCACTAACTATAGCTGGTCGGGGATAAAAACCCACTAACTGTAGTTGGTCGAAAAGGAAAATTTATCGACCTTGGTTGGTCGGAAACATTTTATGAAAACGAGAAAGTGATCGAGCAACATTTTTGATACTCGTAACTTTTTTACTAAGTTGGTCGACAAACAAAACATCATTTTTTATCAAATGGTTATCACAAATTCAAACTAGTCGACAATAAGTTGATCGACAAACAACACAATATCGTTATGTTTTTAACAGATACATATGCACAGATGTAAAGTATTTTACAAGACAATAGCAATTAAGATTGCGAACAAAAATGAAAGTCTTTCATTAAAATAAAAAACAAAATACATCAGGAATGAAATACAAATTTATTACATCAATATTCCCATTCTATTGGTTTCTTCCCCTCTGCTTTTGAAACAGGTTCCTCGCCAGCAGGTGGATCATTTAAAGCAAGAGGAGAATTTATGAATTTAAGATCGTTGAGATCCCTGATGTTCATCACGGATGGTCGATCTAGGAGGTGCTCGATAAAGTATTTGTTCATTTGGGGGTTCTATTATAGATATATTTGTTCATTTGGTGGCACATTCTTATAACATCATGCAGTCGAGCACCAAATTCAACTTCACAAACTCACACGGAGGCGTATTCAGAAGTTCAGGAGGTACATTCAGAAGTTCAGGAGGCATATTCAGGAGTTATTATGCACATACTACTGAAGTTCAGAAGTCAAATTTAGCATCTAAAACACTGAGATCTTTACTACTACTATCCCGGCCAATATTGAAGAAGAAGTTGTATGAAAATGTTTCGAAGTCCACCACTAGCTTGGTACTAATCAGATTGAAGAGTTGGGTTCAAAAGCTAGTATGTTACTCGACAAAGTATTCAGAGGATCATAAAACAGAAGAATCAAGAACGTGAAGTTAGCACTCAGTGGCTCGGCACAGGAGGCAGTTGGTCGGCTAGCGAACCAATCAACATACTTGAAGATTATGACAAGCTACAAGCTGCATACAATGGCATGGCTGCATCCAAATTCCCAGGGGTGATACATAGCACACGGAGTTCCTCAAAAGAAAGATTAGCAACCGTCGATCAACCTGCATCATATGTCGTACATGAGATAATGCACTTTATGTTGAACAAATCAAGAAGTTAGATCAAGAATTTCACGAGCACCGAGCAACACTGCGGAATAAATACTCTATCCTTTCAAGTAAACCATCAAGCATGGAGCATTGAGGGCTTCTGTTAACGCAAAAATTCTCCATCTACGAGGACCAATCAGAAAAGGACACATGTCATCCTACGTGTCAATATTCAACACCCGAGGAGAGTTGGTCGTCACTCGAGGAGTCTTAGTCGGCAACCGAGGAGAGTTAGTCAGTACCCGAGGAGAATTAGTCGGCACCCGAGGAGAGTTGGTCGGCCCCCGAGGAGAGTTAGTCGGCACCCGAGGAGACTTGATCGGCATACCAACCAGGAAGATCAAAGGATAACTATGCATTTAATGAGCATTAATGTACATTTATACTGTAGATGACAACACATAGCATACCAAGAAATTCAACAATTAGATTTGTTGAATGTAGACATAATGTATAAATGTCTACATACAATGAATCTCTTTATCTCCCATCACTATAAATACATATATTCCCTTAGCCAAGAAAGGGGGAGGAGAGATCAAAGAGAACCTAGAAACCCCATACACAAGATACACATCCTTTCTCTCTCTACACCCTATGGTGCTATTGTAAACCCCTGGGAATAAAATAACAGTGGACGTAGGCTTTATTCATAGCTGAACCAATTTAAAAATCTTTGTCTCTTATGTGCTTAATTGGATTGCTTTCATCTATTTATCTGTGATCATAAAAATGGGATTCGGTCCAGTTTTTTGTGATCATAAAACTAGGATTCAAGAAATGTGAAAAGTGCCAGCGCTTTTCCTCCATCCGAAGAACTCCACAAGCATTGTTGACACCCATCATTTCCCCTTGGCCATTTTCCATGTGGGGAGTAGATCTGGTCGGGCCACTTCTAACGACCAGGGGAAGGTTCAAATACCTCGTCGTCGGAGTGGATTATTTTACTAAGTGGGTAGAAGCGGAGCCTCTCATTGATATGACGTACGACAAGGTGTACCAATTTATCTGGAAGAATATCATCTGTCGATGTGGTCTTCCTCATGACTTCATCACAGACCATGGAACACAATTTGACAATGAGGAGTTCGCTGCCTACTCCCATCAGTCCAATATCTTAAAGATCCACTCGGCACCAGGACATCCTCAAAGCAACGGACAGACTAAAGTGACGAACAGAACACTGCTAAATGGATTGAAGAAAAGACTAAGTGACGCAAAAGCAAACTGGATGAACGAGTTACAGTCAGTATTGTGGGCTTATCGTATTACTTTCCGAGCAGCAACTGGAGAATCACCATATATGCTGGCGTTTGGAAGTGAAGCTATTATACTTGCTCCTTTTATTGAAAAAATTTCGGGGAATACTAGTGCTACACACTACTCGGCAAAACTCGACAAAGCTCAGACTACTCAGCAAAAATATTCCTAAAAATGCCAACCTCGGTTGGTTAGGAAAATAAATATTCCTAAAAATGCCAACCTGTTTGGCTAGGAAACAAAATATTCCTAAAAATGTAAACCTCGGTTGGTTAGGAAACAAAATATTCCTAAAAATTCCAACCTGTTTGGCTAGGAAACAAAATATTCCTAAAAATGCCAACCTGTTTGGTTAGGAAACAAAATATTCCTAAAAATGCCAACCTGTTTGGTTTGGAAACAAAATATTCCTAAAAATGCCAACTTATGTTGGTCGGGAGGTAAATATATTCTCGGAAATGCCAGTCGGGAGGTAAGATTATTCCAGAAAGCGCCAAAGTTGCTCGTAGAGGAAAAATCCACTAACTATAGCTGGTTGGGGATAAAAACCCACTAACTGTAGTTGGTTGAAAAGGAAAATTTACCGACCTTGGTTGGTCGGAAACATTTTATGAAAATGAGAAAGTGATCGAGCAACATTTTTTATACTCATAACTTTTTTACTAAGTTGGTCGACAAACAAAACATCATTTTTTATCAAATGGTTACCACAAATTCAAACTAGTCGACAATAAGTTGATCGACAAACAACACAATATTGTTATCTTTTTAACAGATACATATGCACAGATGTAAAGTATTTTACAAGACAATAGCAATTAAGATTGCGAACAAAAATAAAAGTCTTTCATTAAAATCAAAAACAAAATACATCAGGAATGAAATACAAATTTATTACATCAATATTCCCATTCTATTGGTTTCTTCCCCTCTGCTTTTGAAACAGGTTCCTCACCAGCAGGTGGATCATTTAAAGCAAGAGGAGAATTTATGAAGTTAAGATCTTTGATCATCCTGATATTCTTCACGGATGGTCGATCTAGGAGGTGCTCGATAAAGTATTTGTTCATTTGGGGGCTTCTATTACAGATATATTTGTTCATTTGGTGGCACATTCTTATAACATCATGCAGTCGAGCACCAAATTCAACTTCACAAACTCACACGGAGGCGTATTCAGAAGTTCAAGAGGTATATTCAGGAGTTATTATGCACATACTACTGAAGTTCAGAAGTCAAATTTAGCATCTACAACACTGAGATCTTTACTACTACTATGCCGACCAATATTGAAGAAGAAGTTGTATGAAAATGTTTCGAAGTCCACCACTAGCTTGGTACTAATCAGATTGAAGAGTTGGGTTCAAAAGCTAGTATGTTACTCGACAAAGTATTCAGAGGATCATAAATCAGAAGAATCAAGCACATGAAGTTAGCACTCAGTGGCTCGGCACAAGAGGCAGTTGGTCGGCTAGCGAACCAATCAACATACTTGAAGATTATGACAAGCTACAAGCTGCATACTATGGCATGGCTGCATCCAAATTCCCAGGGGTGATACATAGCACACGGAGTTCCTCAAAAGAAAGATTAGCAACCGTCGATCAGCCTACATCATATGTCGTCCAGGAGATAATGCACTTTATGTTGAACAAATCAAGAAGTTAGATCAAGAATTTCATGAGCACCGAGCAACACTGCAGAATAAATACCCCATCCTTTCAAGTAAACCATCAAGCATGGAGCATTGGGGGCTTCTGTTAACGCAAAAATTCTCCATCTACGAGGAACAATCAAAAAAGGACACATGTCATCCTACGTGGCAATATTCGACACCCGAGGAGAGTTGGTCGGCACCCGAGGAGAGTTGGTCGGCACCCGAGGAGTGTTAGTCGGCAACCGAGGAGAGTTAGTCAGTACTCGAGGAGAATTAGTCGGCACCCGAGGAGAGTTGGTCGACCCCCGAGGAGAGTTAGTCGGCACCCGAGGAGAGTTGATCGGCATACCAACCAGGAAGATCAAAGGATAACTATGCATTTAATGAGCATTAATGTACATTTATACTATAGATGACAACACATAGCATACTAAGCAATTCAACAATTAGATTCGTTGAATGTAGACATAATGTATAAATGTCCATACAATGAATATCTTTATCTCCCATCACTATAAATACATGTATTCCCTTAGCCAAGAAAGGGGGAGGAGAGATCAAAGAGAACCTAGAAACCCCATACACAAGATACACATCCTTTCTCTCTCTACACCCTATGGTGCTATTGTAAACCCCTTGAAATAAAATAACAGTGGACGTAGGCTTTATTCATAGCCGAACCACTTTAAAAATATTTGTCTCTTATGTGCTTAATTGGATTGCTTTCATCTATTTATCTGTGATCATAAAAATGGGATTCGGTCCAGTTTTTTGCATCAACAATGAGGTTTCGAGGATTTTGGTGGATAGCGGCATCTCGGTCGATGTTATGTTTTGGGATTATTACAAAGGATTAGGTCTAAGCAAGAAGAGGCTATTTTCGTATCATCAACCTCTCATCGAGTTCAGCGAAGAGAAAGTACACCCTTTGGGGATTTATAAAATGGAAGTGAGAATGGGAAATTACTGGTTGAAATGCCTCACAAAGAATATTAGTTTCTTCGTCATGGATGAGAATGTCTACTCGGCCTATAACATAATCCTAGGAAGAGTTGCCCTCAAGGAATTTAAGGTCATGCCTTCAACAATTCACCAATAACGGTTCACCTAATGATTAACTTCCCGACTCCTTATGGGGTAGGGAAGTGCAGGGTGACCAGGTTAAGGCACACAAATGCTACTTTAATTTAGCCAAGGAGAGAGAGGAATACAAAAGGGATACTAAAATGTACAATATTGATACCCTGGATCCAAGAGATGAGACTAAGTTAAAGAAGGGTGAGGCCACTGAGGAGGTAAAATACATCGTCCTCAATGAGGACAAGATAAAAAAAATGTCCAAATCGGTAAAACCCTGAGGAATGAGGTCAAACAGGAGCTGATCAAGCTACTAAAGAAGAGGCAGAGTATTTTTGCTTGGAGCCATGAGGATATGATCGACATTAATTCGATTGTTTTCTGCCATTATCTCAATGTGGCTAAGGATGCAAAGTTCATCAGGTAGAAAAGAAGAGTCTACTCCAAGGAAAAATATGATGTCATCCGAGAAGAGGTGAAGAAGTTGGAGAAGGTCGACTTCATCAGAGAGGTCATTTACCCTGAGTGGCTTAAAAATACTGTCATCATCCCCAAAGCCAAGGGAAAGTGGAGGATGTGTGTTAATTTTATAAATTTAAACAACGCCTTCCCCAAGGATAAATCAGATGGTTGATGTTAATGCCATCCATGAATTAATGATCTTTATGGATGCTTACTCAGGATATAATCAAATATTCATGGATCCAACCGATGCATAGAAGACAACATTCATAACTGATAAGGGGACCTATTATTACAAGGTCATGCCCTTCGAATTGAAAAATACCGGGGCAGCATACCTATGGTTGGTCAACAAGATGTTCGAGGAGCAGATCGGGAAGATGATGGTAGTTTATATCAACGACATGTTGACAAAGAGCCTTAAGTTCGAAACTCATGTGGCTGACCTTGAGCGCACTTTTGATACGATGGATGAATACAGGATGAAACTCAACCCCGCCAAGTGTGTCTTCAATTTGGGGGCAGGCAAGTTCTTAGGCTTCATTGTGAATCAAAGGGGGATTGAAGCCAACCCCCAAAAAATCAACTCTTTGTTAGAAATAAAGACTCCCATAACAATAAAGGATGTGTAGAGACTAACTAGACGGGTGGTAGCGTTAAACACGTTTGTGTCTAGAGCTACTGACAAGTTCCTTCCTTTCTTCAAAATACTTAGAAAGGCTTTTGAGTTGAATGAGGAGTGTGATAGGGCCTTTCAAGAATTAAAGGCCTACCTTGTCTCCCCACTCTTAATGTCAAGACCAATCCGAGAGAAGTTATACTTATATTTCATTGTGTTAAAGTCAGCCATAAGTGTTGCTATAGTCAGAAATGATGATGTTGCACAGAGGCTGGTGTATTTTAACAGCAAGGTCCTCCAAGGGGCCGATAAGAGATATCCCAAAATGGAGAAGTTGGCTTATGCTCTAATCCATGCTTTAAGAAAGATAAAACCGTATTTCTAGGCACATACCATGGTGGTTCTCACTGACTCACCTCTCAGACAGGTCATTAACAAGCTTGAGAAGTGAGGAAGGCTAATGACCTGGGCAATTGAATTGGAGGAATTCGACATCATGTACCAGGCGAGAATGACCATTAAGGGGCATACCCTAGCTGATTGCTTGGCCGAGTTCACGTGGGATAAGGTCGATACAGAAGAAATTAAGGTTCCACCTTGTGAACCAGTATGTTCTCCCCCGGATGAGCTGAGTTTAGCAAGAAGCAAGGTTCTTGAGAATGAGGAAGAGTGATACCTCTTCAAAAATAGGACCCTGGTAGAGGGAAATTTTTCCAAAAATAGTACTGTATAGAGCTTGTTCGCTGATGGATCTTAGTGTGAGAACAGAAGTGGTGCAGGTTTAATTATGTCGGCCCCAAATGGGATCAATATTGAATATGCATTGAGGTTTAACTTTAAAGACTCCACTAATGAGTCAGAGTATGAAGCCCTGCTAGCAGGTCTTTCTCTTTACAAGGCACTTAATGCTGTCCAACTCCTTGTCCATAGTGATTCCAAGTTAGTTGTGAACCAAATTTTGAGGGTATATGAGTCCAAGGACAAAAGAATGGCCAAGTACTTGGGAAGAGTAAAAACATCACTGAAGCATTTTAGTGAGGTAAAGCTGAAGAGGATACCCCAAGTAGACACCGGCCGAGCTAACGCTCTAGCAAGGTTAGGTTCAGCCAATAGAATTGAAATTAAAAGAATGATCCCAGTAGAGATCCTCCATCATCTGACCAATAAAGGGGAAGAAAATACTATGGAATTTTGCTTCAACTTGAATATGAAAGCTTCTTGGATGGATCCTATGATCCGGTACATCAGAGATGGAGAGTTGCCAAAATCTAGAGCAGAGAGAAAGAAGCTGAGGTATAAAGCTACTTAGTTCTCCATCATAAGAGACATCTTTTACGAAAAAGGGTTCCTACTTCCTCTACTCAGATGTCTCCATCTATCTGAGGTAGAGTATATTTTAAATGAGGTAAACGAGGGGTCTTGCTCCAGTCATATCAGAGGAAGGTCATTGGAAAAAGGATCATCACTCAGGGATACTGGTGGTCAACATTGGCCAAGGATGTAGTTTTATATGTTAAGAAGTGTTATAAGTGTCAAAGGTTTTCCACCACACCCAATCAACCTTATCAGCCTCTTACTTTTATCACTTCTCCTTGGCCATTTGTAGTTTGGGAGATTGATTTGGTAGGGCCATTATCGAGAGCTATGAATAATTATCGCTATCTCATTGTGGAGATTGATTATTTTTTGAAGTGGGTAGAGGACGAGTCGATGATCACAATCACAGAGAAGAAATCCTTTCAGTTTATCTGGAAAAACATCATTTATAGGTATAGCCTACCTAACACTCTGATATCTGATAATAGGATGCAGTTAAAAAGCATCTCCCTTAACAAGTATTATGAACGGGTTGATATCAAACAGTTCTTTTCAGATCCATGCCGACCCCAGGCAAATGGACAAACAGAGGTCACCAATAGAAAATTCTCGACGAAATCAAGAAAAAGTTGGGGGATGCTAAGGGGATATGGTCTGATGAAGTTCATATAGATAGGTCTCCCAATATATAGGGTCCAAACATATGACCCAGAGCCGAATGTGGAATAGAGGAGTATAGATTTGGAACTCATAGAGGAACAAAGAGAAGATGTTAAGGTTAGGCAAGCTTCCTGTCAGTAAAGAATAACAAAGTTTTATAATAAGAGGGTGAAGGACCAACCACTGGAAGTAGGAGACCTAGTTTTGAAGAAGACGTGACAGAAGCCCAACAAGCTTCATCCCAACTGGAATGGTCATTATAGGGTGGCTGAAGAAGTGGTTCTAGGAACATATTGACCGGAAGATTTAGATGAAGAGACATTCTCCAATCCATGGAATGCTGACTATCTCAAGAAATACTATCAGTAAGAGTTTTGTATTTGTTTTATTTACCTATGTATATAAGAAGAAGATTATGAATGAAAATTTTGAGTGCATTTTCCCTCTTATTATGTTGTTTGAATAAATTTGGATTGTATGTATTAGTGCATCTTAGGCTATAGAACATCATTCGTGGTGAAGTAGCCCCAACTTACTTTTGGTGACATGACCATATAGACCGGGTTATCCTCGTCCATGGACCCTCAAAAACACCAAGAGGTGGTTTATATTAAACATCATTAATTTATTGGGTAAGCTCTCTCGGCCGAGATGATAGTACATAGACAAGACGACCCCCTCATCCATACACTCTTAAAACGATGAGAGGGGACCTGTGATATAACACCATAATTTGGTGAATTCAAATTAAAAGTCATTTCAGTGTGCTTTATATTAAACATCATTATGTTGGTGGGTAATCTCTCTTGACCGAGAAGAAAGTGCATGAGCGAGACGACTCTCATCCATACACTCAAAATGATGAGAGGGGACTTGTGATGTAAACACCATAATTTGGTGAGTTCAGATTTAAAATCAATTCAGTGTTGTTCGTGTTAAACATCATTAATTTGATGAAAAAACTCTCTCAATCGAGATGACAGTGCATGGATGAGATGGCCCTCGTCCATACACTCTCAAAATGATGAGAGGGGACTTGTGATGCAAACACCATAATTTGGTGAATTCAAATTAATCTACTCTAATGACAAGATGATGCTCAAATTATGGTTACTTGTTAAAAACAAGTCAATAGCACTCAGACATGCAAGAAAGTAAAGATAATTCATAAAAATGAAAGGAGATATCATTCATTCATTTCAACTCTGAGTGAAAAATAGTTCAAATATAAATTCAAAAATTTTTAAGTACAAATTCAAAAAGTTCTCCTACAAAGCTATTATAGGGTAAAGGGTCTTCATCACATACGACCACCCTATGAAGTTGGCTCCATTTTTTAGGCAAACCTTACAAGTCCCTCATCAACCTGAACCTGCTCCACCACCATGGCCGACCCGTCAGCATATCCCTCGACCTGAGTGTCAATGGAAGGATTATTTATATCAACTACGAGTGGGGCCTCGACCATCACCTCATATCCCCTGACCACAGGCAAGGACTCGACATACTCCAGAGACGATTCCATAAAGGGATCTTCCATGTGAGGAGCATCCAACCCAGATTTGATCGATGAGACGACCTCAGCAAATTCAGTGACGACCCACTTACAAACTATTTTGAGGCCCCTTTTAAAGTATTCTATGCCAAAGCCTAGGAACTCATCAAATGTTTTATATGATTCTATGGCCTCATCTTTGATCTTTTGAATAGCCTCGGTCGAAAGAGCCTTGTCCTTAGCTTTGTCTATGGAAGCTACAAGGTCATTGGAGTGATGAGAGGTCAGATAAGTGATAGCTTCATTCTTCTCCTTGAGAAGTTGATCCTTTGTCTTTAAGGCCTCATCTCTCACCTTCATGGTGTTAAGAGCCTTCTTATAGTCAGATCGGCAATCCCTTAACTTGTTCGTCAACTATTCCTTTGATTTTAAGGCATTGTCGGCCTCCTGAGCCTTAGGATAATTTTTGTCCATCCACTTGGTGGCCAAGGCAAGAGTGCATATAGACTGCAGAATAATAAGAAAAGTGTCAGAGCTTAATCTTTAGATATGAGATAAAAAAAAATTATTAAAAAGGGCAAGTACTTGGGCCATGGAGTGGAGGCCGAAGTCGAAGACCTGCGGAGGAGGAACCTTGGCCAAGAACTCGTAGTCTTATTTGGAATGGACATGCAACATGGATCTCCTAGACCTTGAAGATGATGGAAGGACAGAGTGAAGCACCCTTTATCTTTGACTCACTTGATTTTACATTATATAGGAGCTCATCTAGTTTGGAAATAAAGACAAAATTGTGTCTATCTCTCGTTGAACAAAAAAGCCTCAGAATTTTCACAGCTTCATTGATACTCCTCTACAAGTTCATGAAGGTATAACACATACACCACACACTAGGACTGCATTCATATCTTGATTTAGTCATGATATAATCATATGTGAGCTATTTTTCCCTTAAAATATTTTTTTAAATAATTTTTGGGATTTATTTAAAATTTTCTAAGAATTTTAAATGATTTTTTGGAAATTAAAATCTTTTCTTAACAAAGTTTTGTGTTTTATTTGTAATTATATTTTTCTCCATAAAACTGCTATGAACCGAAACTAGCACAAACTTATGTGGTCTCATTTTGTATTTTTGAAAATTCTAAAAACACGCGTTTGAAACAGATCTTGTCCATCCATGTCTTGCTGTTATATCGAGCCGATTTGTGTTTTTTCACAGACTCATAACCCTTTATTTAATCTGCTTCATTCATTTGCGTTAATTAACAGTGGCATGTTACTCATTTGCGATCCATGTGACATCCTATCCATATATAAGGATTATAACCCTTTACCTCAGTTTAGTTTTTTCATCTTTTAGGGTTTCCTCATTTTTTTAGAGATAGAGAGAGAGAGATACACAAAGAGAGAAGAAACCTGTTGTTTCTTTCATACAAACCCTAAAATGTTTTCGATCAAACATTATATATTGGTTTTAACCCTAAACCAAACCTGAGTGTTTTGAGAGTTGTTGTTGGGTTGGCCAAAGCTTGTTCGTGGTTTGATCATCCGTCGTTTGAGATCTTCATTACAACTTAGTCATATTGGTTTGATCTCTATTTCTTCTTATAGAACCTATAGATCTAACTATTTTATGTCATTTATCACTTAGATCTACATTATTTTGTTACTCATCCTGAGAAATCATATTTGTTGATTATTTCGATTTGTAAATGTTTTTTTCTTGAAAACTTCATAATCAGAATCTTATTTCTGTTTCTAGTTCTTACAAAATAAGACTTCCAATCTAGTTCAAATCGCAATCGGTGGTTTATAATTTCAAAAATGTTTTTCAAAGCCTCTGAAATTGTTTAAGACCTTTACCGTCTTCTGAGTAAGGTAACCTTGGATTTGGGGATTTATTGAAAGATGAAGAAGTCCCGTGTTCTTTAAAGAAGAGAGAAATAGAAAGAACATCATATAAATCTGATTTGTAATTTTATAGGATCTGTTTGTATAAATAAGTGTGAGTGTGTACATTCATGTGTTAGAACACTGTCACAAAATACTTATCACACTAATACACAAAAAGTTCTGATTTGAGATCTTGAACTTCCATAGTCGATATAAAGCTAGAACAAAATTAGAGAAGTTACGAAGTTGGGAAAGCCACATCAACATCAGAACTGCAGAGATTTTGGAATCAAGCCAGTGGAGTTGGTATATATTCTAAACTTGTATAGGTCCAATTTATTTGGTTGTGTGTTAAATAGCTTGTAACTTGAATATTTTGTTTTAGTGGATTTTTTTTCTTGTGACTTAGAAGTCACCGTGAATGTTTCCTCAGTTGGGTGAGGTTTTACCACGTTAAAAATTATGTGCACTTAATCTTTGTACATCATCTCATCCTCTTCTAGGTTGTGTGTTGAGTTAAAATAATTTAAACTGTTTTAAGTTTTATTTTACAAAACTAGTTATATAATCTTGAAGATATCTTGTACATAATTTGATTATACACATCTTATGTTTAAACATTTGGTTTAAAGAAAAGTGTTTCTTTTGGGGATACTTAGATAGTTTAATCTTGTATTAAACAACTTAAGTGGTATTTTTAAATTGGTATCAGAGCTTGGAAATTTTCTTTAAGATCTTGTGTTTCTGAAATTATTTTCTTGAAATCAAACAATGGAAGAGAAATTTGAAACATTTGGTAACTTGTCCAGACCCCCCTTCTTTGATGGGAATAACTTTCCTTACTAGAAGGTAAGGATGGTTGCTTTCATACAAGGAATCTTTGGAGATGATGTCTGGGACATTGTTGAAAATGGATACACTTATCCTACAAAACCAACTACAGTTGGAAGCACTGAGAGGATTACGAAAATTTAAGTGAATTCACTAAAAAAGAGAAGCAAGATTCTCTGAACAATAACAAAGGAAAGAATGCCATTTTTATGTCAATAAATGAACATGAGTTCAAAAGGATCTCATCTTGTACCACTTTTAAGGAAACTTGGGATACACTTATGACTGCACATAAAGGTGATATCAGAGTTAAGGCTGATAAAACACAGATGCTCATTCATTATTAAAACTCACTGATTATGACAAACTCTAAGTCATTCGATGACTTCTATATCAAATTAATTGATATTGTGACCAAATTGCATGCCAATGGTATTACTCATGATATGAGTGAAATTATTTCTAAAATTCTAAGATCATTACCATGAAAATTTGACATCAAAAGGTATGCAATTGAGGAGATGAGCGATCAAAATCTTACCCCTGAACTCCTTAGTAGCAAATTGATAACTGTGGAAACGGAACTAGAATTCAAAAATTAGTTAACTTAGTCCCACAGGAAACAGTCCAATTCTAATTTGAATTTCTCCTCTAAGTTGATAAAACCTCAATTGTCTATACCTACCATTGACTTAGAATATGATGAGGAATGTAACTTGGATAGTCTTGATAATCAGATTGCCTTGATGTCTAAATAATTTAAGAAACTGATAAAGTTTTGAAATAAAATGGCAAATGGACAAGGCAAGCCCAATTATCAAAATCCTTCCAGTAACAGATCTCATGAGAAGATATATGATAACCATAATACCCATAATCCCAAGAGACCTGAGAGAGATCTAAATAATGTTGAATGTTATAGATGTGGAAAGTTAGGTCATACGGCACAAGACTGTAGAGTATATTTGAATAAGAACCATAAACTTACTAGGGCTAATCTACGCAAGACATGGGATGACTCAAATGACTCTAAAAATGATGAGCCTAAGTCACCCAGCACTATTGACCCATATATTTCATTCTTTGCTAAAATCATTTACAATCATGATCAGCCTATGTCTCTAACTGAACTTGATACTAGTAGTTCTCCTCATGCTTTAGTGAATACTCATATTAGTGGATTGGATTCTTTAATACTTGAGAATACCGTCGATGCCAATGCGGTGTGTGAGTCAAATGGGAAGTGATAATGTCGATGCCAATGTGTGTGTGAGTCTTAAAACTGAATATCCAAGGGACACTACAAACTATGAACATAGTGATTCAGATAATGAAGACCTCCCTGATATACACACACTGTATGATATGACTCTAAAGAAAAGCCCCAAAGTTTTCAAAGACCTCACTAGGAAACTAGATTACATGAGCCAAATGGTTAAACCTAATACTGAAGAGTACACCACCCAAAGTCTAGTTTATGACAATCAAACAAAAAAAATTGTTGAAAAAATCAAGGACTTGTCCGAAAGGAATGAAATTCTGGAGAAAAAAATGCGAAGCTACCTTGTTGGAATTGGAACAAACTAAGGAAAAAACCTCAACTATTTTCCAAAAATTTACTAAGTTTGAAAAAAATTCAAAATGTTTTGAGGAATTCATTGCTGATAGAAAAACCAATTCTGATGATCGTACTGGAATAGGATTTTGTCCCAAAGATGACAAACAACCTTTGAAAATATTAAGTTTGTATCTGGGAAAAAAGACCTATGTTAGTCTGTCAAGATTTTCAGTCTTTAAAAAATGATTTTGAGACAAAACATAAAATTCTAGACATTGGTGAGTCAAGTAACTCTAAGGAAAAAGTTGAACCCAAGTCCATATACGTTTGTTATCCTATAAGATGTTTCGTACCTCCATTTTAACCAGTGGTTAATAAAAACAAACCTAGAGTTGAAACTAGTCCTATACCTATGTTTAGTAATTTTCCTAAGGAAAATCAGTCTACATATAACCTCTATTGTTCATATTTTGATGTCTATGGACATTCACTTTAAGGATGTTTTTCAAAACATCTCTATAAACCAGTTTACTCCTCTCCCGTGTACCAGAATTTCAACTATTCTAGGTAGAATCGAAACCACTATGTCTTACCTAGACAGCCTGATAGGAATTCCAACTATCGTAATAGGAAGAAAAGATCCAATACTAAAAGGACATCATCAAATAGGAATTCCAAATTATTTACTAAACCTATTGCTCGATATGATCAATTCCATAAAATACAAAGGCATGCGCAAAACATTTTTCAACAAAAATCTAATACTCATAAGTTTTATCAAATGAGATCAAATAAGCATAAGCTTTTGAAGATAAGAGCAATCTGGATTAGGGAAAGATGATTTATTACCTCAGATGAAGTGTAACATTATTATCGATGCTTTAAAATCCTAACACAAATCATCTGGTTGGTATTTGGATTATGGTTGTTCCAAACATATGACTCGGGATGATACCAAACTTTTAAATAAAATTAATTTCTCCGGTGGAAGTGTCATGTTCGGAGATGGTATATCATCCCAAATCATAGGTAAAGGAATACTCCATGAAGAAGGTCTTCCTGTTCTTGAAAATGTGCTATTAGTTAAGGGTCTCAAAGCCAACTTACTTGGTATTTTTCAATTTTATGACTCAAATCATACTGTCACCTTTTCAAAGAATAACTACAAAATTTTATATGAAAATGGTGAGTGCATTATTACAGGACTTCGTACTCTAAAAAATTGTTATACTGTTAAGTCGAGTACTGAAGTTTGTAACATTACCAGATTGGATGACAATGAGATATGGCATAACATATTGGGTCACATAAATTATGACAGCCTAAGAAAGTTGTCTTCTCAAGATATAGTTAGAGGTATCCCTAAGATCAAACCTATTTCGAAAGTAACTTGTGGACCTTGTCAAATAGGAAAAATGGTTAAGGCTCCTCACAAGAAGATTAAGGATGTTATCTCCACTAGACCTCTAGAACTCATCCATATGGACCTAATGGGTCCCTCTTGAACTATAAGCATTTGTGGAAACAGTTATATTCCTGTTATGGTTGGCGACTTCAATCGATTCACTTGGATTCCCTTTTTAAAATAGAATTCTGAAACTTCTAGGAAATTTCTAAAAATTTTACTTCGCATTAAAAATGAAAGGACTCCCAAGTGAATAAGATTAGAAGTGATAGAGGCGGTGAGTTTATTAATTCTGGAGTGATTGAATACTGTGATTATAATGGCTGTAAATATGAGTTTATTGCACCTAAGATCCCCCAACAAAATGGGATTGCTGAACGTAATAATCGCACTATTCAGGAGATGGCTCATGTCATGCTCCATGCCAAAGATTTACCTAAATACTTTTGGCTTGAATCTGTTCGAACAACCTATCATATAATCAATAGATTATGTCTTCGAAAAAACACTAAACAAACTCCTTATGAACTCTGGTATAATAAAAAACCAAACTTGAAATACTTTAGGACTTTTGGTAGTACATGCTTTGTCTGTAAAGATAGAAAACACCTATCTAAGTTTGAATCTAGAGGAGATAAAGCTATCTTTTTAGGATACTCTCCAAACATTCGAGCTTATCATGTGTGTAATCTTAACACTAAGACTCTTATAGAATCCATTAATGTAGTTTTACGTGACAATAATGTAGAGAGTAGTAATAAAAGGCCAACTATAGTGAATAAGCCTGATAATTCTTTAACATCCGACTCCTCAGTGATAGATGATCTTTTAGCAAATAAAATTCCTAAAGTACCTAACTGGGTTTCAGAAGACCATCTTGTAGATAGTATTATTGGTAACCTTACTGAGCCTGTGCGGAAAGGATATCAAATGTGCAATTTAGCTCATTTCGCATGTTTGTTTCCCTCTTGGAACCAAAGAATGTAACTTAAGATTTGAATGACTCTATGTGGGTACTTTCTATGCAAGAAGAACTTAATCAATTTGTCATTCATGATGTTTGGAATCTTGTTCCCAGGCCTAATAATAAAAAGGTTATTGGAACACGTTGGTTATTTAAAAACAAAACTGATAAGACTGGGATGGTAATTAGAAACAAATCTAGGTTAGTATCTCAAGGATATTATCAGATTGAAAGAGAAGATTTGAACGAGACTTTTGCACCTGTCACTCGTATGGAATTTATCTGACTACTCTTAGAAATATCCTGTTATTTACAATTTACCTTTTATCAATTGGATGTTAAATCAGCCTTTCTTAACGATGTCTTGACTGAGGAGACCTATATAGAGCAACCAAAAGAATTCATAGATCCACACCATCCAAACCATATGTATTGTCTAAAGAAGACACTTTATGGGTTAAAACAGGCTCCTAAAGCCTGGTATGAGCATCTTTCCTCTTTTTTATTAAATAATGGTTTTAAGAGAGGAGGGAATGACTCGGCACTTTTGGTTAAAAAATTTGGCAGAAATATTATAATAGCCCAAGTGTACGTTGATGACATCATCTTTGGATCCACGTCTCCTACCGAAGCTGAGATATTTTCAGATATCATGCATAATGAGTTTTAAATGTCACTTATGGCGGAGTTACAATTCTTCTTATGGCTCCAAGTTAAGCAACATTCAGAAGGATTATTCGTATCGCAATCTAAGTACGCTCTAGAGATAGTCAAAAAGTTTGGATTAAAGAATTCTAAAGAATCTAGGACTCCCATGAGCACATCAGTAAAATTATCCAAAGATAAAAATGGGAATCCTACCGATTCCACCTTATATCAAAGAATGATAGGAAGTCTTTTATATCTTACTGCTTCCAGACCTGACATTATGTATGCCATGTGTGTTTGTACACGATACCAATGTAATACTAAAGAGAGCCACCTTATATGTATGAAAATAATCATTTAGTATGTGAAAGGTACTCTCAACCTAAGTCTATGGTACACTAAAGATACGTCTAGTACCATCATAGGATATACCGACGCCGACTGGGCAGGATGCTCAGATGATAGTTAAAACACCATAGGAGATTGTTACTATATTGGTAATAACTTAGTGGGATAAAACAGTAAAAAATAGAATTGCACTTCTTTATCGACAGCCGAATCCGAATATATCACAGCAGGTAGATGTTGTGCCCAATTACTTTGGTTAAAACAAATGCTAAGTGATTATGGCATTTTTGAAGAAAAATTGCATCTCTATTGCGATAACCAAAGCACGATCAATATATCTAAAAACCCAGTTCAACATTCTCGTACTAAATGATGATGCTAAGATTTAGCACCACCAGGTAAGTGATGATGATGAGCTCAAATAGTAATAACAATGGCAGCCATGGAGATATATATGCGTGTAAGTGTATAGAAGGGGTAGAGTATACGAGGAATAAGATAACGATGTATAATGGTTCAGCCAATTAGGCCTATATCCACTGTGAGTGTGTGATCCACTAAGTATGGGCACTAATGGCCTTAGATACAATGCACATAAGCTCACTCTCTCTCTACTGTGTGTAGAATCAAAGTTTTAGCTAGTGTTATAATTATCCGTCCCTTTGCAGGGTTGTAGGTGACAAGTATATATAGGTCTTGGGGGGAGTAATGTACCCCCAAGCATGCATGGTGCATGTGAGTGATGTTCTAACTAATCCCCTACTCACACCTGGAGGTTCCATCTGTGATTAATGATGATATAATATTCCCTTATGTGGGGGGATGATATTGTTATAACGGTCTTCCACATGCGATATGAGCCCCATGCGCACTGTTCCACACGTCTCCCAAATCACGCGCTATGATGATGTCACCCTCGGTCGATGATACGAGGCCCAGGGCAAAGTTCCAACTGGCAATGAGCCAGTCCTTGTTCGGGCCTTGTACTGTCGTACCCTCGTAGGGTTGTCCAGACCCTGGTGAGGGGTTCGGCCCACTTAAGGGTCGTCTGGACCTGATGAGGGGTTGTCCCCTTGAAGGGTCGTTTGAGACATGATGAAGGGTCGGCCCGCTGAAGGGTCATCTAGACCTGATGAGGGGTCAGCCTCTTGAAGGGTATTTTGAGACATGATGAAGGGTCAACCCACTGAAGGGTCATCTGGACCTGATGAGGGGTCGACCCCTTAAAGGGTCTCCCAAGACATGATGACGGGTCGTCCCATTGAAGGGTCGTCTGGACCTGATGAGGGGAAGGGTCGTCTAGACCTGATGAGGGGTCAGCCCCATGAAGGGTCGTTCGACACATGATGAGGGGATGGCCCACTGAAGGGTCGTCTGATATTGGCTGAGAGATCACCTTGGCCTCGTCCGGGTGGAAGATGCCCTCGGCCTGGCCGAGAGTACATATGGGCATATCAATTACCCCCATCCCTTAGCCATCGACGTTGTTGAGATAGCTGAGGGATAGTGTTTTTTTTAAGATAAGTGTATGATTAGTTTGATGAGTGACACCTTTTAAGCTGATTTGACACCTCAGCAGATATCCATCATCGTTCTAGTTTCTCAGATGTGGTGGTTGCACACTTTGCTTGGGACTTTGTGCCCTAATGATGTATTTCCTCGTGGGCTGTGCCTTGTATTGATTATTGGGCCCACTTGTAACAAGGTATATAAAGGTTTTTTTGAAACATTTTCTTTTCTCCTCCTTCTTCTTCGCGCCCAAGCTTTCTCTCTCTAGTTTCCCAACAGTCTCAAACCGCCATTTTTGCAACTTCAGCATTTCGAGCTTGGTAGTCTCGTTATTCTTTCTCAGGTAATCTCTTTGCCCTAGTGCCCTCTTTATCTTCCATTACTGTTTTCTTTCTTGCTTTAGGCTTTTAGGACTCAATTTTTCTTTGGCTGTTTTATATCCTTTCGGCGTTCTTCTCCGGGGAGTTGTACTTGAGTGTTCTTGATCGAAACCCTTTATTTCTTTGGTTTTAATCCAAAAGTCCAACTTAGTCAACTGTAAGATTGTTTGTAGTTAGCTTAGCCAAATTCTTCCAAGTGGAGGGTCTTCCCCTTAATTCTTAGGAGGCTTTATGATTTAGCAGAGGAATTCCCATCCCTGAGAGAGAAGTTCTTGGTAGAGATTAGGCGAATAGAGGAAGAGGACGAGAGAAGACGAGGGGCCGACCCTAATTAGGTATGACCCATCTTCCCCATTCCTTTAGCCAAAGTAATACCATCTGAGTCATGTGGGTTGTGTTATCGTCCAGTCGAGAGTCATTTATATGAAGGAGAGATGGATGAGAGAGCATCGTCACCAACAGGTGCTGGGCCTTCTGGGAGGAGAGAGAGGTCTAATTTTAGTCCAAGCCAACAGGCCGAGGGGGTGGTCCCTTCCGAGGCTATTCCCATGACAACATTATCCCCTCATTCCTTCCAGATGGCCTTTCTTGGTGGACCTCTGACAGGTAATGAGGCCGAGGGATCTAAGGGAGAGGGGGCTGAGGACGATGGTGAGACTTTGGACGCTGACCCAATTGACACCTCCCACGCCTCAACTTATGTTTCCACCGTTAGGGATCATGAACTCTTGCTGTTGAGGCATACATTTGGTGTGCAGCCTAATGTAACTATGAGGGTCTCCAATCCAGATGAGAGGGTCTTCCAGGGGGATGAGGGGGAAGTTATCGTTTATGAGAGAATGCTCAGGGTGGGTGTTAGGTTCCCTCTGCACCCTGCCATAGTCAACATATTGTTTGCCCTCGGCGTTGCTCCCTCTCAACTTCCTCCCAACTCCTGAGGACTTTCCTCGGTTATGTCTCCTTGTGGAAAAATACCTTCACTGACAAGCCTTCGGCCGATGTGTTCTTAGCTTGTTACAATATCACTTCCTGGTCCAAACAGCCTGGGTACTATCATCTGGGGGTGAGGCAGTCTGATAAAAAACTGCTCCACGTGGCACAAACCTCTAACCATGACTGGAAGAAGAGATTTTTCTTCATTTCCAGGGATTGGGAATTCGTCGTCGGGGTCCAGGATTTGGGCGATGATTCAAGAGTCCCAAGAAGATGGTCTAATCCTTCTATGAAGGCTAGGTCAGACCCTGGACTTAGCTTGGATGAAAAGGAAATATTTGAGTATCTGAGGGAGCAAGGGAAGGAGGACGAGCTTGTCAAATTTGAAGACTTGATGACCCCTCGCTTGATCAAAGAAGCTGGCCTGAGGGTCGGCCCTCTCACAGAATTATGTGAGTAGATTTTTGTTCAATTTTTAATTTTCTCCAAGTGCTTCCTCTTTACCACTGTATCTTTCTGATGTATCGTCTCACTCTCAAGTCGTCCTGCAAACATATCTGATCATCTTTGGGAGATGATTATGCCAAGTTTGTTGTTTGGCCTGGGCAAGAAAAAAGGCAAAGAGCCTCAACAAGCTCCAAGGAAGACAAAGGCTGTGGGGCCGACACAGAATGAACCAACCGTCGACAGCCATAAAAGAAAGGAGCTAGAAGCTCCTGTTGACCCTCGGTCGGATTCTAGGAGGAGGGCGAGGGTGGAGGCGTCTGAAGGGGCGAGATCCTCTTCCAGTATTGGGGAATATTGGTCCCAAAATTTGACATTCTTGAAGGCTGAACCGTCTTCCCTCATAGCCAACCTGAGGGCAGCCAAGGCCTCGATGTTTTTTGCTACCTTGGCCGCGAATTATGACTTTTTTTTATAAAATCTATAGATCTAACTATTTTATGTCATATATCACTTATATCTACATTATTTTGTTACTCATCCTGAGAAATCATATTTGTTGATTATTTCGATTTGTAAATGATTTTTTTAAAACTTCATAATCAACAAAACTTATTTCTATTTCTAGTTCTTACAAAACAATACTTCTAGTCTGTTCAAATCTCAATTGGTGGTTTACAATTTCAAAAATCTTTTTCAAAACCTCTGATATTGTTTAAGACATTGACCATCTTCTGAGCAAGGTAACCTTGGATTTGGGGATTTATTGAAAGATCAAGAAGTCTTGTGTTCTTTAAAGAAGAGATAAATAGAAAGAACATCATATAGATCTGATTTGTAATTTGATAGGATCTTTTTGTATAAATAAGTGTGAGTGTAAACACGTATGTGTTAGAACACTTCCACAAAACACTTATCACACTAATATACAAGAAGTGTTGGATTTAAGATTTTGAACTTCAAGAGTCAACGTAAAGATGGAACAAAATCAGAAAAGTTACGAAGTTGGGAAAGCCATAGCAACATCAGTACTGTAGAGAAGTTGGAATCAAGCCAGTGGAGTTGGTATATATTCTAAAATTATATCGGTATGATTTTTTTGCTTGTGTATTAAATAGCTTTGTGACTTGAGTATTTTGTTTTAGTGGATTTTTTGGTTTGTGACTTAGAAGTCACCGTGGATGTTTCCTAAGTTGGGTGAGGTTTCACCACGTTAAAAATTGTGTGCACTTAATTTTTCTACATCATCTTATCCTTTTCTAGTTAGTGTGCTGATTTAAACTGATTTAAATTGTTTTAAGTTTTGTGTTTCAAAACTAGTTATATAATCTTGAAGATATCTCCTACATAATTTGATTATACGCATCTTGTGTTTAAACAGTTTGGTTTAAAGAAAAGAGTTTCACCAAAAAACATTTCGGAGATACTTAGATAGTTTAATCTTGTATTAAACAACTTAAGTGGTATTTTTCACAGAGCCAGTGTAAACCCTCAGATGGGCAATGTTTGATGACCAATAATGGTCGAAGGTTTCCTTGGACGATGAGACGGGGCCAGAAGATGATGGGACTATTTGAGGCAGAGTGGTAGTTTTTTTCCTTGTCTGGATATCTTAGCGGATGTCGGCCGGCGGTGGTGGTGAATTTCTCTTATGGCCGGCTTCAGTGTTAGCCGACCCACCAGTCGGTGTTATTTACTTTATGGGCTTCTTGCCCCCTTCTTCAACACTGATTTGAGGCTGGGAGCAGTCATATTCCACACCCCGTTTGATATGCAGTCGGGATGATATGTAAAAAGCAACAAAAAAATATATTAGTCAAAAAATTATGAGCCAACAAAATATATGGAAAATAGAATAGAAGGATCACTCACACATCTCGGCTAGAGGTTCAACCCCCAGGCTAGCAGTCTATAGATAATAAGGGGTTATAATATCCTTAAGTTTAGGAAGAAAACATTTATTTCCTTGTTTCTTCAAGTGTTCAACTTTATCTTGGTTAGCCACGTTGAGGTCGGGGTCCAATTTCTCCCACGTGGAGGGGTTGGCCTAGTTTATGGGCCCCTCGGTTCATCTTCAAAAGGATCAACGTCGACCGAAAATTCCCAAGCCCCAGAAATGAAAAAGCACCTCGGCTTCCAGAAATGGTTGGAGGTGTGGGTAACTTGGATTATTTTCTTGTCAGGCTTCCTGGCCCCTAAGTGATAGTATCTTGACTGGTTTTTGGAAGACGACATGTTGTAACAAGCCTTGAAAACCTTAACTGAAGGTTCGTTCATGTATTTATTCATCCATGGCGTGATATATACGAGGATAATTCGCCAAGAGTTTGGCACTAGTTGGGTCGGGGCAAGCTCTAGGCCGAATAAAATAGCTCGACTGGATGGATGAAATGGAAAGCTAAAATAGAGTTTGAACATATGCTCATATACTATAATTTCACCCTCCCGAAAACTGTATGCTCTCTCATTTTCGGTCGAGAAATGCATGATGATATCAGACGGCAAGCCATAAAGGTGTTTCCCAATGAGGAGATCAGATTATTTCACGGTAGATAAGAATTTATCAGCAAAGGAATAGTCAAATAGCACCTTGTCATCTGAGTCATTATCACCATTGTCTTTGGTCTCAACCTGTTCCTCCACCTCCGACCTTATTCTCAGCAGTACGAAATACCTCTGGGAACCCCTCACAAAAATCGCTGTCAATCATTGCACTAAGAGGGATGACAATCGAGGGAATAACAACATTTATATTCAGCTCGGTAGACTCATAGACGACATGGACTGAAGAGCCTATTCTCGTTCAAGATTTGAAGAGAAGATTCATCTCGCTGAAGACAAGAGACATCTCATCCTAAAGCCTCATCCTGTCTTGACGATGAGATACGACTTGAGGTATCAGCTGCCTCAGGGTTCACAATTGAAGAGGGAGGCATTACCATTGCCTCCTCAAAGGAGTCCCTCATATTGGATGCTACAGAGGACGAGCCAGTTGTAACACCCCGCCTAATTAAATACCGGGTGATCAGTCCATTATTAAATTAACATCAAGGTGAACGGTTGGTTCATTCTCAGCATCACTGTCGTAAAATAATATTTCCAATTTGAACACCCTAAATAATTAAGCTAAGTGTCAAAACCATTTAAAACCTCATTTTTCCTTTATTAAAAACCAATACAAAACTTTTTAATACCCAACAGTTAAGAATTACATAAATACTAAGGATGGCAATTTACACACAAGAATTAAACCATCTATATAATCCAAAACAAGTTTAAGAACAATAAATGAAATCATTCTGACAAGAGTTAACTCCCGAGAAGTACCGAATGCTGGAAATATCACAAATCTCTGACAAATCCAACTGTAATAGGAAATCGGGCGACACATGACCTAACTATGAAGATCTAAAGTAGCAACTGATTCAATGGCGAAGTCGTCTAAAGCAAGGGACTGCAACTCCCACATAAGCTGCAACACGTCCAATCCAAAGAACCTAAACATGACGCCCCTGTGGCTGGGCAGTTCTAATATATACATATATATACAAGAGAGAGAAATGACAGAAAACGGGTCAGAGCCCGAGTGTAAAACAGTTTTAAATAGTTTAGCAAGTGTTTAAAATGCTTACCGGTTAATATCACAACCATGTTAGTATGCGATACCCTCTTGAGAATCATCACCTCTCATCTAGTGTGCACTCCTACAGTACCTCTAGGACATTCTAGTTATAGTTCCCACGCTAACTAGATTAACCACATGTATCCATTCTTTATAGCCCAAATTATTCCCACGTATTAACCTTATAATACATATAATGATGTTATAAACATATATATATCCATTTAGATTCAACATGGATAAGTACCTTATTAATTCAATTCAACTAAGTGTTTTCATACATAACTATTTTACATTTCTACTTTAGCCACATAGTAGATATCATCACATGTATATATATATATATATACTCACTATATTATATATATACTATACTGTACCCTGAGACACAGCTGCGGTGCTGCATTACTCTACTATCTTGTCTCAATACATCACGTCGCTGTATTGGGGACTATAGGTTCGATAAATATTCCTCGAACCGCAAATATCAACACAAATAATGAAGGCGAACATAGTTCTCATACCCATGGGTCACGCACATACCGAAGTTTCCATAGTCATCGGACTTATCAACTCACCGATAAGTCTTTCATAGTCCTATGTTCTCGAGCGACAAATCAAAAATCCCATGGATTCATCAGGATATGACTGCCCTCACGCGCAAACCTCCCATCGATAGAAAGTAAGCTAGGTATGTCATACACATATACATAATATATGCACAATCACAAAGTCATACATATAAATATTCATATGTTACAAATTACATTCGCCCACGACCCATAATTGTTTTTATCCATTCTCAACACAAATTTTACTCAATTATTTCTCATAACGGATTCGTCTCTTTTATTCTCATTTATTATTTACTTAGTTCTTACTTATCATCTCTCGAAGTATTCTTTCTCACGAAGTATAAATTTTAGTAGGTATAACCTCACTTCACTTATAATCTAAATCTTTCATGAGTCTCAATCTTTTAGTAAACGTACGCACAATTCCCAAAGTATAAATAACTCCCCGTTAACCCAAAATTTAATTTCATATTAATTTCACTCAACGGATTTTACTTAGACCCTATTGGTCATATTCATAACCCATTATACTCTATCAACGATAATCAAGGATTCCTAAGCATTTTAACTGGACTAAACAAAAAGGGGAAAAATGTGCAGTTTTCCAGGAGGGGTCGATCGATCGATGCTCTTGGTCGATCGATCGATCAAGCAGTTCTTTCCCAGTTTGCTGCAAATTTCAACCTACGGGTTCAATCATTTGAACCCCTCCAAACCTCTATAATTTCTTCCCAAACTCCCATCAAAGTAATCCAAGTGTATAAGCAATGTACATAATAACGACAACAATAAATCCTCAACGAATCAATCAAAAAGGGGTTTAATCTCAAATCTCTTTATAAAACGAAATTTTGCATGAATAACAACCACCCTCTAATTTAATCAAGATTTTCTTCCCAAATATTATAATAAATTCATGGTTAATCCTCTACATATGATCAAGATTTTAGACTACATGGATTCTCCCTACAACATATATGAATTCTCTTCCAAAACATATAATTCTTCAATTAAAACATATGATTTTCATTCCTAGACTAACATGGAAGGTATATTAACTTGAATATTAGCAAGATAGATACTTGCCTCAGATTCAAGGGTCTGATTTGTTGATGAAAATTATATAGATGCGTTCCTCGTTATGCGATCTACGTTTTGGTGGTTGTGGCTATGAAATCGGGTGAGTTCTAGGCCTTGGATTGCTTGGAAAACTCTTCACCTTCTTCGCAAATATCTTCACCTTCTTCTCTAATGGATGGCTTAGGTTTTGTGTTTTTTAACCCCAAGAGACAACTCTAAATGGTTAATAAATACTAAGAAAATTTGTGGGTTTAATTACCCAAAAATACCAAATGTCTAAGATACCCTCCTGGGGTGTCAATTAGGCCTAAAAACGCCCCGAGACCCAAACTAAACCTCCGAGTACACTTTTCTGACTATCTCGACCCTTTCGAACACTTTGGCACACTCAAAACGACTATACGAATGACTTATAATTTATTGAATTTAATAATAATAATTTAGTCCTGACACGACACAGGGGGGTCCCGAATTAAATTTTCATAATTGCCATTTTATTCACTCGTGACAATTTTAATAAAATCATTCTCATTTATTAATCTTCTCATCCAGTAATATTCAACAAATTCCCAATAATTACTAACTCTCGTCACGCTAGTAAATATTTAAAATAAAATGCTAGATTAATATTAAATTAATATCTCAATTATATTCAATAAATCCCCAATTTTAAAAGCCATAAAAATACGGGGTATTACATACTTCCCCCCTAATAACGAAATTTCATCCCGAAATTCGTAAAAATAAAGCGTAACTGGTAAGGACAACTCCGGTTATTAATCTCACATCTCATGTAATTTCCGTCGTTCCACCCATACAGTACATTACCAAATACCCCCACTAATGCTATATTCCAAGCCTTTCCATTTAGTTTAAATTATCTTGAGTTAAACTTTACCCAAATACGTACTATACCATCCTCATGGAAAAATTATGGGAAGTAACGGTCCTAAGTCATCAAACAACTAAATCTGGAAGTCACAACTTGTACTTTCGTTAACCTGAAGAATACTTACTATGACACAAATATGGAAAATACAACAATCAAACCATCCAGGACGCCAATACACTCAATGTGTGTACATTCCATCATAAGGTCTAAATGAATGTGATTCCTATGTAAGGTTACTCTTAATTACTGACTACTTATTCTATAATCCGTATTTCTATGATTTCCACATTCTCATTTGGCGATTCCATTTGCCTCAAATCATGCTACAACTCATAACTCTTTGATTAATATATATATATATATATATATAAGGGCAAAGGTTATAAACTCATATTCTAAAGACCTAACTTACTTCAACTCCCAACGTTCTTTAGTTTCATGCTTGGGGTGTCTCGTAGAGCGAAATCCATACAAGGAACCCCCCGATACACTACTACCTAAAATAGTCGGTCCTAAAAAATACTTAGGTCCTTAGTCTATAGTATATAACATCCCAACAGGTTTTATCTATTTAAAAAAAAGTCTACTTATTCACTCTCGTATCAAAGATAATACCTTGGCTATAACGATCATTCTTAGTCTCATATACAACAAGTCAATCCATGCCGATAATCATATCCTACTCAGATATGTCTATAACAAGTAAATCCCCGATAAAATTAAACTCACGTTATGATATATAAAAAATAATAAGCGTCCCACTACCAATCGGTGAGTCTACATAAATAATAGTGCCAATGGACAAGTCTAGTAACCCTATGGTCCACGCAATTCTAATAGCTACAAATGAATGTGAGGTCCCAATGACAATCATTATGCGCCCCATAACTCCATAGATAGAAAATGTACCCTCATTCGCGGGCGGTGGTTATTGACTCCCACTATTATAACTTTGCTCCGATGAGTCAAGAAAATTTTTTACCCCAAATTTTCAGTTCTAGTTAACCACCCTCCAGTATATGTCCAAGCCTTTGAATATATTGCCTTTGTTGGGTAACACACCCAATTCCCGCATTTCTAGAACTTCTACTACTGACTCTCCTTAATTTTCCATTTGACCCTCTCCTAAGCGTACTACGTTGGGTGAGTTTAATTTGGCATCACCTTCGACTATAGCAGCAAGTGGAATTTGTAGGCTGCGTCCTAACCGTCTTTATAGTCCTGGCCTATCATGCCATAATAGGGGTGACCTTGACTACGGTCATCATCCTCGAACATAATTCATAACCTCCTAAGTACGACCTCCGCTATCCGTCCAATGGCCCTCATCTGCCATACTTCATTGTTCCAACACGTCTGAACGCAAATAAGATTCACTAATATATACGTTATAGCAGGAGAACGGAATCTTACCATAGGAATCAACAATCCTAAACATAGGGCTCTATATCAAACAAAGTAACGCTGACTTGAAAGCATAGTAAGCCGTACAGACCCTAAATGACACTAGAACCTGTTGCTCTGATACCACCTGTACCACCCCGCCTAATTAAATACCGGGTGATCAGTCCATTATTAAATTAACATCAAGGTGAACGGTTGGTTCATTCTCAGCATCACTGTCGTAAATTAATATTTCCAATTTGAACACCCTAAATAATTAAGCTAAGTGTCAAAACCATTTAAAACCTCATTTTTCCTTTATTAAATACCAATAAAAAACTTTTTAATACCCAACAGTTAAGAATTACATAAATACTAAGGATGGCAATTTACACACAAGAATTAAACCATCTATATAATCCAAAACATGTTTAAGAACATTAAATGAAATCATTCTAACAAGAGTTAACTCCCGAGAAGTACCGAATGCTGGAAATATCACAAATCTCTGACAAATCCAACTGTAATAGGAAATCGGGTGACACATGACCTAACTCTGAAGATCCTAAGTAGGAACTGATTCAATGACGAAGTCGTCTAAAGCAAGGGCCTGCAACTCCCACATAAGCTGCAACACGTCCAATCCAAAGAACCTAAGCATAACGCCCCTGTGGCTGGGCAGTTCTAATATATACATATATATACAAGAGAGAGAAATGACAGAAAACGGGTCAGAGCCCGAGTGTAAAACAGTTTTAAATAGTTTAGCGAGTATTTAAAATGCTTACCGGTTAATATCACAACCATGTTAGTATGAGATACCCTCTTGAGAATCGTCACCTCTCATCTAGTGTGCACTCCTACCGTACCTCTAGGACATTCTAGTTATAGTTCCCACGCTAACTAGATTAACCACATGTATCCATTCTTTATAGCCCAAATTATTCCCACGTATTAACCTTATAATACATATAATGATGTTATAAACATATATATATCCATTTAGATTCAACATGGATAAGTCCCTTATTAATTCAATTAAACTAAGTGTTTTCATACATAACTATCTTACATTTCTACTTTAGCCACATAGTAGATATCATCACATGTATATATATATATACTCACTATATTATATATATATATATACACTATACTGCACCCTGAGACACAGCTGCGGTGCTGCATTACTCTGCTATCTTGTCTCAATACATCACGTCCCTGTATAGTGGACTATAGGTTCGGTAAAGATTCCTCGAACCGCAAATATCAACACAAATAATGAAGGCGAACATAGTTTTCATACCCATGGGTCACGGACATACCAAAGTTTCCATAGCCAACAGACTTATCAACTCACCAATAAGTCTTTCATAGTCCTATGTTCTCGAGCGACAAATCAAAAATCCCATGGATTCATCAGGATATGACTGCCCTCACGCGCAAACCTCCCATCGATAGAAAGTAAGCTAGGTATGTCATACACAAATACATAATATATGCACAATCATAAAGTCATACATATAAATATTCATATGTTCCAAATTAGGTTCTCCCACAACCCATAATTGTGTTTATCCATTCTCAACACAAATTTTACTCAATTATTTCTCATAACAGATTCGTCTCTTTTATTCTCATTTATTATTTACTTCGTTCTTACTTCTCATCTCTCGAAGTATTCTTTCTCACTAAGTATAAATTTCAGTAGGTATACCCTCACTTCCCTTCTAATCTAAATCTTTCACGAGTCTTAATCTTTTAGCAAACATACACACAATTCCCAAATCATAAATAACTCCCCGTTAACCCAAAACTTCATCTCATATTAATTTCACTCAACGGAGTCTACTTAGACCCTATTGGTCATCTTCATAACCCATTATACTCTATCAATGATAATTAAGGGTTCCTAAGAATTTTAACTGGACTAAACAAAAAGGGGAAAAATATGCAGTTTTCCAGGAGGGGTCGATCGATCGAGGAATGGGGTCGATCGATCGATTGCCGATCGATCGATGCTCTTGGTCGATCGATCGATCAAGCAGTTCTTTCCCAGTTTGCTGCAAATTTCAACCTACGGGTTCAATCATTTGAACCCCTCCAAACCTCTATAATTTCTTCCCAAACTCCCATAAAAGTAATCCAAGTGTATAAGCAATGTAAAGTTCTAATGTAACGACATCAATAAATCCTCAACGAATCAATCAAAAAGGGGTTTAATCTCAAATCTCTTTATAAAACCAAATTTTGCATGAATAACCACCACCCTCTAATTTAATCAAGATTTTCTTCCCAAATATTATAATAAATTCATGGGTAATCCTCTACATATGATCAAGATTTTAGACTACATGGATTCTCCCTACAAAATATATGAATTCTCTTCCAAAACATATAATTCTTCAATTAAAACATATGATTTTCATTCCTAGACTAACATGGAAGGTATATTAACTTGGAAATTATCAAGATAGATACTTGCCTCAGATTCAAGGGTCTGATTTTTTGATGAAAATTATATAGATGCGTTCCTCGTCATGCGATCTACGTTTTGGTGGTGGTGGCTATGAAATCGGGTGAGTTCTAGGCCTTGAATTGCTTGGAAAACTCTTCACCTTCTTCTCAAATCTCTTCACCTTCTTCTCTAATCACTTAACCTTCTTCTCTAATGATTGGCTTAGGTTTTGTGTTTATTAACCCCAAGAGACAACTCTAAATGGCTAATAAATACAAGAAAATTAGTGGGTTTAATTACCCAAAAATACCAAATGTCTAAAATACCCTCCTGGGGTGTCAAATAGTCCTAAAAATGCCTCGATACCCAAACTAAACCCCCGAGTACACTTTTATGACTATCTCAACCCTTCCAGACACTTTGGCGCACTCAAAACGACTATACGGATGACTTATAATTTATTCACTTTAATAATAATAATTTAGTCCTGACACGACACAGGCGCGTCCCGAATTAAATTTTCATAATTGCCATTTTATTCACTCGTGACAATTTTAATAAAATCAATCTCATATATTACTCTTCTCATCTAGTAATATTCAACAAATTCCCAATAATTACTAACTCTCGTCACGCTAGTAAATATTTAAAATACAATGCTGGATTAATATTAAATTAATATCTCAATTATATTCAATAAATCCCCAATTTTAAAAGCCATAAAAATACGGGGTATTACACCAGTCATCTCATCCTCACTGACCTCAGAGGAAGAGGAATTTATGGTCTTCGATGGAATTGGTAAAATGGGTCGTACCCAATGGGGGTCATCCCTACATTTGGCCTCATACTCTTCTTCTATCCTACGGATCTCTTGGAAACAATATTCCCTAAGTGTGGGGAATTCTTCGACTAACTTATAAAGACTTTGTAGCATCCAAGAGCCGAGGTAAAAATTAAGCTACTAGGTAAAATTTGAATGAAACAAATAGTTTGGGGCTTTTAATAACTTTGACCTAAAGATCCAAGTGGGCAAGTGAATCATTTTTCATCAAGAACAACCAAGAACACCAAAATGGGTTTCACTGGGGAAGACAACCGGAGACCCACCGGAGTTGACTGAAAAGCCTAATAGGGGGTGAAAAAGCTAGGAATAGATGGCCCAGAACTGTAAATGACTACCAGACCCTAAGAATTCACCAAAATTATCCTTTTAAACAGCCTAAAACAACCTAAGACCACCGTCGAAATATTCCACAGTTGCTAAAAATGAACTACACTATTTGATAGATAAAAATCAAACGAAAAGCTAGAAAAAGGGAATAAATGGAATACCTTGAAGTGATTGAGGAGGTTACAATGTCAATAAACAAAGAAAATCTGCCTGAATACGCTTGAGCAGTGACAAAAATGGGATGGTTCTAGGGAGAGAAGTCTGGAGTTCGAAAAAAAGAACTAGGAAATGGAAACGTTTTTCAAAATGGTTTAAATTCTTCAAATCATTGAGTAAAACTTCCAATAGAACCATAATTAGGGAACAAAACCATAAGTGCCACTTACAACCGTCATTCTTGGGCAACACACCATTCCACTAGATAACTGTTAAGTGTCAGCCCAGTCCTCATCGAACTTTGTAAACCTAACATCTGAAAAGACGTTTATGCAACTCATACTCGGAGGACACTTTATCCATCAAACTTCTCTTCATACTGGAGACTAAAGGCGAGGGGGTGATTGATATGCCAAGTATAGCCTCATATAAGATCAATACTCCTCGTCCAAGGACGACCATCATCACTCCGTCTAGAATTAGGGATTTACAACTCAACCAGGAATGACTCAGCTAAGAATGGCTCGGCCAATTATAGATGGATTCATTGGTCATGGTCATGCACAAGCCCAATATTTGGTTGTAGCATTGAGGTTCATTGCTCTCCACAGTTTTTTCTTCCGAGGTCGATAACGTGAGCTATAAGTGTTGTGACTCCTATTAAGACAGACTTCATACATAACTTTAGGTGTTTCATTTTAGTTTGGATCATTATGATGACTATCATGAGATGGTAGGCAGTGACTGTGTGAATGAGATATGGTCGCCCATTTTCTTTGCTTGTTTGAGAAGAGAAATTCGGTTCCAATAGATAGCAGAAATTACGGTTGGTAAAATATTACTCTTAGAGTTTCAACGCATTTAAAGCTAAGAAAAGTAAAAACAATTGACAAGATGTACGTGGTTCGAAAATATGCCCATGTCCATGGGGTGTTCCTCTCTCTTTATTAATCGTCTCTTGATATTAAAGATTACACACCTCTTTTCCTAGGGGTGACTAGTAAAATTATAAAGAAAATAAAAAGGTTGAGTTGTGTGGGATCCCATGACCTTAGATAATGAAAAACACGAGAGTAGTCCGGTTATATGTATAAACTGTATATTAGGTCACATACACACAAACCAAATTTTATTTAGTCCAAATTTTATCTTGATTAAATTAGGTGAATCTAAACATGCAAGACATTAAAACTAAATGAGAACAAGCCATGAACCACAAATAGAAGACAGGAGATGGGAAAAATCCATTTCGTGAAAAACCTATATTTCAGCATTGTCTATAACTAGGTATTATAGAATGACATATGCATACTTACAAAACTTTAAGATCCACTAAGTAATACATTAATGTCTTCAATCCAACACCAAGTGATGCAAACCCAACAATGCCCCACAGCAATCTCCACTTACCTCGATCCACTAATTAGGCTTAGTAAACTGTATTCCAATCTTCAGTATTGAAGAATTAACTTCACAAGGTTATAAACAAATACTTCATTCTTGGTGGCTTAGTAAAATGATCTTAAATAATCCAACGGTTTTGCATTGAAAAAGCAAAAGAGTTTGATCACAAAAAGATGTTTGAAATGATTTGTTTAAAATGCAATTCCACATCTCTATATATAGGACGGGAAATCTCTAAGAGATAAAGAGGAAAGATTTCATTTGAAATCAGGTAAAAAAATATTTTTCACATACTCGTTCAAATGAAAGTACATTTCATTTGAACGAATTACCCTTTCTCATTCGAACATACATCAAATGACTGATCCAACTAGATTTCAGGGCCTACCAAAAGTCATGATAATAAATCTCATTTGAAAGAGGTTCAAAGTTGTTCTTATGAGGTATAGGGACTCATTCGATTGACATCCAAAATATTCTAATGACTTTGTGAAATTTTTCAAAAAACATTAGATAACATTTTGTAAAAATATTTAAATCTTTCAAACTCTTTTAAAATCTCTGTGAATGAAAAGATTACGTAGAAACAACCTCATATAATTTCTCCAATAAATCTAATGATGATCGATCTTTGATTGTTGAGGATCACTATTAGGACGTTAATGCTGGACAACACTCAATTCTAACCAACCTAAAAGCTTTTATAGTTCAAATCAACCTTTCTCCTTTATATATGAACATCATACAACATATACTAACATGTTTATACACATTTTTGTTGATTAATAACATAATTACGGGTTTAAATTACTGGAATTATAAAGTAAACCCTAAATATATGTTCTTCATAAATTTGACGTATTTCACCAAGAATGTTTCATCAATTATACAAATATATCTATGGCTTTAATACAAATTAGCCATTAGAATGAAAATCTAACGGTTACAAGTTCATCAAGCATAGATTCGTAGATTAATTTAAGGATTCATTGATAAAACTACAATAATTCATCGAAAAGAAATTAAGGCTTCAATTAGGTAATTAGTCTTATTATGAAATTAGGTTAAAAACATTATTAAAAGCATATTTTAATAATTAATTTTAGAACCCAACTAAGTAGTACTATTCTAACACAAATACAACTAGATTTTTTATCAAAGTATACTTGCCTTTGGCCAATTGTGTGAATCCAAGCCTTAGATCCTCATATATCTTCAATCTTTGGTGTACCTCCTCTCCATGCCTCTAAGGTTAACTCTAATGTGTTTGATGAGTTCTTTAAGTTTATCTAATCAATCTATTAAGGTTGCTAACCATGAAATTAATCTAGACCAAATATTAGGAGACGATACGCAAAATTTGTGGGCTACGTGTGTACCTATGGCTCAAGTGCAAGTCGGTAGCTCAAGTAATAACTTGTTAAGTCAGGGTCGAGTCATCAGGGAATAGGTCGTAAATAGTGATGAAAGTAGGTTTGGCTTCTAATATCTAGGTTTCTACTCGAGAAAGAAAGAATAGGTGATTTTTGTTTTTCAGGAAAGATTCTATTTCTCTAAGAAAATTAAACTAAGCAAGAACAAATAAAACTACTAAAAAGAAAGAACTTGAAATTTTTGTTTTGAAAACTCTTTTTAAAAAATGGGGTTAGGATCCAATCCCACAAACCATAGGATCTCTCCGCTAAATTTACATTCTCGAAAGCTATTTAATTAATTTAAAGAAAAACATAAACTAATTTGAAGCACTAAACATGTGTGGGTGTTAATTTGCACAATATTTAGTCAACAAATTAATTAATGTGAATGATAAAATTACCGACACATATATTGTATTCTCAAACACTCTAGTTGCATTCGACAAATGGAGTTAAGAGATTTATAATAGTAATCCAGATGAAATTCTCAAACTCTAATAATTAATCATATAATTATTTTGAATTATTTATTTAACATAAAAAACCTAGGTTGGATTCATGTTCCCCAAATCACTATGTGTTTAGCTAGACATGGAATTAATCTCTACGCAATTAATCATCATTAGGTAAGAAAACATTATTGAATAACAATAAAGAAGAGATGAAATTATGTTTCAAAATTTGAAGAAATCAAATCTCATGCAATGAATCCACATCAATTGAAAAAATCAAAAAAATAATAAATCTTGATTTAATTTGATGATAAACAGTGTAATTCTTCTTCTCCAATTAGTTGTGGCTCATTGGTTGCCTCACTAAGACTAGAATCAGGTTAATTAGACTCCTAATGTCCCTAAACATGTGCCAAAGAAATGTAGATAGATACAAATTAGATTAATAAGAATCTAGGAAAAGATAAGAAATCCCGCCTAAGACCGACCCTCAGCCCTAACCAAACCCTTACAAAAAATGAACCGGTTTGCTGAACTAACTCGTTCGCTCAGAAGTTTTGTCTACAAATTTTTATTTTCTTCTTAATTGCATTTTTTCCTTCGAATTTCTTCTCAACTTTGAACCATCGTAATATATTCGTTATAGCTTAGATTGAGGTGTCTTTTCTTATAGTATTCTCATGACTTCGAGCTCTTCAACCTTTTTATTGTCTCCTCCTTCGGATTTTGGCTGAGATAATATTGATTTGCCCTCATGTTAGAGACTATTGTTGTTGTTGCTATGTTTGCAAAGATAGTATACACTAATGATAATGCATGCTTACCTACTGATGAATGTATTATGCCTGTTGATATTAATGTCATGCCTGATAATAAAATTATTGTGCCTATTTTTTATGGGAATAAATTAGATGATCCTACCCTACGGGTGTGTCTAAGTGTAAATATTATTGATGAACTGAAGGTCTGTGTGAGTCCCACTAAAAAAATTGAATCGATAGGGGACACTGAACACAATGCACTTAGCGAGTCCGATGACGATCTCCCTAATATTCAGGAGTTGTACACCTGAATGCTTAAAAAGAGTGCCAAAAATGATAAAATGGTAAATCTATTAATGGAACGTGTTGAACTACTTAATAAGACTATTTGGAAGAACGATAAAGATTACACAAGACAATGTGTTGCTCATGAGACAGAAACAAAGGAGTTTTCCTTAAAAATAAAAGACCTATCTAGGAAAAAAATTATTTTAGAGGAAAGATATAAGTCTACTCTAATTAAATTGGAAGAATCCAAACAGAAGGTTTTAACTATTTTTAAAAAATGTGTTCATTTTGAAACTCAAGCCAAAACATACGAAGAAATTATCGTTGGAAGCAATATGAATTCTGAAGATAAATTTGGCTTAGGTTTTGGAGAAAAAGTTGTGACCAATAAAACAACTGTATCTCCTAAAAATGTCATTTTTGTTAAAGAAGGTCAGAATTTTCAAAAATCTCATAAAGGAATTTACAATGAAACTATCTCCAAGGCTATGCAAGGTCATTATTGTGGCCATCCCCGATCCTCACCATGGGCGGGCGTGTGAAGGAAGGATCCTCGGGTCCCGCGCGTCCCTCTCGGGAGAGCTTTGGCCAGCGTCGTTTGAGATGAGGTGTAAAAATGTAGAGAGATTTAGAGTCGCCAGTATATTTTACTCAAAACAGACAAACGGAAAAGGGGGAAGCCATCCCAAAGGACAGCATCCAAAGACATACTGGTGTATACGAAATCAAAATGATTCGAGAAGGGTTCGGAGGCTAAGTTATGAAATAGGAAGGTGTTAGGCACCCATTCTGCCCTTTCGATCTCTCATGGATGTTTGTTATTTTCCCTTTTTTATTTTCCCAGTGATATGTGTGCATGTGTATATATATAGTGGAGATAGGAATTCTCGACTTGTATCATGGAAGAGATAAAGCGAGTCATCTGTAGGAAGGTATAAAAATAATATTATAAAATAAGATTTACACGATTACCCTTATGTTGATCGTTATAACGGAACGATAACGCATATGGGTTGATACGTCACTGAGAACAAGTATATAGAATATAAGAAAATTGGATTTAGAGAAGATAGAAAATGAGAGAGAAAGTGAGAATATGACTCAAGTCTTGGGTATTACCCCGAGACGCTTACGTAGCCTATAAAGGCAACAAAGTCCACGTAGTTCGCATATAAAATGAGGGCTGGGGTTTATTCCATAAATGCAAATCGGGGATCTCTTATTTGTGAGTATGTGTGTATAGAAAAAGTGTTTTAGTTGTGAGAAAAGTATGAGAATCCCTATTTGGAATTTATGAGCAAACCCTCTTTTTCTTATTTTTTGGGTTTTATTTATATGAAAATAAGAGATGTTTAATAATACTAAATAAAAATTATATTAGGATGTGTGAGATGCGATAATAAAAGTGATAAATAATAAAACAAGTTATTGTGAATTTAAGAGAATTTGAAGAGAAAGTTGAGGAATTTGGACCTTCTTGAAGATCTTGAGCTTGATCTTGAATGTTGGAGAGAATCCCTTTCACTTGGATTATGATGGAGAGTGGATAATTCACCAAGTTTGATGAAAAGGATGATGAAAAGTAGAAGTTAGAAAGGGATTTAGATGTTGAAATCGCGTTGTCTTCGAGAGAGGTTTTTGGGATTCGCTGAGAGCGATTCTTATCAGATCTAGACTCCCTTTGAAAATGAGGTGAAGGGCTCATTTTATAAGCCCAGGTCACTGCCGATTGGCAAAGACCTAGTACTACCTATCGGCACCTACCGGTAGTCACAGTCTGGAACCTACCATTTGTTAGTGTGTTTCAGGCCTTTTTGAAAAATTGGTTGTCGAGGGAAAACCATTGGTCAAAATTATTCACGGGGTAGACCGTTGGAAAGGTAATTCAGATACCTTTGAAAGTCCTTTGGACCTCTCCTGGGTTCGGGAGTTGACTTTGGGTCAAATATGGCTTGGAAGCATTCATCGGTCCATTGGACGGGGAATCATTCGGACACAAACGGATCATTCATTCGCATGGTAAGTCCGAATTGCATATGGGGAGGACCGTTGGAAAGTATAGGAGATGTAATTCGACATTCCAAAGAGTTTGACCCAATTTGGCATGTTGACTTTGGTCAATCGGGCCCTGGAAGCATTCGGTGACCTCTTGGAGTCAAACGGATCGTTCGTCCGCATGGTAAGTCAGAATCGCACATGGGATGGACCGTTGGAAAGGGATTTCAATTCCCTTCTAAGATTCATTCAACCTCGATCGATATGAAGAGTTGACTTAGGTCAAACAGAGCTCGAGAGCGTCTGGTGGCCTCTAGATCAAATTTCAGATGCAAACGGATCGTTCGTCCGCATGGTAAGTCAGAATCGTGCATGGGATGGACCGTCAGAAAGGGATTTTAGTTCCCTTCGAAGATTCATTTAGCCTTGGTCGACCTGAAGAGTTTGACTTTTTGGTCAAATGGATCCTGAGAGTGCTCGATGGCTTCTAGATCAGTACTCGTGGTATGACTTGGGTTTGTAGTGATGAAGGGAGTTACTAGGGACCTAAGGAGAGTTAGGGGTAACAAAATGGGGTTTCTACAGAGCCCCTCGATGGGTGAGTTTGGAATAAATGATGACCGTCGAATAGACACCACATGGTGCTTTTGAGGGAGCATGACCGATTGATTCTGAGGACCTGAGGGGTGTACTGGGGATGACCAATTTTGTGGGTCAAAGCCAAATCTGTGGGCTTAACGTGAAGATCTAATAACAGAGGTCAATTCTAACCTAAGAGTGGTGACGACCGAGGACCGAGGTCAATTCTGACCGAACTCCGGTGACGATCCAAGACCGAGGTCAATTCAGACTTGAGGGTGGTGACGACCGAGGTCCGAGGTCATTTCTGACCTAACTCAGGTGACAATCCAAGACTGGGGTCAATTCTGACCTAAGAGTGGTGAGGAACAAGGACCGAGGTCAATTCTGACTTAACTCAGGTGATGATCTAAGACCGAGGTCAATTTTGACCTAAGAGTGGTGACGACAGTGGATCGAGGTCAATTCTGACCTAACTCAGGTGACGATCGAAGATCGAGGTAAATTCTGACCTAAGAGTGGTGACAACTAAGGACCGAGGTCAATTGTTACCTAACTCTAGTGATGATCCAAGACCGAGGTCAATTCTGAACTAAAAGTGGTGACGACTGAGGACCAAGGTCAATTCTAACCTAACTCAGGTGACGATCCAAGATCGAGGTCAATTCTGACCTAAGAGTGGTAAAGATCGAGGATCGAGGTCAATTCTAACCTAACTCAGGTAACGATCCAAGACCGAGGTCAATTCTAACCTAAGAGTGGTGACGACCGAGGACTGAGGTCATTTTTTACCTAAATCTGGTGACGATCCAAGACCGATGTCAATTCTGACCTAAGAGTGGTAATGACCGAGGACTGAGATCATTTTTTACCTAACTCAGGTGATGATCTAAGACCGGGGTCAATTTTGACCTAAGAGTGGTGACGACCGAGGATCGAGGTCATTTCTGACCTAACTCAGGTGACGATCCAAGACCGAGGTCAATTATGACCTAATAGTGGATAAAGATTGAATTTTGATTCTGCTGGAGAAAGTACCTTATGATTTTGATCTATGCTGAGGAACTGATAGCTGGGGAAGCTTTTATTTCTTTAGGAGGCCTCGTAGGGGGAACAACCAATTTTGGTGCTGTAAAAACTCCACATTTATTTAGTTTTTGAGGATTTCGCTAGGAAAGAGGGGTTTTGCTTAAGGGAATGAAAAATTTTCCTCGTGAAAATGTTCTAAATCCTTCCTGGGATTTTTAGGAATTTTCTGAGGATTTTTCGGGGCTTTCTAGTATTTTTTGGGAATTTTTGTATGAAATTTAGGGGGGTGCCGGTAGGCATGGTATGAGGGGTGCCATTCGGCAATGGCACAGACTTTTGGACTACCTCGGGAAGGTAAGGAGTTAGTGTCGATCGGTATGGCATTTGGCATCCTATATAAAGGGGGCGAATCCATTCATTTTTTCACAACTTCTTTGCTTTCTCTCTTTCTGCGATTCCTCTGCAAATCGTTATAGCATTCCAATCTTCAAGAAATGGTTGCTTTTGTGAGCACCACAGTCCACAAGGAGTGGTTGACCGTTGATTACTGGGCGAATGTGGAGTGGAGGGCTAGGGAGCCTCTTGCTTTGGGGAGTGAGAACTCCTTTGATGCATTTGAGCCTGTTGCGGATGAGCGAACTTTGCTGCGGGAGTCATCGCGTCATCGCTCTTCGAGAGGGAATCCTGGCGGTTATGTAAGTAACCTAACCTTTGGCATTCCTTTCTTTTTGGTGATTTTTCTTTCTATCTTGACTTCTGATGAGATTTTTTTCTTTTTTGGCAGTCTGATATTTCTTTGACGAACATGCGCACCCGCGGGACGACGGGGCTCTGGGTTGTCTAGGAGCATCTCCCACCTATGGTGCGTTTGGTGGTATCATCAACGGGTTTTGGGAGGTTGGCATCTGCGTTGGAGGAGATTCCTCATTCGATAGCGGTCATGTGCTTTTTGGGGGAGAGGTGGTGGGATACTACCCACACCTTTTATTTCGGCTTTGGGGAGATGATAGTGACTCCCATAGACGTGCAGTAGCTGTTGGGGTTGGATTGTGATGGAGAGCAGATAGAGGTGGATCGCTCGCTGCGGGTGAGACCGGAGGTAGTACGTGCGGCACTTGGTGATGTAGGGAGGATAGTTTCTAAGGATTCTATCCGGCTGTCCCTACTGAAGGATATTATGTTGGGCAGGGTGATTGATGTGGAGGACGGGCTGCAAGTGAGGCATATGGCCTAATTATTTATTTTGCTGGTGTTGGGAGGTTTTATGGTGGCGTCGAGCGGCGATGTCATCCATTCGTGGTTCTTGCTGTACTTGAGGATGTTTTCGAGCATCCCTTTCTATGATTGGGGGAGTATGACTTTGGAGACCCTTTACTCTTCTTAGATACATTCAGCCGGTGCTGTAGGCAGACCTTTACTGGAGCCATGTACCTTTTTGAGGTATTCTTCAGTTTATGCATTTCTTCTCATGCATTCGTAATTTCCTTTCATGCATTCTCATTTTCCTTATGCATCTCTTTTTGTTTGTCAATTCTTATCTTTGACAGACGTGGTTTTATGAGGTGATTGGGTGCAATACCCCACTGATCGATCTGAAGGATGACATTGTTGGGGACTCTTGCCGATTATATCGATGGCGTAAGGTCAATCGGCAGTCGAAGGGATCTCTCTCTAGAGGTCGTGCGTCAGGTCTTGAACGACCTGACCAGTGGTAGGGTGAGACTCTTTCTATTTCAGTCTTGGTTTTTGCGCCTTCTGATCTTGTATTGATTTATGCCTGCTTGGAGAGTTTCAGGTGACCTTTTATCACTGAGGGACAGCCATTCAGGATACGGGGACGATTGGGGTGAACACACAGATGAGGCATTTGCTGGAGCATGATTTCGACCATTCTTGGTATCTCGAGGAGAGGGTGGTTTGCCAGATTGCTGAGGAGGAGGTAATGGTGCCACCTGCGCAGCCTCCTACGTCTATGAGGTGGGAGAAACTACTGTCATAGGATGCGAGGATCGCGATGATGATCGGTGAGTCCTATTTGTTGTACACCGATATGACTGCATCGTATGACTATATGGACTTTATGACAAGCTGGTTGATGGCGCCCATCATATATGATGCCCTGCATTTCCTTCCTATGGGTTTGAGTCTGGCGTTGGGATCTTCCCACAGTGGCGACAATCCGAAGGCATCTGCGGTGGATGCGACTTTAGAGGTTCCTTTTATGCGGTTGCATACCCCTTCATACAGCATTCGGCGGGCTGATGGAGGGATGGTGCCTATGCTACATCATCCTCATGCGATGGATCCGGAGATGTTGGGTTTGACAGAGTAGGTACTCCGACCTTATGTTCTTATTTTTCTTTCTTTTTTGTCTTGGTCATCTCTGCTTTGATTCTGATTTTTCCTTGTTCTTGCAGCAAGTCCGAGTGTCGACCACTTAGCTAAGAGACATCAGAGACTAGATATCTTCGGTGATTGGCCATATTCAAGATGCAGTTCCTGTTCCTTCTTGCTTGGTGCCATCTGCTTCTTCTGGAGAGGACTTTGGCTCGAGTAGTGGCGGTTCATCGTCTCACCGTAGGGGAAAGAGAGCACGTCGCTGGGGTGGAAGCTCTTAGAGAGAAAGGTAGGTGAGAGAGAGTGAGAATGTGGGTTCGGGCTGAGTCCCATTTTTTTTTCTTTTTTTTTTCCTGCAAAATTAATGTAATACAGAAAACAAATAGATGCAATACAATGGAGTTTTTTTATTATCTTTTATTAATGATGAATGAATGCATGCACATACGCTTTTACTTTGCTACTGAAACCGTAAAAAGGAGTATTTTTGGAATTTTTTGAAGGAAAGTTTTTAATTAAAAGGGAAAATTATATAAGGAGGAAAATGGATTTTGAAATTCTATTGAGAATATCAATTTATTTTTTATTGAGTTTTCTAATTTGACAAAAGAAGAAAAAAGGGAAATTTCTAAAAATGGGGGGTTGCCGATCGACAAGCACCCTGTCCTGCCTATCGACAGTTCAGTACAGTCCCATCAATCCAAAGCTTTGATTTTTACCCTCTTCAGCCTTTTGTATTTTGTGGGGTAGGATTCCATCTGATTTCTGCAGGGATTATGTCTCTTGTGAGGGTTCTCAAGTATAAAAGGGGTAAGGGTGGAGTGTTTTCATCACACCCTCGCATTCTTACTTACTTGCCCACTATCTCTTAGCCTTGCAAGATGGATCTCCCTGGTAGCATTGATTTTGCTAACTACCTCGAAGTCTTGGAAGAAATGTTCTTTTATAATGTCGAGTATGATGCTTTCAACATGCGTCGAGTCTCCTTATAGCGCAATCGGCCTATTGAATGGAACATGCTGATGGCGGCGGTATAATTCTGTTACCCTGAAGACCCTGTATTCCGCTTTGGGTTGGATGAAGTTTGTCCTACCTATGAGGAATTTTCTTCCATGCTGGGTATAAATCCTAGTGTTTCTACGACTTTGCCTGAATTTTCTCATTCTCCCAAGGATTTGTTGGACGGGCTTCTTTATATTTTGCCTTCAGCGGACAGATCACTGGTTGCTGGAGGAGTGATCTCCCTCCCAGCGGTACTGCAGTCCGGGCATTTACGGGAAGTAGGTGATGTTGGCTATGCTGGAGCCTTTGCTCTGGGCCTGGTTTCAAAATTACTGCTGGTGACTGCAGAATTGCTGGTGGACCCACAACTTGCAGCCATTACTTCGTGCATGTCATACCGTTGCAATACTACGGTGGTGATACTGGCGGAGACACTGAATGGTATGGATGTCTGGCGAGAAGGTCGTTCTGACTTTATGAGGGGTAGCCCCATAAGTCTGTTCATGTGGTTATCTGAAAGACTCCGCTTGGTAGCCCCTCTAGAGTATCCCTTATCGGTTGTACCCAACTTCTTTTCGTGTTACTTCTTCAGTATTGCCCTGGATATTGAGAGCTGGGAAAACTGGTTTGTGGAGAATGGGGCTCAAAATCTCTATTGGTCAGTGCCTTGGTGGGAGTAGTTGCAGCCCGTTCTGGAGCTAGGAGAGTACTCATATGTGCGACAAGTTGGTCTCAAACTAACCTCTTTTTATTTCCCTTGGTGGCTTCTGCGCCAATTTGGCTGGGCACAGGTCGTGCCACCTCGGACACTAAATTTCTTTTCGGTAGACATTTTGATCGAGCGCCTGTGTCTGGTGCTTGGATCTCTGTGGGAGAATCGGCGTCCGTCGACCCGTCCCTCTCAGTTTGTCGGGAGAGTTTGTCATGTCCCTGGGGATTATATGAAGTGGTTATAGATGAGAGTAGTTAGCAAGATATTGGCAGTGGAGACTGGACAAAGGTGGCTTGTTTTATTTAACACCATGGAAGGGGGTGTTGTGGTTTTTTTGAAGCTAGTTCAGGCTTATCGGTCCATGGAGTGTTTTCGACACTCTGTTTAGGCAGGGAAAATTTGGGCACCCCAGGATGTAGATGATGAGGGTGAAGACTCCTCTGGTAGCTGTGGGTAGGACTCTTGGAAAGTTATTTGTGTAATAGGGAATATATGTGGGGATTTTATTTGGCTTTTTATGGCAGTAGGGGGGAGGGAGTTATCCGTTCCTTTTCTTATCTAATCTGTGCTGTAATTTCTTATTAATGAAATAAGCAAGTTTCTGTTCATCCAACTGTGCCTTTCGATGAATTTTGTAATTTTGAATTATCTATACCGGTCGTTAAGCCATACATAATCCTTTTGTTCAAGTATTTGTTAGAATGAACTGCCGTTCTCGGAGATAAGAAAAGATTAGTATTTTGTGAAAAAAAAGGCCGTGCTCCTGTAAGATGTATGAGCTGCCTATGTCCCTCTGGGGTTTTTGAATTTTTTTTATTTTTCTTAAAAATGGTCTTTTGCAGAGGATCAGGCCCATGTAGTTCTGGGTAGAGGAAAATGAAAAGTGCTTTTTTTTTTAGAATAGAAGGGAGATGATAAGAGTCGTAGTACGCCGAGATTCCATACTAGGGGGAGAATTTGTTGAGACGGTCCAGGTTGACTGGACGAGCCATCACCTCCCCATCTAGGTCAGTGAGCATGGCGGCACCGCCGGATAATATTTTCTTCACAATGTAGGGGACGCTCCAATTGGTCTTGAATTTCCCTCTGGGGTCCCAGATGGCTTATATTATCTCCTTGAGGGCTAAATCCCCTTCTCGGACACCGCGGTATTTGACTCTCTTGTTGAATGATCGCGCTATTAGGCGATGGTACCCCTGTATGTGGTAAAGATCTTTTAATCTCCTTTCATCTAGGAGGGTTAGCTGGTCGAGATGGCTTTGGCACCAGTCCTCTTCACTAACTTTGCTTTTGAGCATGACGCGTAGCGAGGGTATTTCTAGCTCCACGGGTAGGACTACTTCCATGTCGTAGACCAGAGAGTAAGGGGTAGCCCCAATAGAGGTTCGGATTGAGGTTCGATAGCCCCAAAGGGCATACGGGATTCGGTCGGCCCAATCCCTACAGCTTTCGATCATCTTGCTGATGATGTCTTTGAGGTTCTTATTGGCGACTTTAACTGCACGATTGGTCTGAGGTTGGTAGGGAGAAGATTTGTGTCTCTGAATCCCGTACTCGTTGACTACTTTTGTGACTTTTGCTTCGAAGTGCAACCCGTTATCTGACACTAACTCCTGCGAGACCCCATATCGGCAAATGATATTTTTCTTGAGCAATTTGGCCACTTTCTTGGCGTTCAATACTTTGTATGACTCAGCTTCGACCTATTTGGTGAAGTAATCAATGGAAATTAGGATGAACTCATGTCCGTTTGAAACCTTTGGTGTAACCTTCCTTATGATTTCGACACCCCAGGTGGAGAACGGCCAGGGAGAGGTCATGTTGTATAATTCTCGAGGAGGCAAGTGTTAAATATTGGAGTCCTGTTGGCATTTGAGGCATCTCGGGACATAGGCGGTGCAATCTTGGGCCATGGTGGTCCAGTAGTATCCCTGTCGAATGATTTTTCTTGGTAAGCTTGTGACCGTTCATGTGGGGCCCGCATTCCTTGCTGTGGATCTTCTGCATTATCTTCTCAATCTCAGCCCCTGCGATACAGTGTAGATGAGTTCCATCGAAGTTCCTCTTGAGTAGAGTTTTATGACAGATGATGTACTGGGCAGCCAATCTTCGGAGGGTCATTTGGTCTTTTTTTTTGGAACCCTCGGGATACCTACCATGTGTGAGGAGGCACTAGATATCATAGTACCAGTAATTGGCTAGTTCGGAATCTTCGGTGGAGACACGCTCAATATGGTAGCAGTGGTTTGGTTTATCTTGGTTTTGAATTAGGAAGGGGGTCATTGTTATTCCTTTGGGCATGTCGACCATGAAGGCCAAGGTAGCGAGAGCATCGGCTAGGTTATTCTTTACTCGAGGTAGGTAATGGAAGTAGATATCTCAGAATCGGGAGGCTAACTCTTCTAATTGGGCATGGAAGGGTTGGAGCTTTTCGTCCTTAACTTTCCACTTTCTGAGCACTTGACCGATGATGAGAGCAGAATCCCCGTAGACATCAAGGTATTGAATATCTTTCTTGAGAGAAACTTTGAGGCCTACTGTGCATGCCTCGTATTCTGTCATGTTGTTGGTGCAAGGGAAATATACTTTGATGGCGATGGGAGTGTGGGAGTCATTAGGGGCGATCAGAAGTATCCTAACGCCATATCCCTTTTTATTGGCAGTGCCGTTAAAGAACATTTTCCATCGAAGGTTATCTTGAGCGGTGCAGAGGATATTTTCATCTGGGAATTCAGAGATCCAGACATCTGCTTCTTCTACGGGGTAATCAGCAAGGTAATCAGCGATGGCTCTTCCTTTAATGTCTTTTTACGTGACGTACATGACATCGAACTCAGTTAGGAGCATCAACCATCAGGCCATTTAACTGGATAAGGTGGGTTTCTCAAGCATTTATTTGATGGGATCTATTCGGGATACAAGTTTTATGGGGAAGGCAAGCATGTAGTGTCGCAAATTTTGGGTGACCCACACAAGTGTGGCACACGCCTTTTCCAAAGAAGTGTAGTTGACCTCATACCAGACCAATTTGCGATTGGAGTAATAGATGGATCTTTCTTTGTGGGAGTCTTCAAAGTATTGGGCTAGAAAATCCCCAGCTGCAGTGTTGGTTATGGTTAGGTATAGAAGCAAAGGGAAACCAGGCTGTGGTGGCATGAGCACTGGTGGTTGGGTCAAATATTGTTTGATTCGATCAAAACCTTCTTGGTAGGCCTCATTCCAAACCTTGGTTGAATCCTTTCGGAGGAGCTTGAACATTATTTCATAGATGGAGGTTAGCTGGATGATGAACCGACTGATATATTATAATTTCCCAAGAAAACCTCGGACTTCTTTCTCTATTCGGGGCGGTGGCATCTCAAGTATAGCCTTCAGTTTTGCAGGATCTTCTTCTATTCCCTTCTTACTGACCATGAATCCCAAGAGTTTTCCCTTTGTAATGCCGAAAGCACATTTCTGTGGATTGTGTCTCATCCGATACCATCGCAGTCATTCAAAGAACTTCAGGAGAGCGAGAACATGGCCTTCTCTAGTTTTGGACTTGATAATCATATCACCTACATAAACCTTAACTTCTTTATGAATCAGATCGTGCAAGATGGTTGTGGCAGCCCTTTGGTAGGTAGCCCCAGCATTCTTGAGATCAAATGGCATAACGGTGTAGCAAAAGGTTCCCCATGGGGTGATGAATGCGGTTTTTTCTTGGTGGTCTGGGTACATCTTGATTTGGTTTTATCCGACAAACCTGTCGACGAATGACTTAAGAGCATGACGGACTGTGTTGTCCATAATCATGTCGATATTGGGTAGCAGATAAATTATCCTTTGGAGAAGCTTTGTTTAAATCTCGGTAGTCTACACACATTCTAACCTTCCCTCCTGATTTTGGCACATGTACTATGTTGGTTAACCATATGGGATATTCGATCACACGAATGAAGCCCACGTTCAACTGTTTGACCACCTCTTCTTTGACCTTGAGCAACCATTCGGTGTGGAGCTTTCTCAATTTTTGTTTAACCAAATTGTAATTTTGGAGAGTGGGGATCTCATGCTGAGTTATTTTAGGATCAATGTCGGTCATATCATCATAGGACCATGCGAAGACATCCACGAATTCCTTTAGCAATTCTTCGAGTTGTACGCGCTCATGCTCGTCAAGGGTGGCCCCTATCCTAATCTCACGCAGTTGGCTTCTAGAACCGAGATTAATAACAATAGTCTTTTCTTCATTAACTTGAACGCGGTTATGTTGTTTATTATTAACCTTATTTAGCTCATTTAAGAATTGTTCATTTGCAAAATCATCATCATCAAAAGTTCGATTAGAATCCAAATAATTAATGTAAGGCACAACAAGATACTCAAAATCTTCATTTATTTCATTGATAGGAAAACCGACATTGGGAACCTTATCAAAAGAGGTCTCGATTACATTTGAAAAAGGATAGACAATAGAAAAGGAAATAGTGTAAACATTGGGGTTAGGGGAGATTTCAAGAGGTAGAACTGGCGCAGCATGCCAGTTGAGGATGGGTGTATCATCAGCTTTAATCAGATGGGATGAATCCATTGATGTTGTACCTGAATGAACCATGCAGAGTGCCATCCCCAGTGTCTGTAAGTTGAAGGAATCTTCGGAATCACTTTCCTCGGTCTCTTCGATATCTTTGATGAGAGGTTGTACTCGGTGTTGTAAACTTTTGGCCCATGGATAGCTAGCTTGGAAGAAGATCTCCATTCCAGGCTTCATTTTCTTTTCTATGTGTTCCTACCATGGTTATGGAAAATCGCAAAAGGGGAAGTCTTCGCCTTCTTTGATGAATTTTCCATTCAAGGAGTCTCCTAGATAGTTGGAATACAGTCTAATCTTCTCTTTGGTCGAGACTGGTGGATCATTCTGAGCTCTTTTTCTAATGGTTGATACCCCAAGCCACAAGGAGGGAAAGCTTTCTTCAGTTTGATGGGCTCAAGTATCCCTTGCTGCCTTTGCCCTAGCCCCAGTCCGGGCATAAAGAGCATGTTTATGAACATCTAAATCACAATGGCATTGCCACGAGGGTTATATTCTGGATAAACCATTTCTTTGAAATCGTCCCCTGCCGGGAGTAGGAGTGGCTCAACTCAGAATCCTGATAGGAGCATATCATTTTACCCTTGCTGTATCTCAAGGATTGGAATATTGGTGCTTGTACCCTTGACATTTTCATCATCGCCAAAAATGGTGATGACTCGCCCGTCGGCGAAGAACTTCAATTTCTGATGGAGTGAGGAAGATACACCCTTGATACTGTGGAGCCAGGGTCGTCCGAGCAACATGTTGAAACAAGCTAGGATGTCTATGACTTGGAATTCAAGGACGGGCTTTATAGGGCCAACCCCTATTACAAGTTTTATGGATTCCATCACCTCCCGGTGGGTATTATCGTAGGCATGTACAGCGGTGGAGTTTAGAGCGAGGTCCCTTTCTTTCAGGCCTAAACACTTGAAGGTTCTCAGTGGGCATACATTCAATGCAGATCCATTATTGACAAGAGAGAGTGGTACAACCTTCCCGATAACTTCGACGGAGATGTTGAGTGCACGATTGTGATTTATCCTAATTCTTGGGATTTCTTCTTCAAAAAATGAAAGCATTCGGGTAGAGGTCAGGGATCCGACCAGATTTACCGCTTCTTCTGGTGTGGTGGAAGAAGGAACTGTGGGTCCAGTGAGCAGCTTGATTAAAGCATTTATGTGTAGCTGGGAAGACATGAAAATACCCTATAGAGTGATGTTAGCTTGAGTTTTCTTCAGTTGATTGAGGACCTTGCTCTCCTCGATGGTCATCTCTAGCATTGGAAGGTTTTTAACGCCTTTACCCTTGTCATTTGCTGGTAGTGAGCTCGAAACCTAGTAATGTCTCCTTGATCTGGTCATGTGATTTACTGAATAAGGGAAGAACATGAATCCCATTTCCTCATCAATCTCAGGTTGTTGATGATACGCAAATATTGCGTATTTCATCCTCTGAACCTACGCATTTTAGCCCCCTCGGGTGCCTTAATCTCTATATTTAAGCCTATTAACCAGAAAACCTCGGTTTATATTGTTAACATGCTATATGAGGTATAAATGTTCTTTTGTACGTATTTAGGTACTAAGTATGGAGTTCGGACGCATTCCGATGAAATTTTGTACGCAATCGCACGTTCAAGGGCATTTTAGTCATTTTACAGATTGGGCACCTGGCCTAACATCTTCATGGAAGTTGTAGCCCTCCTCACAAGCTTCGTGTGGCCGCAAACGGTGCATGATTTCGATTCAGAAAGAAGAAGTTACGGCGATTTTAGCGGAGAAGAAATGCAAGACAAAACAGGGAAAAATGCAGTCTGCCCCTGCTTGATCGATCAATCCACCAAATGGTTGATCGATCGACCCTTCCCATTTTTTCCTCGTCTTATATGATCGATCGATCAACCAAATGGTAGATCGATCGACCCCCTATTTTTCAGCAGATATTTTGCATTTCTTTTCTCTTTTCTTTTCTAATTTAATTCCCAGTTGGTATATAAGCCAATGTTAATGTAATAAACAGACGTGAATGTTTTTAGAGAGTTTTAGAAGATAGATTAGTTAGGGTTTGGGTGATTTTCTTAGTTCTTCTTCATTTATTCTTGGATTGACACACTTTTGGGCTTGAATATTGACTATTCGTCATCCTTTCCATTAATATAGTTTGTATTTATTCATTTCTTGCTTTCTAGTTAATTTACAAGCTTTCTAATTTAGGTTTTCTTGCTTTATTTACATGATTTGATTTACACTCTTTCTAGTATAGATTTACTGCGTTTATTTATCGCTTTCCATTTACCGCATTTTTACGATGCTTTCTAGGTAACTTAAGTTAGGTTGTGTTTGAATTGAACTCACTCGGGTTGACGCGTTGATTTTCTTTGGTGATGGAGTTTACGGGTCTATTTCGGGTGCGTTGTCCTAGTTATTACACCTAGGAGATTTGAAGGGGCATATCATGTATGTCCCGTGCTTACGACCTTTCGTGCGTAATTTTCGGGATATTTGTTGACGCCAAAATCTTATTAGGCTTTTATGATGATTTAGGGCGTAACAACCCTTGATTTAATTAACTTTCGAAACGAGACGCATTTGTAATAACTCATCGACCCATGTAACCATTTTATACTAATTAACTCGGGTGAGGGATATTCAACGCAACCTATAGTTGTACTCGCTTTCATAATATAGTTTCAATACCTTGCCTAGATTAACATTTCCCTTTATGCATATTTTTCCTTTTAGTTTGTAATCATCTTTTACACTTTTATTTTGGAGCACTAAACCTTATAAATTCTAGCAACTCGTCTCTGTGGATTTTCGATACCCGACTTACCGTTGTGCTTGCCTCGCAAGTGTAGTAGTAATTTAAGTTTTTGTATTGAGTTGGCGAAACGAAAATAACGACTGTGCACTTTACACGCGCACACTTTTCGCACTAAATCAAAATGGCGCCGTTGCCGGGGATGAGTTTGTTTTAGTCTTTATTTGATTTAGTATTTCATAGTATTTTCTTTCTATTTGTATTATTTGCTAATATTTTGCAGGACTTCCACATTTGAGCACTTAGAAACGCTCGAATTCTTTTTGCGCTCACTTACTTTGTGGAATCCGCCATTCGAGCCATTTTTGGGGTAAGCATGTCTTATTCCAATTCTTTCGATAATCCTTGTCATAATTCTCAAAATTCTCGCAAACCTATGACTTTCGGTCAATACTTAGAATCCCAAAAATTTGCAAATTCACATATTACTTTGGGCGAGTATAACAAGAGTCAAAACTTAGATTATTGGAATTTTGATGATGATGACAATGATTTTTGGCCTTTACCTCCTTATAATAGGAATTTTGAAACGAATTCGAATAGTTTTCAAAATTCCTAGAATAATGAGTTTTCGTTTAAGTTCGATGGTAATTTTTAAAGTTCCCATTTTCATGCATCCGCACCTCGACCCATGACATTCGGTGAGGGTTTGCGTATGTATGAAAATGAGAAAATTGAAACTCGTTATCGAGAAGAAAATTGTTCGTGGGAACATTAGTTAGATTTATTATTTGAGTCCGACGACGATTTTGCTTCTGAGACTTTCAAAGTCGAGGAATATTTTGAACCAAATGAAGTACTTGTGCCTACTTTGGAAAAAACCATTCTAGACTTTTCCCATCTCGTAATAGATATTGAAAGTGAGGATGATAATGACGTAATATCTATTTGCAATGAAACGATTTCTTCTTTGGCCCCCAAAGAAGAACATTTCATTGAAAATGATATTATTTCATTCGAAATTCCAACTTCATGCGATGATGATTCATCTCATGAGTTTGAATTTCTTTCATCCCCATTTTCATTCTCTATTACCCCGATGGAACAAGTACCTGATGATTCGGTTTCAAACTTTAATGTTTTAAATCCTATCGCCGATTAGGAGTACTTGCTCGAGTCGCCCTCCACGATCGTATCTTTGCCTTTATGTACGCTGCCTCCCATTCTAACTTCAAAATCCTTGGGAGGATATTCGGATTTTCTCGGTCCCCACTTGTTTTTGTCACCCGTTCAATCCAAACCCCCCATCGTCCCGCCAAAACTTTTAATTGACGATGGTTCCTTTCTTACGCCTTCCACATTCCTTCCGTTGTTCAAACAGAATCCATATTTTTCGGAGGGAATGCTTGTATGTGAGGGTACACCAGTTATCCTCCAAAGTCAAATCGTTCTTATGGTGGACCTTCAGCTATTTAGACTTCTAGTGTACAGTTAGTGTGAAGTCTAAATAGTAGGTTGTATATAGTTAGCTTTTTATTCTTTCTTTTTATTTTTTCTTTCCTTTTTAATTTAGTCTAATGTAATTAGTTAACTTTTTATTATTTGTTTTTGCTATGCTCGGTACTAACTTGTATTGTAGATTCTTTGGACTTGTTCTTATGGGGATCGCTCCAATTTTGGGTAATATCGTTCTTTTCCTCTCTTTGACTTGGTTCTTAATTTACATTGAGGACAATGTTAAGTTTTAAGTTAGGGGGTGTGGGATATTCTATCCATTTCTTATTTTAGTCCATGTTTTTACTCACATGTTAGTTACTTAGTATGCTTTTCTTAGAAAAATTAAATTTTTCAAAAAGATTTTCATTCTTTTTTCTCCTTTTTTGGGCATTTTGCCTTTGTTTTCGATGATAAATTTCAATAATTGCCCGATCCAATTGACAACCCAATGATGCATGTTCTCGATTTTAGAAGTTATTAGACTTTAGTCTCGATTATTGATATTGTGAATAACTTCATGAATTAAACTTTAATCCCATGAGCACATGCACTTTTATGGTTATATTGATTTGGTTTATGATTTTTATAACTCGGTAATCTTTTGTTGCATTGTACATACTTACACCAAGTAAGCTTTGTACCTTTCGGCGTTTGTGAGTGTATACACTATTCTTTTCTCATTGAAAACGTTGAATTCGTCAGTGATCTCACTATTCTTTCATTTGACCGTTCATTAATTGAGTTCATACTCGAAATGTGTTACTTGAGCATGATTTTCAGATATTGTTTTGATTCGAGAATTGCGTAAACTTTTGGAAATGATCATAGGCCCTCTTTGTTATATCACCCATATTAGCCTTGACCTCACCCTTATATGTTTACCCTCGTTAACCCCTTTGAGCCTAAATATAGCCTTTCATTTCATATCCCAAATTCCATAACCAACTCTAAATTGGGGTTTTAGCCCATGCATACACTTTCCATACCTTTGTTTGGAATGTTACTTGGGATTCAATGATTTTGTTATGATGTCGGTTGCAATTTAGGCATATGAGAGTTTGAAAAGTAAACAAAAGAAAGTAGTGAAAAAAGTGAAGAAAAAGAGAAAGAAAAAAGCAAAAAGCAAAAACAAAAAGCAAAAGAAAACAAAACAAAAAAATGAGAAAAGGAAGAAAAGAAAAGAAAGAGAAAGCTGTAAATGTTGTGTATAGTGTTTAATAATCTTTGATTACTCTCCCCAATGATATATCTAATGCCTTTTTGGAACTTGTTTTCCAATATTGATATTTCTCGCATTTTCCCATTATCCCGAGTTTTCATTTCGAACACTTTGAATCCGTACATACATTCCTTTCATTTCATACCCTAGACATACCTACATTCCAACCCTAGTAAAGTCCTATGTGATCTTTGGTTGATGTAATTTAAAAGTCATAATAGTTGTGATCATCTGTGTAAATGTGTTTCGCCTCTTTTAGTGTGCGGTATCCTTTCATTGAGATTACAGTTTTTCAGTTTATATATAGCATTCTTCTTTCGTGACATGTGTGAGTCCTAGTTTCCATTTACATTTACTCTTTAGCCCGCATGTCCCGTGTGTTACCTCCCTGTTTCGAGTGAATTCACTTGATGAGTGTAATGCCCGTGAGGATTGAATATATGCTTGCTTTAATTTAGTATCCGGTTTATTTAAGTTTTTGCCAAATCACACTTTGCATATGCTCACTCCCCTCCCACATGTTAAATTTTCAATTCATTGAGGTGCATTCGATAATGTTAATAACTACAGACTTTTCACGCGAATTCGTTTGCTATGTTAATAACATGTTGAAATCTTTTTCGCTTTTGTTGGGTTTGTCGCATGTTGGGTTGGGCATATTTTGAGGAAACCATGTGATGTTTGTGGGTACCATCTCTGAAAACCCTCACGAGACGACACTCGTCCACTAGGGTGACCTAGGGGTTTAACGGCTTATTGCATACGCTAAATGCAATCGAATCGCCCGCGAAAGTGGCCTTTTGCTTTTATAACATACTTTTTTACTATCTCCTGCTTTTGATTTTCTTGTAGTTCTTGTTGCATCCTATTTCATTGCTAGGGACTAGCAATGTGTAAGTTAGGTGGTGTGATGATATGCAAATATTATGTATTTCATCCTCTGAACCTACGCATTTTAGCCCCCTCCGGTGCCTTAATCTCTATATTTAAGCCCATTAACCAGAAAACCTTGGTTTATATTGTTATCATGCTATATGAGGTATAATTGTGCTTTTGTAGGTATTTAGGTACTAAGTATGGAGTTCGAACGCATTCCGATGAAGTTCTGTACGCAATTGCACGTTCAAGGGAATTTTAGTCATTTTACGGATTGGTCACCTGGCCTAACATCTTCATGTAAGTTGTAACCCTCCTCTCAAGCTTCGCGTGGCCGCAAACGGTGCGCGATTTCGATTTAGAACGAAGAAGTTACGGCGATTTTAGCGGAGAACAAATGCAAGCCAAAACAGGGAAAAATGCAGTCTGCCCCTGCTTGATCGATCAATCGAACAAATGGTAGATCGATCGACCCTTCCCATTTTTTCCCCGTCCTATATGATCGATCGATCGACCAAATGGTAGATCGATCGACCCCCTGTTTTTCAACAGATATTTTGCATTTCTTTTCTCTTTTCTTTTCTAATTTAATTCCCAGTTGGTATATAAGCCAATGTTAATGTAATAAACAGACGTGAATGTTTTTAGAGAGTTTTAGAAGATAGAATAGTTAGGGTTTGGGTGATTTTCTTAGTTCTTCTTCATTTCTTCTTGGATTGACACACTTTTGGGCTTGAATGTTGACTATTCATCATCCTCTCCATTAATATAGTTTGTATTTCTTCATTTCTTGCTTTCTAGTTAATTTACAAGCTTTCTAATTTAGGTTTTCTTTCTTTATTTACATGCTTTGATTTACACTCTTTCTAGTCTAGATTTACCGCGTTTATTTATCGCTTTCCATTTACCGCATTTTTACGATGCTTTCTCGGTAACTTAAGTTAGGTTGTGTTTGAATTGAACTCACTCGGGTTGACGCGTTGCTTTGCTTTGGTGATGGAGTTTACGGGTCTATTTCGGGTGCATTGTCCTAGTTATTAAACCTAGGATATTTGACGGGGCATATCATGTATGTCCCGTGCTTACGACCTTTCGTGCGTAATTTTCAGGATATTTGTTGACGCCAAAATCTTATTAGGCTTTTATGATGATTTAGGGCGTAACAACCCTTGATTTAATTAACTGTCGAAATGAGACGCATTTGTAATAACTCGTCGACCCATGTAACCATTTTATACTAATTAACTCGGGTGAGGGATATTCGACGCAACCTATAGTTTTACTCGCTTTCATAATCTATTTTCAATACCTTACCTAGATTAACATTTCCCTTTATGCATATTTTTCCTTTTAGTTTGTAATGGTTTTTTACACTTTTATTTCGGAGCACTAAACCTTATAAATTCTAGCAACTCGTCTTTGTGTATTTTCGATACCCGACTTACCGTTGTGCTTGTCTCGCAAGTGTAGTAGTAATTTAGGTTTTTGTATTGAGTTGGCGAAATGAAAATAACGACTGTGCACTTTACACGCGCACACTTTTCGCACTCAATCAGTTGTTCTGCCACGATATTTATTTCTCTGAGGAGTTCTTCAAATGATATCATCCCACATATGTTGGATACTGGGCCAGTTCTTCCTGAATCTTGTTCTTCACTCGAATCTTCGAATTCTTCCCCCCATCTGGTGGCAACAATTCTGTCTTTCCATGTAAAGTCAATGCATTCCACAACTTCAACGGCTTCTACGTACATGTCTTCCCATTCTGTGGGGATATGTAAGGCTGAAGGGACTAAGCGCCCTTGTAGCTTCAAAGTATCAAGTAACTCGGTGATACTACAAATGCTGTTGGTTTACCCGAATAATTCGGCCATAATCTGGACAACATCATCTAGGCTGACTTCATCGGTTGGTACCACCCACTTGTCTGAATCTCGGGCCCATTTTTGTGCTTCCAAGAACAATGTACTAAACCTTTGGTAATCGATAACCATCTGTGAGGGTAATTTCAGCCCGAACTCTAGGAGTTGGTTTAACACTTCTGTAATTCCATATTTCCATTTTCAGAATGGGTATGGATAACGATGCATACTCTGATAAGGAGTGACAGTGCCTGATCAGCGAGGCTAGTAGGGTGTAGGAGGAAATATGGGTAAATTTAAAGAGGTTTAGGAGAGTATATGGGAATGATTTGAGTTGAGGGATCGAAATCTGGGTTTTCTTCTAAGAAGATGGCATTGGGATGATTTGGGAGTGGAATGTGAGTAGTGTTTGGCTTAGTATTGGCTGGTGGGGCGATGGTACCCCGATCAATGAGATCTTGGATTATGTTTCGGAGTTGAAAGCATTGGTCGGTGGTATGGCCAGCAGTTTGGTGAAAGGCGCAATGAGCATCGGCTTTGAAGTTTCTTGGGAGTGGATTTGGCAATGGACGGGGATCCAAGGGTTTGATGAGGTTTCGGCTTAACAAGTCTTGGTAAACTTTGGAGAGGGGAGCATGGACCTCAGTGTATTCCCTTCGGATGGGGGCTGGGTGGCTTTCTGGTGCCCATGATGTGTTTGGTTGAGAGATGTTATTGATGGTTGAGACTGTAGCACTGGCAAGCTTGTCATACTTTCTAGGGGTGAACTGTCCGGACACCATCTTCGGTTCAATCTCTGTTTTAATAAGGATTTCCTCGATTTCTACCCCCACTTCTCTGAGATCTCAGAAGTGGGGATAGTATTATCCTCCCATCATCGCTCGAACATGGGGTAAGAAGTTCTTCTTCACTATGTTGACCTGTTCTTCCTCATATGGTCGATTGGTCATGGTAACTGCTTGCTCCCTCCATCGGGTTATAAAGTTATTGACTGATTCCCTAGGGTTATGTTTGAGCAACTCTAAATCACGACGGGTGACCTCATGCTCTTCGTTCTATTTGTACTGCGACATGAATTCTCGGGATACATCCTCCTAGCTACGGATTCTGGATTCCTTGAGAGACAAAAACCATTGGAGAGGACTATCCTTCAAAGTTTGCGAAACAATTGGGCCATCGCTTCTTCAGAAGCCCCTAGTAGGGTCATAGAACGATGATAACTGCGAAGATGAATAATCGGGGGTCCATTCCCGCCGAACTTCTCGATATTTGACATCTTGAACTTCTCAGGTAACCTATCTTTAGGATAAGGAGACATGTGGGTGTAGTCTATGTAATTCCTGGAGATTTTAACTTGGTCGAACTTCTTGGTGAGCATCTTGAGATCCTCTTTTAATTTATTCAACTCCTCCTCTTTTGGATCAATGACCATAGGCAGGTTAGCCACAGGTTGGGCAATATTTGGCATTGGAAGCTGGGAAGGCAGCGGCCCATTGATAGGAGGGGCACGTGGGGTGTGTTGATATTCTTCGAGAACCCAGATAGGCTCGGGCGGACCCATAGAATGAGGGAATAGGGCCTCGGGCTATTGAGGAATAGGAACCTGGTTTCGTTGCATCTCGCGGACCTTAGTTCGGAGGTTGTTAATCTTAGACACGAGCTGAGCTATGACTTCCATCAAATCAGGCTGTATGACTGGTACTTGATCTGTATTCTTCATGGAAAGTGGATGGATTCTGGACTCAAAATAAGTAATAGAGGAACGAACAAAACTCTGGGGTGATTTGACTAAAGACCAAAGTCAATAGGAAGCCAGACCAAGGGCTTGCGATTGACGTAAGAAGGCGTAGAATGGGATTTATTTTTGAGAAAAAGAAAAGAAACTATTTTTGGATTTTTGTTAAAGAAGGGAGAAATGTTTTTAGAGACGGAACTCAGCATGATCATTATGATTATTATGTTCTCAATTATATTTAATTCTCGTAAATGCAATGCCGTACGGGACCCAAGCCTGGAAAAGTGGGGTTTTTAATATATGCAAAGCTACGGCTGGACTTATAACCAGGCTCACGGACAGGGTTCGATTTTAAAACATGCACAAAAATTTGTGCGGTAGGCCGACTTAGAATTTCGGTAGAGTTGCGGATTAAAACCGACAATCTAAAGTGTGTGCCCTAGGTTTGACACCTATATGCGGGTATGCAGTTGGTTGGGTGAATCGGAATGGGTTCCCCCCTTTGGCGTGACTTTTACGATATACGTCTTGCTCTTGCGGGCAATCGAAACGTGTGGACAAGCCATTTGATATACTTGAGTGTACGTGAATTGCCTCACTATATACCTCATGGGGATGGTACGTGTGAGAGAGAATTCGATATAGTCGGCGTACGTGAACGAATTCCCTGCGATATACCTCCCATTATGACTTCGATCAAGCGGTACGATACGGGGGGAACCGTTTGATATACGTCGAAGGTACTTAGCTAATGGAAGGTGAGAGTCATATCGCTTAGGCTAATTGCGCCCTGCCAGCCCAGCGCCCATCACAAAGTGACCCTCCAGTTACTGGGTAAAATTTGGTTAATAATAATGATCTTTGGTGATGCCATGTGAATCATGCATGATTCTCTTATTAGTATCTTATGATGAGAATGCTTTTCTTGATTAAGCCAAACAGGGAGCAAAGTATAAGTACCAAAGGTACACTAAGTATGGATGGGTGATGCGTGCAACATGTAGATATAGGTGATCCTAGGTGCACGTGGTGCGAAGTGTACATGGAGAATTTTCTACAAGTGTGTGAACAGAAGCATAGGCATGGGATACACGTGGAAAAGGGGAACATGCAGATATAGGGGAAATATAAACAAATATAACATCCATGTAAAGAGAGTCAAGCCCTTAAAACATACAAGTCCCCAACAGAGTCGCCACTGTGGCCATCCCATATCCTCGCCGCGGGCGGGCGCGTGAAGGAAGGATCCTTGGGTCTCGTGCGTCCCTCTCGGGAGTGCTTTGGTCGGCGTCGTTTGAGATGAGGTGTAAAAATGTAGAGAGATTTATAGTCTCCGGTCTATTTTACTCAAAACAGATAAAACAAAAAGGGGGAAGCCATCCCGAAGGATGGCATCCGAAGACATACTGGTGTATACGAAATCAAAATGATTCGAGAAGGGTTCGGAGGCTAAGTTACGAAATAGGAAGGTGTTAGGCACCCATTCTGCCCTTTTGGTCTCTCATGGATGTTTGTTATTTTCCATTTTTTATTTTCCTAGTGATATGTGTGCATGTGTATATATATAGTGGAGATAGGAATCCTCGACTTGTATCATGGAATAGATAAAGCGAGTCATCCGTAGGAAGGTATACAAATAATATTAGAAAATAAGATTTACGCGATTACCCTTACGTTGATCGTTATAATGGAACGATAACGCATATGGGGTGACACGTCACTAAGAACAAGTATATAGAATATAAGAAAATTGGATTTAAAAAAGATAGAAAATGAGAGAGAAAGTGAGAATAGGACTCGAGTCTTGGATTTTATCCCGAGACACCTACGTAGCCTATAAAGGCATCAAAGTCCATGTAGTTCGCATACAAAACGAGGGGTGGGGCTTATTCTATAAATCCAAATGGGGGATCTCTTATTTGTGAGTGTGTGCGTGTGTATAAAAAGTGTTTTAGTTATGAGAAAAGTGTGAGAAAAGTATGACAATCCCTATTTGGAATTTATGAGCAAACCCTCTTTTTCTTATTTTTTAGGTTTTATTTATATGAAAATAAGATATGTGCAATAATACTAAATAAAAAGTATATTAGGATGTGTGATATGCGATAATAAAAGTGTTAAATAATAAAACAAGTTATTGCAAATTTAAGAGAATTTGAAGAGAAAGTTGAGAAAGTTGGACCTTATTGAAGATCTTGAGCTTGATCTTGAATGTTGGAGAGCAGCCCTTGCACTTGGATGATTATGGAGAGTGGATAATTCACTAGGTTTGATGAAAAGGATGATGAAAAGTGGAAGTTAGAAATGGATTCAGATGTTGAAATCGCGTTGTCTTCGAGAGAGGTTTTTGGGATTCGTTGAGAGCGATTCTTATCAGATCTCGGCTCCCTTTATAAATAAGGTGAAGGCCTCCTTTTATAGGACCAAGTCACTGACGATCGTCATAGACCTTGTCCTGCCTATCGGCACCTGCCGGTAGGCAGGGTCTGGAACCAGCCATTTGGCAGTGTGTTTTAGGCCTTTTCGAAAAATTAGCTGCCGAGGGCAAACCGTTGGTCAGAATCGTGCATGGGGAAGACTATTGGAAAGGTAATTCAGAGACCTTTGAAATTACTTTAGACCGCTCTCGGGTTCAGGAGTTGACTTTGGGTCAAATATGGCTCGGAAGCTTTTATCGGTCCATTGGACAGGGAATCGTTTGGACGCAAATGGATCGTTCGTTCACATGGTAAGTCCAAATCGTGCACGAGGTAGACCATTGGAAAGGTTAGGAGATATACTTCGAGATTCCAAAGTTTTGAGTCAGTTTGGGGAGTTGAATTTGGTCAATCAGGCCCTGGAAGCATTCGGTGACCTCTTAGGGTTAAACGGATCGTTCGTTCGCATAGTAAGTCAGAATCGCGCACGGTATGGACCGTTGGAATGGGATTTTACTTCCCTTCTAAGATTCATTCAGCCTCGGTCGAGCTAAAGAGTTAACTTAGGTCAAACACAGCCCGGGAGCGCCCGGTGGCCTCTAGATTAAATTTCGGGCGCAAACCGATCGTTCGTCCGCATGGTAAGTCGAAATCACGCATGGTATAGACCGTTGGAAAGGGATTTCAGTTCCCTTCGAAGATTCATTCAATCTTGGTCGAGCTGAAGAGTTTGACTTTTTGGTCAAACTGAGCCTGGGATAGCCCGGTGGCTTCTAGGTCAGTACTCGGGGTATGACCTGGTTTTGTAGTGATGAAGGGAGGTACTAGGGACCTAAGGAGAGTTAGGGGGTAACCAAATGGGGTGTCTACAATTGTAATCAACAACCTAAATCTAATGGTCTAGCTGAGTATGTATGTCCTCCTATTAGAGACTAGCGTCAAAACCTCAGGACTAGTGCCAATTGGACGAGTGTTCCTAACTAGACAAAACCTATTTTTAAAGACTTAGTGATAGGGTCAAGTCTTCCACCCACCAACAATGTTCCTACTGTAATGTTTACGGGCACACCATTGTCGAATGTTTTCAAAAGAGACTGCAATACCTACTTTTCAAAACTTTAACTATATAAAGAGTATAAATACATATGTTCTCCCAAAGCAGACCACGCATAACTCTAACTATAAAAAGAAGAAGGGGGGACCTAAAACTAAGAAAAATCCATTTAGAAAAACCCATCAGACCTTTTCTAAGTCAAAGGCCAATAAAAATTTAAAAAATAGGCCAATTTGGATTATAAAAGACATCTTATTACCACAGCTCAATTGCAATGTTGTCATAACTGCTTTTAAGGGACAACGCACTTCATCTGGTTAGTACTTGGGACTTTAGATGTTTTAAACATATGACTGGGGAACAAACCAAATTTATAAACAAAACAAACTTCCTTGGAGGTAGAGTCATGTTTGGAGATGGTGTTTCATCTCAGATCATACATAAGGGAACATTGTGTGATGAAGGGCTTCCCAATCTAAATGATGTTCTATTAGTTAAAGGTCTTAAGGCTAACCTCCTAAACATATCTTAATTTTGTGATTCCAATCATATTGTTACCTTTTCAAAAACTTATTGCAAAATTTTGAATCAAAAGGGTAACGATATTACGATAGGATACAAAATTGAGGATAACCGTTATATAGTATTTCCAAAGATTGAATCTTGCCAAGTTTCCAGATTATATGATACTGATTAATGGCACAATTAATTGGGACATATAAATTTTGATAACCTTCATAGGCTAATCTCCCAAGAAATAGTTAGAGGTTTGACTAATATAAAAAACTCTTCTAACCCTGTGTGTGGTTCCGTCTAAGAGGGGAAGATGAGTAAATATTCTCATAAGAAAGTTAAAGATATCTTAACTTCAAATCCTTTGGAACTAATCTATATGGACCTTATGGGACCCTCTAGAACTGTAAGCTTTTGTGGTAACAATTATATTTTAGTTATTGTGGAAGACTACACAAGATATACCTGGGTTGCATTTATGAAAAATAAATTCGATACCCTCTGTGAATTCTTAAAAATTCGTCTAAAAATGGAGAAAAAGAAGGATACCCAAGTATGTCATATTAGAAGTGACAGAGGTGGAGAGTTCAAAGACTTAGATGTTACAAAATATTGTATTAGAAATGGATACAAACACGAGTTTAGTGCTCCTAAGACACCTCAACATAATGGAATTGTTGAATGTAAGAATAGGACCATATAGGAGATGGCTAGGTTGATGTTGCATGCAAAAAGTTCGTTGAAATACATTTAGGTTGAGGTTGTACAGACTGTGCGTCATATCATTAATCGTGTATACCTTAGAAAAAATACCAAACAAACCTCTTATGAACTTGGGTACTATAAAAAGCCTAATTTGAATTTTTTAAAACCTTCGGTAGTGTCTGTTATATCTGTAAGGACAAAGGAGGAGAAAAAGGAATATTTCTTGGTTATTCGCAAATGACTAGGGCTTATCATGTTTTAAATCTATGTACCAAAGTCATAAAGGAGTCTTTTAACGTGATTGTTAGTGATACTAGTGCAGAGAGTAGTGTCAGTCAAACACTGGTCCTAGATGAGACTAAAACTGATTTCACTCTTCACTCTCCAGAGATAACTGATTCACTATCGCCTGAGATTCTTCTTGTACCGAGTTGGGTCTTTAGAGACCACCCCCTCAAAAAAGTGGTTGGTAACCCTTCTAAGCCAGTTAGAATAAGATCCCAACTTCAAAAAGTGGCTAAATTTGCATGCTCCGTTTATCTTATAGAACCAAAAAAATGTAAACGATGCCCTTTATGACTCATTCTGGGTTAATGTTATGCAAGAAGAGCTTGTTCAGTTTCAGAGTCAAAATATTTGGTGTCTCATTCCACGGCCAAAAGATAAGAAGGTTATTAGCACACGATGGATCTTTAAAAACAAAACTGATGAGAATGGGGAAGTAAATAGAAATAAATCTAGGTTAATAGTACAAGGTCACTCCCAGATAGAGGGAATTTACTTTGATGAAAAATTTTCACTTGCTACTCGTCTTGACTCCGTTCATCTCCTCCTTGCCATATCATATCACTTACAATTCAAACTTTTTTCAAATGGATGTTAAGTTCGCATTTTTAAATGAGATTTTAACTAAGGAAGTATACGTAGAGAAACCCAAGGTATTTATAGATCCTTCAGACCCTAATCACGTCTTTAGACTTAAGAAGGCTTTGTATGGATTGAAACAAGGTCTTAGAGATTAGTATGAATGCCTATTTACCTTTTCGGTCATGAACGGATTTGTTTGTGGCAAAAATGATCAGGCCTTATTTGTTAGGAAAAAGGGCAACCATGTTTTGGTTTCCCAAGTGTACGTTGACGATATCATATTCAGATCAACCTCTTCTAAACAAGTAAAAACTTTTTCGATCTTATGCATGTTGAATTTCAGATGTCCTTAATGGGGGAATTACAGTATTTCTTAGGACTACAAGTGAAACAATTTAGTGATGGCCTATTTATTACACAATCAGAATACGCTATTGATCTGATTAAAAATTTTGGGCAATAGAATTCAAAACCAACACATACACCCATGAGCACGTCCATGAAATTATCTAAGGAAGAAAATGGGAGAGACGTCGACCCGACTTTATATAGCAGTATGATAGGGAGTCTATTATATCTTACTGCCTCTAGACTAGACATTTCCTTTGTTGTGTGCATCTGTCCAAGATCCCAATGTACTCCAAAGGAATCCCATATGTTATGTGTTAAATGAAATATAAAATACATAAAGGGCACATTAAATTTTGGTATTTTGTGTATGAAGGACACGACTAGTTCCATTATCGGTTACACTGATGCCTATTAGGAAAGTTGTTCAAACGATAGTAAAATCACATTTGGAGCCTGTTACTATGTAGAAAACAATTTAGTAGGTTGGAGTAGTAAAATAGAACTGCATATCACTTTCTACAGCCGAGTCTGAATATATAGTTACGGGTAGTTGTTGTGCCTAGATTTTGTGGATCAAGAATATGATTAGTGACTATGGTATCATTGAAGATAAATTGACCATGTATTGCGATAACCAGAGTGTGATAAATATATTTAAAAATCCATTCTAGCACTCACGTACCAAGAACATGAAGATTAGATATCATTTTATTTCTGAGCTTGTAGAATCGAAAGAGCTTGATATTGATTATTTAAAAATGAAAACCAATTAGATGATCTATTCACAAAGTTGTTGGCCAATATTATATTTGAGTTCCTTTGAACAACCATAGGGGTGATAGTTATCACATAATAGCTTCTGCATAACTATCATAACCTCGGTAGTTTCACGCTAATAACTGGTTTTTGAGGATTTAGGGCACGGACATTTCACAAATGATAAAAGACTCCACCTTAATCTATTTAATGTAGGAGGCCCTTCAATCTGCCCTTGTTTGTGATTTTGTTTATGTAGTACACATTCTTTATATATTCCTATTTTTTTATATCTTTTACCCCGTTGTATATTTGAGAAAAATTGGGGGAGAAGAACTTGAGTAACCGACTCTAAATTTCCATGTCTTTTCTCATCTTAACTAAACTAATATTGCATTGAGTGTTTGTCTTTCTGGTATTTTCAGACATGATTGTATATCTTTTCACATTTTCTAGGGTAATGATCTGTATGATAGTTGAGTTATGTATTTTTTTCTCTTATTTTCTGCTCTAGGATAGGAAAGGGTAGATTTTTCTTTTATATAGGAAATTTAGGATTTTATTTTTTACCCATGAGTATAGGTTACTCAAGGAAATTTTGTCTTCAATATCCAAAGGGGGAGATTGATAAGACACTATATGGTTGACTTACTTGAGCCTGTACCATATATGAGTTTCAACTAATTTGGATATGGTGACAAAATAGGTTAGATTTTTGTAGCAATATTTGCTAAGGGTAACGAAGCTTCATCAACATTTGATCTTCTCCAATAAAATCATCTTTACAAAAAAAAAGGGAAGTATAATATTGTTCTGAACACACTATATGATACAAATCATGCATATATATGTTTAAGTGTGTGCACAAGTGTTTAAATATTTTTATGAATTTTTTAATCATTTAAAACATTTAAAATGATTTTTAAACATTTAAAATATTAATTTTAAAGTGTTGTGGGTTAAAATTGAATTAGTTTTATTCCAATAAAATTTCCTAGGGTAGAATCCAAAACCGGCACAGACTTTTGGGGATGAAAATATTATTTTTGAGTCATCTAAAACATATATTTATGGACCGCCTATTTTTCTACACATGTTGCTTTGTGATTTGCCTCATTTGTGTTTCTTTACTCTCTCAATCTAGTGCACATTTTATAGCCATTATATTAAACTTCATCAATGATATGGATGTTATCCTTGATAATCTCTGTGAAGCTATAATGGACCAATGAGAGAGTAACATTATACGGTGCATTTACAACCTTTAGATTAGAAGTCAAACATCCAAATCTAATCTCAGTCGTCCAAAACATTCGAACATCCAGATCCTTCTACTCCTAGTATAAATACAGCCTTAGGTTAAGGAATTTTAAAACTTTTGATAGCTCGTCATTTTGAGAGGAAAAAAGGGAGAAGGAAGAGTAGAGAGAGAAAATAGAAAGGTTAGATAAAGAGAGAGAGAGAGAGAGAGAGAGAAAACCAATATTCTAGAGTTAGAAATCTTTAGGTTTTCTCACAAAACCAAACACACACTTCATCATTCTACTTACACCAGAAAACCTCCATTCTTGAGAGTTAGAAATATTAGGTATTCATCAGGGTTTGGTGTTTGTCTATTTTTGAAGAATCTCTTCAATATGAATCTCTCTTAGGAACCTAGTCTCAGTGTAGATCTTACGTTTCTTCGTAGAAATTGTGAGATTTACTAAGAGATACATATCACTTAGTTTATTAGGGTTCCAATTACCTTTTATCTATGGATCCATTCTTTATGTTGTAAATTATTTTAGATCCATTATATTTTCACGTTTTCTTGAAAAAAGACTATTAAAATCACTAATATTTTAGATCTAAATTTTTTGTGTAGAAAAACTGAGTTTCACAGTTTATGAAATTAGTTTATGCATAAATAAGTGTTTTGAAACATTTGATCTATTTTTCAGAAAGATTTCTTTCATATCTGAGATATTACATTTGTTTAATAAGTCTGATTTTCAAAGAAAAATTGAAATCTATGCATATCATATAGATACTCTATAATTCATTAGGATTTATTTGTATTTACCTCTTGAGATACGTGAGTAGCATCTTTCATGTCGTTCACATCACAATCACTACACTCCTACATGAACACCTAGTCAAAGTGTGGTTCATTTGAGAGATTTTGTATTGATTAAGCCACTGGGAACAAGGAGCAAGGAAACAGCTGGGAAGATCAAAGTAAGAAAATAAATGTCTTGGAGAGGAAAGCTCATGTAGGTATATTTCTTTTCTTAGCTTAGGATCTTGCATGCATGTTTGGGTTTTGTTTTTTGATTATAGTGGATTTTTATTTTATGGCGTAGAGGTCACTGTGGACGTTTTGCCTAATTTTAGATTTTAACACGTTAAAAACATTGTGTCAAACTTGCTTGGATTGTTCTTAATACTTATATGGTGTGGTTTCTCATTAAATAATTAGTATAGGTTTTATTTTGAATAACATAAGGCAATCCATCTACCAAATATAACATCCAAATTGAAAATATTTTTTACACATCTTGTGTAGTGTTTTATAAAGAGTTTCATCCAAGGGGTTTATTTTTTGGAGTTTACTTAAAATTTAACTTTTAGTTAAAGATCTAATAAACTATTTTTCCAAGTGGTATCAGAGAGGGTTTATAAAAAAGAATTACCATGAAACTCCACAAACTGTTTTTGAAATCTATTTTTGAAAAATTGATGAGAGATTTGAGAAGTTAAGTAACATGTACCATCCACCCCTCTTTGATGGACACAACTTCCCTTACTATAAAGTGAGGATGGTTGCATTCATCCAAAGTCATACATCAGCATCACGGCCTTTGAAATATAAAAGGCCACCTCCAAGTCCATGTCGGCCGAATCGGTGTCCATCACAGACTCCTTCCCCTTAAAAAAGGTGGGCTACCATGGGTGGTTCCAATTCATATGGAGAGGGGGTCCTTAAATGTTGCCTCTGATCGGCTTCATTGATAACAATTGGTCGGCTAGGTGGAGAGGGAGTCTTTGAACCACCACCGATCAAAGTTTTATCGATTTTATTTTTATTGGCCTATTTAGCCTACACCCTTTGGCACTCAAAAAGTTGGCACTCCTTCTCCACAACTGATACCAGTTTCATATTCCTATGGTGATCAGTAAAGTAAGTGAGGTTTCCCTTCTGACTGTCGGCCTATTTATTCTTCAAGTTATCCCTGGTAGAGGTTAGGTCGATCGGCTTACGGGTTCGGCTACTCATGCCATCTTGTGTGGATGGGACTAGGGGAAGGTAAAGTCTTGAAAGGAAAAGTCATATTTGCTATCAACCTCCTCCCAAGGCTGACCTGACAAGATCTCCTTATAGGACAAGAGAGGATCTAAGCCGTTCAAAAATGAACCTAAATCCTCTTCTTCCTCACAATATTATTCTCTATATTCTTACTCTCCTTCCTCCTCTAATTATACCTCTTCTTCGATCTCATCATAAGTGGCAGGGGTTGGATTTTCATAAGCAACCGGTTTAGCAACCTGGACAATGGGGAAACTGATCGCAATGGTAGTGAAATTGGAAAGGGATTGATAAGTAATAGGGTAATTAAGGACGATGCGATCCTCTCTCTAATATGGGTGAACTCTTGGTGGGTTCGGTCATTTCCAAACTTTCTCTAGATATCTAAGGTTCACTTAATAATCTAAGAACTTCATGTTCAGAAAGCAATCTGCAAGCAAAAGATCAAATCGGTCAGTAAATAAGAAAAAAAAATGACAAAAGTAAACTTCTGATGAGCAACCTACTAGGATCTCCCTTATAGACCATCATAGAATTTACCATAACTTACCCCAGACACCACAATGACATTTTTGTTAGTGCCCTTTTGAGATCTGATCAAATAGGTGACAAAATTTCGGGTCTTATCCCTGGCTTGAAAATGGTAAAGTCCGATACCTGAGGAGGACCTTAGGTCATAGCAATACCTAATCTCCTCAAGACCAAGGTTGGTACTTCAAATTTGATTGATGGCCACTGTCCCCGTTACAATATGGTAAGAGATACCATTATCTTAGGTTAAGAGCATTACCACAGTTAAGGAGGACATTTACCCTCGAGGAAAATCAATAATATCTTCTTCCTCATAGGAAACCCTCAAAACAACAATATCAAGAATTCCGTATTGAGCACGAAAGTCCTGAAAATTGTTGGGTGAGGAACCTCATATTTTCTGAAGCACTTGGACATGGAAAAAATGAAGAAGATGATGAAGAAAGGAACAGTGGAAATGAAGAGAAAAATGAGAGAAAAAATTACCTTGGCAATTGATTGAAATGCTAAGGTATAAGGGATGAAAACATTTATACCTCCTCTAAAGAAACATTCCCTTAGCAACCATCATAACACTTAGAAAAATGTGCCACGCATCCATGCGCCATCATTACTTCTAATGATGGCACTAGACACATTACACGATGAGACAAACACATGCGGAAGCCAAGAAAGCAATGACTACTTTGCATTCCTCCAAAACAAATGCGAATAAAAAAGGTCTCCAAAATTAATGTACACATGGCAGACAAAGAAGTTAAGACCTCAGGCTAATCGGCCTAAATGATCGAGAAATTATTTAATAAGTCAAGGTAAGGTTGATCAGTAAATCCAACCGATCGCCCCCACTTTGCGGGCAAATAAAGGAATAAAATCAGTTGGTCATGTGGAGAATTACCATGGGGAAGGATATGGAGTAGCTGGGCCAGTACTATTAAGATATGAGCAAATCTAACAAGATCAATAAAGATAGAGATAAACATGAACTGGCCTATGGGCGCAAGACACTAGGTTAATAAATGGGACAATCTGTCTAACATGAAGAATTAACTGTAATCAACACACAATAGCCCAGACTCTCATCTAGCAACACTAGCGCTCTGATTATTTCCATCCCCATTCTTTAATTAAAACATTTCCTTTTACCCCCATGGATGTAGGCTAAGCTCACGGTCGAACCACGTAAAGATCTATCTTTTTCTCTCTTTTTGCATCCATATTATTCTTTGGTAAATTCCTAATATTTCACTTAATATTATGGGAAAGATCCCTGAAAGTTATCACAATTGCTAACATTACGGGAGGGACCCATAAGATCAATATGGAGAAGTTCCAGTGGTTTTGAAGTCATGATATCCTTAACTTTCTTATGAGGCGCTTTAATTATTTTCCTAACATGGTAGGGGCCACAAACAATGTTTCGAGAAATTTTTATTTTGGGTAAACCTCTATCCAATTCTTGGGAGCTCAATTTTCTTAAGTTATCAAAATTAGTATGACCCAATCTATTGAGCCACAGATTAGAGTCATGTAATTTTGTTAACTTATAGGGCTCAGCACTGGAAATAACTATGTAACAGTTATCTTGAGTTCTATTTCCCGTAAGGATATAATTACCATCTTTATTTCAAATCTGGCATTCTATTTTGGAAAAAAGTAATTGTGTGTTAGAATCATAAAACTAAACTATACTTAGAATATTGACTTTTAACAGGAGAATGTTATTAAGGATAGTTAAAACATATTTTTAAAGTATCCATTTACCACTGATATGGAATGAGACTCTATCACGAAATAAAACATTACCTCCTAAGAAGTTAGTCATGTTTATCAGTTCAGTCTTGACCCGATCATGCACTTAGAACACCCAAAATTAAGGTACTAGCCAAAAAAGGTGAGTTCATCTTTTAATGCAGGTATAATAATGTTACACCTCAGATGGGGGTATCAAGTCATTATCTCTAACCCAAATGGCCCTAGTTTTAAAATATTTTTTGGTTCTTGATTTAAAAGTGGACTGGGGGTTAGCCTTAGCTTCTTTTTCTTAGTACAAGACTTATTCCTATTTTTATGAAGTTAGAGTTTTTGTAAGTTTTCCTAGGGAGAACATAAATATTGCATCTCTTTCTAGAATAGTTAAATTTACTATATACTGGCATATATAGATGTTTTTTAAAACACTTAACAAGAGTATGTCCCTAACCATTACAGTATTTACAGTAGAGATAAGAGGACGTCTTGAAATTATCTTCTAAACCCTTGAAAATAAATTTAGACTCATTTCGAAAATGAGGTTTAACTGTAACAAATTTAGAGTTTTGTCTATATTCTCTAATGGGGGCAGACATATTTAGATTTGTTGTCAGGTTTCTGCTTAGGTATGCACACAAATTATTTTAGAAAGCCTATCTGAATTTTTTTAAATCCTAGCATGGTGAATTTGGTAAATTCTGAGAGGAAACAAAATAGTTTTATATACATTTTGGTCAATATCCTTTGTTCTTATGGTTTTTTTTTTCAAAACCAAGGCCAGTTTTGTCTTCAGAATTAATTTTGCTAAAGCTAATAATTTTGTCATATGCTTTTGCTTTTGTCTTCAAATGAAAATGTTTCTTGAAAATGTTTGAGATATTTTCTTTTTATTCTTCCAACTCAATCAAAGTGTACTTTTATCTTTGTTCCAAAATACAGTTTTTCTAAAAAAGTTCATTTATTTTGAAAATTATGTTTTTTGTTCACTCTCATAAGCTACACATTGACTAGAATTGTCCTCTTCCATTTTGCCTAACATTCTTGCTTAAGATTTCCACGTGTTCAGTCAAGTATTTTACCCTTTTTTAAGTTTATAACTCTTTTTCAAGGTTTTAGCATATAATTCTTGAATATCAGGTAAATCATCACCATCGGACTCACTAAGTGTAGTATGTGAATTGCTCCTTAATGATTCAATTTGCAGTTTAGCACACACCCATTCAATTCATCATAATGATTATCACTTTGACTCACGCACCCACTTAGCACATCCATAGTATTAACATTAATAGCATTGGACACATAATTCATCATAGATATGCTAGCAGGTACAACATCAATAAAGAATCAAGGGGCAGGCATGCTTTATGATAAGTACATACAATATTAGAATAAAAAGACATGAAAGATTAATTTATTTTGAATGGCTCTTACTCATCATCTTCTGAGTCACTAGAGTCGTCCTAACTTTTACACATATGGGCCTTAGGTTGGTTTAAATTTTAGACTATCATCGATTATCATAATAACCCATATTTCCACACTTGCGTATAAAATATTACTAACATATTTCTTAGGCCTCTGATTATTATTGTTGTTGTTTTTCACCATTATGGTCATGGGGTTTTGAGCCTTGAAAGTTTACATCACCCACTTTTCCTTGTATAGTAGCCATGTCATTCCTAAACTTGATTATCTTTTTAAACTTTTTGTTCATAAGAGTTATTTAGTTATCAAGATTTTTAAGATCACAGTCATTTCCTAACTCTATGTCAAGGTCGGGGACATTTAAATTAGGCACAAACATTTGAGACTAAAAGACTAAATATGACCCAAAGGATCTCTTAGCAGTAGAGATCATGTGTTTCTTATATTCTTATTCCCTTTATATAATGCATAACTTGCTACTTAACAATTCAGGAGTCAAATTAGGATCGTCCATTTCTTCAATGGCATAGCCTTTATAGTCAAACTTATAGAGCAGAGATCTAAGTATTTTCTACACTATTTATCTCCTATCATGCATGATTCCATTTGTATGAAGTTTAATGATTATATCAGTAAGTTTGATGTAGTATTCATCAAAAGTTTCAGTGTCATCCATCTTAATGGTATTATATTATTGAATAAGCATTTGAGTCTTCACAGCCTTAACATGTTCATCATCTTCACAAGAAGTGACAAGAGTTCCCCGGGAGTTTTTAGAGGTAGCGCATACAGAAATTATTTTAAACTCATTATCATTCACCAACATTAATATACAGTTTTTACCCTTATTATTATAGAGAGACAGTTGTTTATCGTCCTTCGCGAACTCACTAAGCATTTTCTTAAGTCTTATTATGCTTCTTTCACTCATAGGTCTATTAGGATGTGAGTATCTATTTTTAAAAGTATCCCTGAACTTATCCCCTAAAGTTCTCTAGATGAAATAAGTCACTCTCACTTTTCAGTAAGGAAGATTGTGTCCATTGAAGACAAGAAGTTTGGATTAGTTACTAACTTTCTCAAATATCTCATCCATTTTTTAAAAATAAAAATAGTTTCAAAAGCTCAAGATTAAAAATATTTAAAAACCGCTTTGGTGCCACTTGAAATAACTCAATCTAATATTTAACAAAGTTAAGGTGAGATTAAGAATCTAAAAATATTGTTGAAGAAACTCTTATTTGTAAAACCAAGATTTGACACAAAATGTGTTAAATCAAAAACAAAAATATAGGTTTGATATTTCAAAGTCTTGGTAACAAAAAAAATTATAAAATAAAATATAATAAACCTAGTTCAAGTTAGGAATCAAGTAAGAGTTAAGATCATCTAAAGTTGTCCAACACGTAAATTTTTAATGTGGTAATACCCCAAAGTTAAGGGAAATATCCACGGTGACCTCTACGCCACAAAACAAAAAAAAATCACTAAACGTAGGAATAAGGTTGAAAATTACAAGCATGAAATAGGACGAAATAAAATGAAAGAAATATACCTAAACCTCTGAGATACACCTCTTAGGTAATCTTTCTGATCCAGCAAGACTTTGAACCTCTAATCCAATGGCGTCTTTATATCAACTTATCATTCAAGTTCTCCATAAAACAACCACACTCAAATTATGTGAAGTATGTGAGACACTAAGAGTTATGACTAGTTTAAATGAACATGCAAGAGTATACACACACTTAGGTTACAAACTGTCCTAACAAATTATAATTAAAGTCTAAATGACTAGATCTAAACAATATATACAAATAAATCTCCTAAAATCTTAGATCTGGTAAGATTATTAAAAAATATATCTAATATGATATATACAGGAAAACAGATTTCACAAAATATAAAATCAGTTTTTTTAAAAATTCCAGATGTAATATCAAAAGTCGATTTCACATATATTTTACCTTTGATATAGAAAAGTATGGATCTAAAAGAATATGCAACATGAAAATAAAGATCCATAAAGAAATATTAGAGTTATACAAAATTGTTTAGATAAAGGTTCTGAAACTGATTTTTCAAAAACAGACTTAACACGAGTGTGTGCAAATGTATCACATTGTTAGACTCTTGATTTTATGAGAAAAATCAAGACTCATACACACGTAAAGGCTGTGTAAAGGAGAATAGAACTTCTAAGGAGTTTAAATGTCTAAACTCACAACTCAAATGATTTTTAAGAAACCTAAAGACTGTAGGTCTCAAAAAGTAATTTTCTCTCTCATTTTTCAAAGCTTTTCTCACTCAAAAAACATTTTCTCTCAAATTATTGTATCTCTGAAAAAAAAATTCTCTCTCTCTCTAACGTTTCCTCCCTTTTTTTCTCTCTCTAGATTGAGACAAAAGTCGCATAACTAAGTACGAAGGGAATTTTTATAGGTGGAGAGGAATGATCATGAAGGTCTGGTTAAAAGCAACGACTGAGATTAAAATAACCATTTATGATTTGATCCAACGCTCCACAATGAAGCATATAGGGTAATCTAGATAGTTCATAGCAAGTTATTATGTAAGCGAGTTGTTGGTTTAGTTGTTATGCACATGGATCGTCACAAGGTTCACTCACATCCTTCGATTAAGTTGATAAAATGGTGCAAAGTGTATATAAAATATATGAGAGTAAACTAACATAGATTGGACCAATCAAATAATAACATCTATGATACACGTGTAGCTCATTTACTCAACCACTTAAATGCCAGTTTATAATTTTCCAAAATTAAAGAAGTAACCCCAAAACTTTTAAAACCAATACTAAAAATGTTTTATTAATTGAAAACAATTGATTTAAATTCAAATGGATTCCCAAAAAATATTTAAAACTTGTATAAAATCTAAAAAAATATTTTAACACCTAATATGCATGATGTGCAATTAATGTCCTATATGGTTGGATTTTATACCTTTATACTATATTTAGATAGGATTGAATTGTTAAGGATGCCTTATTTGCAATAGACTACTAGATTGAAATTGCCTATTACTTATAGAGAAGCTCAATTCTAAAAACTAAACTTTTTTCTTAGTATCCAAACTAGATGGAAAAACCTATGTAATATAGATTCCTACTAAGTCAACTGCATAGGGTATTTAAGAAACCCCCCAGAGCTTTCTCCCTCTAGATGTTTGGGTCAATCCAAATCCACACTTGATCTCCTACACCTGCGATTCGAGTTAACCATGAAAAATATCCAGTTGTGAGGTGAGCCCGAACCCGAAAGATGCCATCGAAATCCCACATTTCTACGTATGGTTCCCTTAGCGACATTAAGTAGAACGAGGATGGAATATGTTGAATATTTTCTAAGACCAAAGTTTAAAATCAGGATACCCTACACCCCTATGGAGATCTCTCCCTCTCTATGTTTAAATAACGTTGCGTTTACATTTAATCTCCTATATCCCTATTCCAGCTAACCAGGAAGGATAACTAGTCATGATGTAATCCCCTCCCCTTTTTTTGCCGATTGGTTAAACCCCCTAAGTTTTCCACATAATATAAATTTCCTCCCCTAAACTTCCTAGTCGTTACTCATAGACCCATAATACTTCCAAAATAGGCAAACCTATTTTTTTGATCTCTTATTTTGATGAAGAGTATTAGCGCACACACACTCTTAGTTGATCTCCTTTGTGAACACCTCAATATGCAATCAAAGGTTTTGATATGCTTCATCTGATCCTAAATAAGACCTGAGCGTGAACCATAGATTAAACCCTGAGAATAGCTAAATTTTAAAACCAACACTTAAGTTTATGGTGTAAAAAACACCCAAGACTAAAGCATGTAGTTCTAAAATGCAACAAATCAAAAACCCCCAAAACCACGTAATCTATTTACAAAATCAACAAACAAGTCATATGGTGGCTTTAGCTGATTGGTTAAAGGTCTCTATAGCAATAGTCAATCGACCAAAGACTTTAGGTGATCAACCAAAGACCTCTCACACCAAATCTTATCCAAATCTTTTCTCAGTCGTTGATAAGAAATCAGCTATAAATATATGGTCAATTGTACAAATCCGCCTCGAGTACCCTATAAATAAAGGTGCCATCCAAACTTTAAAAGAGAGACAAAGACCAAAGTCGATTTAGTTTTCCAGCTTTCTTAATTCCGAGTGCCTTAGATACTCGAGCTCGTGTCTGAAAAATCTTAAAGGGCTCACACTCTAGAAAATTCACTTTTCCAAAAGAAAAAACTCGTACTTCCATAAAGTCACCCAAAAAAGAGGTTTGTACTCCTACAAAGTTGCCTCCAACACTTACAACCGTAGCTTTACCCGACTGAAAATCATAAAAAAGCGTGGCTTTCCCCCAAAGAAGAAAGTGGGCTTTCTCCTCTAGCGTAAAGAATCCCTACACAAATTTTAAGGAAATGCCCCATATTTATATATTGTTATAAACTGTGAATACATTTTCACTCTCTTTAACCCGACCCCCATTTAGGGGATTGAAGATGCAATTTACAACATTTACATTTGTTTAAAGCCTAGTATCTAATCTAGCACATGTACTTGCGTACGAATTGACATATTCATATGCTAAAATAATAAAAATCAAATGAAATGATTCCAAATACGAACATGAAAACATACCTTTCTAAAAACATTCTCGGGAGAGTGCCATTGATATGAGTCCAACATGAAACTTTGCAGGCCAAAGTCTAAAATTCAACACTCATCACTTCTCCGAGCAAACAAAACCCATATTTACACGGCACCTCAAATATGTGTTTTCATTTTAATGCTTTTCAAACATCTGTACATGATCAACTTATTAATTTAACATATAAATATATCAATCCAACATAAAGAAAATGAATACTAATGACTAGGATACATAAAGACCGCATTTTTATACATTGTATACCCAGTATCCTATTACCTACACCTATAAATATACCTCGTTTTGTTGGAACTATGTTGGCTTTGATCCCAAGTCACCGTGTGTATGTAGGCGTTATACTGAGTTAAACCTGTGAAGCCCTAGCCTCATAATTCATTTCTCGGCGTATTATTTCTTAGGAATCCCTCCATCCATAATCTTACATCACTATATATAATCCAATAACCCCTATATATTATCTATGCCCATTCGTTGGAACTATATTGGCTCTGATCCCAAGTCACCTTGGGTCGTAGGCATCATATAGAGCTAAACTCTTGAAGCCTAAGTCTCATAATACATCTTTCCGTGTATTATCTCCCAGGGATGCCTCCTTTTCTAAACCTACCCCTATATATTATCTAACCCCATTTTCATCGAACTACGTAGCCTTTGATCTCAAGTCTTCTTGGGTATATAGACGTAATATCGAGTCCTTCTTGTGAGGTCGAGCCTTAATAATATATCTCATGATATGGTGTCTTCATTGAGATCCACCCATCTTTCGATTTTCACACAATTATTCTCAATAACAAAAAATGAGGTATCAAACCATCTTATAACGATACATCTCAAACTTACTCCTACAAACAAACGTGCAAACACGCATACACTTCTCACAATAGAGATGCACACGTGTCTCACCTTTCTATCCATCCTCATAAATACAAATGAGATATCAAACTATCTTAAAAGTTAATCTTTCTCTCATACTTTGATTCTTAATAACGGTTAATCGTTATATACCAAAAAGCACAATCATGCACAAACAAAGCTTGTGTACTTGCACTACTTGAAGTGACATCTCCATACCTCTCACTATTACCATTTTCTAACATAAGCTCATATCCACATTTTTTATGGACCCTCACGTTAAGTTCTCTTAAAAAATTATAAAAGTAACTAAAAAGTAATCAATCAACACAAAGAACAATAATAAGTATAGAATTAAGGAAGCATACAAAACAAGTGGGTTGTCAAACACCTTCCCCACTCGTAACCTGGTTCCTAAACCCGTATAATAAGAATTTTTGGACTAACTATAGATTTTAAAACTATCCTTAGGATCAATTGAAACCTATTTATTTGTTTTTATATAAAGCAAACTGGCGACTCTGAACACCTTACAAAATCCCCTCTTTTTCGCACTAAAGACACACTTACCAAAGGGGAGTGCACCAAACCTTGACATGTCATCAAACTATATCCATGGGCAAATCATCGACACCCAAACATGGAATTGATAAATCGACTTTGAGGGGACAGAGGAATGGTAGACAAGCACTCTTGTGCTAACCATAACACCGAGCCCCATCCCCTCGAGCGTATCACCCTTTATGGGCCCACAACACCGCCATACATAGGACACTAGAACTCGAAATTCTCTAATACCAACTGTTACACCCTATAAAAATTAATGCTAGATTAATCAGGCCTAATACCAACTCACGACAATCAAAATAATTCAATATCATTTTAAGCATGACTGGAAATAAAAATAAATATATGATATACCATAGAGGTGAACTACGTACAGTGCGATACCAAAACCACTATATACTAATTAAATCCTCGAATAAAATCATTGTCCACTAGTACATGCCAAAACTAATATAAAGTAATGAGTAACTCAAGTGTAAAAATAGACAAAAATGATAAAAGGTATCTAGAATATGAGCATCCAGGCTCGATACCTACATCCTATAAGATAACAACAGATAGAATATCAAAACGGGATCAGGGGTGAGGCTGCATTGGTGGCTTGCAACCTAAAAAATGTTGATGGAAGACGTTAATGGCAAGTATAAGTAGGATAATAATGTAATGGACTTTGGGTTACAATGCAACTATAAATCTTCGACTAGTATTTTAGTTGCTTTTAAAATAACCCACACCTAAACAATCAAAATATCACATATGTCTACTCCTGAGGCCATATATTCCCCATGATTAAGTCTTTTACATCATTATAGACTTCTCGTGTAACAATTACACTTCTCTTCATTTATACTTCATCATTGTATAATATCATAGGGAAAAGGATTACCTACATCTATATCCACATAAAACAAGTACAGTTAAATACCCCATTATAAGCCCGTACATAAAAAAGGCCTATCTTATCACCTTCGAGGATTACTCACGCGTACTAGGCATAGTTATATGTTATCCCACACCTATAACCACTCAAGAATTTACTAGGGATAATCATTACTCCTTCACACCATTTATATAGCCACATATCTAAATCTATATAAAGAATCATCCCACAAACCTTACACAGATACAACGAGAATTTTAGCACGTAATGTCTGGGGTAAATGTACCAAGTCAAACCCGTCTTCAACGCATCAGGGTATCGGTCTCATCGATCGTTCCCCTATAAGGATATCCTATCTAGTATGTATTTTGCGAGTACACACAACGGATATGTGGCACATAATAAACCAATCAAGTAATCCTACATAGTTAATGGTTACAAGTCCAATTTCCAGTTTTATTCTTGAATTAATCTTTTTTAATTCAACATCAAATTCTTAGAAAAAATCTCATTTGATTCCAGTTTGATCTCCTCATTCGAATAAGAATACATAAGTTATTTGAACGAACCCTTCATCTAGTACGAATGAGAATCAAACTTCGTTTGAATGAGCTCCCAATCTCATTTGAATGAGATTCGCCCTTCATCGTCTCTGTGAAAATCCTCCATTGTTGAAACTAATTTCTCATTTCTAAGACCCTAAACACCCCATACTTCACTTTTTCCATGTATAACAGTCCCAATATCACTACCAACACATGTTTAATGATTATAGGTCATTCAAATCCAAGTTTTATATATAAATCTTAATTTTCATTTCAAGAACCCTACACATGATTCAATTCTAATTTTATCCAATTTCAATTTAATCCACGAGATAACAAAGGGCTTTCTATCCTATAACATGAAGGATCGTATCCATATCATTAATTTAGAAATTCCTTCTACAAATCATGTTGACAGATCCTAATTTCATAACATACTAAGAACATGGTTCGTAAGTCTATTTATCGGATTAATATAATTCTAACAATTGTTATCTAAATCATATTATAATAATTTTGAATTAAGATCTCAATGGAAATCATACTATAACACAACTTTAATTATAAAATCATACTAAATATATTTTCTTTTAAATCAAGTGCGTTGAATCCTTAAGCCAAAAACCTCAATTCTTTTTCTCCTTCCCTATAACCTTTTATCCTTAGCTCTAGGATATCATCTGAAGTGTAAAAAGTGGTTTATCTTAAACCTAATACTCATTTTATAATATAAGCCACGAAATTAGGCTTAGAGACCATATGGACTATGATCAAATAAGTCCAAAACTAACTCGAAATAGCTTAAATTCTGACCCAAGTTATATACTAACCTATGGGCCTTAAAACCTAACCCTTTAAGCTGTAAACGGACCTTCTACACATCCTAAAAGTCCCCCGAATTATTCCATCAACGTAATTATTTGTATATGTTAAATAATTATTATTTTATTATCATATTTTAAAATTAATTCAATTTTAAATAATAATATAATTTTAGTGACATTATCAATCACTGCAGATAAATACACACAATTATACACGGCTATAATTTATTTAATTTACTATAAACCTACTGTGTAATACACGATCATTGTGTAAGTATGTCTCAGATCATAATTTAGAGGAATCAGTGTCCAAGAAAGATCTTGGATTGTGATACCCCCTTTGTAGGCTTATATGTTTTGATTCTACTGGTAAATATATCTAGTGGATTTATATTCGGGAGAGTTTAAGTTTGAGATAAAGGAATAAATAAGAAGTTGGTTAAAATCGATTAGCAATAAATTGGTTTGGCAAAGCGGGTATTTTTTGCTTAATGCATGCAATCATGTTATGTACCATATCAACTTTACAAACAAGACCTCATCATTCGAGTAATTTTGAGAAAATTAGATTAGAATGCACATGTGTGATTATTTAGTGGACTTGTTTGTGATTGAATGGAGAAAGAAAATAAACTACAAGTTGTAATTTGAGATTTTTGAGTACCTATCTGGAATCCAATTTAATTATCAGGTCTTGAGTCTCTCGTATAGATTTACCCCAACATCAAGCCCATGATATCTAGAGTCCTAGTTTAGTCCAAGAACAATACTTATAAATATATATTTTGGTTTAAGTTAAGATTTTAAGAGAAATAATCACTTATTGAGGGTAGAGAAGGACAAGAAAAGTACTTTTCACGCTTTATAAAAGGGTGTGGAGAGAGAAGGTCATATCTCACTCAAAACGCTAATAATTCATCTCCACGAGTTTCCACTTAGTCTAATTTGGGAGGATCATATACTAGAAGATTTTAGGCTTTCGGTGGATTTTCAAAAGGTTTTTAGAGACTTTTAAAGGGCACTAAGATCATTATCTTCATCAACTTATTGCCTCTAAATGGGTCATCTACAATATCTGCAAATGTATTATGATTTGATCCTTAAATTTGTGCTTTATATCAAGAATTTTGATTTTTTTTTCTAAAATATGATAAATCGAATATCAAGGTCAACATAGTTTTTTTTATAATGTGAATCCCCAATAATGACGCCTGTTGTTGTGGTTTCTGGCCTAGCTCAGCCTCCTAGTTAACGTCCCTCGTGGCAGTTGTTCGTCCTATCCTACCTCAAATGTTTACCATAAGAAGCAAAAAAGGAAATTAGTATAAGATACCAATCATTAAGAAAGAGTAAAAATTAACCTAGTCATAAGGCTCTAACATCAAAGAAACTAACATGGAAAACATAACGGGCGCAACATAGATCCTAAGGAAACTAGAAATTGCTATGCTCCAATACCAATTGTAACACCCCATATTTCCCTCGTGAATTTGATCAGGCAGACACGCCAATGATAGAGCGGTTATGAAATTTATACCATTCGTATCATCACGATAAATAAAAATGAAAATAAATTAAAACTATCCATAATATAATAATAATAATAATAATAATAATAATAATAATAATAATAATAATAATAATAATAATAATAATAATAATAATAAACAACTATATAAATAACTTAGATAAATGATATAAAGAGTCTCCAACTCAAAACTGAATCCACTAACTTTAATATAAAACTCCATATCCTAAATAGTCTCAAATTGAAATGCAAACAACTTAAAACCATCTTCGCCCATAAATAAAAATACTTAATAATAAATAAGTGGGATGCCAACTGAAATGAAACTGTAATCTTTCTTTAATGATAAAGAAATGGATATCCAACCAATGTAAGTTTATCTACTCAACCATGTTGCTCTATTACTTAATAGTAGTAAATCTGACCCATTTTCACCTTATGTTGTTCCCCCAACACTCATACAAAAAATACTCGACCTCTCTTTTAACCTGGAACATCTCTAATTATATGTATCCATCATATCCTTATTATAGTAAAGCTACCATCCCATAACCTCCTACATCGTACCCATAAACAATATACAAATAATAACCTCACAAGAATCTACCACTTAGATACTTCTGAAGATTCTCATGCACAACATATCCTCATTCCAAACTAAATTAAACTCCTTGTGTGTGGGATGTATAACGAATGAAATCCAAATAAGGGTACCCCCAATATACTTTTATCTATCCGTATCGTTCTTCTGAATCAATGGTTTAGGACTCCCTATGCAACTGTCAATAACCCTAACTTACCATATCCACATTAGTTACCAAGGTGGTATACTTGGCTTCTATACAAAATAAGTACTAACCTTCTAACCTAATCGTCCTATCTAGAGCAATCAACCAGCTCCAAACCCTCTGTATTACAGAGTATAAAATGTAATATAAATTCTTACATCGGTTCAAAGTAATCAACTAACCTTAAATCGTCTAATAAAAAGTATTCATCCCACTCTTACCATTTTATCATTTTTACATATAATCCAAACATTAATCATCCTATGGCCGAGTAATCAATCAACTCAATCCCCACCCTCAAACCATACAAAGAGTAATTGCTCTAAACCCATCCATTTTTAAGTAACGTATCCAAACCATATATATATATATATATATATATATATATATATATATATATATATATATATATATATATATATATATATATATATATATACACCATCACAAGTATTTATTTTAACCTTATTAACCCATTATCCTAAAATCTTAACTTAAGTTAGCACATATATATAATCATGTGTTATTTTATGAATGATTTCTGAATTCCTTGTATACCTATATATGAATTCACCCAAAACATATCGATTAACCCTTGCCTGACTAATCACACATATCCAACTTATCCACAAAATCTGAACTAATATTTATAAACATATCCCCAGAAATTTGACCTATAACCTTTACCCATACTAATTTGGGTAACATTAACCCAAAATCCTGAACACAACCTTTTAAGTCCCACTAGACTATCCTTGGACGTATATTTAAACGTGTTAACCAATGCATTCCCAAAACTAACTGAGACTAAGGTCCCAAAACAACCTAACCAAAACACCTAAATTCTCATAAATCCAACCCTAAACCTTAAATCAAATACCCCAAAACTTTCCCAAAGCAAAAACTAGCTTTGACGCTTAAAAAAAACTCACCCAAAACCTTCTAACAATTTAAATTACCCAATATCAACCAAATAACCTTCAGACCTTCAGCCAAGAAAAAACCATCCCATGATCGCGACTCCCAGATTCATGATCATGGTCCCTCACGCCGCCCTCAAAAATACCAATGCTATGAATATAAGAACCCTAAACCACCATTAATGGACCTCACAAGGTACCTAACACCACAAAATAACCTATAATGATGTTTGATCAATCCTAAATCAAAACTGTTCCTTAAATCGATTATTATCTATGATTATTTTAAGTATTAGGGAAAAATATTAATTTTTACACGTTCTTCAAGTGATTCAACATTAAACCCAAATTTCAATTGACTAACATCATTATCATCCATTATATTTTATTTCACACTTACCAACAATTCTAAATATAAAACATAGAAAAACCTATAACAATTATTGGTCTAAATTGATTTAAGTGTGGGTTTTCATTAATATAATCAAAATATCCTAAGGTAAACATGAATATCATTGTGAATGTGGATTTTTTAATCCAATTAAATTGAGTTTATAATTAATAAGGTCTATAATAAGATTTATGAATCATTAATAAATTTGAATTCCTAAAATATGCGTCTAGTCAATAGAATCATAAACAATAATATTATAATCATAAATAGATTGCACTACTACAATAAGTAAGAAAGTATTAGTTGCCTTACATAAGAAAGACCCTTAGTTGAGCCCTAGTTGATGATCTCCTCTCTCCCCCAGAGTTAAACTTTATTGTTATGTTGTAAATTATGTTATGTTATGATGAATAGTGGGGTTTAGTTATCTATTTATAACCTGAATATCACAGGTCCCCTATGGGCCCACTTTTCGACCCCAAAATCATCCCAAAACACTAACCAGATACTCCCAAAACTTGGACCAAAGGGGTACATACCCCTGAATCTCAAGTCAACAAATTAAAAACACCACTCTGGGCATTGGTATTCCCCTAGATCCCAATCCAATGGTGCCATTCTGTAGCATAAAAATTAACTATAACCATTGTTATTGCTAGAAATTGGTAATGACTATATCCTAGGTAATCGGTATTATAATTCTAGCAAATAACTAGTTAAAATACATTACACTTAAACATAAATTTAGTAGTGAGTAAAGATGAAAAGAGGGAAAGTCGAGTTTACGTTGTTCAACCTAACTTGGTGCCTACGTCCATGGTGTTGTTATCTCTATTTCTTTAATGGTAAATTTCCATGGAAATACAGTAGTTATAACTATCATGTTGTCCCTACAATTTGATAGCATAATAATACGGAAATGCCTTATACTCTTTATGCTTGATGCTGAGGAGATGCGCAAATCTTTTCTCTGGATTTATCCCAAAGAAATATTTACTGATAAACTGGTAGGCCAACTGTCCGAAGTTAGTCATCTACCCTATTGGGATCCCTATATACCACACATGGGCCGAACCAGTCAAATTATTGGAAAATGATATACACCTCATCTCACCAGGGATGGAATAGATATCATAAACGACCTGATATTGCTCAATATGATGCATTAGATTCGACATCTCATATCTCGGTGTAAGGAGTGGTGTCTTAAACTTGCTAGGGGTTGGATAACTTATAATGGAGGAAGAAAAAGGAGACCCTTCAATATTACCTTTTTATAAAGGATTTTTTCTTTTAATTAGATTTCCCAGACGATCTTCTAATCACTAATTGGAACCCCTCCACAACTAATCCTTCTCGACCTTCTTTGGGAGGTCGATTCATCTCAAATTGTCTAACGAGCTCTTTTCCTTATTAATACAATGCTCATCCTTGGGTGAAGCCTCCCACTTAACCTTAACATGGCCAAATAATTTAACCTCCATGTTAACTGATCGTTGAGACTATTCTTTGTGTTTTCTACCTGAATGGCCCCTAGATACTCACAGTTTTGGGCCCAGTTGATCAAAATAACTTCCTTTACCTAAAATTTCCAAAACATTTGGATTTAAAGGATCAATCGTGAAGTTTCCCTCCTATGTTGTTCTAATAGTGGAGGCTATCCTAGGCCTATCGGACCCATCACCATGGTCACACCAAATTCACCTACCAGGCCTTTATTTTTCGCCTGTAGAACCTATATCCCAGCATATTGGGTTTTCCACAACATGTTCTCTGAACAAATACCTCATATCCATGTGGGGGTAGGTAGTGGTATATCCCTTCACCTATTAAAGTTTTTTGTAGTTGATGGAGAGATAATATCTATCTCCTATTGAAGCTGGACTAGTTGGGTTTGCCTTGTAATAAGCCTCTCTGACAACATATTTATTGTTTTGTGTATAACATCTTGCCTTTTGACTAAGCTCTTCAGAATGCCTCATAAATTAGCCATTCCAATAGGGGTCAAGGGGGTTAATCCTCCACTGCATGACTACTTTGGGATTATCAGCTGTCGCGACGTAGTAACAACATGAGAACAGAGTAATGCGATTTACATGAAATTTAAATAGCAATAGCAAAACATAGAACTAAACAATTATTTAGTAAACTTTTAAGAATCAAATTAAAATTTCTTTAAAAAATATCTTTATCCTTTGAAACCATGGCGACTTGAATCTAATTTGCTGGTTCGAGTAAAAGGGGTATCCTTGAGTCCTAAAAATGCAATTTGGGGGGAAACAACATGGTTATGTCATTTCCCACAGATGATGCCAAAATGTTATCGCTAGAAATTGGTAATGACTATATTTGAGCTAAATGGTATTATAATACTACCAGATAAGCAATTAAGAGACATAAGCACTAAAACACCAACACATAAATTGAGTAGAGATTAAAGAGAAAAAGATTAAGAACCGGAGTTACGTGGTTTGACCCAACTCGGTGCCTACGTACACATGTATCATAACCTATATTTCATCTAATGAGAAATTGCCATTGAAATACAGTGGTTACAAGCTCTCATTTTCTTTCTACAATTTGCTAGAATAATAGTATAAAATTGTATCATGTCCCACATGAGGTTTATTTGTTACCATTTATAGACTATTAAGGTGAGAAAAGAGCAAGATACATTTCTCACATTTATATATATTAGGTGAGATTACGTTTTAAAATTTATGTGATAGAATAAATATAACTTAGTTGTTGGCACATGGGTGAGATTATTTGCATATCTTCTTTAAGGTTGCACGTGTGTTTAGTTGCTGATGTCACCTAGTCATAAGATGCACGCCATTCGAAATGGTGTTAATTAATGGAATCTTTAGGTTTCGTCAACTCTAGGTCGAGCCGACCCCAATGTACTTTCTCATCTCTTTTAGTGTTTTGTGTACTTGATTTGGTTCACCTTCGATGATAGATTTTGCCTTCTGTTCAGTCCACATGTCCATTCACATTTAGGGTAAAAAAATCGTATTATTAAAATAACCAGTCATTCACATATTATCTAAATTCTCGTTTAATTACAATTAATAATTGAAACCAAATAATTTCAGTAAATTTGTCATTAACTCACCCAAGTAAATATAAATTAATTATTAAATGATCATTTATATAATCTTACAAATATGTGGTATTATAAATACATTGGCCCTTAAAATTATATCGCGATCCTCATATTGGTCGCATAAACTTTTACGTCCTCAACATCAGACGTTGGCCCTCAGAATTATGTCACGATCCCCGTAATAGTATTATACACTTTTTGGTCTTCATAATCGGACATTAGCCCTCATTATTAGGTCACAATTGTTTCATTGGTTGAATATAATTTTGGCCCACCAAATCATGTCGCGGCCCCCTTATTGGTCGCATGCACCTTAGCTTGTGAGAATCAAACCTTAGCCCTCAAAATCATTCCACATCCCCAACTATAGTCATTCAATACCTCATAATCTCAAAAAATCCCTAATCCTCCTTATCATTACATCACATCTTTATCTCCTTTAGTAGCCCGACCCCCATAATAGTTCTGAAACAAAAGGACTCGGTAATCACAACTTATATCGGGTGTTTATCTTTCGATGACCTTTTTCTTATCACAAACTCGCTCTTTGAGGGAATTTATAAAAACCATATCCTGATATCCCCACACTGTTCAATAGGGTCCATACAAAGTCCCTTCAAATTTGGACTCGGTCCTTCTTCAAAGACTATCTAGGGAACAACACTCTCCTCGAGCCTATTTGACTTTGGTCAAGTCTCAAACTCGAAAGTCCTTTCTTCAAAAAATCATAAATTTCTAAATCGTATTTTCAATGATCTCAATCGTGCACAAAACAGACTATTGGATGAAATTTATCATACAAAAATATAAACCCTATAAAACTTTCCCATAGATAGGACACCTCACCTATCGATAGGTAGTTAGACCTTAATTCTAGCCAGCCTACCGGTAGCCTAGGTGGCATGGGAAAAAATAATGAAATATAATGAAATGATGAAAAATCTTATAAAAACACTCCAAATCTGAAAAATGTCTTAACACCTATTTTAGTTTTTTGTTGATGAAAAGTAAGTTAGAAGTTTGTATAATAATAAAAATGTGGAATTCAGGAATTCTTAGAGCTAATAATAGAATATAAAAAGTATAATAAGAAAGAATCACTAAAGCATGAAAAATGACATTTGACTCGTCCTCAACTTCATTGTGATAGCAACCTCAAATTCAGCATACATCCCTTTCCCAACATTCTCTTAAAAATTACCTTATATCACCCTAATCCACCATCAACCACCACTCCACATCCATCATTTAAGCACCAAAACTCAGCAAACAAAGCATCTAAAAAATAATTTGATGAAGCTTAATGGTCTAACACCCACTTACATTTACCATTCTCCCTAAAAATGCATTTTTCATGTTTAAGTGATTCTTTCTTATTATACTTTTTATATTATATTATTTGTTCTAATAATTCCTTAATTACACTTTTTTATTATTATTATATAAACTTCCAACTTTATTTTCATAAAAAAAAAACTAAAATGGGAGTTTAAGACATTTTTCAGATTTGGAGTCTTCTAATCACCTTTTTCATCATTTCATTCATTATTTTTTTTCTAAACCGAAAAGAGACGTGAAATTCAAACTATGATTTAGACCCACTCTTACATGTTATGCAGACTACATGAACTTTGATGCCTTTTTTGGCTACGTAGGCATCCCAAAATTACTTTGGGATTCATGTCCAATTTTATTCACTTCATTTATTTTATTCCACATTTTTATCACTTCACTCAATTTTTTATTTTATTTTTATTTATCTGGTTATCTCTTTCACTTTCATTATTCTTTTATCAGTCCTATTTACTCACTTTTCCATAGTGAGGTTATGATTTTGAGGCTCTGCTCACATTTGTAGACATCTTATATATTTCCCCATCATTTTATTATCCAATTTATCTAGTTCCATTATTGTTTCTCTTATTTTTGTAATCCCATTTATGTATACCCACTTTTCTATAGTGAGGTTATGATCCTGGGACATTGCTCGCATTATTAGATATTTTATTCATTACTCAAATTTTCAAGTTAGTATCATCATTGTTTTACTTATTGGTGGTGCCACTCACGCGTACTCACTTTTTTTACAGTAATATCACAATTTTGGGGAGTCTCTCACACTTTATCTCCCTAGGAGAATACACGCCCACATTTTCAATGGTGCAGATATATTGACTCCACTCTTCAAATACACACACTTACCTTTACTCCGCCTTTGTAAACTTTATACACATGAATTATTTGTAACACACCCACATACATATATACATACACATTCACGAATCAAAGCAAAGGAGAACATATTGTCAAGCCCATTATAGATCGAAAGGGAGTTGTGCGTGCTTAACTTATTATCACTCCATAAAATGGTCTCCAAGATCACAAATCATTAGTTTCATATGCACCAGTTGTATTTGGATATACCTTTTGAGTCTCCTCTTTATTTTGCCTGTTTTAAGTGAAATATATTAGAGATTCCAATCTCTATACATTCACACACCTCACATGAAGACAAAAATCGTTTATGTCTTTTGTAACATCGAGTGCCCGTGACGGGCCCCTCCATGGGTTCTTCGCTCTGTGTACGCCACCCTATTAAGATGGATACGAACTAAATATAACATATTTACCCAAAATTCTTAGCACACACAAACATCCTAAGAGAAAATTATAGGCATAACTCCCATTATCACATGAGAAAATAAATAAATAATTTTACCAAATTTTGGAATTAATTAATTTTCAAATTGAAGTGCTAAAAATATAAAATCAAGCAAGCACACACAAATAAATAAATATTAGTGAAAAAACACCGAAATTTAATGTAATTTAAACCTGACCTATATCCATGCGCCTAGAACTTTCGTCTCCTTGCACTTCATTAATCCGTGATCCACTTGAAGGGTAAGATCAAACCACCACGTACATCCTAGTAGCTAAAAACCGAGCTACTTGTACAACAGCTTGAAACTAAAATCGAGCTTCAAGCCCTTAGTCCAATTGCGGGTAGGAACCAATCACCGTTTACAATCTGAGTAGCTTAAGTCGAGCTACCGATTACAACCGGAAGCTTCTAACAAAGCTTCAAATGAATCTGAGTTTATAGTACAAAGTTGAATAATAAATATCTTCAAAGGTACAATTTAGAATCTGAGTTTCTTTTTCAATTTAAAAATAATTCTGATGTAAGCTCTTGTCTTCTCTTAAATGTGTATAAGCAGAATGTAAAATTAATTACTTTTTTTATTAGTGTAGCTAAATATATTCAGATGCTCTTTAATAATTTATCTAGTCTCATTTATCTTGAATGAAACACTTGAATGCTTAAATAGTAACTTGAATGGAGACTCAAAAATATAGTAGTTCTTGAGATCATTAAATGCTCCTGATTTTGTTGAGAAGAAGATGGTTGCAAAATAATCTATAAATATCATTTTTCTTCTTAAAATAAATGGCATCTTAAAAAATGGAGGTCTGAAAGTAGCTCTTCTAGATAACCTAATATAGGTTATGCAAAAATATTAGAGAGAGAGAGAGAGAGAGAGAATATCCAAGATAATATATATTTTTAAAGGAGTGAGATAATCTCGTATGCAACAAAATATATACCATTTTGATATGTGTAAACGTTTAGAGTGTTCTGTAGAGAGAGATTTATCTACGCAAGGGATATAATATGAAATAATTTATATATTGTTATAATGACAATATATAAATAAAAATGTAGATAAGGAATATAAAAAAACGTATATGATAAAAAAGCATTTATATATATATATATATATATATATATATATATATATATAAAGATAAATATACGTATAGATAATATATAGTGCTCAAGTACGTCAAAGAGAATCTCTATTAACACGGAGCTCGAGGTTAACTGGACAACATGAACTGTCTTAAAAATTTTATGGGGCCTAAGATAATATACATCAGATTGAATAGAAATATATATTAGCTAATATTAGTGCTAAGCCCAAGATATGTTCTAACCAAAAAATCTTGCTCTGGCAATAAAGAAGGGTCTAATGGTTTTTTTAAAAAATAAATCTCTGTGGCTAAAGATCTTTGAAAAGTGACAAGGCCTACAACTCATCATCATCATCCTTTCCTTAATCCCATCATACGGGGTCGGCCACATGGATTCTCTTTTTCCACTCTAATATATTATATATAATATTATCATTCAAGTTTAATTCCTTAAGATCTCTCCTAATAATTTCCTCTCAAGATAGCTTAGGGTGGCCTCCTTCTCTTTTACCATCTATTTCTAATAATCTTTCTCTTGCTATAGGTGCATATATTGGTCTAAGCAACACATGTCCGTACCACCTAAGTCTACTTTCTCTTAATTTATCGCTAATGGGAGTAACTCCTAACTTTTCTGTCACGTACCAGTTTTTAATTTTGTTTTTTTAGTAATTCATATCATCTATCGCAGCATCCTCATGTCACTAACATGGAGACTTTTTTCATATATTTTTTTAAATCCCAACACTCTGAACCATATAGGGTTGCTAGCCAAGCAACTGTTCTATAAAAAAATTCTTTCAATTTATTAGTTATCCTCTTATCGCATAATACCCCACTTGTTTGTCTCCATTTCATCTAACTAGTTGATATTCTACTCGTAACACCCTAATCAATATCCCCATTACTTTGTAACACTGAACCTAAATAACAAAACTTATTTGTTTGGTTTATCACTTTTTCTCCAATCTTTAATATTATGCTATTCGACGCCTCATTATTAAATTTACATTTCATAAATTCTATTTTATTTCTATTGATTCTTAGATACTTAGACTCTAAGGCTTTTCTCTAAGTATCTAATCTCATCACTAAGACCTCCTTTGAAGTGTCTACTAAATTTATATCATCCGCAAATAACATACACCATGGGATATATTTCTTATATGTCCTTAGTAAGAATAAAAATTCATATATGGTCTTTATGGACTTAGAAAAGGATTATGATAAAGTACCTAGGGATATAATTTGGTGGGCTTTAAGGAGGAAAATAATCTCTATGAGTTATATTAAAATTATTTAACATATGTATGATAACACAAAGACTAGAGTAACAACTATATGTGGAGAAACTAATGACATACAACTAAAGGAACCAAAAATCTGCCCAAAGAAACATACTTATATATATATATATATATATATATATATATATATATATTACAAAATATTTACATAATCACTTAATAAAAGTTTGCTTGGAATTATCAAAATCAATATATTATATTCAACTAAAATGTACATTAATTACGATTAGGATAATTAAATATTAAATAATGGGTCAATTACATTTTCGTTTAACAGCACCCATTTTTGTACAAAACAAATAAAAAAACACCCCTAAATTGCTTATTAAGTGTAAATAAACCTTTGAAGCCCACTTTCAACTATATGGTTTTTGATCTCTCTTTTAAGGATATGTGGGCATCTTAGATTGCTTCCTAATATTCAATTCCAATTTTTTACACATTTTTTATATTCTCTACTATCTTTTTATTTTCAATTCTTAACAACGTATTATCCATGCTTCACTATTCCACAATGAACTTATGATTATCCCAATCCCGCTAATATTTTATCATGCTCCTTTGGCTATTCTTGATACCTTTTCATGGTGATGTCACGAGTTTCCTTTTCTCTCTACACACATAGCATGCACATGAACTTGCATCCTGAACCTTCTCACACTTTACACGTAATAACTCATTTTTCATACTTAGGCATGGATGCCCGACCACACATTTGCATACACATGCATATAAAATATGTTTATATTTATTTACACTCACTATAAATCGAAAAGCCGGATAAGATGTCTATCCCCTTCTCTCTTTGTAATTATTTCCTCATTCCCATTTATTTACGGTTCAGTTTGTTCATTTTCTTATAACCCTTTGAGGTTATTTTTTCTTGTTTTGAGAAAAATAGGTTAAAATATAAGTTAAATACTATCACACATCCCATTAATATAATTGACCCATATCTTTGTTCCTCAACCCTAGATGGGGAATCACGCTTATGAACTAACCCTAAGAGGGAGAGTAATGGGATCGATGCATGTGTGGTTTAGGATGGACAAAAAAATGGTTTGATATATTCTCAAGTGACATTTGGTTGTAAAACACTATAGTTTGAAAATATTCGGTATGTTGTTTGCTTTCAACCATGTCACTAATATCGTTTCATGTTGGATTGTGGATAGGTTTGATGGAATCGGTAGCTCATTTTATGGATAGGTAGAGTTAAGGATTTCCTCCTTAAAGAAGGATTATGAAGAGCATTAAATTAATGAGTGAGAAGTTATTGGAGATGATGAATGATAATTAAGAGGATATAGAGTCAAGTAACTTGAGAATTATTCAACTCTCTAATATTTATTATATTACTAATAATGTCAATGACGAGGACATGGTGCCAAAATAGTGTGAGAAGTTAGGGAAACTCTACTTAATGAAGAATCTCAAAACAAATCTCATCTCCAAGTAGGAGATTTAGAGGTTGAAGTTAAAAGAGGGTTAAAACCTCATGGGTTGCATGAGTGTATTTCATGGGATTATGGATCAACTCAAGATGGATGGTATGAATAAAGAAGAAAAAGATGGTGATTGTTGCTTCTTGCCTCTATTTAAAATTCATATGACAACATAGTCACCACTATATTGTACGAAAAAGATAGGTTATAGGGTGAAAGCCAAGTGATCATGTAAGGAAACTATCGTTGGTTGGTTTACTACCTCAATACAAAAACAAAGATAATTACTACATTTGTTTTATGACCATAGCAGTACACACTCCAATAATAAGGTGAAAAATATTATTTTTGATTTTTAGAAAGGTTTTATATCACAATTAATCAAGGCAAATATTTAAACTAGATTATTTTTCAAGTATGAGAACGATAGGTTGAGAATATAATCCATCACCTCGAAATATATATGATAAATGGTTATATGGTTAAGAAAGTTTAAAATACGGTTAAGACTCGTTTAAACAATTTATTTAAACCCAGAGTGTGGCTCCCCAAATTTCCATAAAAGTCTAAATACGAGTTTAGTGTCAAAAAGATTCACAAAATTACACACACACGGTAGAAAATATGGTTCATATGTAACCCATTAATGTTCCAAAGTGTAAAATCGGGAACAATTAACCCGTCAAAATAAGTCGTCTTCCATCATACCATAGCGAAGCAACTGAATATCCAAAGTGAGTTCATTAATCTTGACCTAATTTTATTATCTAAAAATCATGATTAACTAATTAAATAAAAGAGTTTATGGGAAGAAATACTTTTATAATGCAAGAAAACAGTTATTATAACAAATAAACTGATTTTGAAAACAATCAGCTAATTTTGAAAGCATTTAAACTAATTATACAAATCAAACAAATTATTTATAAAGTGGTAAACTAATTAATCGATCAATTTATTACAAAATGAAATTTACAAACTACAAAAACTGAACTAAAATCGGACTAAACTACTCCAACTACTAAAATCATAAGTTCTCTTCAGATGGTGTGTGTATCGAATTTATAAATTGAGAATTAGAATGACAAGATATGAGTATAAACATAAAAAAAATAGTTTAATAACAAAATAGAAAATAATGGGTCTCTTTTAGCAGGAAACACGAGCAAAATCTGAGGTGGAAATTGGTTATTGATAGTGGAAGGTTGCACATGGGGTTAAAGCTGATGGGGTTTTGAATTTTGTCAAAAGCTATGGGTGTAAATATTTGTTTAGGGGGAAAAAATGAGGAGCACATGGGATAAAAGTAGGCATGGACTAAGCTAGCAAGGCAGTTGTTAGGCGCATGAGACTAAGGGCTGGAAGGCCAGCTTCGTCGCGCATCACGCGAAAGGGTAATCTGGGATTAGTTAATCGTGTGCCACGTGGATTGTATCTCGTTGTAGAGGAACAAATATCCACACAATGCACGAGCTATTTTTATTTCTTTTTTTCTTTTCTACTTATTCCAAAATGATTTGAGCCTAAGGAGACTCGAAACCATGACCTTTCCCCCAAATGTGCCCCTTCTATATTTTCGTGTCAAATTTGCTATTTTATTCATGGGGAAAAAGATAGAGGTCCACTTTTTCAGGATGGAAAGTTGAATTTAGCTTATGAAATAATTTGTTAAATCCATAGGTTACCCTAGTGCAGGAGTTTTATCTCGTGAGATTTTACAGTGATGATACATACAAACATCATATGTTTTGTTAAAGAAATTCATGATAATGAATTGGCTTTTAAATATATTTCCTGGATATAAGAAGGGAAATAGAAGGTTTTGACATTTGTATAGAATACACCTCAGTCCGAGAGATAGATCCAGATGTATATTATATAGTTGTATTATATGAGTAAATGAATTCTCATTTCGGGGGATAGATCCGGATGTATATTGATATATGTATATATATATGGATAATTTGGGTGTCGAGGGTCTAATGGATCCCGACTATCGACCTTGCTTCGCAGTAGTGTCTCGGGGGAGTTCATTGGTTGGATTTCGCTTTGCGAGACACCCCACGCACGAATATGGCATTGTGTTGAGACTGGGGAGAAGTTTAATCCTTAGTGATCTAATATTTAGTATTTTTTATATAATGTATGTATGTATATATATATGTTATGTGTTGAGGGTCTAATGGATCTCGACGATCGACCTTGCCGCGCAGTAATGTATTGGGGGGTTCCTTGTTTGGATTTCGCTTTGCAAGACACCCCACGCACGAACTTGGCACAGTGTTGAGACTGGGGAGAAGCTTGTTGGGTGATAGACTAGTTTAGCAGGGTAGCTTGACTAGGATGTCTAGAGGGATGCGCTAGGAGTGCACTGTTAGAGGAGAGGTGAGGGGTATCTCATGGGAGTGCGATACCAAACTTAAATATGAGAAAAAAATATTTTTCAAAAAATAAAGCATTTATGTACTTGCAAAATATTTTCAAACTCGGGCTCTGACCCATTTATCTACTTTCCTTTCTTGCTGTATATTATATATATATAGGTGTCCAGACACAGGGACGCCTGGATGGCACTTCCTTCGAGTCAGATGTCAGCTGCAGCAGCTGTGGATGCGTGCAGGTTTTTGATAGCCGCTTCCATTCTTGTACTCTATATAAGAGGTACTGTATAAATATTTGGGCCAATGGTCCAATTGCATTTATTTATTCTTTTTTTACGGCATTCGTTATGGTTGTATATTTTGACCGAGTGTTCGGTTATTTTATTTCATTTCAGTTTAATTTTTTCAAGACTGTGTGAATGTTTTCATTTTATTCGTTTAATAAGAATAGTTAAGTAAAATTTTGACACCTCCCTATTAGGTTATTAGTAATTAAATGGACTTTCGATAGTGATGCTAAGAATGATCTATATGAGACTCCTGTTATAATTTGATATAGGAGTGATCGTTCGGTATTTTATTAGGCGGGGTGTCACAGATGGTATCAGAGCATCAAGTTCTAGTGTCCTTAGGAATCTGTGCGGGCGTACTACGCTTTCAGCGTTGCTCTCGATTTGTTATTGAGCCTCAGGATTATAATTGTTTATTTCTCGTGATCTCCTGCCATATTAGAAGATTATATTAATCTTTTGCACGCTTGTTCGAGATTCGTGTGCGGGTCTTGGATGGTAGCAGGAGGTGAGGCTTAGTTGGAGCGACTGATCGGAGTTGGGGAACTAGGACCACCGTAGAGGTCACTCCCCTTATGGCAATTATTAAGGATGGTTGCAACGACTACTAAAGTGTAGTAGTTATGAGCATCCAAGTAGTTATTATAGAGAGTGGTACTAAAGTTGAATTTCCCTGTGAAGCTAAGGGTTCGAAAGGGATCTTTTGGATAGTTTTAACCGTGAGTCCCCATTATTCGGCGGAATTGAGAAGAATGCTATTTTGAATTATTCACCTAAAGATCGGCCAAAGGCCGAAAGTGAATAAAGAGGATTATGGAAGAGTGAACCTTGTACCGAGGTAAGGTAGGTACAATGAATAATGAGTCCTTTTGAGGAATGATGGGCTCATTAGAAAAAGTGTTGCTAACACTTACGGAGAATTTGGGTGTGTTCATGTGCCCCACTGGGGGACATCCACATGGGGAGATTGTTGAAACTAGTAGTGGAATTTCCTTTTAACGAAGAAGTTAAGAGGATTAGTAAGATGACTATAAGGAGTAGGGCAGGGTTATTGTTATGAGTTTACCTCAATAAAGGAGGTATATTTGGTGTAACTGGATAAAGTTGCGATATTTAATAGCCCTAGACTCGTGTGTGTAATTTGATCTTTGGGGCGGTATCTATAACATTATATAATGTATGCCTATGTGTCTTCCGCGGTAGCGGAATTTTATTTTCTCTCACTCGTCATAGGGGCGGGTGTTTATATTTTGTGTATATATGTATGATATTATGGTATTATCGGAGCGATAGCAGGCTAATGATGGCAAGACTATCGTGTTCGCAGTTCCTGAAGGGAACAGGTTGTTGTTGCGATAGCTCACCTGGATACAGGTTGAGTTCACCTTTATTGATATGGGTAAATGGAACTTTGATGAGCAGAGGTTTCATTATTATGATTGGAGTTTGTGGCAACCTTATAGATATAATTTAAGTCCCCCAGGATTATTGTTGAGCTATAAGATTAAGCTCATTATTGGTTTGCGCGAAAACTGAATATTAGTACGAGTGCTTGGTGGTGTGACTCTTAGTTAGAGATGGGAGTTCAGACCACCTTTTGTTAAGAGGGGATAGAATTATCCCGGTTTCATGTTTGAAATAACGGACCTCCATAACCGACGAAGATAAATAGTAGTGTGTGGAGGGGTTCCTTGTTTTGATTTCGCTTTGCGAGACGCTCCACACATGAACCTTAACGGCATTGGGAGTGGAGAGATATTATAGGATGAAAGGATGTTGGTTTTATGGAAAAGTCTTATAGTGTGGATGAACCACTGTAGACTATGAACCTTGGGATGGTGGTATGTTTATGGAAATATTGTGCTATGGAAAAGCACTAAAGTGGTCCTCTCACCACAAGTGAGTGGGTGGAGTTGGACTTAGAGAAATTGGTTCGAGGCATATGGCCAGGCGCTAATGAAAAGGAAAATTTTGAAAAAGGTATGTGTTGGGTATGATGTACGTAGTGCTCTTACAGAGATTGGGCACTTCGATTAGTTAGTTTTCCATTCGTATGGGCGGAAGGATAGAATAGTAGAAATGTGTTCGTAGGTTAGCGTGGTAGGATTGAGGACGTCCCGCTGGTGTGCCTTAGGTCGCTATATCTCAATGACCGACAACACGAGGGAGTAGTGTAATGGGAGGGTTCCTTGTTTGGATTTCGCTTTTGCGAGACGTCATGAAACCAAGAAACTATCGGATGTTGAAAGAGGCCTTGGGCACTAGGACATACTTAGGATTATATTCGTTTCGCGTAGGTAGGGTAACGCTTAGATCGTAGCATTTTTTTTAGGATGTAAGATTAGTAGTGTTAGTGGCACCGAGGTTAGGATAATTGAATTTCGTGGGTTGGGAGGAACCATGTGTGAGTATTACACCGAGGAAAGGAGACCCTTATTGGGAGAGAGTGTTACGTGTCAGACGTTCACTATGGTTGTGCAGAGGTGCGCAAGTTAGAAAGGTATATGGGCACCTTGGTGATATGGTTTTATATACCGCCTAAAATAGGATGGGCGTAGTATATAAAGTTGAAATTTATGCCGAGAGGCATTATAGATGATGGGTACAATGTGACGCTATTAGAGTCACTTTACGATCGTGGTAGCCGTATGGTATTTGGTTGGGAACCATTGGGTTAGTGTCGTCTCTCCTTGAGGAATTAGGATTTGGAGTGATCCTAGTTTGGTGGTGCAGGTTGTATCTAAATTTCGAGGACAAAATTCCGTTGTAAGGGGGGGGGGGGAGTATGTAACAACCCGTCCTTTTCGGAGACAATTAAACTCCATTATTGGGTATAATTGGAATTTGGAGATTTTCCTGAAATAGTAAATTTTGGGATTTTCGAGGATTTGATGATTATCGATAGGTGATATATTTACTTTTGGGGTTAAGTAATTATGTCGAGGTATTTTAGTTTTGTGTCGCCATTGAGAAAAGTGACACGAGGTGAGATTTCATTTGGAAAAACCCTCATTAAGTCGTGTGGGGTTAAATAGTGAATTGCAGTCAAGTACCGCAGATGGAAATTTTGACTGCGCCATGAGTCTCGAAATGGCCGAGATAGTCGAAAAAGAGTGTCCGATTGTCGAAATTGAGTTCCGGGTAATTTTGGAGTTAAATGGGCTCGTAATTGAGTAAACGAGTCGTTTTTGGGGTTTTAAGGGTTAAAACCCTTTTCCATCTATATAAAGAGGGAGAGAGGGAGAAAAAGATAAAGAAAGAAGAGAGAAGAGAGGGAAGAGAGAGAGGAGGAAGAAAAGGGGAGATTCCGGCCTACCTCCGCGGGATTCGGCTCGAGGTCGTCGGATTTTATCCACGAGGCAAGTGTTTACTTGCTTTATTTAATCTTTGCATACATAACTCATACCATATTTTGGTATAATCAAACCCTAAAGATTTTGGGTTGGGTTTTCGTGGATAAAACGAATAAACCCCTAAAATTTAATAATTGGAGAAACTTAGGTTTTAACTGAAATTAATTGGTGATTTCGGGATCTAGGATGTTTAGAACCTGTATTATATGTGTGGTTATCATTGGTTGAAGTTGTGGGCCGTTGGGTGAGGAGATGGAAGCTTGGGGGAAGCTTCCATGGCTGAAACAGCTTCAAGGAGAAGAAGCTGACCGCCATGATCGATCGATCGATCATGGGGGTTCGATCGATCGAAGCCCTCGATCGACTCGACGGCCAAGGGTCGATCGATCGACCCCTACTGAAAGTTGGCAATTTTTTTAGGGTGAATTGGATGGGAGGAACTCAATTCTAATGGACTCGAGGTTAATTAGAGGTTAATATAAGTAACCCTTTAGGAGTTTATGGTCGTCCAATTGAGAAATCTAGGAGGGCAAGGTGAGGGTTTTAATGTATAACCCTTAAGTTATATTTTCGAGGAAAATAGATTAAGTGTAGAATTTGAAAGTTTAAGGTTCCTAGTTAGGGCAGGGACCTCTAATTGATTATACGGACAAGAAATAGTCCTTGGGCTTATGGAAATGAAATCCATGACCCACTAAATTTAAGGTTGTTCGGGAGAGGTAAATCCCTAGGTTATTTTCGGTGGGCATTTAGGCCTATATAATTATGTGTATAGAAAATATAATTATATTGATTATTATTTGGTAAATCCTAGGGGATGAATAGGATGTAATTTGAGAGTGAAATGGTATAATTGGAGATATCCAATAAACTTTTAAGATATGATTGAGGTAATTAGTATTAAACAAAGTTAGGAAATACTTTGGGTATAGTATCATGCTTATATGAATGCATGATTATGATTCTCTGAGAGAATCTTTGGGGATTATTGGTCATCGCTAGATGAGATTGGCAATTATGGCCATTCATATATATTCGGGAAGGAATATATAGTATGTGTATATACTATGTGAATAAAGTATATATATATGATATGAGGTAAATGATTTTGAAAATATAAAAATGAATGTTTTCAAAATGGAAAAGAAATGATTTTTGATAATTAATAATTTATGGTTACACACCTCCCTAAATCGTTATCATAAGGGAAGTTGTGTGCGTGTGGTGATGCCCCCTGGCTAATGAATGTAGGGTGGATATAGTCCTAGGCCATATGAGCGATTATATATTTTACTGCGCTGGTTAGGAGATTCTGGGTGTGGTCTTGACTATCCCGCAGGCATATGGCCGCTTCCCGACGTTGGTAGGTTCCCAGGTTGTCTTGTTTGATGGGCCCTGGAAGATGATAGCCATTTAGGGGCGCGTCCAGTGGGGAAACTCGGAGGGACGGTCTTAGATTTGTTAAAGCAATTCATGAAAATGGATTGGCTTTATATACATTTCCTAGATATAAGAAGGGAAATGGGAGTATGTGATATGATCAAAGCATTTTTATGATAATAAAAATGGCTTTGAGTACATTCCCTGGATATGAGAAGGGGAATGGGATGTTATAAAACGGAAAAGCATTTTTATGAAAATAAACTGGCTTTTAAAAGTTATATGTTTTGTTAAAGAAATTCATGATAATGAATTGGCTTTTAAATATATTTCCTGGATATAAGAAGGGAAATAGAAGGTTTTGACATTTGTATAGAATACACCTCAGTCCGAGAGATAGATCCAGATGTATATTATATAGTTGTATTATATGAGTAAATGAATTCTCATTTCGGGGGATAGATCCGAATGTATATTGATATATGTATATATATATGGATAATTTGGGTGTCGAGGGTCTAATGGATCCCGACTATCGACCTTGCTTCGCAGTAGTGTCTCGGGGGAGTTCATTGGTTGGATTTCGCTTTGCGAGACACCCCACGCACGAATATGGCATTGTGTTGAGACTGGGGAGAAGTTTAATCCTTAGTGATCTAATATTTAGTATTTTTTATATAATGTATGTATGTATATATATATATATATATATATATATATATATATATGTTATGTGTTGAGGGTCTAATGGATCTCGACGATCGACCTTGCCGCGCAGTAATGTATTGGGGGGTTCCTTGTTTGGATTTCGCTTTGCAAGACACCCCACGCACGAACTTGGCACAGTGTTGAGACTGGGGAGAAGCTTGTTGGGTGATAGACTAGTTTAGCAGGGTAGCTTGACTAGGATGTCTAGAGGGATGCGCTAGGAGTGCACTGTTAGAGGAGAGGTGAGGGGTATCTCATGGGAGTGCGATACCAAACTTAAATATGAGAAAAAAATATTTTTCAAAAAATAAAGCATTTATGTACTTGCAAAATATTTTCAAACTCGGGCTCTGACCCATTTATCTACTTTCCTTTCTTGCTGTATATTATATATATATAGGTGTCCAGACACAGGGACGCCTGGATGGCACTTCCTTCGAGTCAGATGTCAGCTGCAGCAGCTGTGGATGCGTGCAGGTTTTTGATAGCCGCTTCCATTCTTGTACTCTATATAGGAGTTACTGTATAAATATTCGGGCCAATAGTCCAATTGCATTTATTTATTCTTTCTTTACGGCATTCATTATGGTTGTATATTTTGACCGAGTGTTCGGTTATTTTTTTTCATTTCAGTTTCATTTTCGCAAAACTGTGTCCATGTTTTTATTTTATTCGTTTAATAAGAATAGTTAAGTAAAATTTTGACATCGCCCTATTAGGTTATTAGTAATTAAATGGACTTTCGACAGTGATGCTAAGAATGATCCATATGAGACTCCTGGTATAATTTGATATAGGAGTGATCGCCCGGTATTTTATTAGGCGGGGTGTCACAATAGTGTAAGGACATAATTTGCATAGTCCTCATTTTACATTAAGTATGCCGTATACCGCAACAACCATCGACAGAAGCTCACGATCATTTGTTCAAGATAACGGATCCGAATATCAATTTTCTTCAACAACGAACATCTACAAGATTGATTTTGGTAAGGATTGTGTTTAAGTTTTGAATTTAGTTTACGATTATATTGGGATATTTTTTGAAACTATTTTTAACAAACTGAGGCATTTTTCTAAGTAAAAGTAATTTTTGGAAGACCTGTAGGAGAGCTTCTTAAAATATTAACTTTCCGCTTATTTCGTTTAAACAACAAAGCGATGTCATTCAAATGACATTGATATCTCGTTCAAACGACCCCTTCGAACGACATCACATGTCGATAGATAGGTACCGAGATTGGTCGTTCTTTTTGTGCTTCAAACGACCCTACTCTATTTTAGTTTTTTAAGTTCATTTTTAGAGTCATTCAAATGACATCAAGAAGTTTTTCGAACGAGCTGCGCTGCCTTAAGAGTTTTGTTTTGGTATAAATAGTTGTTTTGGAAGACTTTTTCATTAAGACTTTTGCCAAATGAAAACTTCAAATCTGTAGAATTTTAGTCTTCACTTTGAGGACACAAAACTTTATTTTTTATTCACCAAAGATCCCATATATGTTTTTGAATCATTTGAAACCCAAAACACTTCTTTGTTGAAGTTTCTCTTATATAGAAGGATTTCTCTACTGCTGGATTGATAGTTCTTGGGGGAGCTATTTGCTGACGAGTGCGGTCATTGGGGATACTCGTGAGTATTCACAGTTGAGGAGGAGCTGTGATTCTTGAGGTTCTTGAGGGAATATTTGTTGGTGCTAAGCTGCGGTCTATGTGGATTTTCTACAAGTACATTCATTGCAAATTTCATTATGTAATTGTAAGTTGCGATTTACGTTAGATATTGAAATAAAAGGTTTTATCCGAAAGGGGTTTTTTCCTGAAATTTTCTTGTCGCTTAATTTTTTACTGCATGTTTGATTTATCCACATAGATGCATGATTAGGGTTTAATTAATTTGGATTGAATATTGACTCTAATTAAATAAGTTTAAAATTGGAAATTTGCGAATCCCATAAATAATTGATATCACGCATTCTCAAATTGGTATATGGGAGCTTTAGCTCAGGATTTTTGTACCTCTTCAAATTGGTATCAGAGTTGGTTACTCTAAATTATCGAGTGATTGTTTTTTATAAATTTTTTTGTGATATTAATTTTTTTCCAAATATTTATTTTGAAATTTTTTTCAATTTTTTCGATGGATAACTTATATAATCAGATACACGTCTTTGATGGCGTAAATTATGCATATTGGAAAACCCGCATGAGATCTAGTTCAAAGGCTATTGATGAGCGTGTTTAGTTAATATGTGAAAGAGGTTGGAATCCTCCCACTGTCATCGTTGAAAATGTTACCAATCTAAAACATGTGTCTGATTGGATTGATGAGGATTATAAATGGAGTACCTATAACTCTCCTGGCCTGAGTGTTATTTCTAGTGTTGTCACCACTGACGAGTTTTATCATGACGTGCACCATGTCTAAAGAGGCATGGGATATCCTCTAATTGACACATGAGGGTACTAATGCGGCTAAGGTGTCTAAGTTACAAATTTTGACCACCCAGTTTGAGACTATCACCATGCCAGAGTCTGAATGTTTTGATGAGTTTTATGCTAGGTTGTCAGACATAGTCAACACGAGTTTTAATTTGGGTGAGAAAATTGATGAGACAAGGATCGTGAAAAATATTTTGAGGTCACTCTCATCCCGTTTTATTCCTAAGGTCACTGTTTTAAATTATTTGGGGATATTAGATACACTTAGGCTAGAAGAACTCGTAGGATACCTTCAAACTTATGAGATTGACATATTTCCCAAAACCGTTAAGATTAATGATAAAGATATTGCACTTAATCCCCAATCTAAAAAATGTGAGGAAGTGTCTAAGAAGAAGAAGAAGAAGAAGAAGAAGAAGAAATAGAGCGTTTGTGAGTCCGAGTCAGGAGGAGTTTGATTTTGATGATGTGGCCATGTTTGCTAAAAAATTTATAAAGTTTCTCAAATTTTCCAAAGAAAATCTTCCAATAAAAGGATGTTTAAGAAGAATAAGAAATAGAGCGTTTGTGAGTCCAAGTCAGGAGGGGTTTGAATTTGATGATGTGGCCATGTTTGCTAAAAAATTTAAAAAGTTTCTCAAATTTTCCAAAGAAAATCTTCCAATAAAAGGATGTTTAAGAAAAATAAAAAGAAAGAGAAGGCCAAAGAGAGCGGTGAGAAAGAGGTAGAGGCGAGGTGTTTTGAGTGAGAAGTCAAAGGGCACAAAGCATTTGAATATCCCACTATGCTAAAGATAAAGGGCTAGAAAATTTCTATGCCAACCACTCTTAGCGATAATGACATCGAGGTGAATGATTCTGGGGATGAATAATCACATGGTATGTGTGTTGCTTGTATGGCTAGTCACGTGAACGCATATAGTTTATTCCATGATGAGGAGGACACTTGTATACATGGGATCCACAATGATGATTTGAGTGTTTCGAGTGAGTGTGAGAGTGATTGAAAGTGAGGGTGAAAGCGATCTCCAAAAAGCGTTTAGAGATTTATACACCGAGACCTTAAAGACAAAGAAGTTGAATAAGGATTTAAGCCTTAAGGTGTTAGAATTGGAGAGAGAGAGAGAGAGAGAGAGAGAGAGAGAGAGAGAGAGAGAGAGAGAGAGAGAGAAGTTTTGAGGGTATGTGAGGCATCAGCGAGTCAACTCGAGAAGGTTAAGGTTTCTTTAAGTGTGCAGTTGATCATCTTAGGCAGGGAAAAGAGTGAACTTAAATCTCGTGTGTCCCAACTTGAGAGATATCTCGAACATTCCTGGGAGGTCAAGGTTACTATAGAGGATACATCTAAGAAGGTTGGAAAGATGCTCCTCGGTCCCACTTTGGGTAATGTTAAGAGACTAGAAATAGGTTATGACGGTGCGTCTACTTTCCATGTTTCACCCGAGCCGGTTCCCGAGTTTGCGATAGATCCATACGGTTCTCGGCCTAACCCTCATAGACGTCGATTTCCACGTAGGAGAGCGCATTATAATTGTTTTGAGATAGGTGTTCCTAGACCAATTTATGTTTGTACCCATTTCAAGAAGAGAGGACGCCTTAGGAAATTTTTCTCTTAGTTGGGTAGAGTGTCTCATAGGTTTTTACCTCGTTATGCTACTACACGTGTTCCCACATGCACACCCACACATTATACTTCACTTTCTCCTGCACATCACACAAAAGATTTTGAGCACTTTAGAGATCAAGTTGAGTATTTAGTCAAGACTTCAGATGATTTGTTAGATGTTTTTCATAGGAAGCCACCACCTTTGGAAGACACCTCTGCAACTAATGGTTGAGGTTTAGACTTGTTTGCTAGCATATAATGATTTTTATGATGATATTTTCTGTCTATTTCTAGTATGTACTACTTTTGTATTTATTTTTTATATTTTTACATATTTTTTTAAAAACCCAAAAAGATTTTTGTTTTTGAAAAATGTTGGAAAAATACAAAAGAGATTTACAATATTTTTGAGAAAACAATTGAAAAGGCCAAAAAGATTTTATTTTGATAAAATTTTTGAAAAAAGACAAAGATTTTGTATTTCTTTTTACACCGTTTATGGATGGGCATTTAGGATGACCAAGTCACAACAGCGTTCCATATCCATGTGACTATTTGATAGTGTTTTGAGACGATACATCATTTCATCCCTGTGCTTTATAATGTTTGGAGTCATTAAGATAAGATTTGAGATTACTTTCTACATGTTTGTTTCATGATTTCCTTTAATGCACACTTGCATGGATTTATTTGATCATTGTGCTCGTCTATCACATGTTGGTCTAAGTGTTTTCATCTCAATTATGTCTTTAAAATAAACCAAATGCGATAAAACATGACAATGAAAGTAGTGCATGTAAGAACCATTACCCGTGAGGAATTTGTTTAATATAAAAAATGATGAGTGTACTGTGACAACCCGCCTACTAAAATAATAGGTGGCCAGCCCAATACTCCGATAATCACAGGAATCATAGATCGTCCATTCTTAGCATCACTGTCGATTAACATAATAGTATGAGATAACCACCAATCATTTTGGAAAACGGATTGTCATATACAAAAAATTTTAAAAGTAAAAGAGAAACACTTAGACAATCCCATTTGTAAAAACGGTGGGTATCAAAAATCGATGAATAAAGTATTACAATACAATAAATAGTCACCGAATAAGCTGTCGGTGCACAGACCAATACAAATAATACATTAAGTATTACAATCCAATATTTACAATATAATAAATGAGTGTAATACCTTGGGCAAACACGCCCGAATAAAAGTACTGAACATAACTAGAGTACAATAGAAGGGAGCGTCTACTACAAGTATCCTACAACATCCGCAATATGCCGTAGCTCCATGACAACTGGAAATGGAAATGTAAACACGGGTGTCCATGCGGAAGAACACCTGTAACGGCAAGGAATATGCAGAAACAAGGAAATATAGAAACCGGTCAGGGCCGGGTTTGATATGATTACCATGTGACTAAAATGCATGGCAGGTAAGTGCGTAAATCTCTCGCAGATAACAATAATATTCCTCACCTCTCAATCTAGCAGCAACCTAGCGCAATATAAATGATGCACAGGTTATAGAAAGAACAGAAGGCTAACTTCTCCCCAGTCTCAACACTATGCCCTATTCGTGCGTGGGGTGTCTCGCAAAGCGAAATCCAAACAAGGAACCCCCCCGATACACTACTACTTAGGCAAGGTTGATCGTCGAGATACATTAGACCCTGTCCTAATTAATCTAAGTACTAAAGGTTAACTTCTCCCCAGTCTCAACACTATGCCCTATTCGTGCGTGGGGTGTCTCGCAAAGCGAAATCCAAACAAGGAACCCCCCCGATACACTACTACTTAGGCAAGGTTGATCGTCGAGATCCATCAGACCCTAAGCACGAAATAATAAATAAATACATGTGTGTGCATAAGTGTGGGAGGTCACAGCTACAGCTACACAAAGAAAATATAAAAGTAAAACCCCTCCATCATCTATTGGCACAATTCCTAATTCTATCCTTAGGAATATACATATAAATGGTACAACACTTTATCAAGTGTTTACAAAATTAATTTCATCATACACTAATTCATTTCATGAATTTGTTCCTTATCAGGAAATATAATCCTACTTTTTATGCTCTAGAGGCATTTATCTCAATTGTTCACTTTGTAAAAATATCTTCCTTATCAGGAATATGATCATCATCATAGGCTCTTTATGGCCTTACATCGTGCTCTTTATGGCACTTTCATCATGCTCTATATGGCATTTTAATGTGCTCTTTATGGCACCCATCAAACATCAAGTCCAACTTGATTTAGAATAGTTATATTCATATATATATATATATATATATATATATATATATATATAACGATTCTAAGACCGCCCGTCCGGGTTTCCCCACTGTGCGCGCCCCTAAATGGGTATCATCTTCCAGGGCCTCCAAGACAACCTGGGATCCTATCGAAACGTCGGGAAGCGACCATGTGCCTGCGGGATAGTCAAGACCACACCCGGAATCTCCTAACCAGCGCAGAAATATATATAAACAAACGCTCACATGGCCTAGGGACTATATCCACCCTGCATCATTAGCCAGGGGGCTTCACCACAACGCGCGCAACTTCCCTTATGATAGCGATTTAGAGAGGTGTGTATCCATAAATTAACATTTATGAAAAACATTACTTTTTCCATTTTTGAAAACCCATATTTTACATTTCCAAAAAAAATCATCCATTTAGCTATTTGGCACCAAGTCTTAGAAGGTGCATTTCATTCTTATTAAGTCATATATTATTAATGACCTAAGACCCAAAGTGCCACTAACCTCAAGATAGCCTCAAATAGTTTATATGATTCATAAACCCTCAAAGTGAGTCTCCATAATGGAGTGTCTCCCAAAAGCTCAACCTAATATTTTAACTTCCAATTTATCTTTAGGTTAACCTCCTATCTCATTCGGACATTAACCTATACAAACTAGCCCTCGGATAAACACAAATATCCCACATTAACTTAGGACATTAGTCTACCCCATAACAACCCTCTAGGACTCCCCATTACTTCCCAAAGGAAGGTCCCTAATCCTTGGACCTAAAAGAAAAGGGATAAAAATCAAAATAAGAAAATCTCACAAAAACAGGGGAACCGAATCGATTCGCCCCTTGGGCCGAATCGATTCGCTAGTCAGCCGAATCGATTCGGTGAGCAAAAACTGACCTTCTGCAATTGCCGAATCGATTCACTTTAAATTCGAATCGATTGGGTCTGCAAGACCTGTAACCCTCTCCTTATCCGAATCGATTCGCCCATGGGGCCGAATCGATTCGGTCCTGGAATTTTGCCCAGTTTGGGCGACGGGTTACATAAACCCTAAAATCCCAAAACCTCCATTCTTTGCTTTTACCCAACATCAACAACATCTAATTCTACCAAATCATTCCTACACCATGTACAACTAATAATTTATCCTCAAATCAAATTAAAACTAAGAATTAAGGATTAAACACCCAAAATCACCCAAAACCCATTTATGGTTTAAACCTCCCAAAACTTAACTACACATGCAATTTATCACATTAAATCAATATCTAGCAAGTAAGAAACTTGCCTCGAGGTTCGTAGTCTCGGAACACCTCCGGTAGCGACGGAATCCGACCCAAATCTTCTTCTCTCTCTCTCCTTTGGCTTCTAACACAAATGAAGAAAGAAAAAGGGGTGGGGGACTTATACGGGTCTCAAAACATAAACCCCCACTCCTAAATGCTAATACACCACTAAAATGACTCGTAACCACTTAATTGAGTCATAACTCCTTAAAAATGCCCGAAACCCAAAATATAACGTGGCGCTTATATTGACTATCTCGACTATTCTAAAAACGACCGCACCCCCTATTTGGCATTCGGGAAAGTGTGAACTATTTTTACGTTCCAATTTTATTTTAATTTCATTTATTATACCCAAATTTAAATATAGGTCATAACCGTCGTTTTACATATAACGACGCAAAATACACAATATAACACTATTTACCTTCTCATAACGGTAAATAGACAAAGTATAGTAAATATTATCCCTAAGTCTCGCGGGAAATAATATTTACTCCAACATTCCTATTTTATAAAATTAGCCCGTCAGGCAGAAATAGTATAAAATAGTCGCTCAAATCTTTGGGTTGTTACATGTACATGGGAAAGGGATACAAAAGGAAAAATAATCTTTGCGTGAAAGTCACCATTTGAAAATAGCCAAAAAAGTGTGGCATTGTAAAAAGTAGTTAAGGCCAAACTAGTTTAGTTTGATATGATTGTTCAAAAGAAAAAGAATCGAATAGAAAAATATGAACACTATTATATTTGAGGGAGTTTGGTTGGAAATAAATCAACGAGTTTGCACGTCCTAACAAAGTCTTGAAAAAGCTTTACATAGATTTAGACGTTATTGGTGTGAAAATCATTTTAGACTTTGATTTGTTAATTCTATTGAGTCGATGTCATTTGAATTCAATAATTTTTACTCCTAAGGATGATTTTGAGTTCATTCGTTAGAAGTATCCATATTCATCGTGCACATATGTTATGTATGTTTGAGTTGATTTTCCTATCGAATTTGTTCACACCCATTCATTCCGTTTCCATGATTTGGTTATCTTAGTGTAAATTCATGGTGGGTGTTGTTTTTGTAAATTATGTTTGCTTACAACATTTGAAAAATCAAAAGATATTGTTAAATCCTTTTGAGTATATCCTTACATTAGCATATTTGATATATATTTGTTATGCTTGTTGTGACACTCCGTATTTATTTTTGTTTAATTTTTTCCTTGTCTATTTCGAACAAATAAAAAGGGGGGAGTGAATTATGGATTATGGGAAAGTGAGAGTTTTAATTATGGGGGAGATTTGGGATTTGACTTGATTTGATTTGATCATTGATTGATTTACTTGATTTTTGTAAGGACATATTTTTAATAAGTCCGTCACAATTATTTATGTCATGTACCATTACAAGTCGTCGAAGAATTGAGAAGATTGCATCTACAAAAGACGAATATGAATTACAGGTTGTCTTCAACATTCAAGCCCAACAATATGAACTTTGGTAAGACAATGTTTTAAAGTTTCATTTACATTTCATATTAAGAGTGTTGGGATATTTTTAAAAGGAGTTTTAAAAAGCTTTGTTTTAAAAATTGTTTTTATAAATGTTTGTTTTATAAAAAGGTGTTAACTGTTTTAGAAAAAGAATAGTTTTGAGAAAATTTCATTAGCAGTAAACGCACCTCGGTTTCGACGCCAATCTCGTTCGCGCAAGATTAGCATCTCGTTCGAACGACATTGGGATGTCGCGCGTAGTCATTCAAATGACACGTGATCTCGTTCAAGCGAGATGGGGTTCTCGTCCTTGCTTTTTAGCTGACATGCTGTTGTAATGCTTATCCTTTGACCAACTCAAATTTTGTATAAAAAGGGGTCCTTGCAGCCTTGAAAACGTGGAGAACAGTTTTAGAATTAAAGAGTCTTATTCTTTTTAAACTTTTTTGTATCTTCCTAGATTTAATTCAATACCTTTTGGCAGAAAGTTTTTCCCCAACAATTTTAAGGGTTCAAATGTTTTGTTTTTAATTCACAAAATCTCAATTACTTTTATGTGAATTATTTTGTGGAACCCAAGAACATATTTTGCTTTGGTTTATTCTTTGTGGGAAGACTCTATAACTGATAGCTGCGTGCTATTGTGGAGGGAGTCCTTATAAAGTATACATTTGTGGAGAAGCCGTTTACCTTCTTCATTGCTGACCACCTGGAGTTCCTGCGGGAGATTTCGATCGAGACATCAAAACCAACACCTGCAGGTATTTCGTATGTCGCACTTATTTTCATTGTAATCTGTGTAACCGTTCTTTACAAAATTATAGTGAAAATAAAAAGGTTTTGCCCTGTGGGGATTTTTCCTTAATTTTTGTGTCACGTGCTTTATCGATTTATGGGTTGACACACGCACACACATAAATTCATGTTTAGGGGCTGAACTAACTTGTTTAAAAATAGACTCTAATTAAATAAGTGTGCCAAATTAGAAATTTGCTAATTTAATTATTATCACACAGTCACGTTTTTTACAATTTTATTTATGCTTTATCTCATTTCAAACTCAATACGCCATGAAGGTATTTGTTTTGTTTATTGTGTGTAGGACTTTGATGATCATTTGGAAAGCGCACAAAAGAAGAAAAAGGAAAACAAAGAGATTTGAAGAGATTTAAAAGTTGAAGATTTTTTGAAGACTTGCATTTTTTTAAATCTTTCCATTTTTGGGTTCATGGGATGATATTAGATTTGTATATGATATTTTCATTGATATTTCAGATTTTTTATTTTGTACCGGCATAGACATAGGGGGAATTTGTACAAACATAATTTCCATAGTCCTCATTTTATATTAAGTATGTCGTATACTGCTACAACCGTCGAGACAAGATCACGATCATTTATTCAAGTCGACAAATTCGAATATCAAGTTTCTTCGACAACGAACATCTAAAAGATTGATTTTGGTAAGGATTGTATTCAAGTTTTGAATTTGGTTTATGATTGTATTGGGATATTTTTTGAAACTGTTTTTTAACAAACTATGGCATTTTTCTAAGTCAAAATAATTTTTGGAAGACCTGTAGGCAAGATTTTTAAAATATTAATTTTTCTCTTCTATCATTCAAATAACAAAGCAATGTCGTTCAAACGACCCCTTCAAACGACATCACATGTCGTTAGATAGGTCGTTCATTTTGTGCTGCAAACAACCCTACATTGGTTTTGTTTTTTAAGGTCATTTTTATAGTCGTTCAAATGACATCTAATGTCGTTCAAACGACATCAAGAAGTTGTTCGAACAAGTTGCGTAGCCTCAAGAATTTTGTTTTAGTATAAATACTTGTTTTGGAAGACTTTATCATTGAGACTTTTGTCAAACGAAAACTGTAAATTTGCAAAATTTTAGTCTTCACTTTTAGGACCCAAAACTTTATTTTTGATTCACCAAAAGAACCCATATATGTTTGTGAATCATTTGGAACCCAAAATACTTCTTTGTTGAACTTTCTCTTATAGAGAAGGATTTCTCTACTGCTAAATTGAGAGTTCTTGCGGGATCTATTTGTTGACGACTGCAGTCATTGGGGATATTCGTGGGTATTCACTGCCGATGAGGAGTTGCGGTTCTTGAGGTTCTTAAGGGAATATTTGTTGGTTCTAGGATACAGTCTATGTGAAATTTATGCGAGAGATTCATTACAGATTTCATTATGTAATTGTAAGTTGCGATTTATGTTAGATAGTAAAATAAAAGGTTTTACCCAAAAGGAGTTTTTTCTTGAAAGTTATTTGTTACTTAATTTGTGACTGCATGTTTTATTTACATCCACATAGATGCATGATTAGGGTTTAATTAATTTGGATTGAAGATTGACTCTAATTAAATAAGTTTAAAAATTAGAAATTTACAAATCCCATAAATAATTGATATCACGCATTCTCAAATAGAATTACCCTAAATAACACTTTGCACTAATTTTAAATTGAAGTTGTGCAAAGCAGTTTTAGCCAATATTATTTTATCTTAAAACTCACATCCAGGGGATGGCGGGATAAACTAAAATAAACAATCACACAATGCTCGATGTATAAGGAAACCCCAAATGGTAAAAACGTCAAACGACATATCCACATAAATTCACTATGTTAATAAATCATAAAAAACTGACATAAGACTTACTTAATGACTCGATTTATAAAAGACTGACATAATACTTACTCAATGACTCGACTCGATCATAATCCTTGAAGCGTCTTCAATCTTCAATTGTTTATCAATAGCGACAGCCTAGGAATCTCCCCATGTAACTGCCATAGCATGTGAATCCACACACACCTCAATGTCCACTGTATAACTCAACAACCATCACACAATAGGGAGTCCAACGTATGTAAACCGATCATGCACGAAACTAACCACACGAAAAAAATTCTCAACAAGATGAAGAGAATAAACTTCTCGATGCCCACAAACTATATCTCAAAGCATAATATAATTAATCTTGGATCGAAAAATACTTTGGCTGTAAACTAAAGGTTTGGATAAAATCGGAGAGCTTTTTGTAGAGTCTTGGGAACTCAAAACATAACAATTTCTCTCAAAATAAAATATTGCTCCACACTCTTATTTATAGGAGGTTTGTTAAAAATGAGATAAGGCAGAAAAGAAGTTTGAGAAACCTCAAATTTATCAAAAATTTACATAATCGTTCATATGAGGTACATCTCATTCAAATTAGGTACATCTCGTTCAAACAAAGTACCCTGTCTCATTCATGCACACATCAAGCTAGCTTTCCAACAAAATTTCAGAGTGGCCAACGTTTGCCAAAATCGATCTCGTTCGAAGTTGCTCTAACGAGGTACATGTAATAATTCAAACGACATCCAATGTCATTCTAACGACTTCACAAAAAAGTATTTTTCTTTAGAAAATATAAAAGAGATATAATCATTTAAAACATTTAACAATTTTATTAAAAAACTAACACCCAAATAAAAATTACCCAAGGATCAAAATACATATGAATCCATACCTGAGAGATCTTCGGAACATGAAGACGAAAATATGGCATTAAACACGAAACGATATGAAATATCTGAAGCTTTGACACTAAGTCTTCATCCAAATACGTCATAGGCTCGAAAGGTTAACATGAATAAACTCTAACATATGACTTAAAATGTTTCGTCCAGAATTAAGCCAATGCATACAAATTGACTATTATAAATGTATCCTTAAAAACTCTCCCTTAGCTATTCCGGGACAAAAGAAGAAATAAAAACCTCTTATGGGTAATCAAGCTCAACTTAGAATCAATCCCCAACCCCAAAGAAAAAAGAGTACAGGCTCGATTGACACATAAACTTTAAGTAGCTTTGCTCACTTGAAAACTTTGTTGCATGTTACAAACCTACAAACTTAAACACACCTTTAAATGTAAAGAGAATATGACAAGTATAACATTTTCATAAAAATACAAATCCCCTTATGTCTAACTTCCCACCTTGGTAAGATGTCTCACCCTAAGATAAAGATCTCCTCCTAAAACGAAAGAGAAATATACCATTACTCCCCTTTTTTGTCTTGGGATAGATTAATAAAGAATGCATAAACTATTTCTCCATCATAAATCATATCTCTTCTCAAATGTGATAACATGTGATATCAATAGGAAATAGAGGAAATAATAATATCATGCAATGGTGTAAAGTGCAACAAACACAACATGGTAACACAAGCACAAATAATCCAAACAATGATCAATTAATACAAATTTTAATGCAAAAATGATACCAACTTGAATGCACAATAAAGCATGAGATATTAATATAAACAAGCAATAAGATATACCAATAATATCATATGAGTATGCCAATTTGATTCAAAGATAAAGCACACGACAAACACGGATTAAATGCAAATGAAAAAACTCAAAACAAATGATATCATATATATATATATATATATATATATATATATATATATATATATATATATATGTGTGTGTGTGTGTGTGTGTGTGTGTGTGTGTGTGTGTAAGAAAGATATCAATGGTACACAAGCGCATATATGTAGGTATAAATGACCATGACATGACCTAAAGATAATAATCTTTACACACTAGCATGGTATTGATGCGTCTAAACATGTGGTATGGAGTGAAGGGGCGTTAACTAGATACAAAAGAATTATAACCCAATTACTCAAAAATATCCAAGGACTTCAATATTACTGCATTAACTTTATCAAAAAAAGATCTAGCCTCAAGTGACAGATAAAGTAAACTCATAAAGGACAAATGAGCACAATGCACACTAACCTAGAAAATATTGATTATTCTCAAATCAGTAGCATCAAACATGAAATAACTAGGGCTCATTGTGCAAACCCATTGATATTCAAATTAAAACACCCCTAAAATTACATATATCACATTTTTCACTCTCATTTTGAAGAAACCAAATTAATTAAAGAAATTATGAAATAAAATTTTGTCTTTGGCAATTTTTCTTTTCTTTTGTCCCTAAATTTTTAAGTTCTTGCTAACGGTGGCCTTTCATGCAAGTAAAAGTTCTTCTTTTGTAGCCCTTTTTCCTGTGCACACTCATATTTTTAATAAAATCATAAAAACTCATGGGAAACGGTTGCAACATGTACAAATCTCCCCAATCGACTATATATGTATAATTACAAGATTATTAGGAGAATATATCACTTAGTTCATGTAACATACGAAGTTAAATCCAAATGATCTTGTGCATGTGTGTGAGGAGGCATGTGAAAAGTGAATCCATTAAGCAAATCATATTCAAACTACTACATGCAAGCATGATTAAGAACAATCTAAGCATTAAAAATTATAATCAAATGTCCTAGACACATGGAAATATATAAAGAAGTGGATTCAAACATACTAATATGACACACAAAATGTGTATAAATCAACTACATATAAATAAAAATCTTTTTGGATTTTTAATTATTTTATGACACAAAGGAAAAACTAACTCAAAAGAAAAATAAAATCTTTTCGTATTTTTCTCAAGAAGACTAGATAAAAGAAAAATCAAAATACAAAAGACTCAAAACACATACAAGTAGCAAACACATGTATCATGAAGTACAAAATCTAGTATCTAAATATGAGAACACAACCAACCATAAGACATAGCATGAGAAGTATCATGTGAAAGCATTCAAAAATCAACCAGTCTAACATTTAGCGGCACCAAATCGGACTTCCTAGCCTAAATAGATGAATACCAAACGCATCGGGTTTAGGGAACTATGGGGATACTAGACTTCAAATTCCCAGGGTATTTTCTAAGATCATAGAAAAAAACTCTTAAGATTACTTTTTCTATCGCAGTATGTGCACATGTAGACGTGATGAGGAATGGGTTAATTTAAGGACTCTAAAATTTACAGGGTTAATTAGAGGACTCTAAAATTTCTATGGCACATTCATTAACCCTAGAGATTTTAGAGTCCTCTAATTAATTCTTTAAAAACTAGACTCTATCGTCACTATCTTTCTTGAACACTTCTAAATATTTAAACCACGGTCCATGTCCATGATCTTCTCATAAAGGATATCTCTTTAAGTTTGAACATTTCGTAAAAAGTCATTTTCATCTTTAAGACAAAAAAAATCTTTTTTGAGAAGTTAAAATTCTTTTTGGAAATTTCAAATACAAAAGATTTAATTTTTCAACATGGTTATGAAGCTCATTATACTCATCTCGTATATCAAGGTCTTTGTTATCGCAAAACGTATTAGACAACTTATCACTATGATGACTCATCGAGAGAAATAGGCAAAACATGAGAGAGATAAATACCCAAATAACCCTAAAATAACACAAAATACGAATTTACATGATAAAACAGTGTTCTCGCTCTGATACCAATTTTAAAAAGGTGTTATAGGCCTAATCATGATAGGGTATACACACAAAAGCTAATACTTAGTTTTTTTTAAGATTAATATTAAAATTAAACAAAATTTCCCCAAATAACATTTTGGACCAATTTTATTTTTCTAAAAGATGCATCTAGGTGATAGTATGATAAAGTAAAAAAAAAAAAAATCAAACAACGCCTAATGTACGAGAAAAAACTAAATGAAAAAATCTCAGATGGCCCAACCATGCTAATTCACTATGATAACGGATTTACAAAAGATTAAGAGAAGATTTACTCAACAACTTGACTCCCTCACAAGCCATGAAGCGTCTTTAATCTTCAAATGTTCCTCAACAACGACAACCTAGGAATCCACCCACACAACTACCATTATATGTGAATCCACACATGCCTCAGTGTCCACCAAATAACTCAGCAATCATCACACAATAGGGAGTCCACCGTATGTAAACTGGCCAAGCACAAAATCCACTGCACAAAACAAGTTCTCAACAAGATGAAGAGATTAAACTTTGTGGTGCCCACAAACTAAATCTCAAAACATAATATAATGAATATTGGATCTAAAAATAGTTTGGGTGTAAACTAAAGATTTTGGTAAAACCGAAGAGCTTTTGATAGAGTTTTGGGAACTCAAAAGATAAGAATTTCTCTTAAAATAAAATGTTTGTCCACACTTATATTTATAGGAGGTTTGTTAAAAATAAGATAAGGATGAAAAGAATTTTCAGAAATCTCAAATTTATCAAAAATTGACATACTCGGATCATATCACCATCCTTTAGTCAATAATAAGAATAAAAACATTGAGATTACCAATGACTTAAAATATTTTTAAAAAGAATAATGAGTAAGTGTGAGAGAGAACTCAAAGCTAACATGGTAAGTATACCTATGCATCTTTAAATTTACCGAGTCATTTAGTTTTAACAATTTCACATGTAATATTTGTGTTATGCATAAAGTGTCAATTCCTAAATCATATGAATTAAAATTATAATAATAATGGTGAATGAATTAAAGAGCTATTAAGTCAAGTAAACTCTTAGATATGTGTTAATGCTTGTGTTAAAATAATGAGGTAGCTAGAGAGTTAAATCTTTGAAAAAATAAACAGTTAGGCAAAAATCCTAAAAGGAAAATTAAATAAAATATTTTTCATTATTTTTGAAATATTTATTTAGTTATATATTTTTATTATTTTATTATTTTAATTTTTATTTATTTTTAATTTTAATTTTTATTTATTTTTATTTATATATAAGGTCGGTGATGATAAGTAATTATGAAAAATGAACACTATGTATGCAAATACATAATGACAACCCTTAACTAAAACACCACATTGTCCTCAATGTTAATTAAGAACAATATTCAACTAAAGTGATAAAGAGATAATTCAGGGAATGGTTTTTTGGCTTTTAGAAGAATTAGATCAGTTTGGATGAATCTCGAAGAGAATGTTGTTTGGTCTGATGATAAATTGATTTGGAAGCAGTATTTTTCTGGGATATTTAGTTTTGCTACTGCTTATGATATTTTGAGATCATGCAGGATAAAGTCTTTATCCCATTCTACTATTTGGGGTCCTAAAATCCCTCCTAATCTCTCAGTGTTCTCATGGAAATTTCTTTCTAATTGTATTCCTTTAGAAGAAAATATTAAAATAGTTGGAGTTAAAATGGCTTCAAGATGTAACTGCTACTTTTTGTCAATTGAATCTTCTTCTCTTCTTTTTATGTCAGACCCCATTGCATCTAGAGTATGGAATTTCTTCAGTACTATCATGGGAGTTGGCATTAATCCTAATTTAATCCATGGGACTATTATCCAATGGTGGTTTTCTGCTAGGAATTCAACCCTCTCAAAGTGGTTGTACAAAGTGATTTCTATATCAATTTTTTAGGAAATTTGGATAAGTAGAAATAAGGCAGTGTTTGAAGGTAAAAAAGATGCACCATGGTATTATTATTAAAAATATCATCTCTAGAACTGCAGACCTGGATAATTATGTTGATTTCAATGGAGGCAGTGTTAACCAAGAAATTCTTCATATTTTCCAGGTAGAAGTTACTCAGTAGAACAAAAGCATTTGTGAGGTGTCAAAATGGAATAAACCAATTTTTGGGAGATTAAAGATCAATACCAGTGGGATTGTAACAACCCAAGACTTTCGGAACAGTAATTTATTCATTTTGGGAGAAATAAATAATATTTTATTGGAGAAATAATTAAATTGGTAATTGAGGTCAAAATTTAGAGTCGTTAGAAAGAGTGTCGAATGTCGATTCTGAGGGTACCATCATTTCCGGAAGGGTCGAGAAAGTCGAAATGACTGTACTTGGGGTCTATTTAGGTTCCGAAATAAATTAGGACCATTTGACTCGAATTAAAGTTACCGAGTCATTTAAAGTGTGTATTATCATTTAAAAATGTGTGTCTTGGGATTTAAGGCTTAAAATCCACGTGAGAAGTCATTCTCACTTAAGAGACAAAGAGAAAAAGAAAGAAAGAAAGAGAGAAAGAAAGAAGAAGAAGAAAGGAAGGAGAAAAAGAGAGAGAAAGTGGAGGATTTCCGGCCAATACGCGATCTCAAGGCAGATTAAGACCCTACGAACCCGAGGCAAGTGATTAAACTTGCTAAGTAATTGTTGTGTACCATTTATTGCATGATTTGTGGATTGATATTATGGGTTTTAGGTTTAGTTTAACAAAACCTAACTTTTTGGGAAATCATAGATTTGTTATGTAGATCTTGGATTTAATGATATAAATTAGTTTAAATGTGTTCTTGGATGAGTATTGATGTTATATATGTGATTGGGTTGAAGAGAAATGAAGAGAAAATGATTAAAATGAATTTTAGAATTTTGGAGAAGATGATGATTAGTGACACAACATCACTTCCGAATCGATTCGGCCATGATACGAATCGATTCGGCTCTTGGTCAAAAAATGAAAATTGTAGATCTTTTCGATACGGTCGCGTGAGCGCCAACTGGGTATTTTTCTGATTTTTTTTGGATTTTTAATTATTTTTCTACGAAAAGCTATCCAAGATCGAAATCGTTAGTCAGAAATTAAGGTTAAAATTATTTGGAGATAAATATTAGTGGATTCCCAAACAGGGTGTTAGCACATCTAAAGAACTCGAGGAGATGGGAAAACTTTGGGTTCGTAGAAATAAAATCCGAGTTATAATTTAAATGAAGGTTTGGGATTTTTGGCTTTTGAGGAAAATAGCCAAATCAGTGGCTTCTGGTAGGCCGAATCGATTCGGCCCCTTACCGAATCGATTGGGAAAGTTGCAGGTGCCCAGGTCTGAGTGACCGAATCGATTCGGTCCCCAGCCGAATCGATTCGGACTGAGACAGTTTCCCAGGTCTGAAGAACCAAATCGATTCGCCTTCCTAGACGAATCGATTCGCTGGGCCGAATCGATTCGGAATTGGCCCGAATCGATTCGGAAACAGGGCTTTGGTGGGATTGTTTTTCTAAGGAGAATTTCATCCCGTTTTGTTCGAGGTTATCGAATGGGGATCTCTATAGGAGAAATTTGAAGTATGTTTTCGAGACTTTTAGTGAGTTTCCCTTATAAGAAATTATTGGAGTCATATAGACTAAATTCGAGGAATACCGATTAGAAATTATGGTGTATACTAAGTGGGGAAGATGTGTGAGTTTTAGCGATTAGTGTATCAGGAGAGAGATATACTAAAACTAAACAATGACACAAATTCAATTGCGCCTAAGAGCATATTATGAAAATGAATATATGTTGCAGGTATGCCTTATATAAAATGGTATATCTTTATTATGTGGGATGTATGTATACCTTATATGATGGTGTATATACATGTTAAGCATACCCCCTCCGTGCTATCATTGGGAAGTTTCATGCGTAGAGGGTGAGCATTCTGACTAGAAAAGCAGGATGTGGATATTCCCCAGGTCATAGTCGTCCTTTGTGGTCAGCAAATGACATTTATGATATATATATATCTATTTATTTTGGGAGTGAGAGGTCGGGGGTATGTGACGCTCTCACTTGCTGGTTAGGAACTATGACCGCTTCCCGGGACGTTGTGTGCGTGAGTTGATCATGAGGTGGGTGTCGTTGAACCCCACCAGGTGGCCCCTGTTTGCTACGTATATGGGCCGCTGGAAGATGATAGCATGTGAGCCTGCGTCCTTCGAGTTATAGCTCGGTTGGATGGTTATTATTGTTTGTGTTTGTACTTGGGTGTCAAGGGCATAATGGACCTCAACGACCTACATTGCCAGGATTAGTGTATCGGGGGGGTTCCTTGTTTGGATTTCGCCTCGGCGAGACGTCCCACGCACGAACCGCAGTGTAATGTTGGAACTTGGGGATAAGTTTAGTCCTTAATGCTCATCATTATTTATATATATATCACCTATCCCGACAATCGACAGTGCCAGGAGTAGTGTAACGGGGGGGTTCCTTGTTTGGATTTCGCCTCGGTGAGACGTCCCACGCATGAAACGCTGTGTGCTGTTGAGAATTGGGAATATTAATTAATTAAAATTGGAAATAAATTTGGGTTACATGCATCTTGCATTGAGGGCATAATGAGCCTCGAGGATTAATACGGTCAGGAGTAGTGTAACGGGGGGGTTCCTTGTTTGGATTTCGCCTCGGCGAGACGTCCCACGCACGAAACGCAATGCCGTGTTGAGAATCGAGAGGAGTTTAGTCCTTAACTCTTGATGCTAATAACTCATATAATAGTTATTTATATGGTTTCATGCCTTATAAGGGCATCACTAGAATATAAAATTCTAGTAAATGAGATTGCTTATGTATTGTGATGATGTGGACATAATTGGATCATGTAACTTTATATGTTCAACACATGAACATTATAAAGATAACTGTAACTATTACATTAAAGTTAAAGCATTTAACTTAAAGAAAATTGAGGTAAATGTAGATTGGGACATAGGTTAGACGGTTTCACTTAAATACTTCTTTTGGGTTTAAGTTAGAATCCTCTTATCTAATTAGAATCGGACATCCATTTGGAGATACGTGCATACGCTTAGTGCGCGCTTTAGATGAGAGGTGAGTTGAATTTTTATGGAGTGTTCGATTCCAACTAAATCATGTATTAATGCATTTATAATTATTATGCATTTTAATACACTTGTTATAAACTGTTTTTCAAAACTCGGGTTCTGACCCATTTATATTTTCCTCCTCCATGTATATATATTGTATTACTTCAGGTGTTCCTCCGCAAGGACGCCTTTGATGTCCCTCCATTCAGGAGTTATGGAGCTATGGCAATAGCGGACTGTTGCGGCACTTTGCTTTGGTCGATTCCTATCTTTGTATATCTAGATTAGGATTCAGTTGTATTGAGTTAGTATTCAAGTGTTGTAGATTAACACTTTCATATTTCATTTTCACAGATTATTGTATTGTCTGTTACCCGACAGCATATTCGGGTATTTCATTGTTGAGATTTTGTTGTACAATGTATTGTACTCTTTTATTATTGGAGCATGCACATTTCACATCATAGTTAGATGTATATTGTTGGTTGTGTGCATTATCGATTTTGTTGTTGTTGTTAAAAATAAAAGTTTTAAATTTTTGGCAATTCGCACTAAATGATTGTGGGTAGTTAGCCTTATATTATAGTGTTTATTTGTTGATGTTGAGATTGTACCATCTGAGATACCTGATTTATGTAGTATAGGGCTGGCCACCCGTTATTATTTGGAGCGGGTTGTCACAGGGATGTGTGATGCTGATGGTAATATGGGTCTAGGGGCTATCATCAGAAATAGTGAGAGTATGTTTGTTTGGGCCTTTTCTAGCTATGGATCATCAGGTTTAAGTCTTTTAACAGAGGATTTATCTATCAAAAGAGGTTTAACCTTTTGTTTGGATAGAGGAAAGAATTTTATTGATGTAAAATCTCAATCCTCTATTATTATAAAATGTTTAAAGGACCAAAACAAGATGATTCCTTGGAGAATAAGATCGGTTATAAAGGATATTCAAAGATTGAGCCATAATCTAGATATTAGATTCTTCGAATTCCAAAAAGAAATGAATTCAGTTACATAATTGCTTTCTTTGAGAGGATATCAACAGAAGAATGAAGTCTTATTCAATCAATTTGAAGATGTGCCCAGGAATATTAAGGGTTCAATTCTATTGGATTCATCTGATGTTCCATACCTTTTAGTTTCTTAAATGTTTGATTGTGTACTTTTTCTCAAATATTCTTGTTGTAAGCCTCTAAGAGAGTGATTTTCTCTCTTTTATCATTAATAAAATCTCCTTCAAATTAAAAATAAATTAAAGTTATAGAGAGATGTTATCCAATATGTAACGATCCCTAGATATCAAGTTCAACGATCCTGCAAAACACGTCAGAACCAAGCAAAACAAAACGAAAATAAATATCTCTATTTATGAAAATATGTACAGATAAAAAATATCACTCTAATTTACCATAAAGTTGAGGAGAAATATTTGAGGGTCCATTCATAAAAATATTGAGCTTATGGGATTAATGGTGGACTCCCATGAGCTTTCGTACCTCCCTAAAAATAGGAGTTATGTTTATACAACGGGGGGCATGCCTTGGGTGAAAATTTTGAACCATTTTTGAATAAATATTATTTTGGGTGAGGGGTGTATTGGATATAATAGGGGACAAGTACAAATAAGTCAAAAAAAAGTTTGAATTTTCTTCCAAATGTTTTTTAAATGGAATGGGAGGTTGGACACACTCAAGGTAAAGTCCCGTCATGAAAATCATTTCAAGAAAGCATCCCTTCACAAGAATTGGGTCAAAGTCCGCACGGCTTTCATTTGGTTCTTGCAGTACTTGTAATGGTTCGATAACAGTGAACAAAAATGGGGAGGAAAGAAATTCAACTTTCATATATTCTTTATCATCAAGCATGTGTTGAATTTAAAAGGAGATGGATTCACTTTCAATAAATTTATCTTCATAAAATATTTGAAGTGAAACACAAATCTCCATCTCATCTTTATTTTTCAAAGAAGAATTTATGTTATTGCAAAGTGATTCAATTTCGATGTCCACTCTAGTTTCGGACTCTTTTATGCGTTGGGTGAAAATATTAATGGTTTGTTCCAAAGTAGCTATCCTTTTAAAGTCCTTGAATTCCTCATTTGGTTCAAAACATTTTTCATCTTCTAAAGTATTAAGAAAAAAAAATTATTGGATTCAAATAAAGCATCTAATTATATATCTTAATAACAATTTTCCCCACGATAGTAGTTATCAAATTTTATATTTTTCAGACTTTAAAAGTACGCACCATATCAATTCTGCAGTAGAGAAACTTGACCAAAAAGAAAATTTTTAGAAGCATTATCATAACTCATTTAAAAATTATTAGTATAACAATGTTGAGAATTATTTTTATAATATTTTGGAGAACTATTATCACAATAGTGTTCAAAATTGTTATTGTAATGATTTTAAAGCCTTTTATCACTAGAATATTTTTCATATGCCCCCCAAATCATTTGTTCAATTTTGCAAATATTCACCAAAAGTCATTTTGCTAATTTCATTCTTTTCATTTTACAACTATTCACCAAAAGTCATAGGTTTAGGGGGGCTTTGAAAATTGTTATTATGACAAAATATGAACTCATAATACCATTACAATCACCAAGAACACTAAAAATAAAACATGATTACCCCGAAGTGATTTGTAGATAGAAATTCCTAGGAGTGGTATGCCAGCGATAAATCAACGTTTCTTGGTGCTCAAACGTTCAAGTCTATAAAAAAATAAATTGAAAAAATATATACAAAAAATGTGTACTAAATAATAAATAAATTAAATTCTAAAACAAAAAACTCCCCGCCAATGACACCATTTTGATTTGGTGAAAATTGAGTGGTCGTGTAAGGACATTGTCATTGGTTAGTTTACCACCTCAATACAAAAACATACACAATTACAACGTTTGTTTTGTGAGTATAGTGGTGCGTATGGTATCGAAATCCACAGAGAATGCTGTTTAGAAATTATTTGATTTATTACTTCAACATAAAGTGAAAAGGATGATTTTTGATTTTTTAAAAGGTTTCGTATCACAATTAATCTAGGAAAATATTTAAATTAAATTATTTTGAAAGTATGAAAACTATAGGCTGAGAATTAAATCTCTCACCTCAAAATACGTACCATAAATTATTACATGGTTAGACAAGTTTAAAACACGGTTAATACCCATTTAAATAATTTATTTAAATCCAAAGTGTCACTCCCAAAATTTTCCTAAAAGTTTAAATACGAGTTTGGCGTCAACAATATTCTCAAAATTACATACGTAAGGTAGCAAATATGGTGCATACGTGATATACCCTATTAAAGTTCCTATGTATAAAATTGGAAACAATTAACGCATCAAAACAAGTCATCTTCCATCATACCATAGCAAAGCAACTGAAGTACCAAGGTTAGTTCATTAATCTCAACCTAATTTTATTACCTAGAAAGTATGATTAATTAATTAAATAAAACATTTTATGGGAAGAAAAATATTTTAAAGCAAGAAAACAGTTAGTAAAACAAGTAGAGTCATGTTAAAAATAATTAACTAATTTTAAAAGCGAATAAACTGAGTATAGAAAGCGAGTAAACTATTTATAAATTGGTAAACTAATTAATTGATAAATTTATTACCAATCAAAATTATATTACAAACAATAAAAATTGAACTAAAAATGGGACTAAACTACTTTAACTACTAAAATCAAATGTTCTCTACAGATGGTGTGGGTGCCGAATTTACAAGTTGAGAATTTGAAGGGTAAGAGATGGGTTTACATATAAAAAATAGTTTAATAATTAAATAGAAAATAATGGGTCTCATTTACCAGGAAATATGGGAAAAAATTAAGGTGGAAAATTTTTATTGATAGTGGAAGGTTACACCTGGGGTTAAAGCTGATGGAATTTTGAATTTGCTCAAAAGCAATGGGTGTTTATATTTTTATATGCGGAAAAAAGGGAGTATCACATGGGATAAAAGTTGGCATAGACTAAGCTGGCAAGGCGACTGCTGGGAGCGTGGGACTAAGGGATAGAAGGCCAGCTTGGTTGTGCATCAGGCGAGGGGGTGATCTGGGGTTGGTTAATTGTACACCACATGGCGTGTATCTGGCCATAGAGGAACAAAGCCCCATGCAGTACACGAGATATTTGTCTTTTTTCCTTTCTTCTTATTCCAAAATGATTTGAGCCTGAGGAGACTTCAACCCATGACCTTTCCCCCAACTTATCCACCATCAAGCCATGCAACTAATCAATATATATTCTGCACGATTAGTATTTACCTTTCTTTCAAAACGGGCTTCCATAATTGCATTTTAAACTCCAAGGTTTGTAACTTCTTTATATAACCTCAAACTCATTCCCCACTTGAACCGACACTAATTTCTAGTCCAACATATTTCTAGCAGTGTTCGGGCTATATGGTTTGACTTTAGATTTGAGTCGACGCTTTGACTTTTTACTTTCTTTTGGTTCCAGAATTTGACTATTCATAATTTCTTCATTTGAGATTGGATTGATGGGCATTTTGAACCTATACGTTCCTGGTTTTGAATATGATAGTTTTCATAAAGAGTTCGAGCTTGGTACTGCCTTCATAAAATTATCATGTTACCCTTGAAAGCGCATTTATGGGTGTTTCTTACTTAGAATGCTTTCAGACTTTACCATTGGCTTCCCAAACCCTGTAAATAATCAAATAAACCTTGTAAAAGTGATTAATCATGAATATCAAGGTTATACAGTAAATGAGTATAAAACATTGATTTAACGAACATGGAATTGTAATATTGTACAAAAAAGGATAATAAAATAAAACATTTGACACTTATTAATAGCGTAACAATGTATGAGATACATTTAACTATATTTTCATACGAGAAGATAAATTATTCTAAATATTAGAGTTGAAGATCGACTGTGTATGATCATAGTGGAAATCAGGGAAGAATAATCAATTGGGGATCTGCTCAAGTTAGTACATCAAGATCAAGGGGTGTTGGAAAATAACGACAATGTTAGATATGCAAGGATCTGGGGCACATATATAGGGGCTGCCCTTTGAAGAGGGATACAAGTTACTTTGATAGTGCATCAGTGGCATATGCGGATGAAGAAGATTTTGAAAAATCGTTTACACTTTTTAGAGGTAACACTCTTATTCAAAGTCAATGGATATTACATTCGACATGTTTAAATTATTTTTGCTCCAAGAGAAAATATTTTGTTACGTTCCAAGATTAAAAGGTTTCACGTCCCTGCCTAACGGGGAAAAATGCGTCGTTGATGGGTTTGGAATGATAAAACATAAAACATTTGATCGGGTGGAGCACAATTTGGAAGTGTGGCATATGTGCCAAAATTATGAATATACTTAATATATGTTAGCTAATTGAATTCCAAGGGTTGATGGGTGTTATTAATGGGTAGAGTCTTGAGAATCGCATGTGGTTGTATTATCATAGTAATGGGAGAGAAGAGAACATGTGCGTATCTTCTGAAATAGACATTGAGGTCAATAGGGGATGAGATACATAAGTTATTGAGCATTCGAGGCATGTCTTGTTTGTTGATTAATATGATACAACACTTTTAACTTTCCTAACAACACACAATTATGGGATAAAAACGTCCACTAGGGGAGGGATAGATTTTAGTTCGCATCTAAAGTCAATAAATGACTTTGACTCAAGATAGTTATAACATGTCGTGACCATTAATGAAATAAGGAGCGTTAAGACCGTGCTTGATTCATGATGTGTGTAATTAGTACAATAAAAGTCAATGGTTGATTGACTGAATATTTTAAAGCTATGAGTCTCGAGTTTGATGGACTAGGTTCAGATATACTAAGGTGAAAATATTGAAGTTTTAGATTAAAAAATACCCTCATGGTCTTCTTTCGTTGTTGGTTCACTAGCAATCCTTACCCAAGAAGGTTTTTGTTGGATGTTCATTAGTTTAGTCGCTTCCTAGTGCGATTGGTTTAACTTTTGGGATTTAAAAAATTTTGGGTTCGTAGCCGTGAAGATTTTTTTTTGCAGCAAAGTTGGTTGATGTGATGAATATGTTGTAGATTTGCAGTAAATAAGCGCTAAGAGATACGAAATTTATGTTCAAATTGGGATATTTTGAGCATTTTCACATGTATCAGTTTGGTATAATAGGATCATGATCGGGGTTCTCATTAGTGTTTATCTGATATTGATAGTTATTCAACTAAGATAAGAAACAATATAGGTGTTGATACCAAAATTTATCTATCCACGTGGACTAATCAATAGTGAGCATATGTAGTCTTACATAGCAAGAATCCCAGTCAAGAAATAATAGCTTCAACGACCAACAACGAAGAATGCCGAGCAACCCAAGGAATGTCGACCAACTTGCAGAATGCCAACCAATAAGACCAATGAATCGTCCCCATATCAGGAGTCATATCACACGTGATTTGCGTAACCAATAGTCATATTCATCATGTAAGGATGTAAATACTTAAATATATAAAATCATTCCATCCCTTGACATTCCAACTCTTGGCCTCCGGGTCATTATAAATACAGATGTACCTATGCCATCAAAGGCAGGTGAACAATCAAGTAAACTATTACAAAGAGTAATACCATAACGGTGGAAGTAGGCTTTCATACAAAGTCAAACCACTTTAAAATCTTGTGTTGTTCTCCTTTCATATACATATTTTATCTGTGATTAAAGAATTAGATCTAGTTTAATTTTTTACATTAATAGATTGGTGTCGTCTGTGAAAACATGTTTCTAACAACCGTTTTCTATTTTAGATATTTGTGCTAACAAAAAGATGACTGATATTCCTGAGTCCAGTGCCAGAAATGATGGAAATCCACCTATATCATCTACTCCACCAACTAATCATGATCAAAATGGGATTTTAGCTAGTCTTGTTAGAGGACAAGAGGCCATGCAAGATACTATGAGGCAATTAGCCCAAACCCTACAAGCTAGGTCTCCTACCTTATCCGTACAGAGAGGAATGCGACCTCCACCTCTAAGAACCAGATATTCTAAAAATTCACGCGATACTTCTTATCACCCAGGAGCGAGTTCATCATTCAGGTCTATAGAGCCTTATGACGTTTAATCCTATCAAGATCAAGCGTCCGATGAACTGTACGCACCGAGAAGACCTCTCAAGATGAGAGTTGAGCACAGACAAATGGTCGAAATAGCGGAGCTACTTCTCATAGATCTAATGCAAGTAAACCTTCATGGAAGGTATCAATCCAAAGGTTAGAAGATAGATTGGGTGAAATAGCAAAAGCAAAGAATCCTTTGAAAAGGAGCTTTGTTAAAGGATATACTTTTATTCAAGCCATTGCGGACTTTCCTACTCCCTCTAAGTTTAAAGCTCCGATGGTACCCCCAAATATGATGGTAAAATTGATCTTATTCTCTATATTAAGCAGTATCAAGCTGCAACAGATATTTATACAGTACCAGATAAGATGAGATGAAGAGCATTTTCTAGCACCATTACGGGCTCAACCGTAATATGGTATAATAATTTTCCCCGAGGACATATCACTAACTTTAATCAGTTGGTCGAGTTATTTAATAGCAACTTCTTCTTTGGAGCTAAGCCAGTAAAAAGAGTGTCTCATCTTCTGAGTATAAGGCAGTAAGTGGGTGAAAGCACCAGAATTACATTACTCAATTTTAATAATGAGAAGTTAGAAGTAATTCATTATGAGGAAAAAATAGACATCACCACTCTCATGAGTGGTTTGCTTACGGAAAAATTATATTGCACTATGGCTAAAGATCCTTCGAAGACGATGACTGAACTCATAGAAAAAGCAGAAAAGATAATGAACGTCGAGGAAGCAATGGATGCCAAACAGAGTCCATCCATAAAGTCTGATGTGAAATCTAAGAAGAAGGACCATAAAGAGTTAAAGGAACATAGGGGAAAGAAAGAAGAAAAACTCAAGATATATGGAAACTAAACCCCATTGAGTGTTCGCATTCACCATATCTTAGAAGAAATCAAGCATAGCGAGGAATTACGATGGCCTGGGAAGCTGAGTGACCCTCCTAACAATAAGGATAGATCCAACTACTGTGAATTCCATAAGGATCGTGGTCACATAACTAATAGATACAAGTAATGTGAATTTCATAAGGATCATGTTCATGTAACTGATGGTTGCATTGCTTTGCAAAATGAGATAAAATCTCTCATTCGTCGAGGAAAACTCAATAAATTTGTTGATCGTCTTGATAGCAGAGAGTCCAGAAGAAGATCAAAATCTCTATACAAATCCAGGGGTAATAATAAGAGAAATTGTGATAATGATTACAAGGATGACCCCGACCTGCCGAAGAAGCCCAAATGATCAGAATGTGAGATGAAACATACTAGAGGTTAGTAAATAAAGTTTTTAAAGAGCAGATAGGAAAAAATATAGAGGTTTATATGGATGACATGCTGACAAAAAGAAGAAAATCCTCTGATCAAATTACCGACCTAACTTAAACTTTTGACCAGTTAGAGAAGCATCAGATGAAATTGAACCCGACCAAGTGTGTATTTGGAACCCGAGAAGGGATGTTCCTAAACTTTATCACCAATCAAAGGGGAATTGAAGCCAGCCCGACAAAGATAAAAGCTCTAATTGAAATGTAATTATCCATTTTGCAAGAAAGATGTGCAAAAGCTAACTGGAAGAGTAACAGCTTTAAATCAGTTTATTGCATGAGCAACAGATAGATGTTTGCCTTTATTTGAAGTATTAAGGAAGACTTTTGAATGGAACGAAGAGTGTAAATAATATTTCCAAGAGTTGAAGAAATTCTTGGGATCACCACCATTCATCTCCCAACCAGTTTTAGGGGAGAAATTGTATTTATACTTGGCTGTATCTAAATTAGCTGTAAGCTCGGCCTTAGTCAGACACGATAATGGAGTACAAAATCCAGTATACTACACCAACAAAGTCTTTAGGGGAGATGAGATCAGGTACCTGCGCTTGGAGAGATTGTCTCTAGACCTTATTGAGGCCTCTAGATGAATGAAACCTTACTTACAAGCACATACCATAGTAGTATATACGGATCTACCTCTTTGGTAAGCACTCCATAAACCTGAGAAGTCAGGAAGACTAATGTATTGGGCAGTGGAGTTAAGAGAATATGATATTATTTATGAGCCCAGATCTTCGTTGAAAGGTTAAGCTTTGGCAGACTTTATTATCGAATTCACTTATCCCGAAGTGCCCGACCAACTGAATTTTCCCACCGAGCAAAAGTCATAAGGGGAAAGTTCAACTCAAAAGCAAGCTGAAGTTGCTGCCAAGCAACCTAAATCCCCCAGAAGCCAACAAATGGCTCAAAATTATACTAAGGAGAGTAACAAGATCTTCAAGCACGGGTTGTTAACTGATGAAAGCTTCAGAAGCAATATCCCGATAGGGAAATTATATGTTGATGGTTCTTCATGTGCTACTGGCTGCGGTGAAAGTATAATCCTTAACACTCCTGATGATATAGATATTGAATATTCTCTCAGGTCTCAATTTAAAGCGTCAAACAATGAGGCAGAATATGAAGTCTTGATAGTCAGCTTAAATCTGTCCCACTCACTAGGTGCTAAGAAAGTAGTGCCCATAATGACTCACAGCTGGTAGTGAATCAAGTCCTTCACATATACGAAGTCAAAGGAGATTTGATGACAATATACCTTGTCAAAGCTATATAAGTAATAGTCGAGCTACCTGCTATCCAAATACAAAGAATTCTAAGGATAAAGAATGTTTGAGCTAATGCACTTGCTCGGCTAGCATTAGTAATAAGGATTGAGCTTAAAAGGACAATCCTGATAGATATTCTAGCTAATCGAAGCATCGATGAAGACCTAATGGTCAATTTCATTGTAGTAGATTTGAAACCCTCTTGAGTGGATCCCTTCAGAAGTTATATTAACGATGAAACATTACTAAGAGACCCCATGAAAGCTAAAAAAACTCAAATACAAGGGTTTAAGATATGTACTGGACAAAGGAGTGTTATACAGAAGGGGGCTGGAGACCTTTATGCAAAGATGTGTTCCCCTCATAGAAGTGAAATATTTGATCCAAAAAGTACACCAAGGTTGTTGCAGGGCTCATTCAGTTGGCAGAACATTACTTTAACGAATTAATACACAGGCTACTAGTGGCCGACCATGAGGGAAGATTGCACAACCTTTGTAAAGAAATGTGATAAGTGCCAGAGATTCTCTAATGTTAGAAAAATTCCCAATGCTGCTTCAACTCCAATCACTTTACCTTGGTCATTCGCTATTTGGGGAATTGACTTGGTCAGCCCATTGTCGACCACCAAAGGCAGGTTTAGATATCTGGTTGTTGTTGTTGATTATTTTACCAAATGGGTTGAGGCAGAGCCACTAGTCGACATGCCTTATGAAAAGGTATACGAGTTCATATGGAAGAGAATAATTTACAGATATGGTTTTCCATACGCTTTTATTACAGATCATGGCACTCAATTTGACAATGAGGAATTTGAAGCATACTGTGTCCAGTCTAAAATTCAGAAGTTGTATTCTGCACCAGGCCATCCTCAAAGCAATGGACAAACATAAGTAACAATTAGAACTCTGCTAAATGGATTGAAGAAATGGCTTGATGCAGCTAAGGAAAATTGGATGAGTGACCTGCACTTAGTCTTGTGGGCTTACAGAACCATGCCGAGAACAGCAACAAGGGAAATGCCATATATGCTTGCATTTGGAATTGAAGCATTGATACCAGTAGAGACAGTCTTACCAACCCACAGATTTTTGAACTTTAATTCCCCAGTCAGCGATTTAATGAGGAGACTAGATCTTGATATGCTGGAAGAAGTAAGGGATGATGCTTCCATGAGAAATTTTGCCTACCAACAAAGAATTTCTCGCTTCTATAGTAAAAGGGTCAAGCCGACCAACTTGAAAGAAGGAGATTATGTTCTTAATAAGGTGATACAGAAAAACAGTAAGCTTGAAGCTAATTGGCATGGTCCTTATCATATTTTTGAAGTAATTCGCCTAGACACATATAAGATAGAAACTTTGGAGGGAGAAGAGTTTAAGAATCCTTGGAATACCGAGCACCTTAGGAAATATTATCACTAGAATGCAAGTCTTGTATTTTAGTTGTTCATCAATAAATTCAGCGATTTTTGTTATTCCATTTTGTTTTTAATATTTTCGGAGTATGGCATATACATACCATATTAGAAAATTAGAAAGACCAATTCAGATCAGAAATACCAATTCCGTGGTCGGCAATAGTTGATGGGAAAAAATTGACAATCAAAATAATAACCGACCAAGTCAAAATAGGATGTCAATCCTCAGTATTTGGTCGACTATTAAAAATCCATGTCAAAATGGGACTAAAATCCTTACTACTTGGCCCAAAATTTAGTGGTAAATATTCATTTTACCCAAACCAAGTTAAATTAAGGAAGGCGTGTAAAAACTCCTAAAGACAGGAATATGAACATATATTCCACATAGCTTGGTCGCTGTTGGTAACTAATAGTAAACTTAGGTAAATAAATCTAAGTGCATTAGTAGAACCTATGGCAATACCACTGGTAACTGGTGATAAACTTAGGTCATTAAATCTGAGTGCATTAGTATAACATATGGAGATACCACTGGTAAATGATACTAAATGTATTAGTCAAACCAATGGCACAACAATTGCAAGTGAACTAATTTAATCATAAGTTAGCCAAAACAAAAACTACTCATTTCATTCATATAAACTATGTTACAATCAAATGTATTTTAAATAAATTATAGGATAATTATTCTATTGGACGTTTTCCTTCAACTTTGGAAGAAGAATGCACTTTTCCCATGCCTGCAGCGGAATCATCCGGAGTATAAGGATAATTAATAAAGTTAAAACCCTACAGCATTCTTTATTATTGTTTCTTGGCATATCCATCACATGATAAGGCCGAGTTATCTCCAGTTCATTATGTAACCCATAATCTCCTAAATATTTTAATATCAGGCATTGGGGAATTGATTTAACAGGAATCCAGTTGACATCTAAGTGAAATGGAGGATTTTGGCAGTATAAGAAATTGGGATTATTCAAATACTAAAGTCGACTATTTTAATCAACTTTTATCACAGTCAAACAGTTAGTCCAACCCCATTTATAGCCTTCACGGTTAGACTGATCAAGGTGATCATCAATATGGCTCAAAGCTTCATTGTAACCATCCATCCATACCTCTATGGGTTTTTTATGAAATTGGAAGGTTAATTGATGCTGAAGTTTCTTCAAAACGTCATCATTCATTTTCAACTGAGAGGATTGGTTGGCAAGGGCTCGGTCTTTAACTTCCAACTGTGTGGATAACTCAGTAATAGTTTAATTCTTTGCCTTCAATTGTGTAGTTTGGTCACTTAGAGTCTTCCTGGTCCTAGATTCTTCTATGGTTGGTCAACTAGTTCTTTATTTAGAAGATTGTACAGTTTTGGTCTTTTTTAAAGCTTCAAGCTCTTCCGTTAATTTGGCATTTTCCTTCTCCAAAAAAGAAACACCTTCGTCGGCAACAGTAGTAGAGGAACTCTTCAATGACCCAAGTTCATCACTCAGTTTATTATGATTTTCTTCTAAGAGTTTAGCAATTTCTCTAGCCTCATCAACTTCACGCTTCAGCAAAAATTCTTTGTTCCTAAAAGCAGATGCATATTTCTCCATTTTTTTCTCAAACCCCTAGGCTTCACTCAATGCTTGGTATTTGGGTTCATAGTCAGCATGCATTAAAGATTTGGTATCGTTATGCTCTTCTTTAAGTTCTTCAATCATCTCAAAGGAAACCACATTATTGGCCATAACCCGATCAAGAAGAAACATGAGATAAGTATATGCATCTTTGGTTTGATCAGAAACATCTACACCAAGCAAGTCAGTTAATTCTTCATCAGTTAAATCCAAGTGACCATGATTTGAATAAACTATTACAGTGCTTGAGTAGGTCAAAATCATTGGAAATAATCTATTTCATCTTGGTCATGAATAGAAAATAAAGTAACAGTCGATCAACACAAGAGGAATACATAACAACAATCGAAAAATAACAAACAGTGTGAAGAAAGAGTTCTTTTATTGATAAACAAAGAAAAGTTACAAGTACATTAGAGAAAAAATGGAAAGAAGTAAAAGAAAGATGCATAATATAAAGGTCAAATGCCGAAAAAATCTACACCTTCTTCTTATCAGTCTCAACATCAGGGTTTTCACCCTGGTCGGTAGAAAGAGCATCTGGATCAATAGGGGTTTTATCTTATTCGGCTTGAGGGATAGCTGAATCAGCAGCATTCTTGTCTTGATCGGGAAAAGGAATAGATTACTCAACCACCACAGAAGACTCCCCATAACCAGCATCATCCTCAATTTCATCATCCAGGTTAGGGGGAGAGTCGGGATCATGCCTAAAAAAATTTAGATCTTTCAACGATTCTAACTTCCTTTAACGCCGCCGCCAACCCTCCTAAAAAAATATCTTCTTTGCTTACTCAATTTGAGAAGAGGCAGTTGAAATGTATTTATCACAACCCTTGTTAAAGTACGCTTCCCTGAATTTTTTCTTCTTGGCCTTTTCAGAGGAGAGATATTTCCCTATCTTCTCTACTTATCCTTCAGCATCCTTTGCCCTACGCTCAACTTGAAGGGAAGTCATATCAGCCTTTTTCCTTCTCTTCCCAAGTTGTTTTATCTGTCTCCAAGGTTTTTTTAGACTTTAGCAAAGATTGTTTAAGACCTGTAAAGGCCTCTTCCACATTATCTGAAGAAGAACGAAGAAGATCGTCCTTCTCCGGCATTTGATTATAGTCGATCAAGAACTACAAAAGAAATCCAAGTTAGTATAAGTCAAAGCAAGTATAAGTCATATTTTATTAACCTTAAAGATGAAAAACTTATCAAGGCTAATCTTTGAGTAGCCCTCTCTAACAATTTTAATTGGGCCAAAGAGGCAGTAACATCCCTATGGCCTAGAAAAGTGCCAGACTTAATAAATTTCCTAGACAAGCTAGGAGTTATAACCACAGAGGAGCCAGTAGTGGAAGGCGAAATACCTACCAAGCCTTATTGATCAGCCTCAACAATTTTCTTAACCTTCTTGTCAATAAGACCTCTCCCCAGCCATTTCAAAATAGATTCATCATCCTTGTTAGGTGGGGGCTTCTTACCAACATCAATTATTCTTCTTCAAAGCACCACTATCAATAGGTTTATTGATTAGGAAACTTCCTTTTACCCATACTTACAGCAAGGGGAAGGTCGGAGTCAAAAGATGAAGAAGTAGAGATTAGATCTCTCTCAAAGTCTATGATGTTGAAAGGGTTAACAACTGGTCAAGCAACAAAAGAAGTTACAAAACTTATATACCTCAGTAAGTATGAAGCCAACCTAATATTCTCCTTGCCTATCTTTTGATGGATGCCCCACAAAAGCTTGAGCTCGTCAAGTTGAATGTCACTTTCTTTGGGACTCTTTTTCTTCTTATCAACTGCAAGTAAATAAATAATAAATGTTAATTGGCAATATCAACAGGTATTTCATCAGCATGAATACACAAAAAATATTTATTATAATATATGCCATGGTCTTATTGAGGACACCTGGGTCCATCGTATACTTCATCCCCTTGAAAAGGAGTGTATTGCCAGTTCTTTGCAATAACCTCATGAACAAAGTAATCTTTATTGGAGTCAAGCAAATTGAAAACTAGGGCTCTATTGACAAGTCTCATTTTCAAATAATAGGTACTACCACTGTTGACCCATTTGTAAGAGAACATAACTTATGGGATTCTGATATGGGTACCATGGATTTGGTTAAGCCTATGGATTTCATTAACTATCCTCCAAGTATTTGGGGCTACTCTAGCAAGTACAACATCAAAATATTGATAGAATTCTAAGCAAAAATTATTTGGGGTTAAGGTAGAGCTGCACTCACCTATGAACAAGGATGGAATCTAATGAAACTCTAAATCTACCCCATCTGGTATATTCCATTCTCTTCTAAATTCTTCTATAGAATCAATTTGAACTATATAAACCATGATTCAAGAAGATGAAAAGAAGGGAAAAAAAGAATTCTTACATAAACTTAAGGATTCAGCAAGAACTGTCAAAAGAGATGAAGAACGACGGTAAAGATATATGCTAAAGTTCAATAGTTCAAAGATATATGCTACAGTTCGAAAGTTTGGGGGTAAAGAAAAATCGGGAAAGTTCATCACCATTTATAGGTTGCCTCGAAAATTGCGAATGTAATGATTAAACAAACCAACGATTGACATTCTGACGACTTCGCAAATCATAAAAGAAAAATACTCCTTTACCCTTAGGCCGTTCATCAAAATTCTAATTATTTGCAAAAATGCCATCTTCAAACAATACCAGTCAAATTTCACAAGTGTGGTAATTCGGATGCTAACTAAGTATTATGAAAATAGCCCGAGCTATACCTTGGAGAAAATTATCAATACTTTCATACAAACATCAAGCATAGAACATTGGGGGCTTCTGTTGATAGCAAAATTTATCCATCCACATGGACCAATTAATAGTGAGCATATGTTGTCTTACATAGCAAGAATCCCAGTTAACAAATAATAGCTTCGCCGACCAACAATGAAGAATGTCGACCAACTCAAGGAATATCCACTAGCTTGCAGAATACTGACTAACAAGATCAATGAATCATCCCCATACCAAGAGTCATATCACAGGTGATTTGCATAACCAACACTCATATTCATCATAGAAGGATGTAAATGCTTAAATACATAAAATCATTCCATCCCTTGACATTCCAACTCTTGGCCTCCGGATCATTATAAATACAGATGTACCTATGCCATCAAAAGCAGGTGAACAATAAAGAAAACTATTACAAAGAGTAATACCATAATAGTGGACGTAGACTTTCATACATAGCTGAACCATTTTAAAATCTTGTGTTGTTCTCCTTTCATTTACATATTTTATCTGTGATTAAAGAAGTAGATCTAGTCTAGTTCTTTACATCAACAATAAGAGAGGTGTATAGTTTCCAATCTTGATTTTAAAGTGGTAATACCATCAATTTTTGAAGGATTAGTTTAAGGTTAATAAATCATAAATTGTGAAAGTAGTTAATGGTTATAACTTGAAATTGGTAATTTTGCTCAAATGTGAAATTCGGATGTTTTTGTACTTATAAAAATGTGGAATCGTGTAAACATGTCAATTTAGACTTAATTATTAATAAGATAATTTTTTATTAGTGGGGTTATGAAATGATTTTTAGAATGCAATAGAAACCATTTTGACGAAAATAAAATATTGATTTTATATGATGAATTTCCCTAAGTTCCAGAAATTTATATCTCACTTTAAACGCGTGTTATTTTATTTAGCCTTTGGATTAGACTACTAGTCATAGATTTAAAGAAAGGTATGGATATTATATTTCCAATGAGATTTGAATCAGGTCATTTGGACTTCTCTGGAGAGAGTATTAGCCATTTCAGTAAAAGGTGTTTAATATATCAAAATATTAGATATGTGTGAATTTGACGTCACTTCAAATGTATGCCATTTTATTTGTACTTTCAATTAGAGTATGATCCATATATGTAAAGAAAGTATTGATCTTAGCTTTCCAATGAGATTTGAATCAGGTCATTTGGACTTCTGTGGAGGGAGTAATAGCCGTTTTAGTAAAAGAATTTTAATTTGTTAGAATATTTGATTTGTGCAAATTTGTGATTTTTAAGAATTCTAATGGGATAAGAACTGTTATATTTTTACCTATTTAAAGGAAACTCATGGGTGGATTTTGTCAAACTCATATTGACCTATTTCCAATATAATTTGTCTCCCCAAATATACCTCTCCTCTTTCATAAAAATCCTAACCTCCGTTAAAAAAGATTTTCAAGTTTATTTTGGAAAGAGAAGGACCTATTTTCTCAAGATCATCCAATAAACTTTCTTTGTCAACTTTTCAAGAGGAACACATCTGCATTATCGAATTTTTATACGATAATTTTGATCAGGCATGATGTAACAACCCCCAATTTTTATACAAAGGTTGGTCAGACACAATACGCCGAAGATGGAGCTTGTCTATCAATCTATATCATTCTCAGCATCGAAACCATAATAATAATAATAGTAACACATTTGAATTTTTATTTTAAAATGACATGCACAAAACATTTAAATACGAACTAAATTCAAATAAAATCCAACAACAATACAATTATCCCAATAACTAAATAATATACTCGGGTTATGCCCATACAATAATTCGAAATAATAAACTAGTTGAAATGGAAATAATAACCTATGTTGGAATCAAATGAACTGAGGTAGTCGTTGTGCAAATATGATCGCAAGTCTGATCTCCTGTCAGCGCTGATATCTTTATCTATGTAAACCTCAGGGGGAGGGGGCATTTTTTTTAATTTGGTTCATCACCCTAGAGTTGCAAGATTTAACTTTCGAAAATTAAGATGCAATAATGCAATTAATTCAAATTATGTACTGCCTATCGGCACTCACATGCTATGAGTCTCTCAGCCCTCACCAAAGTGAATAACTATACACGTATCAACCCAAGTTCGAATTATACAGTCTGATAACTACCACTACAAGATACTATTTTAATGCGCCTATCACAAGTCTTAAACTGGTGCTGGAGATCTATACATATGCTTTAAGTCCCAAGAATAACCCCTACGATACTACCCACAAAAAGCATATCATTTATTACGCATTTATATAGTATTAAGTTCATTAACAATTATTTGCATCATTATCCATACATGTATTTCCATTTCTCAGAGTAACCTAATAATACTATTCGTAAAACTAACGTAATCATCTATTATGCATACATGTAGTATTGGGTCACAACTGATTATCTACATCATTGGACTAATTAAGTAATCTCAATTATATTATATGATTATATATATATACACACACACACACAACAAATAAAGGCATTTACCTTCAGTTTCACGTTCGTGCTCTATCGGTTAGTCCCGAGGAGTCCCTCATACAAATGGAGATCACAAAATACATAAAAGTGGGGCGGTCCCAACGCAATACACCAATGCACAATCCATACCCCCGACGGTGACAATATATTCCAGTATCAACACCTACATCCTCATAAGTGGCGTTGCTACTTAGGATCCTAAATGATGACCTACATAACGCATAGCCCACATGTGCCGATCCGCACTCCAGTCCCGAGATGTACGCAATACCAATTGATAGGTCATCCACGAATACGGTTATGCCCACACAAATATATACATACATATATTTATCACATAATTTGTATAGGCAATTACTCTATAATTACCCCCACAATATGACATTGATTTGCCTAATAATAATTTTTCATTAAATTAACCATCTTGTTAATGGTTAGTTTATCTATTTAAATAGTAATCCCAACATTACTTGAAATTTTCTACGATTAGTTTAGGTATTTGACAACCTTCCCATTTTGATCCCAAGGGTTCCATCCTAATTTTTGGACCTTATATGTCGAGTCGCACCTGAAATACCTATATTTTTGTACCCCAAATTATATTCCCGATTAACCCAATGTAATAAAGTAACCTATATGTTTCCTAGAAGTCCTAAATCTCATCTACATCCCCCCTAAATTAATTCGAACCCCGAATGATTCACAAAAGAAGCAAAATACCTAAACAGGTGGTCCGAACTGGTTTGCCCCCTCACTGAACTGGTCCTCCCCTAGTTCTGGCCTGGGCAAGATGTTACGAGTTCTGATGAAAATTCTCTGGTTACCTTATATCATAAGTATCCTATTCTTCACCTAAACATCATATATGATACCCAAACGATTTTCCATCATCAACCAATAATTTTTCTACATAAAAATGTCTCTAAAACATATCCAAATCACATGGTTACAATTATCTCAAGAATTATAAAATAGGTAGTTCCTAGTTTTCAATATTTATTTCTTTTAAATAAAATTTAATCAAGAAACATTCTTTCCTATGGATTCACATCATATTTTCATTACTACAACATGAGCTCCTAAGATTTTTCTCCAGTTCAATATAATTATCAAATTTTAAAGTTTCTCATCAATTTATCAATTCTCAAATCATAATAATTTCAGATTTGTTCCTCTCCATATATTAAATTTAATACATCCTATTATCATTAATTCATATACATTTTAACCTAGAAATTTTGTGAGAAAATACATTAATGAATTGAGAAATATATTGGAAGTTAATTTTAGCAAGAAAATTCTTGCCTAATATGGAAGATTGAGTGTCAACTCTTGAATCGTTAGTCTCCTCCTCTCTTTGGCTCTTGATATCTTCTCTCTAGGGATGGGGGATATTAGGGTTAACTTTAGATAAATGAATAGGACTCTCTAATTCCCTAATTAAGTTGTATTATTTGTTAATCTTGAGTTAAGCCTTGAACCATATGTTTGGGCCCCCAAATGAACCCGAACCCATAATCGGAATGGCCCAACAACTTTTCAAATGATGTACCTACACTCGATCCCATTTTTAGAGGTCTAAAACACCTAAACGAGACCTCAAACATCCTGGAATGCATTCGAAATAGTTTTACCCAACTTACACATTTTTATTATGTTTAATCACTACATAACCACAAGTACATTAGCATTTAATTTATTTTCACGAGTGAACCCATTATGCCCAATTGAATCAAATACGCATGTAATCATGAATAAGCATTTATTTTCACTTTAAATTTTACCAATTTAATTTTAAACCCATCGATTTAATTTATTCTTGAATTTTTTTAATTTAATTATGTCCTAATACTTTATTCCAAAAATTCAGGGCATTACACATAAATACTTCTATTATTCCCCTTAAGTGTTGTGTGTTTAAAATGTTGCATAAATCTTAATTAATCATATTGTATTAAAATTAATTAGGAAGAATGAAATTAAAAAATTGGGGTTATTTTTATTAAATCTAAAAATATGATTTAAGAATTGAAACAATCGCATGCTTATATTAGAGGTTTCGGTTCCAATATAATTGTGGTACGATTCGCATGCTAGAAGTAAAAATATGAACATGGACTAATATTACGACTCGTAAAATCATGATATTGATCTGTAAGTTGTAGAACGGAATTATTTTTGTGTAGCGTTATTAATACATATGTTAAAATAGAATTAGGTGCTAATTGGTAAAATAACATTTGTATTGAAATTATAAAAGTTGACAACTTATATGACTATTTGGTACAACTTGGTTATTATATGATTAGATGAATGAAATTGAATCCGTAAGATTAATTGAAAAAATTGCAATGATTAATTAAAATATAATTCATGTGGAGATTGTTTATATTAAATTTAGACATCGTGGGAATGTCAGGACTTTGTGAGTAGTTATACTTTCACCCTTATTTTGTAGGTTTCTTTCTAGGTATGGGACTATTTCGTAAACTTTGTTATTGTTGGCACTTTCTAAGTATGGGACTACTGAGTTTGTGTACGTACAGTTGGACATTTTCCTAGGTGGGTCTAGGTAGTATGTCATACTTTATTATGTTAGCCTAGGTGCTAGACTAGGTGGTAACTTTTGGTATTATTCTTTCTAGGTAATGGACTAGGTAATACTTATGGTTTGGTGATCTCTAGGTATGGGACTGGGGATGATTTTTATTGTGATACCTGAATTAAGGGTGGGGCTAATAGACAATAAAATAACTTGATTAAGAATTAATAATTAATGATTAAGATAACAAATGGGTATTGAAATGAATTTGCGTCGAAAGTAAGTGTAGGTCTAACAATAATTAGGCTGACTGGCTATAGTGATGCGGGTGTATGTTGTCGTCACGAGTAAATGTGGGGCTAATGATAATTGGGCTGACTGGCTATAGTAAAATGTCATTCATGGAACCTCATATATATATATATATATATATATATATATATATATATATATATATATATATATATATATATATATATATATATATATATATATATATATATATATATATGCAGAGCTAAAGAAATTAGGTTGATTGGATATAGTGAGCGAACTGGATATGATGTATTGTAACTTAAGCGCGCCAGAAGTATGTGCATGACCAATAGAAAGGTTTATTGGCTATAGTGGTGTCACACGAATATGAATAATTAATAAATAAAATTGAGTAAGATAAAGGTTTAGAGCTAATTCACTATTATAATCACATAATTGGACTTGAATAATGGGGGTGGTTTATCCATGTGGGTAGTTAGCGTTGTTTTACTTTACTCCTATGTTCTTATATTGCGTAATTTAAAATACTGTATCATAATATTTTTAATTTCTAATGCTTATGTCTTGATTCACGGATCCTAATTGGGAGGAGTAGCTGGTATTCATGCGGTCTTCTCTGACCCATTGTATTGACTAATATTTCAGGTATAATTACTCAAATTGTTGCATAGGATGGATTGGAGATTTGTGGAGTGCAGCTGGAGTATTATTTTATATCTTTAGTAGTTTAGATTGATTTCATTCCGTTGTTTTATTTATGCGATAGTTATTTAAACATTTGACAGGCCATTCAGTTCCACATTTGTTTATGATTTTCAATTAGAGATTTGTAGTTGGATTATTCATTTAAATATCAATTTATCTTTTAGAGGTGAGTTTTATTTTGGAGTTAGCATGGTCATGGATTTTATCGTGTGGATATTTATATTCGTTGGATTAAATTTCATATTATATCTTGTGAAAAAAAAAATAGTGTCTAGTATGTTTGTCACATGCTAAGAATGATGTTTTAATTCTGACACCCGAAGAAGGTTGGTGGCGGCCATTAGTCACCTTCAATGTCAAAATAAGAGGGTGTCGCAGTTGGTAACAGAGCATGGTCTTAGGTCCCGTAGGTTGTGTGTCCATTTATCTTTCGTGTTATCGATCTTTGATTTTCTTTATTGATTCATGCTCTCTAAGATTTTTGGTTTAACATACGTGTTAGTTGTGTTTCTTTGAGGTAGGGCGTTTCGTGTTAAGATCGTTGTAGGCATTGAGGTTAGAAGTAGTAATATTTTTTATGAGGATCCTTAAAGTTGATATTGGAGACGAGATTTCTCTATTTTGGATATCGTAAGTACCAAAGTTTGTTATCTCTAGTATCGATGTAGTGATGTGATTTAATTTAAGGCTTAAGAGTTACGATGGCTTTTGGAGATAGAATTGAGTGGTGATTCATGGAAAAGCGTGATACGCCATTATTTTTATAGTTATGCTTATATATATAGTTTAGCTATATATCGTACTTTTGTTATCGGGGTAGGTTTGTATGGAATTTCGTGTATGGGCGTCCAATCGTGGCATTCTATGGATAGGCATATGTGAGTCATATTTTGTGACAACCCACTTAAAATAATAATGGGTGGCCAGCCCTATACTAAAATAATCAAGAATCGCAAGTGAATCATTCTCAACATCTACTGATGATCCTAACAATAAACACGGCTAACTACCCATTACTATAAAAAGAGGGTGTCAAAAATTTAAAACTTCTTATTTAAAACAAAATAAGGAACTACAAACCAACAACATAACATCTAAATATGATGGGAAACACACACAAGATCCAATAATATAAAAGAGTACAACACAATGTAGAAAGTAAAATACCCAAATATGTTGTCGGGTCACAGACAATACAATAATCTGAGAAAGAAAATATAAAAGTGCTACTCTACAACCCTTGGGTATAAACCCGATATTCAAACTGAATCCTAATCTAGATACACAAAAGATAGGAATCGACTATAACAAAATTCCGCAACAGTCCGCTACTGCCACAGCTCCACGAATACACTGGATGGATAAACATCAATGGCGTCCTTGTGGAGGAAACCTAGAATAATACAATATATACATAGCCAGAGAAAATATAAACGGGTCAAATCCCGAGGTGTGAAAACATTTTATAGCAAGTGAATTAAAATGCATAATAATTATAATGCATTATGACATGATTAAGGTGGAGTCGCCCTTTCCATAAAAGTCCAACTCGCCTCTCAATAAAAGCGCGCAACTAAACGTATGCACATGATCTCCAAATAAATGCATGAATCTATCTAGGCAAGGTAATCTAACTTAATCCCAATTGGTACTCATCTAAAATCCATCTCAATCATATTCTTCAATTTCTAATGTTATTAATCTCAATTATTTGTTTACTTACTCAACATATAAAGTTTACATAAACATTCTCTTACTATTATATACACTATACATAAACATCCTCTTTTACTCGAATTTCTCATATTCTAGTCATTGACATAATCATATATAATTATATGAGTTATTAGCATCTAAGTGCTAAGTACCAAATTTCTCCCAATTCTCAATACTGCACTACGTTTCGTGCGTGGGATGTCTCGCAAGCGAAATCCAAACAAGGAACCCCCCGGATACACTACTCCTGGCAGTATTGATTATCAAGATTCATTATGCCCTCAATGCATGACGCGTATAACCCAAATTCTCTTATTAACCAAATAATTATTTTATTATTCTCGATTCTCAACAGTGCACGGCGTTTCGTGAGTGGGACATCTCGCAAGCGAAATCCAAACAAGGAGCCCCCCGATACACTACTCATTGGCACTGTCGATCGTCGAGACATACTAATATATATAAATATGAGCATTAAGGACTAACTTCTCCTCACTCCCAACATTGCACTTCATTTCATGCGTGGGACGTCTCGCAAGCGAAATCCAAACAAGGAACCCCCCCCCCCCCCCGATACACTACTCCTTGGCAATGTTGGTCGTTGAGGTCCATTGCGCCCTCGATACCCAAAGTACTAAGCACACCAGTAATATCATAATAACCATCCCAATGAGCTATAACTCGAGGACTCATGTTCTCAAGGCTATCATCTTCTAGGAATTACTCATTTTATCCCAGGTTACCATATATCGGATTATTATCACACCGCCATGGTAAAACAACCAAATCAAAACGTATGGAAAGAGACCATAGTTCCTCCCCGGCAATGAGACGAAACATACCCACCACGTCTCACCCCTAATAAAAATCATACAATAATAAATGGACGCTATGGCTTGGGAAATATCCACACTCTTCTCATCGAGCCAGGGTGCTCACCCTCATCGCACAACTTCCCAATGATAGCAAGGAGGGGGTATGATTCACTTATATATATATCATTCACATAAGATATACATACATGATCACATCATATAAATATATACCATCACTTAAGGTATATGTATCACACTGTTTACATAGTCGTATTATGCTCTTAGGCGTAAATGAAATAATATCATTATTTAGTATATTTTACTCTCGATATACTACTCGTCAATAACTCACATAACTTCCCCACTTAGCTTACACTATACTATTTCTCACTTGAAGTTCAGACTTCACTTCGATTTATTTGAATCGTCTCTCAATTCAATTTACTTTGAGGATATTCTCTATATCCTAATGCACTTTAATTAGCATTTCTCATTTACGTGAGACATCTCCCAAGTTAATTATCGTTAAGGATATTTTCTATATCCGTATGCACATCAATCAGCATTTATAATTCTCAATTCATAAAATGGTTCAGTTAATCATATGAGCCTTTAAAGTTAAACCATTTGGGATTAAATTCCAAAATCCAATTTCACTAAGCGTATTCTCACTCTTTCATATAATTCCATAATTATCTCCAAATAGAAACCTCAATGGTAGTGGGCTTCCCCACTTGTTATATGCGATATTCTCTAATCGGTATTTCTCAAATTAAGTCCATATGACCCAAATAATTTCTCATAAGGGAAACTCCCTAAAAGTCTCCAAAACACACTTCTCATAAATCCTATAGAGGTTCCCAAATGATAACCTCAAATGAAATGGGATGAAACTCACCCTAGAAAAACATCCCCAAAACTGCCCCGTTTCCAAATCGATTCGGCCCAGCGAATCGATTTGGCGTCCAAGGCGAATTGATTCGGGTCCAAAGACCTGGTCTTCTGTCTCAGGCCAAATTGATTCGGGTTGGGGATGAATTGATTCGGTCACTCAGACTTGTCAAGCGGGAACATTCCGAATCGATTCGGCCTATTCAAGTGCTACGAAAATGGCTATTTTCTCAAAGCCCAAAAATTACCAAAAATCATTTCTATCATCTTCTCTTCATTTCTCTTCAATCCAATCACATATATAACACTAAAATTCATCCAAGAACACATCTCAACTAATTTATAACCTCAAATCCATTATCTACACAACAAATATAAGATTTTACCCAAAAGTTAGGTTTTAACAATTTATCCCAAAAATCAGAAATTATATCCACAAATCATGAAATAAATGGTACACAACAATTATTTAGCAAGTTTAATCACTTGCCTCAAGTTCGTGGGGTCTGAATCCTCCTCGAGATCGCGTAATGGCCGAAAATCCCACTTTTCTCCTCTTTTTCTTCTTCTTTCCTTCTTCTCTCTTTCTTTCTTTCTATTTCTCTTTCTCTCTAAGGAGATCTGATCTCCCGTAGTCTTAATAAGCCTTGTATCCCAAGATACACATCTTTAAATGATAATACACACTTTAAATGACTCGATAACTTTAATTCGGCCCTTTCGGAAACAACTACACCCTCAGAATCGTCATTCGAAGCAGTTTCTAACATCTTCAAATTTTAACCTCAAACGCCATTTTAATAATTATCCAAATAAAAATGATACTTATTTCATCCAAAATGAATTAATTATCATCCCAAAAATCTTGGGTTGTTACAGACTTCTCCACTTACAAGAATTTCGTCCTCGAAATTTAGTTAAGCCTAATACTCCAAAGCTCAACTAGTTCCTACTACACTTAACATCACTAATCCTATATCCAAACCTCTAACTTCCCATGATGAATTATTTTAATTTATTATAAAACCAATTATAACTACTAGGGCTCCCATACACCCTTTATTTTCGAGATCTACTCGTATAAACATAATTAGGCTTCACTTTCCTCAATAATATCATAACTAGAAATAGATTAAATTATACTAGAATACTAATAATATAAAAAATTTGAATGGTCCAAGGATATAACTCCTCTCAATTCCTGACATTCGCCACTTTCATGCGGGGGAGGTCTCGCAAGATAAATCCAAACAAGGAACCCTCTCAATACACTAATGTGTTGCGACGTCGGGGATTGAGAGTTTGTTAGATCGGGACTATAGTTTAAAAAAAATATTTTTGTCTAAATCATTTTAATATGTCCCAAAGGCCTATAAAAAGTTTTTTTTTTAAACAGTTTATTTTAAAACGGTTTATGTCCTTCGACATTTATATAAAATACCTTATGCCCATAACACAAGGTCTTAACAATCATCATATGCATAATAACATATAGCTCACAAAAATTAGCATAATTATGAGCTAAAATTTCTTACTCATTAATAACCCACTAAATTTTGAATCATTTCAGTCATAATCTCCCACATCATATTAATATATTGCCATACACTAGGATCTTCCATAACTGGAATACAACAATTATATAAGTCTAACATGACTTTAAAAAAAATAAGTAGCTTTATCATTACTACTTAACACATAACAACAATTCTTACGTTCACAATAAAGTTATAGCTCTCTTTCTAGTACATCACAACATAATCTATTCTCTCAAAAGATAAAAACATAAGAGCCTCACTTGCCCAAATTCCCCATTAGGGTCATTCCATACATGATAGGGTTATAACACTACCCACTCATAACTATCTCTCATACGATATTCCCACAACTTCATATAGTATAATCCTATTCACGAAGGATAATAACTTAAACCATCCCTCTCTTGTCCGATTGCCCCTCCTCGTCATTGGGCTCCCACACTAAGTCCCCTAGCCTAAAATGACCTCGAATCTGCTATAGTTGTTACACTTCCAAAACTTCTTCAAAACATGGTCCTTTACCCCTTTTAGGACAATCTCTCTTCCTATGACCAAATTCTTTACAAAAGAAACATCAACCCGCAAATCCTCTCTGCCCATCTTGAGGAACATAACACTGTGGTGACCCTATAAAATTCTTCCTATACCCTCTGGAACTACTAGCTCTCCCTTCGCCAGAACTACTTGATGAACCCGAGTCTCCAAATTTCTTACCCCATTGCGAACGACGACGATGTTCGTGACACTGCAACAGGGCCGCATTCACTACCTCGGCGAAAGTCGCTAACGCTGGGCTCTCTAACAAATGCTGCCGAAATATCCAATCTAACCCTCGCATGAACTTTGATATACTCTTCTCTTCCGTATTTACCTCATCAGGTACTAATTTCACCCATCGAGTAAATTCTTCTTCATATTCTGCCACCGTTCTATTACCTTGAAACATATCCATCAGTTTCGTCCTCATTTCCTTCGGAATCGGGGAAGAAAAATACCTTCGGTCAAAAAGTTCCCAAAAATCTGTTATAGGCAAAGTATCTCTCTATTCTAATGTGGTGACAGACTCCCACCATTGGAGAGTTTCTCCCACTAACTTAAAGGTGGCTAGAAATTTCTTTTACACCTTGCTACACTCAACCATACGAAGGTGTCTTTGCATACTATTCTTCCATTGAATTACAGCCATTGCATCAACCTCCCCCCCCCCCCCCCCTGAAAACTCTCGAGGATGCCCCTTACTAAAATATTCCCTCACTCTTTCCCACAATGATGGTCCTGAATGGGTTTGGGTTGATTGAACGGCAGGTTGTTGCGCCATCGTAGAAATGGCAGCAGTTACTGCTTGTGCCACAATATTGGCAACTTCATCTATAGCATGGTCTTTTGAGACATTTGGGGTTCCACACTTTCATCCCCTTTATTTACACTGCCTGACCGACTTCTCTTCGGTGGCATCTGAAACAAGAACAATTATATCAGAATACCTTTCAAGTGTTTTCTCATCACAGAAAAAAAATATGGACGTATGAACACAACAGTCCTAATAATAGGGCTCTACATCATAAACGCTTATGGAAGATCGCAGTAACCCACACATATCCGAAAGACACTAGAACCTGATGCTTTGATACCACCTGTTACACCCGCTTAAAATAATAATGGGTGGCCAGCCCTATACTAAAATAATCAGGAATCACAAGTGGATCATTATCAACATCTACTGATGATCCTAATAATAAACACGGCTAACTACCCATTACTACAAAAAGAGGGTGTCAAAATTTAAAACTTTTTATTTAAAACCAAACAAGCAACTACAAACCAACAACATAACATCTTAATATGATGAGAGACACACACAAGCTCCAATAATATAAAAGAGTACAACACAATGTACAAAGTAAAATACCCGAATATGCTGTCGGGTCACAGATAATACAATAGTCTGAGAAAGGAAATAAAAAAGTTCTACTCTAAAACCCTTGGTTATAAACCCGATATACAAACTGAATCCTAATCTAGATACACAAAATATAGGAATCGACTATAACAAAATGCCGCAACAGTCTGCTACTGCCACAGCTACACGAATACACTGGATGGATAAACATCAATGGCATCCTTGCGGAGGAAACCTAGAATAATACAATATATACATAGCCATAGAAAATATAAACGGGTTAGATCCCGAGGTGTGAAAACATTTTATAGCAAGTGCATTAAAATGCATAATAATTATAATGCATTATGACATGATTAAGGTGGAATCGCCCTTTCCATAAAAGTCCAACTCACCTCTCAACTAAAGCGCGCAACTAAACGTATACACATGATCTCCAAATAAATGCCCGAATCTATCTAGGCAAGGTAATCTAACTTAATCCCAATTGGTACTCATCTAAAATCCATCTAAATCATATTATTCAATTTCTAATGTTATAAATCTCAACTATTTGTTCACTTACTTAACATATAAAGTTTACATAAACATTCTCTTACTATTATATACACTAAACATAAACATTCTCTTTTACTAGAATTTCTCATATTCTAGTCATTGACATAATCATATATAATTATATGAGTTATTATCATCTAAGTGCTAAGGACTAAACTTCTCCCAATTCTCAATACTGCACTGCGTTTCGTCCGTGGGACGTCCCGCAAGGGAAATCCAAACAAGGAACCCTCCCGATTCACTACTCCTGGCAGTACTGATTATCAAGGTTCATTATGCCCTCAATGCATGACACGTGTAACCCAAATTCTCTTATTAACCAAATAATTAATTTTATTATTCTCGACTGTCAACAGTGCACGGCATTTCATGCTTGGGACGTCTCGCAAGCGAAATCCAAATAAGGAACCCCCCTGGTACACTACTCCTTGGCACTGTCGATCTTCGAGATATACTAATATATATAAATATGAGCATTAAGTACTAACTGCTCCTCACTCCCAACATTGCACTGCATTTTGTGCGTGGGACGTCTCGCAAGAAAAATCCAAACAAGGAACCCCCCCCCCCGATACACTACTCCTTGTCGATATTGGTCGTTGAGGTCCATTACGCCCTCAATACCCAAAGTACTAAGCACACCAGTAATATCATAATAACCATCCCAATGAGCTATAACTCGAGGACGCATGTTCTCAATGCTATCATCTTCCAGGAATTACTCATTTTATTCCAGGTTACCATATATCGGATTATTATCACACCACCATGGTAAAACAACCAAATCAAAACGTATGGAAAGAGACCATAGTTCCTCCCCGACAATGAGACGAAACATACCCACCACGTCTCACCCCTAATAAAAATCATACAATAATAAATGGACTCTATTGCCTGGGGAATATCCACACTCTGCACATCGAGCCAGGGTGCTCACCCTCATCGCACAACTTCCCAATGATAGCAAGGAGGGGGTATGATTCACTTATATATATATATCATTCACATAAGATATACATACATGATCACATCATATAAATATATACCATCACATAAGGTATATGTATCACACTGTTTACATAGTCGTATTACGCTCTTAGGCGTAAATGAAATAATATCATTATTTAGTATATTTTACTCTCGATATACTACTCGTCAATAACTCACATAACTTCCCCACTTAGCATACACTATACTATTTCTCACTTGAAGTTAACACTTCACTTCTATTTATTTGAATCGTCTCTCAATTCAATTTACTTTGAGGATATTCTCTATATCCTAATGCACTTTAATTAACATTTCTCATTTATGTGAGACATCTCCCAAGTTAATTATCGTTAAGGATATTTTCTATATCCATATGCACATCAATCAGCATTTATAATTCTCAATTCATAAAATGGTTTAATCAATCATATGAACCTTTAAAGTTATAACATTTGGGAGTAAATTCCAAAATTCAATATCACTAAGCGCATCCTCACTCTTTCATATAATTCCATAATTATCTCCAAATAGAAACCTCAATGGTAGTGGGCTTCCCCACTTGTTATATACGATATTCTCTAATCGGTATTTCTCAAATTAAGTCCATATGACCAAAATAATTTCTCATAAGGGAAACTCCCTAAAAGTCTCCAAAACACACTTCTCATAACTCCTAAAGAGGTTCCCAAATGATAACCTCAAATGAAATGGGATGAAACTCACCCTAGAAAAACATCCCCAAAACTTCCCCGTTTTCGAATCTATTCGGGCCCAATCCGAATCGATTCGGCCCAGTGAATCGATTCGGCCTCCAAGGTGAATCGATTCAGGTCCAAAAACTTGGGCTTCTGTCTCAGGCCGAATCGATTCGTTTTGGGGCCGAATCGATTCGGTTTGGGGATGAATCGATTTGGTCACTCAGACTTGTCAAGATAGAACATTCCGAATCGATTCGGGTTGGGGCCAAATCGATTCGGCCTATTCAAGGGCTACGAAAATGGCTATTTTCTCAAAGCCCAAAAATTACCAAAAATCATTTCTATCATCTTCTCTTCATTTCTCTTCAACCCAATCACATATATAACACTAAATTTCATCCAAGAACACATCTCAACTAATTTCTAACCTCAAATCCATTATCTACACAACAAATCTAAGATTTTACCCGAAATGTAGGTTTTAACAATTTATCCCAAAAATCAGAAATTATATCCACAAATCATGAAATAAATGGTATACAATAATTATTTAGCAAGTTTAATCACTTGCCTCAAGTTCGTGGGGTCTGAATCCTCCTCGAGATCGCGTAATGGCCGAAAATCCCACTTTTCTCCTTTTTTTTCTTCTTCTTTCCTTCTTCTCTCTTTCTTTCTTTCTATTTCTCTTTCTCTCTAAGGAGATCTGATCTCCCGTAGGCTTAATAAGTCTTGTCTCCCAAGATACACATCTTTAAATGATAATACACACTTTAAATGACTCGGTAACTTTAATTCGAGCCAAACGAACTTAAAATATTTCGTAACCTAAATAGACCCCAAGTACAGTCATTTTGACTATCTCGACCCTTCCGAAAATAACTACACCCTCAGAATCGTCATTCGAAGCACTTTCTAACATCTTCAAATTTTGACCTCAAATGCCATTTTAATAATTCTCCAAATAAAAATGATACTTATTTCTCCCAAAATGAATTAATTATTGTCCCAAAAATCTTGGGTTGTTACAGATTTTATTTACACGAATTTATGATTTACATTTACACTTTGTCGGATTTTGAGGATGGAATTTCAGTGTTAGTAGGAGAGAATGTAACAGTCCGAAATTTTTGAAGGATTAATTTAACTTTAATAAATCATAAATTGTGAAAATAGTTCATAGTTATGACTTGAAATTGATAATTTTGCTAAAATGTGAAACTCGGATGCTTTCGAACTTATAAAAATTTGGAATCATGTAAATATATCTATATGAACTTAATTATTAATAAGATGATTTTTCATTAGTGGGGTTATAAAATGATTTTTAGAATTAAATTTAAACCATTTTGATGAAAAAAATATTACTTTTATGAGATGAATATCCCTAACTTATGATGATAATCTGTCAGAAATTTTGATGTCAATTCAAAAGCATAACATTTTATTTGTACTTTAAAGTAGAATATGATCCATAGATGTAAAGAAAGGTAAGGATCTTAGCTTTTCAATGAGATTTGAATAAGGTCATTTGGACTTTCGTGGGGGGAGTAATAGTTGCATTAGTAAAAAGTGTTAAAACTGTCGGAATATTAGATTTATGCAAATTTGATGTCACTTAAAATGCATGTCATTTTATTTGTATTTTGAATTAGAATGTGATCCATAGATGTAGAAAAGGTATGGATCTTATCTTTTGAATGAATTTTTAATTAGGTCGTTTAGAAATCTGTGGAGGGAGTAATAGTCATTTTAATAAAAGGTGTTTAATCTGTCAGAATATTAGATTTGTGCGAATTTGTGATTTTTAAGAATTCTAATTGGATAAGGACTCTTATATTTTTACTTATTTAAAGTGAAATCATTGGAGGACTTTTTAAACTCATATTAACCTATTCCCAATATACTTTCTCTCCTAAAATACCTCATATATTTCATAAAAACCCTAACCTCCATAAAGAAGATTTTCAAATTTATTTTTGAAGAAGAGTTTCTCAAGATCATCCATGAAACTTTTGTTGTAAACTTTTTAAGAGGAACACAATCATATCAAAGAATTTTCTATATGACAACTTTGAGCAGGTATGAAAATTTCATTTGTTCCCCTTAAGTCATGTATGTTTAAATATTGCCTAAACTTTAATTAACAATTTTTTTTAAAATTCAATAAGAAGATTAATTATGGAAAGTGAAAGTAAAAACTAGGGTTGTCTTTATTAAATCTAAAAATATAATTAAAGACTTGAAACAATCGCATGCTTCGATTAGAGTTTTGGGTTCCGGAAGAATTGTGGGATGAGTCGCATGCTAGAATTAAAAATATGAACTTCCAATAATATTTCGACTCGTAAACTAGCGATATTAATGTGTAGATAATAGAATGGATTTATTGTTGTGTAAAGTTATTAATACACATATTAAAATGGAACTACGTGATTATTGGTAAAATATCACTCGTATTAAAATTATAAAATTTGATAACTTATATGACTATTTAGTTGAACTTTATTATTACATGATTAAAAGAATGAAATTTAATGGAATTTAAACCGTAGAATTAGTTGAAAAAAATTATTGTAATAAATTAAAATATGATTCGTGTCGAGATTGTTTGTATTAAATTTCGACACCGTGGGAACGTTGGGACTTTGGAAGTAGTTATACCGGGTGATCAGTTATTTATTAAATTAAAATCAAAGTGTCCGGTTGGTTCATTCTTAGCATCACTGTCGAAAAATAATTTTCATTATTAATCACCTAATAATTAATTAAGCTATGTGTCAAAACATTTTCCAAATTAATTATACCCAATTAATCCATTAATAAATTCCATGCTTTAAGATATAAGCCATTCCCATTCCACAAGAACAAATACTGAACATGAATCAAATACTGAAATCAATGAGACTGGATAAAACATTCGAGTTCTAGGTCTAAAACCAATAGAATCATAAAACTCAATCCAACAGGAAAAGAAAAGCTAAAAGAAAATACAATCTCTGAAATAACTAAGCTGGAAGAGGACGACACATGCCCTAACTAAAATGTATGAACTAAGAACTGAATGAAAAGCGAGAAGCGTTTAATATTAATAACTTACAGCTTCCACAACAACTGTAGCTCGTCGAAGGATCCACGCATCTAAATCTGGTGGTGACCCTGTGGCTGGATAACTGGTATAATATATATATATATATATATAGCAAAAGAGAAGAGAAATAGCAAGAAACGGGTCAGAGCCCGATTTGTAAAAATATTTATTTTAGCAAGTATTTAAAACTGCATTAATGCAATTATTATGTGCATATTAGTTCTGAACTCTCGCTTGAGATCCTCACCCCTCTACTAATGTGCACACCTAGCGTATGTCTACCCCAACCTAGTCATTTATAATATTTCCAACTGGGTTATTGACATGAACTTCTCAATATATCTCAAGGGAGTAACCAGTATCACCCATACAATACGCTAATAATATTCTTATATGCCAGTTACCCATTTTATATGCACTATTTTGATAGGAAGTCTTTTATCCACTGGAATTACTTTACTTATCCATACTTATACATTTTATAATTTCACATATTAGAATCATCCATTCTCAAAAGTGTGTGTGTGTGTGTGTGTGTGTGTGTGTGTGTGTGTGTGTGTATATATATATATATATAATTTGCACCCTTGGTTAGGACCACTTGACACAATGCATACTCTGCTATTATGTCCCGGTGCATCACTCACTACATAAAGGAAAATTGGTTCGGCGTCTCTCACGAACCGTAAATCTAATAACACAAATATTGGAGGCGAGCATACTCACCAACTAAATGGGTCACGCACATACCTATGCTCCCATTCAACCAACGAAACTATCCTACGTAACAGATAACACGTATCCAAGTTCATATGCTCTGGGTACAAGTCAAATATCCCCCCCATCGGGTCACCTAGGATAAGATTGTCCACTGTGTGAAACCTCTGCCCGATATTAAGCAGCGTAGGTACGCTATACACACAATAATGATAAACATATAATAATAATAATAAAAATAATAATAATAATAATAATAATAATAATAATAATAATAATAATAATAATGATAATAATAATAATAATAATAATAATAATAATAATAATAATAATAATAATAATAATAATAATAATAATAATAATAATAATAATAATAATAATAATAATAATAGGCATTCCCGAAGCCTTACAACAATTTAGGTATTCACCCGACCCATATTTATATTTCTTCACGTAGTATATTTCTCCTTATTACTTACGCAACTTACTCGATTATTCACTCTCTCGAATTTCCCAAAGTTAATTCACCTATTCAATACTTAAGGTTTCATTCTAGGTGTTGATACCAAATTTAACCTGCTGACGTGGATTAATCATATGAAGACACATGTAGATCTACGTGGCACCTACGAGCATTTTTTACAATCACCTTGACATCGAGGAACTCAACCTCCTCGATCAACTCAGACGCTCCGACCAACAAGAGTTCTCCGAGGAACTTTACTGCACCGAGCAACTTATGAGTACCAAGCTACTTAGGCGGTCCGAGCTGCACCTCGAACAGAGCATTAATAGCAGGATAACCAACAGATTGACTGGTATTAAATGCTTATTATTATCATACAGATGTATACGCCTAAGGGATAGCTATGTATTACCCTTTCACATGTACATCCTCATGGCTATAAATACATTGTATCATCCTCATTATGAGGCGACTCAAAATTTCTTAATTGAACTTGTATTCGAGAATTCATAAACAGTCAACAATAACAAAAACAGTGGACGTAGGCCATTCTTTTAAGGATGAATCACTTTAAAAATCCTTTTGTTTTATTTATTTTATTTGTGATTGAATAATTAGAGATAATCTAATTTTTTACATCAACACTAGGATTAATTCCCAAATAATTCTGCACTAAGTTAATATGAGTAAATGGCAATATCCCTAACATAATTAACTGGGTAGCATGATTCAGGGAAAAATGGAATTTCTGGTCTTTCTGGGACCTGTCGTTCGAACGAGTTAGCAGGTCGTTCGAACAAGACTCCATCTCGTTCGAACGAGATGGAGTCTTTTCCTGCTTTGGCCAGACCTGTTACGTTTTACTGTTCATACTTTATCTTCCTCAAAATTCGGTCATAAAACCACTAAATTTCTCAACCCCAACACCAAAACATCAATTCTAATTAATGTTCTAACATTTATAAATGATTTCCCTTAACTTTGAACCATTAATTTATCATAAAACAGTTATAAAATCCAAAATCCCCAATTTAACAATTCAAAACCCTAGTTCATTAAATTTCCATACAAGAACATCAATTTCAATTTCGTCCATCATCAATACTCATCAATTTGGGAATTCTAGACTATCTACAGGAGGGATTTATCCTAATTCGTTTTTCAGATTTTAATTCATATTCTTAAATCTCCAATTTCATCAAAACTCATAAATTAAAAGTGAATATAATCTACCTACACCAATATGAACATATTTATTGCTATGAGTCGCAAGTAATAAACACTTGCCTTAATTTCGATGGTCTGATTTTCTGTTGATATGGTTATGAGTGTGTTCCTCATCTCGCGATCTACACTTTGGTATAGTTTTTGGTGTGTGTTCTTGAGTTAGGCACCAAGAACACCAATAGCTTCTTCTTCCCTCCTCTATGCCTTTATCTTTTCTCTCACGTAGGTTTAGAGCTGATAACTTCCCACTAAGCCATGTACCTCCTTATTTAATTTCTTAATTTTCGTCCATATTATTATTCCAAAGGACAAAAATACCCCTATAGGGTGCCGGTTAAGCCTAAAATTACCTCGGAGTCCAAATAAAATGCCCGGGTATAGTTTGCTAACTATCTTGACCCTTTCGGACTCAATGGCGTACTCAAAATTACCATACGAGTTATACAAAAATAATATATCTTTTATTCCATACAATTTGTCCCGACAAGACTCACACGCGTGTCTTGACTTAAAATATCAAACTATCGTATTTCGCACTCCAACAATTTATAAAAATTATATAATTACATATTACATATACCCACAGTAATAATCAATGATTTCCATCAAAAAGTATTAACCCTTAGCACACTAGTTAATAATTTTGAGTTAATTAATAATTAAATTTCCCATCCTTTTTAATTTAATTAATCCAATAATAATAATTAATCCCATAATTATTTAATGTCATAAAAATGCGAGGTATTATGTACTTCCCCCTAATAACGAAATTTTACCCCGGAATTCGGAAAGTAAACCACACCTGGTAGGAATAAGTCTGGATATTTCTCGCGCATATCCTCCTCTCGCTCCCATATAGACTCCTCTACATTATGATGCTCCCACTGAACACTCACCAGTTGAACTACCTTTGACCTTAATTTCCTCTCGCTATGGTCTAGGATAGCCACAGGCCTCTCCTCATATGAACTGTTGGGCTGTAAATCAATCTCCCCAATCGCAATGTGGGTGTGGGCTAACTCATCCCTAAGATACCGCCTCAATGATGAGATGTGGAACACATTGTGAATACGGTGCAAGTGTTCTGGTAACCCAAGTATGTATGCCACTGATCCGATCCTCTCAATAATGGGAAATGGTCCTACATATCTCGGAGCCAATTTCCCCTTCTTCCCTAACTTCATCACCCCTTTCATAGGAGACACTCATAGAAATACTTAATCCCCCACATTGAAATCCCTAAAGAACTTCTTTGCGTCGGCGTAGCTTTTGGGTCTGTCCTGGGTTACCCGAATACGATTTTTGATCATCTCAACCCTGACTGACGTTTCCTGAATTACCTCTGGCCCAAGTAACTTGTTGTCCCCCACCTCTAGCCAACAAGTAGGAGAACGACAAGGTCTGTTGTACAACACCTCAAATGGGGACATGCTGATCGTAAACTGATATGAGTTATTATAAGCGAACTCCATTAGTGGAAGATACGGCTCCCAACTCCCTCCAAAGTTAAGGACACACATGCGCAACATGTCCTCCAGCATCTGATTACTATGATCAGTCTGTCCATCTGTTTGAGGGTGATAAGCCGACCTTAACCGTAGTTCAGTACCCATAGCCTCCTGAAAGCTCTTCCAAAAATGTGATAAAAAAGTTTTGCCTCTGTCAGACACGATGTTCAAGGTCACCCCATGCAATCTCACTATCTCGGCAATAAATATCTGGGCATACTGTCCCGTAGTGTAGTCCATCCGTATCGCAGAGAATGAGATACTTTGGTCAACTGATCCACCACCACCCATATAGAATCGTGACCCCGCTATGAAGTAGGCAACCCAGGGATGAAATTCATGGAAATGCTCTCCCATTTCCATGTATGTATCTCCAGTGGCTAAATTAACATTGGAGACCTCTGGTGATCCACCTTTACTAGATGACAGGTGGCACACTTGGACATGAACTCCGTAATGTCCTTCTTCATCCCACTCCACCAGTATTGTCACCTCATATCCTGGTATATTTTATCCCCTACGGGATGTACCGCAAATCTGGATCCATAAGATTGTGTCATCACTGTATGATGTAAATCCTATCCTTTCGGGACCACTAATCTCCCATTAAATCGTAGTCCCCCATCTGAGCTCACTGAGTAGGACTCTGTGCCCTCCGCTGGAAGTCGTACAATCTGATCCTGTAAAAATGAATCAGCGGCCTAAGCCTGAATCACTCTCGAGACAATCTCTGGAGTGACCGTCATAACGGACATAAAGGATCGGGCCACTGCCTCCTGATGTCCCAATTCTTTCCATTTCACCTTCCACACTTCTGCCACCTCACCTACTGGTCTACGGCTCAACACATCAGCAACGACATTAGCCTTCCTCGGATGATACTGTATCTTGAATTGGTAATCTTTCACAAACTCTAGCCACCTACGTTGATGCATGTTCAACTCCCACTAAGTGAATAAGTAAATTTCTCTCCAAGCAAGTAGTGTCTCCAAATCCTCAGGGCAAACACGACTACTGCTAGCTCCAAGTCGTGGGTGGGGTAATTCCTCTTTTGAGTCTTAAGCTTGGGGGAGGCATAAGCTATAACATGTTCCTCCTGCTGAAGTACTCCACCAAGCCCCTATATAGAGGCGTCAGTATACACCAAGTAACCCACTCCTGGTCTGGGTAAGGCAAGAACGGGCGCCGAAGTCAACTTATCCTTTAGCTCATCGAAAGCTAACTAACATGCATCATCCCAGATAAACTTCACCCCTTTGCGAGTCAAATTTATCAATGAGCCCGCAATCTTCGAGAACCCTATGATGAATCACCTGTAATACCCGTCTAAACCCAAGAAGTTACGCACTTCCATAGGTTTCGTGGGCTGTCCCCACTCCCTCACCGCCGACACTTTGCTCGGGTCCACTGATATCCCTAATTCTGACACAACGTGCCCCAAAAACAGCAATTCTCGTAACCAGAATCCGCATTTTTTGTACTTGACATACAACTAATGCTCTCATAGAGTCTGAAGAACCCGTCTCAAGTGCTCAGCATGCTCCTCCTCAGTCTAGGAATAAATCAGGATGTCAGCTATGAAGACAATGACAAACTGATCTAAGAACTCTCTCAACACACAGTTCATTAAGTCCATGAATACGGCTGGAGCATTTGTCGGCCCAAATGGCATGACTCGAAACTCGTAGGACCCATATCTCATCAAGAAAGCAGTCTTCGACACATCATGCCCCCTAATCTGTAATTGATGGTATCCCGATCTCAAATCTATCTTTGAGAAGAAGGCAGCTCCTCTCAGTTGGTCGAATAAATCATCGATCCGGGGAAACAGATACTTATTATTTATCGTGACTTTGTTCAACTCTTGGTAGTCTACACACAACCTTAACAAACCATCCCTCTTCTTCACAAACAGAATAGGAGAACCCTAAGGTGAGGTACTCCTACGGATGAAGCCCTATCTCCTCAATTTAATCCCGTAACTCCCTTATCTCCACTGGAGCCATATGATATGGTGCGCAGGCTATTGACCGAGTGCCTAGCATTAAATCTATAATGAACTCTATCTTCGGTTAGGCAGAAGTCCCGGTATATCCTGCAACACGTCAAAAAACTCGCGAACTACAAAAATTGAATCAATAGGAATCACAATCTCCTTATATAATATAAATGGGCTGACGATCTCCTCCTATATATAATATAAATGGGCTGACGATCCTCCCTCAGGACGAGACATCGCAACTGGAAACATCTCCTGGCCCGGTATCGCAAAGATAGTAGTCCTACTGTAATAGTCTATCATGGCTCTATAAGTTCCAAGACAATCCATGCCAATAATGGCATCATGCTCGTGCATATTTAGAACTAACATATCCGCAGGTAAAATCAAACTCCCGATCTCTATACTTACCCCCCCCCGACATATAAAGAAAATCAAAGACTCACTACCCAGTGGTGAGTCTACAGTAATCATTATACTCTCTATTGTATCTAACAACCCAGTGGCCCGTGCAAAACTAGTATCTATAAAATAGTGCGAAACACCCGTGTCAAATAAAATGTGTCCCATAGTACCATGGATAGGAAACTTACCCTTAACTGCGGGTGGTGCCTGATGGATGTTATAAACACGTCCATACTATAACTGTCCCTACTGAATTGGGGGTGCTGGTAAAGTTGGGATCTGCACTGGTGCTGGTAGGGTAGTGGGAAAGATGGGTCTATGGGTTTCCTGCTAGGATCCCTGCTAGTGGGGAAACCTACCCTTGTCGGGGCAATCCTAATTCCTATGGCCAGTATTTCCATAAGAGAAACACCTACCATTGAAGTTACCTCCTCTTTATCCTTGTTGGCCTCACCCCTGCTGACCATTGCCACCCCTCCACTAGCCCTGGTGGCCCTACATATGTCATTGTTGGCCCTAATGGCCCTGCTGATAACGATGTAGCCCATGTTGGCCATGCTGACTAGACTGACCCTATTGGCCCTGTCTATAACCCCCATACCCCTATCTTGAGTCACCAGATTAAAGCCACTTAACAATGTCCCCCTGATGGTAACTCTTCTCACCCTAACGGACTTACCCCTGATTTAATGATGCCCCACTGGCACTACTACCTCCGATTCGGCCCTGCTGGCTAGACTCCCCTGATCGTTTTCTCCCCTGCTAATGGAAGCGATGGTCCTAGCAATGCAATAGAGCGGCGTTGAATACATCAGACAGATTACCTATGAGGTGCTGATGAATCTTACAGGTTAATCCATCCATAAACAATAAAATCTTCTTCTCTTCAGTAGGTGCCTCATCTGGAACCATAGTAAGCAGCCTCATTAATTCCTCCTCATATTCTGCCACTGTCATACCCTCTTGGTTCAAATTTAATAGTCTCCGCCTCATCTCTGTCTGCACGACAGAGAGAAAATACTTGCGGTCAAACAGCACCCAAAAACTCTGAATAGACATGATGTCCTTCTCCTCCAAGGTAGTAGTGGACTCCCACCACTACAAAGCGGCCCCCACTAGCTTATAAGAATCCAGTAACTGCCTTTGAATGTCGGTACACTCGTACATGGGAAGATGCCTCTGTATATCTTTCTTCCATTGGCTCGTTATAATGATGTCAGAATCGCCCGAGAACTCTGGGGGGTGTTCTCTTTGGAAAACATCCCTGAACCTCTCCCATACAGTGGGAAACTGAATCGGAACTGGTGCCACGACCTATACCTAGGGTGGGGCCTGCTGTACCACTGTTAAAGTTGTATTTACTGCCTGAGCAATAATGGCGGCAACATCAGCTTCGTTAATCATTCCCTGAGCCTGAGCTGCTGGGTGCTCTGGCTGGGCATCCCTGTTTCTCGGGGCTCATCTTGGAGGCATCTGAAACAAGAAGGGATGTATTAGTCCACAATTATTATTAAAACTCAAGTATCTAAAGACGTAAAAGCATAAATAAGAGTACGACAATCCTAAAGATAGGGCTCTATATCAAAGAACGCTAAGCGAAAAACATGTTAAGCCTACAAATCCTAAAGGACACTAGAACCTGATGATATGATACCACCTGTGACACCCCGCCTAAGTCCTTTATTAAATTAAAATCAAAGTGTCCGATTAGTTCATTCTTAGCATCACTGTCAAAAAATAATTTTCATTATTAATCACCTAATAATTAATTAAGCTATGTGTCAAAACATTTTCCAAATTAATTATATCCAATTAATCCATTAAAAAATTCCATGATTTAAGATATAAGCCATTCCCATTCCACAAGAATAAATACTGAACATGAATCAAATACTGAAATAAATGAGACTAGATAAAACATTACAGTTCAAAGTCTAAAACCAATAGAATCATAATACTCAATCCAACGGGAAAAGAAAAGCTAAAAGAAAATACATTCTTTTAAATAACTAAGCTGGAAACGGGCAACACACGCCCTAACTGAAATGTCTCAACTAAGAACTGAATGAATAGAGAGAAGCATCTAATATCAATAACCTACTGCTTCCACAACAGCTGCAGCTCGTCGAAGGATCCATGCATCTAAATCTAGTGGTGACCCTATGACTGGACACCTAGTATTATATATATATATATATATATATATATATATATATATATATATATATATAGCCAATCAGAAGAAAAATAGCAAGAAACGAGTCAGAGCCCGATTTGTAAAAATATTTATTTTAGCAAGTATTTAAAACTGCATTAATGCAATTATTTTGCATATTAGTTCCTAACTCTCGCCTGACATCCTCACCCCTCTACTGATGTGCACACCTAGCGTATGTCTACCCCAACCTAGTTATCTATAATATTCCCAACTAGGTTATTGACATGAACTCCTAAATATATCTCATGGGAGTAACCCGTATCGCCCATACAATACGCTAATAATATTCTTATATGCCAGTTACCCATTTTATATTCTCTATTTTGATAGGAAGTCTTTTATCCATTAGAATTACCTTACTCATCCATACTTATACATTTTCTAATTTCACACATTAGAATCATCCATTCTCAAGTATATATACTCAACTCAACTCAACAAAGCCTTTTCCTAATTATTTGGGGTCAGCTACATTAATCCTATTTTTTCATTTCATTATGTCCAGTGCAATATCATCGGTTAAACCACATGACATCATGTCCTTTTTTATAATATCCGACCAGGTCAATTTAGGCCTACCTCTACCCCTTGTATTACCATCAATACTAACCAAATCACTCTTCCTTACAGGAGCATCCATTGGTCTACGCTTAACGTGTCCAAACCATCTAAGTCGATTTTATCTCAATTTATCTTCTATAGGAGCTACTTTTACCATTTCATGAATTTGTTCATTTTTAATTTTATCCTTTCGAGTTTTACCACAAATCCATCTTAGCCTTCGAATCTCCGCCACACTCATTTTCTGCACATTTTGTTTCTTGGTTGCCCAACACTCTGTCCCATATAACATGGCGGGTCTAATGGTCATCCTATAATATTTACCTTTTAACTTCAAAGGTATACGCCTATCACACAAAATGCCGGTAGCACTTCTCCACTTAACCCAGCCTACTCTAATCCTATGAGTAACATCATCACTAATATCTCCATCTTTTTGGATAATCGATCCTAAATAACGAAAATAATCATTTCTAGGTATCTCTTGACCCTTCAATTTCACCACATCTCCTTTTGTCCTTCTATTACTACTAAAATTGCACTCCACATATTCTGTTTTAGTTCTGCTTATTTTAAATCCTCTTGTTTCTAAAGTTTCTCTCCACAATTCCAACCTAGCATTAATCCCTGTCTTAGTCTCATCCACTAAAACAATATCATATGCAACTAGCATACACCATGGCACCTCATCTTGTATTTGTCCAGTCAACTCATCCATAACAAGCGCAAAGAGATAAGGACTTAATGTTGAACCTTGGTGTAGACCTACCGTAATTGAAAATTTACTACTTTCTCCGACTGATGTTCTTAGTGTAGTCATCGCACCATCATACATATCCTTGATCACATCAATATACCTGCAAGTCACTCATCTTTTAAGTACCACCATATTATATCTCTGGGTATCCTATCATACGCCTTCTCCAAATCTATAAAAATCATATGAAGATCCTTCTTTTTCTCCCTATACCTCTCCATTAATCTCCTCAATAAATAGATTGCTTACATTGTTAACCTCCCGGGCATAAACCCAAATTTATTCTCAGATACTATTGTCTTTAATCTCAATCTATATCCAATCACTCTCTCCCAAAGTTTCATTGTATGACTCATTAACTTAATACCACGATAATTTGAACAACTTTTATGTCCCCTTTATTTTCATAATAGGTACTAAAACACTTTTTCTCCATTCATCGGGCATCCTATTAGTCATTAAAATTCTATTGAATAATTTTTTAAGCCATGATACTCCATCCTCCCCTAAGCACTTCCAAGCCTCAATAGGGATACCATCTGGTCCTAAAGCCTTCCCTATTTTCATCTTATTTAGAGCAATCCTGACCTCTATTGTCCTAATTCTGTGGAAAAATGTATTTTCTCGATCTCCCTAAGTTTATATATATATATATATATATATATATATATATATATACACACACATACACACACGCATATAGTCACACCATCCCTATATATAGATATATATATAATCTGCGCCCCTTGGTTAGGACCACTTGGCGCAATGCATACTTTGCTATCGTGTCCCGGTGCATCATTCACTACATAAAGAACATATCGTGCCCCGGGTAGAGTTTTCTAACTATCTCAACCCTTTCGGACTCAATGGCGCACTCGAAATTACCATATGATTTATACAAAAATAATTTATCTTTTTATTCCATACAATTAGTCCCAACACGACTAACACGCGCGTCTTGACTTAAAATACCAAACTATCGTATTTCGCACTCTGATAATTTATAAAAATTATATAATTACATATTACATATACCCACAGTAATAACCAATGATTTCCATCAATAAGTATTAATCCTTAGCACGCTAGTTAATAATTATTTTAAATTCGGATTAATTAACAATTAAATTTCCCGTCCTTTTTAATTTAATTAGTCCAACAATAATAATTAATCCCATAATTATTTAATGTCATAAAAATGCGGGGTATTACAAATTTCACGTGTATTTTATAGGCTGTTTTGCTAAGTATGGAACTTGTAGGTAGGCTTGGTTGTTGTAGGAACTTTCTAAGTATGGGACTAAAGGCTGCATACACATACGGTTGGGCATTTTCCTCGGTAGGTCTAGGTTATACGTTGTTACTTTATTCCGTCAGACTAAGTGCGAGACTAGGTGGTGATTTTCTGTAGGTATTCTTTCTGGGTTATGGAATAGTTAATACTTTTGGTTTGGTGATCTATAAGTATGGGACTATGGAGGATTTTTATTGTGATACTCTAATGAAGGGTGGGGAAAATAGAGAATAAGAAAACTTGATTAAGAATTAATGCCTGAGATAATAAACAGGTATTAAAATAAATTTGCGTCCCGAGTATGTTTAGGGCTAATGATAGTAGGGGTGACTGACTATAGCAACGTGGATGTGTGTTGGCGTCACGAGTATGTGTAAAAATAACAATAAGTGGGTTGACTAGTTATAGTGTCATGTCATGCGTGGAACCTCATGAGTATGTGCAGAGCTAATGAAATTGGGTTGCCTGGCTATAGTGAGGGGAATGGGTGTGATTTTTTGTAACTTAAGAGCAACAGGAGTATGTGCAGGACTAATAGAAATGTTGATTGACTATTGTGGTGTCGCATGAATAAGAATAATTAAATAATTAAATTTAGCAATATAAGGTTTAGAGTTAATTCACTATTGTAATCACAGAATTGGACTTAAATAATGGGACGACATAGATGTGTGGGTACTTAATATTGTTTTACTTTACTCGCCTATTCTTATATTGCATATGATACTTATTTCTTGATTCACAGATCCTAATTGGGAGGAGTAATTAGTATTCATGCGGTGGGCTCTGATCCATTGCGTTGACTACCATTTCAGGTATATTTACTGGAATATCTACATAGGATGGATTGGAGATTTGTGGAGTGCAGCTGGAGTTTTATTTTATCGCTTTAGTAGTTTAAAATTATTTCATTCAATCATTTTATTTATGAGACAGTTATTTATATATTTGGTGGGAAATTCATTTCCACAATTGTTTACGATTTTTAATTAGAGATTTATAATTATATTATTCATTTACATATTAACTTATCTTAGAGCTGAGTTTTATTTTGGAGTTAGCATGGTTATGGATTTTAGTGTGTGGATGTTTATATTCATTCGATTAAATTTAAGATTACATTTTGTGGAAAAAAATTAATGTCTCATATTTCTGTCACATGCTAAGAATGATATTTTAATTATGATATCCGGTGTATGTTGGCGGCTGGGATTAGCCAACTCTAACATCAAAATATCAGCGTGTCACAGTTGGTATCAAAACATGATCTTAGGTCTCGTAGGTTGTGAGTCTGTTTAGCTTCCACGTTATCGATCTTTGATTTTCTTATTTGATTCGTAACCTCTAAGGTATTGGGTCTAGCATACTTGTTAGCTCTGTTTCTTGGAGATAGGGTATTTTGTGTTATGGTTGTTGCAGGCGTTGAGGTTAGAAGTAGTAATATTTATGCTAGAATCCTTAGAGTTGATTTTAGAGATGAGATTTATTTATTTTAGAGATCGTAAGTACCGATGTTAGGTATCTCTAGTATTGATGTGGTGATGTGATTTGATTTGAGGACTTAAGAGTTACGATGGCTTTTGAAAATAGAATCGAGTGGTGATTCGTGGGAGAGCGTGATACGCCATTATTTTTATGGTTATATATATATATATATATATATATATCTATATATTGTATTATTGTTATTGGGGTAGGTACGTGTGGAATTTCCTGTATGAGCAATTAATTGTTGTATTCTATCGGTAGACATATGTGAGCCATATTTTATTTAGTTTTTTTTTTTGCTTTACTCTCATCTCCTAAGATTTTTTAAGCTCCCATCTCATGTGTTTAGAAAGCATATTAAGTCCCATAACCACCCAAAAATGTCCACAACTACTCAATAATCGCCCATCTTCCTTTCTACAGAGAATGAACTTGTCCTATAGTGGTTACAATAGGACCAACAACTAAAAAAATAAAGACACGGGAGTGGATACAAATAAATTTTAAAATATAGGACTAAACACTTAAAATCCCTATTTTATTTGCGCGATTTTAGGTTTTACGCTGATGCTTCGACGAATTTTGAGGATGAAATTCCAGTGTTAGTGGGAGAGAATGTAATACTCCGAATTTTTGAAGGATTAATTTCAGTTTAATAAATTTTAAATTATGAAAATAGTTAATATTTATAACTTGAAATTGGTAATTTTGCTAAAATGTGAAATTCGAATGTTTTCGAACTTATAAAAATTTGGAATCGTGTAAACTTTTACACTTAACATTAATTATTAATAAGATAATTTTTCATTAGTGGGGTCATAAAATTATTTTTAGAATTCAATTTAAACCATTTTGACAAAAATAAAATATTGATTATATGAGATGAATATCCCTAAGTTATAATGACAATCTCTCAAAAATTTTAACATCAATTCAAATGCATGACATTTTCTTTGTAATTTAAGTTAGACTATGTTTCGTAGAAGTAAAGAAAGGTATGTATCTTATCTTTCCAATGAAAATTGAGTCAACTCATTTGGACTTCTGTGGAGGGAGTAATAGAAGTTTAAGTAAAAAGTGTTTAATCTGTGAGAATATTGGATTTGTGTGATTTTGACGTCACTTCAAATGAATACCATTCTATTTGTACTTTGAATTAGACTATGATCCATAGATTTAAAGAAATGTATGGATCTTATCTTTCAAATGAGTTTTGAATCAGATCATTTAGACTTCTGTGGAGGGAGTAATAGCCGTTTTAATAAAAGGTGTTTAATCTGTCAGAATATTAGATTTATGCGAATTTGTGATTTTAGGAATTCTAATGGCATAAGGACCCTTATATTTTTACCTATTTAAAGGAAAATCATGGGAGGACTTTTTAAAATCTAATTAACATATTCTCAATAGACTTTCTTTCCTAAAATACCTCCCATCTTTTATAAAAACCCTAACCTCTGTAAAGAATATTTTCAATTTATTTTTGAAGAAGAATGAGTTATTTTCTCAAGATCATCCAAAAAATTATCTTTGTAAACTTTTCAAGAGGAACACAATCATATCAACGAATTTTCTAAATGACAACTTTTATCAGGCATGAAATTTTTTATTTTTCCCCTTAAGTGTTGTATGTTTTAAATATTGCCTAAACCTTAACCATGTTTCTTAAAATTCATTAGGAAGATTAATTAGGGGAAGTGAAAGTAAAAATCAGGGTTGCTTTTGTTAAATAAAAAATATAATGTATGACTTGAAACAATTGCATGCTTAGATTAGAGGTTTAGATTCTTGTAGAATTGTGGGATGAATCGCATGCTAGAATGTAACACCCCACGACTTTGGAGACTGAGAAATTTAATTTCGGGAAAATTAAATTTAATTAAATTGGAGAATTTTAAAATTTGGGAATTTAAGTCCAAAAATAGAGGACGTTTCAAAGTATTCCGGATGATATTTTTGAGGGTGCCATCGATCCCGAAAGGGTCGAGATAGTCAAAAGGACTGTCATTGGGTCTTATTTCGGCTCCGGAATGTTTTTAAGTTGTTTTGACTTGAATTGGAGTCAACGAGTCATTTAAAGTGTGTATTAACATCTAAAAACTGGGATTTTGTTTTAAAAGGTTGGAGGCTTACGGATGAAGCCATTTCTCATTTGAGAGAAAGAGAGAAAGAAAAGGGAAAGAAGAAGAAGAAGGAAAAGAAGAGAGAGAGAGGAAGAAAAAGCTTGGGATTTCCGGCCCAACCGGAACATCGAGGATGATCCAACCTCTACAAATCTGAGGCAAGTGTTTAATCTTGCTAAATAGCTATTTGTGTATTTCATTCCATAATTTGTGGGTTAAAGAAATGGTTTTTGGGTATTAATGTCAAAACCTAGATTTTTAGGTTTAATCTTGAAATCAATGATTAAATATGGATTTAATGGAATAGAAATGGTTGGAATCAACTTTGGGTTGATTAATGGGCTTGAAATCATAAATTGTTGAAGGTTTAGGGGTTAGAAATGGAAAATTAGGGTTTTAAATTCGTGGGTTTTGAAGAAACAGATGAACCCTTCAAAAATTGCAGGTCCGAATCGATTCGCCCCCTCAAGCGAATCGATTCGGTTTGGTGAAATTGGCAGGTCTGCATTGACCGAATCGATTCGGACCCAAGCCGAATCGATTCGGCCTATTGCAGAAGCCCAGGTCTTTGGACCCGAATCGATTCGCCTTGGAGGCCGAATCGATTCGGAACAGGGCCGAATCGATTCGGAAACAAGGCATTTTGAGGTATTTTCTCCATAGTGAATTCAAACCCTTTTTGGTTGGGTTTATTTGATTTGGGGCCTTCTCTTATGATGAAAGAGATATGTTCTTGGAGACACATAAGGAGTTTCTCACACTTTAGAGTTTTGGGGGCTCCTTAGGGTAATTTGGGAGAAATGTATCCATGTATGTATTTGGAGTTATGTATAGAGATTTTGGGGGAAAACCCTTTGGGATTGGGAATCCTAATTGTAGATTAAAAGTAAGTGTAGATGTGAGGTGAGGCTAAGAACTCTTAGAGAGATCTTAGATCAGGGTATTCACAAAAGTGATAGAACCATAGTCGAAATCGAGGGAAATGAGATTATTTGATGATTGAAAGAATGAGCTTGAGGCTGATAGACTATTAGTTATATGTATACCGATAGTCAAAATGATTACTAGATTCTTTAATGTACTCTCAGATATAGATGATATGTGTAGTGAAAGATTCCTACACAAACTCTTGGGTGATAGCCCTTATGTTGAATATATATAGGTATAGATATATACATATGGTTTGGGAGACTATTCATCATAGGAAAATGATCGAATATGTTTCAAGTATGGGATTATATTCACGTATCGAGGTAAATTAAAGGAATTGTGGTGACAGCTTGCATATTGAGGACTATGTATACTAATAGCCAGGTATATATATATCTTATGCATATGAACGAGAATTAGTTTATCATATATAGATATAAGGATATGTGTATATATGTTGATATATATATATCCGTATGTATATAAATGTATGGATATATTTATGTTATGAACATACATGGTATGGATACTTAAACCGTATATGGTAGTTTATTATTTGATCATATAATTGGATCATATGGATGTATATATATTGTGCATGTGAATAATACATATACTTATTTGGTTAAGCATACCCCGCTCATGCTATCATTGGGAAGTTGCGCGCGTAGAGGGTGAGCATCCTGGCTTATAATGCAGGGTGTGGATATTCCCCAGGTCATAGTCGTCCCTTGTGATTACTATACATATAGATATATATTTTTGGGATGAGACATGGTGGGTATGTTTCGTCTCATTGCCGGTTGGAACTATGACCGCTTCCCGGGACGTCGTGTGCGTGTGTTTACCACAAGATGGGTGTCGTTTAGTCCCACCATGGTGGCCCCAGTATTGCTACGTGAGCCGGGCACTGGGAAGATGATAGCACTGATGCAGTTTATCGGCGATATATATAGCCGGGTATATTATGTGCATGGCCTTGTACATCATATGTAGTATGTACACTTGGCTATTGGATTGATGATGATATATATACGGTTAGAAATAAATACCTATATATATATATATATATATATATATATATATATATATATATAGAGAGAGAGAGAGAGAGAGAGAGAGATGAAAGGATATGGACTTTTATGAAGTACATCTTAGATGATCATGGTGTACTAGATTGATGGGGGGTTGATGTATCGCACATAAGGTATTATTCGGTTACATCATCCCAAGGATATTATTGGAGGTTCTTTTATTTTATCTTATTTGTTTTCTTTCTTTTCTTTTTTCTTTCTTTCTTTAGGAGTTATAGTTAATAGAAATGTTAGTATATACTTGTATGTTGAGGATTATGGATCTCTAGGATCGACATTGCCCAGGAGTAGTGTAACGAGGTGGTTCCTTGTTTGGATTTCGCTTTGCGAGACACCTCACGCACGAAACGCAGTGCCATGTCGAGATTTGAGAGAAGTAATTCCATAGGTGGCATCTCGGATCTCTGATCCTGACCTTGTCAGGAGTAGTGTAACGGGGCGGTTCCTTGTTTGGATTTCGCTTTGCAAGACTCCCCACGCACGAAACGTAGTACAATTTTGGGATTAGAGAGAAGTCTTGCCAATATTCCATGTGCATGTTATTAAGTATATTAATTCTTACGTTTTTAGCCTATATATATATATATATATATAGGGGTAATGTTTTAGGAATTATGACAATTATAATTCATAAGATTATTAATCAGAATTCATTAAGCCTTTTATGGCATAATTGTTGTAATCATTATCTAATAGGATTAGAAATGGGTGGATCCTTAGATTATGACGGGAAGGTAGCTCTCGTGGGTATAGGCTAGGCCTATGATAAGTTAGGTTGTCCTAAAATCAATGGTGGTAATTTAACTAAAATTTGAGGACGCGATTAGGTGCGCGCCTTTAGATGAGAGGTGAGTTGGGGTTCCACGAGAGCGCGGTCTCACTTATTTATGAAATTAAGTACACCGGTATTTATTATGCACGGTTAACACACTAGCTAAATATCTTACACATTCGGGGCTCTGACCCGTTTACTTCTCCCTCCTTCTTGTATATACATATATATATTTCCACAGGTATCCTACCGCATGGATGCCTGATGACCTTCTATCCAGAGTCTCGGGAGCCGTGACAGGTGCGGACTGTTGCGGGATTGTTTCATGTAGCCGCTTCCTACTTCTCTAAAATTCTAGGTAGGATTCATGTTGTATCTCGGGTTTGTACCCAAGGGACAATTACTTACATGTTTATATTTATTCCCTTCAGATATTGTATTTGCTGTGACCCGACAGCTTATTCGGGTTTATTTATTTATGGAATATTCATGTATAGTAATTCCTTTCACTTCTTATAGTTCTTTCTTGCATCTCTCTTATTTATTAGAAATTTTGTAGTGTTGGGTTGTGTTATGTTACATGTTTTAATTTTTATAACATCTTGCTTATGTGATTTCGGGTAGTTAGTCCTATATTATATAGTACCGACAGTTGATGTTGAGACTGGACCATCTGGAATTCCTGATTTAATATAGTATAGGGCTGGCCACCCGTTATTATTTTAAGCGGGGTGTTACATAGAATTAAACATATGAACTTGCAATAATATTTCGACTCGTGAAATGACGATATTGATGTGTAGATTATAAAACAAACTTATTGTTTTGTAACGTTATCTATACACATATTGAAATGAAATTATATGTTAATTGGTAAAATATCACTTGTATTGAAATAATAAATTGATAACTTGTGTGGCTATTTGGTAGAACTTTGTTATTACATTATTAGGTGAATGAAATTTAATGGAATTGAAACCGTAGGATTAGTCAAAAAAAATTATAGTGATAAATTAAAGTATGATTCATGTTGATATTATTCGTAATAAATTTCAACACCGTGGGAACGTTGGTACTTTTGTAGTAGTTATACTTTCACCTTATTTTATAGGTTATTTGATAAGTATGGGACTTATAGGTAGGATTTGTTGTTGCTGGCACTTTCTATGTATGGGACTAATGAGTGCTTACACATACGGTTGGGCATTTTCCTAGGTAGGTCTAGGTAATACATCGTTACTTTATTCCATTAGACTAGGTGCGAGACTAGGTGGTGATTTTCGGTAGGTATTCTTTCTAGGCTATGGACAAGTTAATACTTATGGTTTGGTGATCTATAAGTATGGGACTAGGGAGGATTTTTATTATGATACTCTAATTATGGGTGGGGCTGATAGAGAATAAGAAAACTTGAATAAGAATTCATGCAAGAGATAATAAACGTGTATTAAAATGAATTTGCATCCCGAGTATGTTTACGGCTAATGATAATTAGGGCGACTGGATATAGGAACGCGGGTATGTGTTGGCATCACAATTGTGTTCAGTGCTAACGATAATTAGGCTGATTGGCTATAGTAGCGTGTCATGCATGGAACCTCACGAGTATGTGCAGAGCGGATGAAATTAAGTTGACTAGATAGTGAGGGGAAAGGGTGTGATGTGTTTTAACTTAAGCGCAACAAGAGTATGTCCAGGACTAATAGATATGTTGATTGGCTATAGTGGTGTCGCATGAATAAGAATAATTAAATAATTAAATTGAGTAAGATAAGGCTTAGAGCTAATTCACTATTGTAATCACATAATTGGACTCGAATATTTGAGTGGCTTAGATGCGTGGGTAGTTAGTATTGATTTAATTTACTCGCATGTTCTTATATTTTATAATTTTAAACACTATTGTCTAGATTCATGTGCAGGACTTGTAATATTTATCACATATGATGCTTATGTCTAGATTCATGGATCCTAATTGGGAAGAGTAATTGGTATTCATGAGGTGGGCTCTGACCCATTGTGTCGACTAACATTTCAGGTATAATTCGTGGAATAGGTACATAGTATGAATTGGAGATTTGAGGAGTGCAACTGGAGTTTTATTTTATAGCTTTAGTAGTTTAAATTTATTTCATTCTATCATTTTATTTATGAGACAGTTATTTATATATTTGGTGGGTCATTCGGTTCCACGGTTGTTTACGATTTTTAATTAGAGATTTATAGCTAGATTATTCATTTAATTATTAATTTATCTTTTGGAGTTGAGTTTCATTTTGGATTTAGCATGGTTATGGATTTTACTGTGTGGATTTTTATATTCGTTAGATTAAATTTCAGATTATATCTTGTGGGAAAAAAAAATATTGTCTTATATTTCTGTTACATGCTAAGAATGATATTTTAATTCTGATGTCCGACATATGTTAGCGACGGGGATTAGCCACCTCCAACATCAAAATATCAAGGTGTCACAGTTGGTATCAAAGCATGATCTTAGGTCTTGTAGGTTGTGAGTCCTCTTAGCTTCCGCGTTATCGATCTTTGATTTTCTTATTTGATTCGTACTCTCTAAGGTATTGGGTCTAGCATACATATTAGTTGTGTTTCTTGGAGATAGGGTGTTTTGTGTTATAGTCGTTGTAGGCATGGAGGTTAGAACTAGTAATATTTATGCGAGGACCCTTAGAGTTGGTTTTAGAGATGAGATTTATTTATTTTAGAGATCGTAAGTACCGATTTTAGGTATCTCTAGTATCGATGTGGGGATGTGATTTGATTTGAGGACTTAAGAGTTACGATGGCTTTTGGAAATAGAATCGAGTGGTGATTCGTGGGAGTGCGTGATAGGCCTTTATTTATATATATGTATATATATAGTAAAGATATATATTTTATTTTTGTTATTAGGGTATGTGCGTGTGTGATTTGATGTATGGGAGTTTAATTGTGGCATTCTATCGGTCGGCATATGTGAGCCATATTTTATTTGTGCGAGTTAAGGTTTTACGTTGACGCTTAGTCGAATTTCAAGGACGAATGACCTGTGTTAGTGGGAGAGAATGTAATACTCTGGATTTTTGAAGGATTTATTTAAGGTTAATAAATCAAAAATTTTGAAAATAGTTCATGGTTATAACTTAAAATTGATAATTTTGCAAAAAATGTGAAATTCGAATGTTTTTGAACTTATAAAAAATGCAAAATCCTGTAAACATGTCTACTTCAACTAAATTCTTAATAGGATAATTTTTCATGAGTGGGGTTATAAAATTATTTTTAGAATTCAATATAAGCCATTTTGATAAAAATAAAATATTAATTTTATGAGATGAATACCCCTAAGTTATGATGACAATCTCTCAGAAATTTTGACGTCAACTCTAATGCATAACATCTTATTTGTACTTTAAATTAGACTATGAACCACAGAGGTAAAGAAATGTATGAATTCTAGCCTTCTAATGAGAATTGAATCAGCTCATTTGGAGCTCTGTGAAGTAAGTAATAGCCATTTAAGTAAAAAGTTTTTAATCTGTGAGAATATTAGATTTGTGCAAATTTGACATCACTTCAAATGCAAGCCATTTTATTTGTGCGTTGAATTAGACTATGATCCATAGATGTAAAGAAAGGTATGGATCTTAAATTTCAAATGGGCTTTTAATCAGCTCATTTATACTTTTATCGAGGGAGTAATAGTCATTTTAATAAAAGGAGTTTAATCTGTCATAACATTAGATTTGTGCGAATTTGTGATTTTTAAAAATTCTAAGGGGATACGAAATCTTATATTTTTACCTATTCAAAGGTAACTCGTGGAAGGACTTTTAAAACTCATATTAACCTATTACTAATAGACTTTTCCTCCTAAAATACCTCCCTTCTTTCATAAAAACCCTAACCTCCATAAAGGAGATTTTCAAGTTCATTTTTGAAGAAGAATGAGCTATTTTCTCAAGATCTTCCAAGAAACTTTCTTCGTAAACTTTTCAAGAGGAACATAATCATAACAAGGAATTTTCTAGGTGACAACTTTGATCAGGCATGAATATTTATATTATTCCCCTTAAGTTTTGTTCGTTTTAGATATCGCCTAAACCTTAATTAAACATGCTTCTTAAAATTTATTAAGGAGATTAATTAGGGAAAGTGAAAGTAAAAATTAGGGTTGCTTTTATTAAATCTAAAAATATAATTTAAGAATTGAAATAATCACATGCTTAGATTAAAGGTTTGGGTTTCGGTAGAATTGTGGGATGATTCGCATGATAGAATTAAAAATATGAACTAGAAATAATATTTCGACTCGTGAAATGACGATATTGATGTGTAGATTATAAAACGAACTTATTGTTTTGTAATGTTATTTATACACATATTGAAATGGAATTATATGTTAATTGGTAAAATATCACTTGTATTGAAATAATAAAATTTGATAACTTATGTGACTATTTGGTAGAACTTTGTTATTACATTATTAGGTGAATGAAATTTAATGGAATTGAAACCGTAGGATTAGTTAAAAAAAATTATAGTGGTAAATTAAAGTATGATTCATGTTGAGATTGTTCGTATTAAATTTTAACACCATGGGAACGTTGGGACTTTGGTAGTAGTTATACATTCATCTTTATTTTATAGGTTGTTTGCTAAGTATGGGACTAGTAGGTAGGCTTTGTTGTTATTGGCACTTTCCAAGTATGGGACTAGTGAGTGCGTGCATGTACAGTTGGGATTTTTCCTAGGTAGCTCTAGGTAATATGTCGTTACTTTATTCCATTAGCCTAGATGCGAGACGAGGTGGTGATTTTTGGCAGGTATTCTTTCTAGTTAATGAGCAAGTCAATACTTTTGGTTTGGTGATCTCTAGGTATGGGACTAGGGATGATTTTTATTATGATACTCTATTTAAGGCTGGGGCTAATAGAGAATAAGAAAACTTGATTAAGAATTAATGCCGAAAATAATAAAAGGTATTAAAATGAATTTACGTTACGAGTACGTTCAGGGCTAACGATAATTGGGCTGACTGACTATAGAAACGTGGGTATGTGTTGGTGTCACGAGTATGTGCAGGTGTGACACCCCGACTAATTAAATACCGGGTAGCTACTCCTTTATAAAATTAATTCAAAATGCCAAGTTGGCTCAGTTAATAGCATCACTGTCGAAAACATTTTTATTATTACTAACCACCTAGTATTTAAAAAGCAAGTTGCCAAATTTTAATTTAAGTCTGATTAACATGCAACAAGTGTAATGAAGAAATAAATAACACCATTCACCATACTGAAGTAAAATGAATAACCATCACAATAGAGTAAATAAAGTCTGGAGGAAAAACTCCTCACTACAATCCCATAACTGAAATGAATAACCGAAACTGAAATGAAACATGCTAAAGTCTGAAAACTGAAATGTAAATGATGTCTCTAAAGAAATGGGCAACATGCCCTACAACTGATAGATAGTGACTCTGGAATCCAAAAGATAGAAGCGTCTATGAGCAAATCCCTGTAGCTTCCACAACCAGCTACATCTCGTCACCTGAATGAGTACCTATGCTTGGTGTCCTTGTGGCTGGGCACCTAAAAAATGGTTTTACAAAGAAAAGATTTGAAAAGCAAACGGGTCAGAGCCCGAATGTGGAGTTATATTTTAAAAACCTGCAAGTGCTTTAAAAACATTTAAAACATTAAATGCAAAGTACATGTTAGGACGTGCACTCACATTATATTCTCACCCCTCGTCTAACTGTGCACTCCTAACGCAAGTACCCATCTATAGCTATCCATACAACTAGCTAAGTGACTACATAATTAGCTAGACTGCCAAAGGTTCTACCCATATTACTCAGTTCCATCTAACATAACAACGCTCGTAATTAAATAGGGGTTTAACGTGAACTCAGTTACTAAACATACCATTGATATAACTATCAGTTAACTCATTATATAACTCGAAATAACACCGTAATATTTTTACAACATTAACATGAGGATTCCCATTAATATAATGTATATTATTCATCTCATAAATATACAATACAAGCACCCCGCAATCTAAGATGTAGTGCACACATACTCTGCTATCCATCCCGGTACATCACGTACATAAGGATTACATATTCCGAATCTCTCAGGAATAGTTTACTGATAACATCATCACAAATAATGGAGGCGAACACAGTCACCATCACATGGGTCACGCACATACCTACGCTCCCATGATCAGCGGACTTATTAATATCACAATAAGTCTTTCTATGACCTATGTTCATCGAGGTAACCAATCTAAATCCGGGCAACACAAGGATAAGAAGGCCCTAAGCGAACGTAAACCTCCCGTGATAGCAAGTATGGTAGGTATGTCATACACATAAGATTTTATGCTAAGCATTCACACATCTTAGATATCTCAATATTAATAAAGTCATACTCTACATCATTATACCATTATTCCAAATCCATATATTTCAAGTATCCCGATAATATATAATTTAAATGGTCGACATGTCTCACGACGTAATTCCTTAAACTTAAAACCTATCTCAAATAGACTATTAAGTCTCCCATGATTCTCACATATGACATCTTTATACCTAAGGTCTTTGCTTCTGCCCCAAACCTTATTTCATCAACTTATTCAAATTTGTACTATTAACCCAAATATTATCTCACATGACAAATTTCATTTATTTAGAAAAATTCCTCAAATTACATTCCAAATAAAGTCCCATCTCATAATCCTGCCTACTGGTCTTCCTTAAAGTTAAGGGTATTCATAAAGTCTCTAATAATATTATCCAAGGGTTAACACCACTAAAATTCAATTAAGGGAAAACTTCATTTATTCTGGGAAGGTCGATCGATCGACCTTGACCTTTGATCGGTCGATTTTGTCGATCGATCGACTGATGAATGTCGATCGATCGATTACACAAGTATGGTTACGGACTGCTTCGATTTGCAGATTTGAAAACATCCCAAAACTTATTTTTAAAGCATGATTCTCCAATATAACGTTATAGTAATGTCATATAACCATCCTACAATATTACTAACGTCCATAAATCAATATTTCAACAACTAAAGGCTACATATGGATCAATCTTTATCAAAAACCTAGTTTTCTAATTTATCTCAAGAACATTCATAAACCTCATCTTAAATCCGTTTTTGGTATCACAAAAGTCAGTAATTCTCTTAATATGATCTTCCAGTAACATTCTACATGCAACCTATATCCCAAAAATTAAACTAATAACTCCAATCTTATGGGTTTTTCATTATCTTCCAAGAACACATAAAGTTTTTGAATAATCTAACATGGAAGAAGCATTCTCCGAAATTTAAATGGAATAAATCACTTGCCTTGATTGTCTCTGGATTCGGTGTTGGGTTTGTAAGCTCTTTCTGCAGATTTTCTGCAGAATTCCTCCTCTTTCCCTTCCTCTCTAAGCTTTCTTCTTCCAAAGGTGGCTATGGTGGCTAGGGTTTCCTTTGGGAGAGTTGGAAGACTAAATGATAACCTACGTAGCTTTCTAGGTTAATAAGGGTTGGTTATGGGCTTAGTGGGTCTTATCCACATCAGATTTAATTAACCAAATTTTCGTCACTTTTAATTCCTCAAAACGTGAAATTACCAAAATACCCTTTAAGTTGCCGGTATGGCCTAAAAATACCCCGGGACCCAAACTATACCCCCGGCTAGTGTTTTCTGACTATCTCGACCCTTCCGGACGCGATGGCACGCTCAAAACGACCATACGGATTATAGATTTTAAATTCACTTTTTATTATCAAAATATTATACCGTGACGCGGCGGTCCCACGCGTCTCAACAAAATTTCTAAAATGCCGTATATAAATCCCACGACAAATTTTATAATACCAAGTTCATATATAATCATATATGCACATAATCAAATACCAATTCGCATCACATTAGTATTTTTATCCCGGATTAGTTTCCAATTAATACGCATTTAATTAATTAATCCTCAAAATAAATATAGCCAAAAGTACGGGGTATTACAGCAGGGCTAAAGATAATTGGGATGACAGGCTATAATGGTGTGTCATCCATGGAACCTCACAATTATATGAAGAGCTAATGAAATTGGGTTGACTGGGTGTGATGTGTTGTAGCTTAAGCGTAACAGGAGTATGTGCAAGACTGATAGAAATGTTGATTATCTATAGTGGTTCTGAATAAATAAGAATAATTAAACAATTAAATTGAGTAAGATTATGTTTAGAGCTAATTCACTATTGTAATCACATAATTGGACTTGAATAAAGGGGTGGCTTAAATGTGTGGGTAGTTTATATTGTTTTACTTTACTCGCATGTTCTTATATCACGTAATTTAAAATATTTTATTATAATATTTATCACGTATAATGATTATTTCTGGATTCACGGATCCTAATTTGGAGGAGTAATTGGTATTCATGTGGTGGGCTTTGACCCATTGTGTTGACTAACATTTGAGGTATAATTACTGGAATGGCTATATAGGACGGATTGGAGATTTTTGGAGTGCAGTTGGAGTTTTATTTTATCGCTTTCGTAGTTTATATTTATTTCATTATGTCATTTTTTTATGACACAGTTATTTATATATTTGGTGGGCCATTCGGTTCCACGGTTGTTTACTATTTTTAATTAGAGATTTATAGTTAGATTATTCACTTAAGTATTAATTTATCTTTTGGACCTGAGTTTTATTTTGGAGTTAGCATGGTTATGTATTTTACTGTGTGTATGCTGATATTCGTTGGATTAAATTTTAGATTATATCTTGTGAAAAAAATAATGTCATATATTTCTGTCACATGCTAAGAATGATATTTTAATTCTAATGTCCGGTGTAGATTGGCGGCGGGGATTTGCCGCCTCCAACCTCAAAATATCTAGGTGTCACAGTTGGTATCTGAGCATGGTCTTAGGTCTCATAGGTTTTGAGTCCGTTTAGTTTTCGTGTTATTGATCTTTGATTTTTTTATTTGATTCATAATCTCTAAGGCATTGGGTCTAGCATACATGTTAGTTGTGTTTCTTGGAGAAATGGTGCTTTATGTTAAGGCCGTTGTAAGCATTGAGGTTAGAAGTAGTAATATTTAAGTGAGGACCCTTAGAGTAGATTTTGGATATGATATTTATTTATTTTGGAGATTGTAAGTACCGATGTTAGGTATCTCTCATATCGAGGTGCTGATGTGATTTGATTTAAGGACTTAAGAGTTAGGCTGGGTTTTGAAAATAGAATCTAGTGGTGATTCGTGGGAGAGCGTGATACGCCATTATTTTATAGTTATGCTTATATATATTTAAGATATATATATTGTACTTTTGTTATTAGGGTAGATGCGTGTGGGATTTGTTGTATGGGCGTTTAATCGTGGCATTCTATCGATAGGTATATGTGAGCCTTATTTTATTTACGCGAGTTCAGGTTTTATGTTGACGTTTGGTCGAATTTCGAGGACAAAATTCCCATTTTAGTGGGAGAGAATGTAATACCCCAGATTTTTGAAGGATTAATTTAAGGTTAATAAATCGTAAATTATGAAAATCGTTAATCGTTATAACTTAAATTGGTAATTTTTCTAAAATGTGAAATTTGGATGTTTCGAACTTAGAAAAATGGGGAATCGTATAAACTTGTCTACTTTGACTTAATTATTAAGAAGATAATTTTTCATTAGTGGGTTTAAAGAGTGATTTTTAGAATTCAATTAAAACCATTTTGATAAAAATAAAATATTATTTTTATGAGATTAATTTCCCTGAGTTATTATGACAATCTGTCAAAAATTTTGACGTCAATTCAAATGCATGACATTTTTATTTGTACTTTAAGTTAGACAATGAGCCATAGAAGTAAAGAAAGGTACGGATCATAGCTTTCCAATGATATTTGAATCAGCTTAGTTAGACTTTTGTGGAGGGAGTAATAGCCGTCTAAGTAAAAAGTGTTTAATATGTGAGAATATTAGATTTGTACGAGTTTGACGTCACTTCAGATGCATGCCATTTTATTTGTACTTTTAATTAAACTATGATCCATATATGTAAATAAATGTATGGATCTTATCTTTCAAATGAGTTTTGAATTAGGTCATTTATACTTTTGTGGAGGGAGTGATAGCCGTTTTAGTAAAAGGTGTTTAATCTATCAAAATATTCAATTTGTGCGGATTTGTGATTTTTAAGAATTCTAATGGGATAAGGACTCTTATATTTTTACCAATTTAAAGGGAACTCGTGGGAGTATTTTTTTAAACTCATATTAACATATTCCGAATAGACTTTCTCTCCTAAAATACCTCCCCTCTTTCATAAAAATCCTAACCTCCGTAAGGAAGATTTTCAAGTTTATTTTTGAAGAAGAATGAGCTATTTTCTCAAGATCATCAAAGAAACTTTCTTTGTAAACTTTTCAAGAGGAACACAATCATATCAACAAATTTTCTATATGACAACTTTGATCAGGCATGAATATTTCTATTGTTACCCCTTAAGTGTTGTATGTTTTAAATATTTTCTAAACCTTAATTAACCATGTTTCTTAAAATTCAGTAGGAAGATTAATTAGGGAAAGTGAAAGTAAAAATCAGGGTTGTTTTTATTAAATCTAAAAATATAATTTAAGACTTGAAACAATCGCACGCTGAGATTAGAGGTATGAGTTTCGGTAGAATTGTGGGATAATTCACGTGCTAGATTTAAAAATATGAATTTGCAATAATATTTTGACTCATAAAATGACGATATTGATGTGTAGATTATATAACGATATTATTATTGTGTAACATTATTAATACACATATTAAAATGGAATTACATGTTAATTGGTAAAACATTACTTGTATTCAAATTATAGAATTTGATAACTTGTGTGATTATTTGGTAGAACTTTGTTATTACGTGATTAGATGAATGAAATTTAATGGAATTGAAATCGTAGGATTAGTTAAAAAAAATTATAGTGATAAATTAATATATGATTCATGTTTAGATTATATGCATTAAATTTTAACCCCAAGGGGTTGTTGGGACTTTGGTCATAGTTATACTTTCACTCTTATTTTATAGATTATTTGTTAAGTATGGGACTAGTAGGTAGGATTTGTTGTTGTTGGAGTTTTCTAGGGTATGTGAATAGTGAGTGTGTGCAAGTACGGTTGGGAAATTTCCAAGGTAGGTCTAGGTAATATGTCGTTACTTTATTCCTCTAGTCAAGGTGACTAGGTGATGATTTTTTGCAGGTATTCTTTTTAGGTGATGGACTAGTTAATACTTATGGTTTTATGATCTTTAGGTATGGTACCAGGGATGATTTTATTATGATACTTTAATTAAGGGTGGGGCTAATAGAGAATAAGAAACTTGATTAAGAATTAGTGCTTAAAATAATATACGGGTATTAAAATGAATTTGTGTCGCGAATATGTTTAGGGCTAATGATAATTGGAGTGACTGGATATAGAGGGATGTGTGTTGGCATCACGAGTATGTGCAGGGCTAACGATAATTGATTTGACTAGATATAGTGTTGTGTTATGTGTAGACTTTCACGAGTATGTGCAGAGCTAATGAAATTGGGCTAACTCGCTATACTGTGAGAAATGAGTGTGATGTGTTGTAACTTATTCACAACAGGAGTATGTGCTAGATTAATAGAAATGTTGATTGGCTATAGCGGTGTCACATGAATAAGAATAATTAAATAATTAAATTGGATAAGATAGAGTTTAGAGCTAATCACTATTATAATCACATAATTGGACTTGAATATTAGGATGGCTTAGATGTGTGGGTAGTTAGTATTATTTTATTTTACTCGCATGTTCTTATATCGTGTAATTTAAAATAATTTATTGTAATATATATCACGTATGATGCCTATGTATGGATTCACGAATCCTAATTAGGAGGAGTAATTGATATTTATGTTGTGGTCTCTGACCATTGCGTTGTCTAATATTTCAGGTATAATTACTAGAATTATTACATAAGATGGATTGGAGATTTGTGGAGTGCAACTGGAGTTTTATTTTATCACTTTAGTTGTTTAAATTTATTTTATTCCATCATTTTATTTATGAAATAATTATTTATATATTTGGTGGGCCATTCGGTTCCACGGTTGTTTACGATTTTTAATTAGAGATTTATAGTTAGATTATTCATTTAAATGTTATTTTATCTTTTGGAGTTGAGTTTTATTTTGGAGTTAGAATGGTTATGGATTTCATTATGTGGATGTTTATATTCGTTGGATTAAATTTTAGATTATATTTTATGGAAAAAAAAATTAATGTCTCATATTTCTATAACATGCTAAGAATGATATTTTAATTCTGACGTCCAGCGTATGTTGGCAGCGAGGATTAGCCATGTCCAACGTCAGAATATCGGGGTGTCACAGTTGATATCAAAGCATGGACTTAGGTCTCGTAGGTTGTGAGTCCATTTAGCTTCCTCGTTATCGATCTTTTATTTTTTTTTTTTGATTCGTACTCTCTAAGGTATTGGATCTAGCGTACATGTTAGTTGTGTTTCTTAGAGATAATGTGTTTTGTGTTAAGGCCATTATATGCATTGAGGTTAAAAGTAATAATTTTTATATGAGGATCCTTATAGTTGATTTTGGAGATGAGATTTATTTTGGAGATCGTAACTACTGATATTAGGAATCTCTAGTATCGATGTGGTGATGTGATTTGATTTGAGGACTTAAGAGTTACGATGGCTATTCGAAATAGAATCGAGTGGTGATTCATGAGAGAGTGTGATATGCCATTAATTTTATAGTTATGATTATGTGTATAGTTAAAATATATATTGTACTTTTGTTATTAGGGTAAATACGTGTGCAATTTTCTGTATGGGTGTTTAATCATGGCATTCTATCGAAAGGCATATATGAGCCATATTTTATTTGCGTGAGTTTAGGTTTTACTTTGATGCTTCGTCGAATTTCGAGGATTAAATTCCAGTGTTAGTGGGAGAGAATGTAATACTTTGGATTTTTTAAAGATTAATTTAAGGTTGATAATTTATACATTGAGAAAATAGTTAATGTCTATAACTTAAAATTGGTAATTTTGCTAAAATGTGAAATTCGGTTGTTTTTCGGGCTTATAAAAATGTGGAATCGTATAAACATGTCTACTTGGACTTAATTATTAATAAGATAATTTTTCATTAGCAGGTTATAAAATGATTTTTAGAATTCAATTTAAATCATTTTGATGAAAATAAATATTTATTTTATGAGATGAATATCCATAAGTTATGATTATAATCTATCAAAAAATTTGACATTAATTCAAATTCATGACATTTTATTTGTACTTTAAATTAGACTATGACCCATAGATGTAAAGAAAGGTGTGAATCTTAACTTTCCAATGAGAATTGAATCAGCTCATTTGGACTTTTGTGGAGGGAGTAATAGTCGTTTAAGTAAAAAGTGTTTAATCTGTGAGAATATTATATTTGTGTGGATTTGACGTCACTATAAATGCATGGCATTTTATTTGTACTTTGAATTAGACTATGATCCATGGATATAAAGAAAGGTATGGATCTTATATTTCTAATAAGCATTGAATCGGGTCATTTATACTTCTATGGATGGAGTAATAGCCGCTTTAATAAAAGGTGCTTAATCCGTCAAAATATTAGATTTATGCGAATTTGTGATTTGTAAGAATTATAATGAGATAAGGACTCTTATATTTTTACCTATTTAAATGGAACTCGAGGGAGGACTTTTCAAACTCATATTAACCTATTCCCAATAGACGTTCTCTCCTAAAATACCTCCCCGCTTTCATAAAAACCCTAACCTCCCTTAAAGAAGAATTTTAAGTTTATTTTTGAAGAAGAAGGAGCTATTTTCTCAAAATCATCCAAGAAACTTTATTTGTCAACTTTTCACGAGGGACACAATCATATCAAAGAATTTTCTATATGGAAACTTTGATCAAACATGAATACTTCTATTGTTCCCCTTAAGTGTGGTATGTTTTAAATATTTCTTAAACCTTAATTAATTATGTTTCTTGAAATTGATTATGAATATTAATTACGGAAAGTGAAAGTAAAAATCGGGGTTGTTTTTATTAAATCTAAAAATATGATTAAGACCTGAAACAGTAGCATGCCTAGATTTTGAGGTTTGGGTCTGGTAGAATTGTTGGAAGATTTTCATGCTAGAACTAAAAATATGAACTTAGAATAATATTTCGACTCATAAAATGACAATATTGATGTGCAGGTTGCATAACAGAATTATTATTATGTAATGTTATTAATACACATGTTAAAATGGAATTACGTGTTAATTGATGAAATATCACTTGTATTGAAATTATAAAATTTAACAATTTGTGTGACTATTTAGTTGAACCTAGTTATTACTGATTAGATGAATGAAATTGAAACCATAGGATTAGTTGAAAAATTATAGTGATAAATTAAAATATGATTCATATTGAGATTGTTCGTATTAAATTTTGACATCGTGGGAACGTTGGGACTTTGGTAGTAGTTATACTTTCATCCTTATTTTATAGGTTAATTGCTAGGTATGGGACTAGTAGGTAGGCTTGGTTGTTATTATCACTTTCTAAGTATGGGACTAGTGAGTGAATGCACGTGCGGTTGGGAATTTTTCTAGATGGGGCTCGATAGTACGCAATTACTTTATTCCATTAGCCTAGGTGCGAGACTAGGTGGTAATTTTTGGTAGGTATTTTTCCTAGGTGATGGACTAGGTAATATTTATGGTTTGGTGATCATTAGGTATGGTACTAGGGATGATTTTTATTGTAATACCCGAATTAAGGGTGGGGCTAATAGAGAATAAGATAACTTGATTAAGAATTAATAATTTATGCCTAAGATAATAAATGGTTATTAAAATGAATTTGTTTTGCAAGTATGTGAAGAGTTAGCGATTATTGGGCTGACTAGCTGTAGTGATGCGGGTGTGTGTTGGCGTCACGAGTATACATAGGGCTAACGATAATTGGGTTGACTGGCTAAAGTGAAATGTCGTCATTGGAACCTCGCGAATAAATGCAGAGCTAAAGAAATTGGGCTGACTGGCTATGGTGAGGGGAGTGCATGTGATGTATTGTAACTTAAGTGTGACAAAAGTATGTTCGGGACCAATAGAAAGGTTGATTGGCTATAGTGTAATTAAATAATTAAATTGAGTAAGATAAAGGTTTAGAGCTAATTCACTATTATAATCACATAATTGGACTTGAATAATGGGGTGGCTTATCTATGTGGGTAGCTAGTGTTGTTTTACTTCACTCGCATGTTCTTATATCGCGTAATTTAAAATACTCTATCATAATATTTGTAACGTATGATTCTTATGTATGGATTCACAGATCTCAATTGGGAGTAGCTGGTATTCATGCGGTGGGCTCTGACACATTGTGTTGACTAACATTTCTGGTATAATTGCTGGAATAGCTGCATTGGATGGATTGGAGATTTGTGAAGTGAAGCTAGAGTTTTATTTTATCTCTTTAGTAATTTAGATTTGTTTCATTCCGTTATTTTATTTGTGAGACAGTTATTTATGGATTTGGAGGGTCATTCAGTTCCACAATTTTTTATGATTTGCAATAAGAGATTCGTAGTTAGATTATTCATTTAAGTATTAATTTTTCTTTTGGAGCTGAGTTTTATTTTGCAGTTAGCATGGTGATGGATTTTATTATGTGGATGTTTATATTCGTTGGATTAAATTTCAGATCATATCTTTTGAAAAAAGTTTTTAATGTCTCATATTTATATCACATGCTAAGAATGGTAGTTTAATTCTGATGCCCGATGTAGGTTGACAGTGGGGATTGACCACCTCCAATGTCAAAATACGTTGATGTCGGTATATTTGATTATTGGGCTAAGATAACATAATGCTTGCATGATCCTACCATGCTAATTTCTTTTCTCATAGAGTAAAATTGTTTCATTTATCTCATGTTGTTCAATCACTTTAAATCTAGTGTGTTCATCTTGTGTTTCCATTATCTCACTTAGGGGTTCAAGTTGGTCCGACTTCACTACTAACGAGGGGTGGCAATTACTATTTTTGGATGCGACACGACACGACAAGGGTTTTTTAAGCATGAACACGACACAACTTCATATATTTTTTTACATGATATGAACACTACCCGTATAGAACATGACATGACACGACTAACACGTTTTCTTAAATTTTATGTTCAATTAGGCAAAAGTAGGTGCAATAACCCGAATAAAAACACAATTTACATAACACGACTCATGATTTAAACAGAAATAGGACACAATCCGAGTTCGTGTCAAAAAGACACGAACACGACAAGTCGTGTCAATTTTGGATCAATTTCATGTCATTCCATATCTTGGATTCATTTCATTTCTAAAATTATCACTGATTCCTCCCGAATCATAGCACTTATTACCCTTTATACGTATGCATTTTAGCCCCCCTCAGGTACTTTAATTCCTATAATTATGCTCGATAACAAGACAACCTTCATTTTATATGTTATCGTGTTATTTTAGGTATTATTGATATTTTGTAGGGGTACGGTGCTTAGTGTGAAGTTTGGGTGCATTCCAATAAAATTCCATTGACATTCTCATGTTCAGGAGAAAATGAGTCATTTCACACTTTGGGATTTTTGCCCAAAGTATTCACGGAAGTTGAGGTCCTTAGAATAATCTTCGCGCGGCCATAAACGGTGCGTGAATCCAAATCCAAATCCAAATGAAGATGTTACGAACCTTTGAGCAGAGAGGGTTCTAAAAGGAAATTCACAATGCAAAACAATTTAATAAAAGATATTTTTGTCCGACTCTATCAATTTGCAGCTACGGGTCTAAATTGATAATGGCAATTTGTGGTGGTGTTTGGGCGACACATGTTTTGCTCGGTTATTGAGTTATCCTATGAGGCATCGGATTTCAGCTGGTTTATAAACAAATTGCAGGTCATGGCGTGGCAAATTAGCTTTGGCCATTTTGGGCTACTCACGATTGGATTTGGTCTTTGGCATTTCCATGGTTTTGGCCATAAACAATATTGCTACAGGTTCGAATTTCATATGCGGGTCTTTGGACATCTATGGCCATTGATGTTCATCTTTGGACATATAATCCAAGGGGAGTGGGCTATTGCCTTGCGTTTTGCAGTAGCTCGCGAGTTTGAGCAGGCACAGTCGACCAGCCCAGCCCCATTGGTCGACCGGTGTTTCCAATTTTCCCATGAGAAGTTTGCACTGGACTTTCCCACTTGGACCGGTCGATCAGGTCCCCACCCGGGGTCTACCGGTTGTAGCAGATCCGGCGCAAGTTTACTTTGTTATTTCTTTTTCCGTTTTTCCTTTTCTTATTTTTGTAAGTTAGTATATAAGGAGACTTTTGTTTATTTGTAAGATATCTTATTTTTCCCTTCTTTGAGTTTGTACCTAGGGTTAGAGGACATTTGGGTTTTTTGTGGAGCTTGCCCTTCTCCTCAATTTTTGTGGGTAATACCCATTTATGTAAGCTTCTAGTTACTATTCATTATCTTTTTTCTTGCATTTAAGCTTTGTTCCTTTATTTTTCATTCTTTGTTATTTACTTCATGCCTAGATAAATTGTTAGAGATAATTTATTTCTTGTTTGCTTTAATTAATTAGTTATCTTAACATAGTTTATTTATGTATCTCATCATGCTTAGTGGCTAATTTAAATTAGGCTGTGTTGGATTGAACTCACCTAGGATTGATTTGGTTTTTTTTTGCTATGGTGATGGGCTTTCATGAGTTTATTTCGATTAGGTTTTTCTAGTTATTACACTTAGAAGATTTAATGGGGTATTTCATGTATGCTCCGTATTTATGGCCTTGCATGTGTAATTTCTGGGGTATTTGTTGATGCCAAAATCATATTAGGCTTTTATGACGATTTAGGGCGTGACGACTCTAGATTTAATTAATTGTTGAAATATTGGACAAAATGGGTGACAAATACACAAGGGGGCCAAAAAAAAGAATTTTATCCCAAATATTTTGAAATTGGAATGGGAGCTGGCGTACAGGGCGGCAAACATGCCATTATGGAAAGCAACTCGAGCAAGTGATCCTCATCGGTTAAAGGGTTAAATATTTTAAATTTCGGAACTGATTCATCGGGTACTTGCATTAGTTCGACAATATAAAATAAATATGGGGACGAAAGAAATTTAAACTCAAGAAATGAGTCATCATCGCTTGAAGAGTGAGTTTCGAAAGAAATAAGATCATTTTCAATGAAATATTCTTCTATGGGGGCCAAAGAAGAAATCGGTTCATTGCAAATAGATACTATGTCCATTTCTTCTTCATTTTCATTCTCTATTATACCATGGGCCAAGTCAAGAATAGTTTGTTCCAAAGTAGGCAAAAAATCCTTATTTGGTTCAAAACATTCGTCGACTTCAAATGCCACGAAAGAAAAATCGTCGTCGGATTCAAATAATAAATACAACTCATGTTCCCAATAACGATTTTCTTCCCGATAATGGTTTTCAAATTTTTCATTTTCAAGAAGTCGTAAGCCCTCACCGAAAGTCATAGGCCGAGGCACGAATTCTTGATAATGAAAAGTTTGGAAATCATCCTCGGGACAACTATCAAAATCATTAACATAAGAATTTTGAAAGCTAATGCAATTCGTCTCAAAATTATTATCATAAGGATTTTTAGGCCCAATATCGGAATAATCATTCTCAAAATTCTCGTAATTCATAACTTGACTTTGGTGATACTCACCCAAAGACATTTTAGGTGTTTCAATTTTTGGGGCTTGTAAGTATTGACCAAAAGTCATAGGCGTAGGGGGATTTTGATAATTATCACTACGATTACCGAAAATATTAGAATAAGACATGCTTACCCCAAAAAAAGCTCTAGAAGGAAAATTTCACAAAGTGATGTGCGTCCAAAAAATTCAAGCGTTTCTTAGCGCTCAAATGTAGAAGTCCTACAAAAATTATTGGCAAAAAAAATAAATAGAAAGAAAAATAGTAGGAAATATTAAATCAATTAATTCTAAAACAAACTAGTCCCTGACAATGACGTCGTTTGATTGACTGGGTTTTGCAGCGGCGCAAGAGTCACCTATATGTCGGTCGTTTATTATATTCGGCTCATTAACCCAATATAAAAAACTAAACTATGACTACACTCTTTTAAGGGAGTATAGAGGCCAGTCCGGGTATCGAAAATCCACAGAGACTAGTTGCTAGAATTTAATCGGTTTAATACTTCTCGAATAAAAGTGTAAAAGGTGATTTTAACAAAAAGGAAAAGATAACTAGGCATGTGTATTTAAACTAGATTAAAAAAAGGAATATAAACTATAGGTTGTGATAGATATCCCTCACCCCGAGTTAATTGGTATAAATGGTTACATGGGTTCACAAGGCATCATCCCTCCAAAATTTTTAATTAGTGATGGTTCATTTCTTCCGCCTTACACATGCATCCCATTGTGTGAATGGAATTCCTATTTTCCAGAAGGTATGCATAAAAGGGAGGGTCCCCCGTTGATCCTCCAAAGTTAAATCGTACTTTCGGTGGACCCTCAAAAATTTCAACTTCTAATGTATAGTTAGTTAGAAGTTAAAATTGTAGGTTGTAAATATTTAGTTTTATTTTATTTTTATTTTTCTTCTTTATTTTTACTTATTGTCTAGTGTAATTAGTTAAGTTTTTGTTATTTTTTTTTACTATGCTTGGTACTAACATGTTTTTGAAGAATCATTGGACTTGTACTTTCACAAGATCATTCCCTTTTGTGTAATATCGCTATTTTCCTCTCTTTAACTTGGTTCTTAATTCACATCGAGGACAATCTCAAGTTTTAAGTTAGGGGGTGTGGGAAATTTTATCCATTCATTGGTAGTTTCTTTGATTTGATTATATGTTATTCCCAAGCATTATTTTTTTGTAAAACATTAAGAATTTTAAAAATATTTTCTTTCTTTTTTATCGTTTGTTGGGAATTTTGCCTTTGTTTTCGATGATAAATTTAAATAATTGCCGGATCTAATAGATAACTCAATGATGCATGTTCTTGATTTTAGAAGTTATTAGACTTTTGAATAACTTCATGAATTAAACTTTAATCCCATGAGCACATGCACTTTTCTTGCTTTATTGATTTGGCTTAAGATTTATATAACTCGGTAATCTTTTGTTGCATTGTGTATACTTTTACCTAGTGAGCTTTGGGATTTTCTTCATTTGTGAGTTTTATACACTTCTCCTTCCTCTTTGAAAACGTTACAGTCATTGATAATCTCACTATTATTTCATTAATCGTTCATTAATTGAGTTCATATATGAAATGTGTTACTTGAGCATGATTTTAAAAGTTTATTTTGACTGGAGAATTACGTAAACTTTAGGAAAATATCATAGGCCCTCTTTGTTATATTGCCCATATTATCCTTGACCTCACCTTAATTTTTTTCCCTTGTCAACCCCTTTAAGCTTTAATATATCCTTTCGGTTCATAACCCCAAATCCCATAACCAACTCCACATTAGAGTTATAAACCATATATATCACCTTCCGTACCTTTGTTTTGGAATGATACTTGTGATTGATTATTGCAATTAAGCATGTGAGAATGAGAAAAGTAATGAAAAGAAAGAAGTGAAAAAGAGAAAGAAACAAAAGAAAAAGTGAGAAAAAGAAGAAAAGAAAAGAAAGAGAAATTTGTATATGTTGTGTATAGTGTTCAAAAAGCTTTGTTTACTCTCTCCGTTGTTATATTTAATGCTTGTTATGGAATAATATTCCAATTTTGTATTGGCCCACTTTTTCCATTATCCCGAGTTTTCATCTCTGAACTCTTTGAATCCGTACATAGTCCTTTCATTTCATAAGTCAAGCCTAACCAACATTACAACCCCATAAAGTCCTATGTGATCCTATGGTGATTCAATTCAAAAAGTTTAAATAGTTTTGATAATCTGTGAAAATGCATTTCACCTCTTTAATGATGATATCCTTTTATTGAAATTGTGAAGTTTTTATTGTATATATAGCGTTCTTCATTTATGACATGTGCACGAACTAATTTCCATTTTCATTTACTCTTTATGCCCACATGTCCCATGTATTACCTCCTATTTCATAGTGATTTCATCAGTTGAGTGTAATATCCGGTGAGGATTGACTTACATGCATACTTTAATATTTATTATCCGGTTTATATAAGTTTTTGCCAAATCATACTTTGCATGTGATCGCTCCCTTCCCACATTTGAGCATTTCAATTCTACTAAGTTCATTCTATAATGTTAATAAGTACGGACTTTTGTGTGAATTCATTCACTTTGCTAATAACATGTTTGAAATCTTTTTCAGTATTATTGGGCTTGTCGAGTGTTATTAGGCATGTTTTGAGGAAACCATATGATGTGTGTGAGTTTCATCCCTGAAAACCCTCACGAGACGACACTCGTCCACTAGGGTAACCCAGGAGTTTAACGACTTATTGCATAACCTAAATGCAATCGTTTTCCCTCAAAATTGGATTTTATTTCTTTTTTATATATCTCCTGTATTTTGTTTTTCTTATAGTTCTTCTTGCTTTGACTTTCATTGCGAGGGACTAGCGATGTGCAAGTTAGGCGGTGTGATTCTTCCCAAATCATGACACTTATTACCCTCTATACTTATTCAGTTGAGTCCCCTCATGTACTTTAATTCCTATAATTATGCTCAATAATCATACATCCTCCATTTTATAAATTAACATGTTATTTGAGGTATTGTTGATATTTTATAGGGGTTACGGTGCTTAGTGTTAAGTTTTGGTGCATTTCGGTAAAACTCTGTTGATATTCGCATGTTCAGAGGCAAATTAGTCATTTCACACTTCAGTAGTTTTGCCCAAAGTATTCACGAACGTTGATTCCCTCAGAACAAACATCGTGGGGTCGCAAATGGTGCGCGAATTCGAGTCCAAACGAAGATGTTATGGACCTTTGAGCAGAGAGGGTTTTAAAAGGAAATTCACAATGCAAAACAATTTAATAAAAGACATTTGTGTCCTGCTCTATCAATTTGTAGCTACAGGTCTAAATCGATAATGGCGATGTGTGACGGTCTTTGGGCCATGTACGTTTTTCTCGGTTCTTGAGTTATCCTATGGAGGCATCAGATTTCAGCTGGTTTATGAACAAATTGCAGGTCATGGCGTGGCAAATCATCTTTGGCCATCTTTGGGCCACTCATGATTGGATTTGATCTTTGGCATTTCCATGGTTTTGGCCATAAACAATATTGCTGCAGGTCTGAATTTCATATGCGGATCTTTAGCCATCTATGGCCATTGATGTTTGTCTTTGGACATAGAATCCAAGGGGAGTGGGTTACTACCTTGCGTTTTGCAGCAGCTCGCGAGTTTCAGCAGGCGAGGTCGACCGGCCTAGCCCCACTGGTTGACCGGTGTTTTTAATTTTGTCGTACGATGTTTGCAGTGGACTTTCCCCCTTAGACCGGTCGATTCGGTCCCCACCCGCGGTCGACCGAGTGTAGCAGATTCGGTGCAATTTCCTTTGTTATTTCTTTTTCCTTTTTTTCTTTTCTTATTTTCATAACTTAGTATATAAGGAGACTTTTGTTTATTTGTAAGATATCTTATTTTTCCCTTCTCTAATTTGTACCTAGGGTTATAGATTTGGGGTTTTTTGTGGAGCTTGCCCCTCTCCTCCATTTTTGTGGGTAATACCCATTTATGTAAGCTTCTAGTTACTATTCATTGTCTTCTTTCTTGTATGTAAGCTTTGTTCATTTTTCATGCTTTGTTATTTATTTCATGCCTAGATAAATTGTTAGAGCTAATTTATTTCTTATTTTCTTTAATTAATTCGTTATCTTAACTTAGTTTATTTATGTATTTCATCATGCTTAGTGGCTAATTTAAATTAGGTTGTATTTGATTGAACTCACATAGGGTTGATTTGGTTACTTTGTTATGGTGATGGGATTTCATGAGTTTATTTCAATTGGGTTGTCCTAGTTATTACGCCTAAGAGATTTATCGCGGTATATCATGTATGCTCCGTATTTACGACCTTGCATGTGTAATTTCCGGGATATTTGTTGACGCCAAAATCATATTAGGATTTTATGACGATTTAGGGGGTGACGACTCTATATTTAATTAACTGTTGAAATGATATTCAATCTTAATAACTTGTGAAATCATGCAACCATATATATCAATTAACTCGGGGTGATGGATATCTATCGCAACCTATAGTTTTTATTCTTTGTATTAATATAGTTTAAATACACATGCCTAGTTATCTTTTCCTTTATGTTAAAATCACATTTTACACTTTTATTCGAGAGGTATTAAATCGATTAAATTCTAGCAACTAGTCTCTGGGGATTTTTGATACCCGGACAAGCCGTTATACTCCCTTAAAAGAGTGTAGTCATAGTTTAGGTTTTTGTATTGAGTTGGTGAGCCTAATATAATAAACAACCGGCGCGTAGGTGATTCTTGCACCGCGACAAAACCAGTCAATCAGTCACCCTTGTTACTAACCCCAAACCAGAATTGAGGTTGACTCGATTGACCTTTTTTGGAACCGAAACCAATAGTTTCAATAACCGAATAAATCTGAACCACTCGAGTTGGTTCGGATTGATTCTCGGATATAAAAATGTAATTAAAAATAAATAAACCTCCAATATAACTTAGAAAATAGTCAAACTAAACATTAAAAATACAATACAAATATCAAAAGTCAAAATTAATTTAAAACTTTTAAATTAAAGAAAAAAACGTAACATATATATATATATATATATATATATATATATATATATATATATATATATATATATATATATATATATATATATATATATATATATATATATTATAACACCCCGCCTAATTAAGTACCCGGTAATCAGTCCTATACCCAATAAAAACAGAATTTACAGTTGGTTCATTCTTAGCATCACTATCGAAAAACATTACTAACATAATATCCAATTGAGCAGGTGTTAAACTTTTCAAAATTTAATTTAATAAAAATTCATTTTTATCATTACGAACAATTTTCATAATAATCCAACCCACCACAATCAATGAATAAGCATCACAATGGAAATTAAATGCAACTGGAATAAAACTTCCCAGTAAAATATCTCATACATAAATCCCAATAATAACAAATGCATCACGACGACATGAGTATAAAATCCTGTCTCGGATAGAAGGAAAATAACTAAATCCAACGGGGTGACATGCCCTAACTAAAAAGTCAACTACAGAGTATGAATCAAAATAGGAATGCGTCTAGACAAAACTCCACAGCTTCATAGCTCATCAATCATCACAGTCTTCTAAGGCTGGCGTCCCTGTGGCTGGACACCTGATATAGGAGATACAATAGAGAGAGAAGAAAATATGCAAGAAAACGGGTCAGAGCCCGATAGTGAAAATAGTTTTGAAAACAGCAATTGAATAAATGCTAAATTCAGCAATTATTATAACATGTTAGATTATAGGACTCTCTCTTGAAATCCCCACCTCTCATCTAGAGTGCACGCCTAACGTACCTCTACCATCCTAGTTACAATTCCCATGCTAAATCGTCCATCCCTTTGAATTCACTATTCACAACCTGATTAATTCTCACTTATTTTTCTCGTAATATGTATATCCATTTAGATTTAACATGGATAACCTATTTATTTATTTAATTTAATTAATATTTTTTTATACTTAATAAATTTCCAAATTTCATTATCTTGTACTTCTACTTTATTCACATAGAAGATATTAACACAAGTATATACATTTATTTTAATATATATACTATACGGCACCCAGAGGCATAGTTGCTGTGCATGCATTACTCTGCTATCATGTCCCACTACATCACATCACAGTATAGGGAACTATTGGTTCGTTAAATATTCCTCAAACCACAAATATCAAACATAATCATTGGAGGCGAACATAGTCCTAACCCTTTGGAGGCGAACATAGTCCCTAAGTTCTATGTTCTCGAGTGACAAATCAAAATCCTATAGATTTATCAGGATATGACTTCCCTTACGCGTAAACCTCCCATCGATAGCAAGTAAGATAGGTATGTCATACATATAAATTAACAACCAAATAAGGATTATCATCCACTTATTTAAAATTAGGTATTTATTTTACCTATATCACAATAGGAAATTTATCCTATCCCAAGTACCCGTCGTATTATTCGAATACTACCCGTACTTGTAATCATGATTATCATCATATTTTTATCATGCAGTGATTTCTCCCAAAATCTTTTATTTAACCCAAGTACCCGTATATATATTCTCAATATTACCCATACTTGGTAAAATGATTACTTTTCCCTAAATCATATACTAATTATGTAAATCTCTAACATCATTTTAGTCCTCAATATTTTATAATTTCCCAACATTAATCCCAAGTTCCTCACTATATTAATTTACCAAAATTATTCAGAAATTCATTCTAGGCCAATTTACAATTCTACAAACTATTCTGGGCTAAACTGGACATTTCTAGGTTTTTGGAAATCTCGTTTGAAGACCAGAGCTCGTTCGAACGAGATAGAATATCGTTCGAACGAGTTTAACTCTCATTCAACCTAAGTCAAGTCTCGTTCGAACGATGTCAACGTTTTCTTATTCGTCTACAGTTCCATTTTTCTGCATTTTGCATCAACTTCTAAAACCCAAACTGAACTGGTTTCCATCCTAATTAGAATCCAAAATTTTGAATTATAATTCTTTCATTTCTACAACCTTTTCATGGATAATATCTTCATAGAAACATCTAATCCACATAATCATAATGGACTATCATCATATCCATTAAAATCTTAATATTTCCATAATCTAAATTCCTCCATTTTTATTCAACATGAAAATTCAAAATTTAGTATTATAATCACATATCTATATCATCAATTTCATATACACATGGGTAGGGTTTATTCTACATGAAATTCCTAACACCAATTTTTAATATCCTCAAGAACACATATTTTCCTTTTCATGCAAACCTATCATTTCCATCAAAATTAAAATCTCTACATGTTGTATAACCTATCACATGAATTTGTCTAATATTTACATTGATTTATCAATCATTTATCCAATCCATTTCATAAGTTCCTAAACTTAAAAAGGAAATCCTATTTTAACATGGATATACTAATCACTAAAGTAAAGCAAGAATCACCTGCCTTTGTGTAGGGTTGAACCTTTAGTGATGATATGGTTCAAACTTCCTCTTAGCTTTTTCGATGACTTTTTCGGTGACTATGGTGGTGGTGCAAGGTATAGAGATGGTGGTTTTTCCCCTTGGTTTTCCCTAGGATCCTCTTCATTTCCAAGCTTTTCCTCTCCTCAAGTCACCCTTTCACTTTCTCTCTAAAACTCTATTGTTTTCTCTCAAAAGTTCTCACTTGGTTTTTGGGTGGAATGAATCTCACGTAAGGTTTAATCTTATTTAAATAAAAAGTCTTAAAGGTAAGCTAAAGGGCAAAAACGAAGTCACTATTCACCTTCCATGCAAAATGACTCAAATGCCCCTTAGGAGTGTCCTTTCATCTCCTAATTGACCCGAGACCCAAATTCAACACCCGAATAGACATTTCTGACTATTTCGACTCTTCAGGAAGCAATGTTGCAGTCGAAACCACCATAAGGTTGATATGAAATAATATTTCTTTTTATATATTTTAATTAGTCCCGACATGTCCCATACCGCGTCCCGACTTAATGTCTATTATTTTCGTATCACCGCAATATAACTAACATCATGTTCAAATAAATATTACTTACATATCTCTAAGTAATATTAAATCCTGATCAATTCCAATTAATTATTTCATAATTAATTCCAATTAATCCCCATTAACTTTTAATTTATCTAATTTAAAAGTTATTAAAAATTACGCGGTATTACATACTTCCCCCTAATAACGGAATTTCATCCCGAAATTCGGGAAGTAAAAGCATACCTAGTAAGAATAACTCTGGGTATTTATCGCACATCTCATCCTCGCGCTCCCAAGTAGATTCCTCAATGTTATGTTGATGCCACTGAACACGCACCAACAGAACTACTTTTGATCTCAACCATCTCTCATTATGGTCCAAGATCGCTATCGGTCTCTCCTCGTAAGAACTATCTGGCTGCAAGTTGATCTCATCTAAAGGAATATGAGTGTGAGCCAACTCATTCCGGAGATATCGCCTCAGATAAGAAATATGGAACACAACATGTATCCTATGTAAGTGCTCCGGCAACCCCAATCTGTAAGCAACTGGTCCAACTCTCTCAATGATAGGAAATGGTCCGACATACCTGGATGCCATTTCCCATTCTTTCCAAATCTAATAATCCCCTTCATGGGAGATACCCGCAATAACACCTGGTCTCCCACATTGAATTCTCGGAAGAATCACTTCGCATCGGCGTAGCTTTTCTACCTATCTTAGGTGTAACAACCCGCTTAAAATAATAACGGGTGGCCAGCCCTATACTACATTAAATTAGGAATCTCAAATGGCTCATTCTCAACATCAATAGACTATACTAAAAATAAATAAGGCTAACTACCCGAAACTACAAAAGCGGATGCTAAAATTAAATAAAACATACAATAGATAACAAACCAACAATATAGAATAGGTGGAAACGATAGAGTACACAAAAGTACCATGACAAAAGAAAATGCTCGAATTAAAATAAAATGAGTAAACAAAAAGAAATAAACCCGAATAAACTGTCGGGTCACGGACAGTACAACAACCAAAATAAAAAGTATAAACATCTACAAATGACTCTTGGGTATAAACTCGATATACAACGTGAATCCTACTTAGATTTACAAGAAGTAGGAAGCGACTACAAACTAAATCCCGCAACAGTCCGCAATTACTACAGATCCCAAAACTCTGGATAGAAAAGCATCCGGTATCCATGCGGTAGGACACCTGTAGTAATATATACATACATATATATAGCAAAAGATAAATATAAACGGGTCAGGGACCGAGGTGTAAAAATGTTTAGCAAGTGTGTTAACCGTGCATAATAAATCTAAATGCACTATTTCATAATTAAAGTGGAGTCGCACTCTCGTGAAACCCCAAACTCACCTCTCATCTACAGCGCGTACCTAATCGTGTTCTGCGACCTTAATTAAGTTACCCCACCCACACAATGACAACATAACTTACCATACGCCCGGTTCATACCCGCTTGACCTACCATCCTTACATAACCCAAAATTTCTTTCCAATTAAATCCCACATTAATGTATACACATATAAGCCCTCATAGGCTTAGGTTCCAATTATTAAAACAAACCAATTATAAATCTTAGTACATCACACATTAACATTAAGCTTTAATATAAGAGTTTATTCTCTAAACAACATATATACAAGTATAAAAGACAAATCTTCTCTCTACTCTCAACATTGCACTGCGTTTCGTGCATGGGGCATCTCGCAAAGCGAAATCCAAACAAGGAACCCCCCCGATCCACTACTCATTGACAACGTCGATCGTAGGGATCAGTTCTTCACATATTAGCATTAAGCTTCCATATAAAAATGTATTCTCTAAATAATAAACATACAAGTACTAAGGACAAAACTTTTCTCTACTCTCAACATTGCACTATGTTTCGTGCGTGGGGCGTCTCGCAAAGCGAAATCGAAACAAGGACCCGCCCTGATACACTACTCCTTGATAACGTTGATCGTAGGGATTCATAATATCATCCACACAAATCCTAGTACTGCAACTATTTAATTGTAGAGTACTACCTAAAACATAAATTGAATCTCCACTAAATCCTTGGGTCGACATAACCGCAAACGTCTCTAAGTACGATCCTTCAACCACAAATAAACTCGTACACCAAAATCACCCAAGATGTATGTTATAGAAACTTCGTATCCTTTTCACCTATAGGATATATATATATATATATATATATATATATATATATATATATATATATATATATATATATTGACTAAATATGTATATATAATCAATCATTCATTCCCATAACCACCTATACATAACACACATAATGTACACTTTACAATACACATAACATAACGGCTATAGGAGGCCAAAATACTGCACCATGATATCATCTTCCAGGGCATCACTCACATACCATCCCGGGGACCACCGGTGGGACTAAATATCACCCACTTCGTGGTCAAAACCAAATCACAACGCATGGGAAGCGGTCATAGTTCCTAACCGGCAAGTGAGAACGAGCCATACCCAAGACTTCTCACCCCCAAAATATAAAATCACACAATAATAAAAAGGACGACTATGACCTGGGGAATATCCACACCCTGTTACTCAAGCCAGGGTGCTCACCCTCATCACGCAACTTCCCATGATAGCATGTGTCGGGTATGCTTCACACCATAAGTATATACATCATTCACACACACAATATATATACATCCATATGATCACATCATATAATCAAACCATCACGCACGGTATAGATATTCACGCCATAAGTACACACACACACACACACACACACACACACACACATATATATATATATACAAATATATTCACACCTATATCCACATATCCCCATATATACACACTATCTCTCATCCGTATGTAAGAAATCCACAAACTTGTCTACACGTGTACATAGTCCTCATTATACTAGCTATCACTTCACGAACATTAACTTAATTCGTTATATAAATACAATCCCTCACCTGAAGCGTATTCATCCATTTCCCTTATGATATGAATAGTTTTCCAATATTTTTAACATTATGGTTATCACCCCAAAGTTTAATGTATATAACAATCACTACTCATCCCATCAATATTTGAATGCACATCAATATATCCAATAACAATCCTGACTATCGATATACACATGACTAATAGTCTACAAGCCTCAAGCTTAAACTTAAGTTCATTTTATGATCCCATCATCTTTTGGGATTCCCAACGTTGATCACGCATAGATCTGTAGTAACTACACCTACTACCATTTGACCCAATCTTGTTCTAATCATTAGAATATTCCCATCATTCTCAAATTAGCCTACTCTTCAATTTCTCTTATGAAACCTTAATCTTATTGCGTTTACAACCTATTCCTTAAGTTAAACATTACTAAGGATACACAATCACTCTCTCTCGTCGGTCCCCAATCATAACTTAACTAGAATCCTATCGCTATAAGGATTCGTCACAACCGTCGACTCACAATTTCACTCCATACCCTCACCACTCTTTCAAAGGGTCCGAAGCCTTATGTCACAATTAAGCGCACTTCTGACCTCTAAATGGAACTCCCATTCCAAATGAGGTTTCTCACTACCTCAATACAACAATTCCAATACAAATATATATTTCCAAGCTACTTCGATATACCCCCATGATCATAACATGTGAAAAAACCTTCAAGAATACTCCATGACGTAACTCTCGCATTATATATATGTGTTCCAAATCCAGAAACCCAATCAAAATTGATTAAAACTCACTCTAGAGAAATCAAGCAAAACTGCCCTGTTTTCGAATCGATTCGGCCCCAATGCGAATCGATTCGGTCCCAAAGACCTGGGAGACTGTCCCAGGATGAATCGATTCACCTTGGGTCCGAATCGATTCGATCACATAGACCTGGGACTTTGCAACATTCTGAATCGATTCGGAAGGAGGCCGAATCGATTCGGCTTGTTCAACAGGCTACGAAATGGTCATTTCTCTTCAAAACCTAAATTTTCCCAAAATCAATTTCATCCTTTTTCCAACCCTCAAACTTCAACCCTAACATGTTTTTATGCACAAAAATCATAATCCAATATTCCTACACTTAATACAACCTCAAATCCCTTTTTAAAACTCAATTGCAAGATTTATTACCCAAAATCTAGGTTTTGATGTTTATACCCAAAATCCAATTCTTTTGCCCAAAAATTATGAAATCAAATGCACAAATGAAATATTTAGCAAGATTAAACACTTGCCTCGAAATCGTAGAGGTTGAATCACCCCCGGGATCGCGTACGGGCCGGAAATCTCCAAGCTGTCTCCTCTCTCTCTCTTCCTTTCTTCTTCTTCTTTCCTTCTTTCTTTCTCTTTCTCTCTTTCTCACAAATGAGATTGGCTTGATCCGTAAGCCTCTTAAACCTTTAAAACATAAGTCCCAGTTTTAAATGTTAATACACACTTTAAATGACTCGTTTACTCCAATTCGAGTCAAACTGACTTTAAAATATTTCGGAACCGAAATAAAACCCAATGATAGTCATTTTGACTATCTCGGACCATCCGGAATCAATGGCGCATTCAGAATTATCATTCGGAATACATTATAATGTCCTCAATTTCTGGACTTCAATTTCCAAATTTTAAAATTCTCTAATTTAAATAAAATTTAATTCTCCCAAAAATTTAATTTCTCAGTCCCAAAATCTTGGGGTGTTACATACTTCCCCCCTTACAAGAATTTCGTCTGCGAAATTTAAGTTATGCCTAGAACTTTGAATCTCATCTAGTCCTTACATCTACCCTTAACATTACTATACATGTCTCTTCCACTTCTCACAAGGAACCATATAACCATATAAACTAGCCACCCAGGGCGCCCATACACCATGTACCCAAGCTCAACTCGTAGAAATATAACTCGGCCCCACTAGCCTCAAAATCGTAATATACTCTCAATAAATTAATCTATAATAGCGTACTAAGAATATATAATATGAAATTTCCAAGAGTTGAACTCTTATCAATTCCAGACATTCGCTACATTCATGCGGGGGAGGTCTCGCAAACGAAATCCAAACAAGGAACCCTCCCAATACACTACTGTGTAGCTATGTCGGGAACTGAGATCAGTTGAACCAGGATTCAAGTTTTATAAAAAAGATTTAAGTCATAATTATTTCCTGAAGGCCCATACAACCATATAATATAAAGTAATTTCATACATTTCAACACACCAATCAAACACCGTATATACAAGACATAAGGCCCCAACAAATACAATACTCTAACCAATGCCTAGTTCTCAAAACTAGCACCACCATGAGCTAAATTCTCAGCTCAACAATAACTCTTATAAACTCTGAACTTCCTCAGTGATACAAATCCCTTACATCACATCAAATCATTGTCATAAGGTAAGTCTTTCCTCATAATAAGACTACAATTATATACAACTAACCTAACTTAACAGTCCACACTTCAGGAAATCAATAACAAAACTCTCCACTAAATCATCATAAGACGGTCTAATATCCCTAAAAGATGCCATACAAAGGCCACACCAGCTCACTCCTTCCTCGAAGGAAAAATGCTATACACACTATGGCCATAGCGGTTAACCACTCATTATACTTTACATGCAACACTCCCCATATCGCGCAAAGCATGAACTAAATCCAAAGATAGGTATTCTATATCACACCTCCCTAATTCAATTGCTTCACTTCATCCATTAATCCATATTCAAAGTACCCTACTTCTTCCAGGACAATCTTTCTTTCTAAAGCCTATTTCTCCACAAGAGAAACATCTTCCTAGAAATCCTTCATAACCATTTTGAAGGACAAAACGAGGTTGCGACCCCTGATAACTCCTTTGGTCCAACTTTATGAACCCAAGTCTCCAGATTACTTCTCCTTCTTACTCGACCACCGTTAGATCACCTTAAGTCACCGCTAGAAATCTCCTTATCTCCGCCTGAGTTGTGGAGAGAAAATACCCCCAGTCAAAGTGTACCCAAAGTCTATTATGGGTATTGCATCTTTCATCTTGTCCCTTCCCGGACGACTTATTCTTGGCGACTTCTGAGACGAAAGCAACTGTGTCAGAACGTCGTTCAAGTGATTACACCTCGCAGAAGAAAATAAACATAGTGAACACAACAATCCTAATAGTAGGGCTCTACATCAAGAACGCTTGTGGAGGAATGCAGAAAACCCGCACAAATCCTAAAGACACTAGAACCTGATGCTCTGATACCATCTTTAACAACCCGCTTAAAATAATAATGAGTGGCCAGCCTTGTACTACATTAAATCAGGAATCTCAAATGGCTCATTCTCAGCATCAACAGACTATACTAAAAATAAATAAGGCTAACTACCCGAAACTACAAAAGCGGATGCTAAAATTAAATAAAACATACAACAGACAACAAATCAACAATATAGAACAGGTGGAAACAATAGAGTACACGCAAGTACCATGAAGAAAGAAAATGCTCGAATTAAAATAAAACAAGTACACAAAAGGAAATAAAACGCCCTTTACTGTCGGGTCACATACAGTACAACAACCAAAATAAAAAGTATAAACATCTACAAATGACACTTTGGTATAAACCCGATATACAACGTGAATCCTACCTAGATTTACAAGAAGTAGGATGCGACTACAAACTAAATCCCGCCACAGTCCGTAATTACTACAGATCCCAAGACTCTGGATAGAAAAGCATTTGATATCCATGCGGTAGGACACATGTAGTAATATATACATACATATATATAGCAAAAGAGAAATATAAACGGGTCAGAGCCCGAGGTGTAAAAATGTTTAGCAAGTGTGTTAACCTAGCATAATAAATCTAAATGCACTATTTCATAATTAAAGTGGAGTCGCACTCTCGTGAAACCCCAAACTCACCTCTCATCTACAGCGCGCACCTAATCGTGTCCTGCGACCTTAATTAAGTTACCCCACCCACACAAGGACAACGTAACTTACCATACGCCCGGTTCGTAACTGCTTGACCTACCATCCTTACATAACCCAAAATTTCTTTCCAATTAAATACCACATTAATGTATACACATATAAGCCCTCATAGGCTTAGGTTCCAATTATTAAAATAAACCAATTATAAATCTTAGTACATCACACATTAACATTAAGCTTTAATATAAGAGTTTATTCTCTAAACAACATATATACAAGTATAAAAGACAAAACTTCTCTCTACTCTCAACATTGCACTGCGTTTCGTGCGTGGGGCGTCTCGCAAAGCGAAATCCAAACAAGGAATCCCCCCGATACACTACTCCTTGACAACATCGATCATAGGGATCAGTTCGTCACATATTAGTATTAAGCTTCCATATAAAAATGTATTCTCTAAATAATAAGCATACAAGTACTAAGGATAAAACTTTTCTCTACTCTCAACATTGCACTATGTTTCGTGCCTGGGGCGTCTCGCAAAGCGAAATCGAAACTAGGAACCCCCCCCCCCCCCCCCGATACACTACTCCTTGACAATGTTGATCGTAGGGATCCATTATGTCATCCACACAAATCCTAGTACTGCAACTACTTAATTGTAGAGTACTACCTAAAACATAAATTGAATCTCCACCAAATCCTTGGGTCGACATAACCGCAAACATCTCTAAGTACGATCCTTCAACCACAAATAAACTCGTACACCAAAATCACCCAAGATATATGTCATAAAAACTTCGTATCCTTTTCACCTATAGGATATATATATATATATATATATATATATATATATATATATATATATATATATATATATATATATATATATATATATATATTAACTCTAAATATCACTCACATACCATCCTGGGGACCACCGGTGGGACTGAATATCACCGACTTCGTGGTCAAAACCAAATCACAATGCATGGGAAGCGATCATAGTTCCTAACCGGTAAGTGAGAACGACCCAGACCCAAGACTTCTCACCCCAAAAATATAAAATCACACAATAATAAAAAGGACGACTATGACCTAGGGAATATCCACACCCTGCTCCTCAATCCAGGGCCCACCCTCATCGCACAACTTCCCATGATAGCATATGTCAGGTATGCTTCACACCATAAGTATATATATTATTCACATACACAATATATATACATCCATATGATCACATCATATAATCAAACCATCACGCACAGTATAGATATTCACGCCATCAGTACACACACATATATATATATATACAAATCTATTCATACCTATATCCACATATCCCCATATATACACACTATCTCTCATTCGTATGTAAGAAATCCATAAACTTGGCTATACGTGTACATAGCCCTCATTATACTAGCTATCACTTCAAGCACATTAACTTAATTCGTTATATAAATACGATCCCTCACTTGAAGTGTATTCATCCATTTCCCCTATGATATGAATAGACTTCCAATATTTTCAACATTAAGGTTATAACCCCAAAGTTTAATGTATATAATAATCACTACTCATCCAATCAATATTCGAATGCACAACGATATATCCAATAATAATTCTGACTATCGATATACACATGACTAAAAGTCTATAAGCCTCAAGATTAAACTTAAGTTCATTTTATAATCCCATCATCTTTTGTGATGCCCAACATTGATCACGCATAGATTTGTAGTAACTACACCTACTACCATTTGACCCAATCTTGTTCTAGTCATTAGAATATTCCCATAATTCTCAAATTAGCCTACTCTTCAATTTCTCTTATGAACCCTTAATCTTATTGTGTTTATAACCTATTCCTTAAGTTAAACATTACTAAGGATACGCGACCTCTCTCCCTCCTCGGTCCCCAATCATAACTTAACTAGAATCCTATCGCTATAAGGATTCGTCACAACCGTCGACTCACAATTTCACTCCATACCCTCACCACTCTTTCAAAGGGTCCTAAGCCTTTTATCACAATTAAGCGCACTTATGACCTTATAATGGAACTCCCATTCCTAATGAGGTTTCTCACTACATCAATAAAACAATTCCAATACAACTATGTATTCCCAAGCTACTTCGATATACCCCCGTGATCATAACATGTGAAAAAACCTTTAAGAATACTCCAAGACGTAACTCGAGCATTATATATATAAGTTCCAAATTGAGAAACCCAATCTAAATGGATTAAAACCCACTCTAGAGAAATCAAGCAAAATTGCCTTGTTTTCGAATCGATTCGGTCATATTCTGAATCGATTCGGCCCAGCGAATCGATTCACCCCCCAATGCGAATCAATTCGGTCCCAAAAACCTGGGAGACTGTCCCAGGATAAATCGATTCGCCTTGGGTCCAAATCGATTCGGCCACACACACCTGGGACTCTGCAACATTATGAAACGATTCGAAAGGAGGCCGAATCGATTCGGCCTGTTCAGCAGGCTACGAAATGGTCATTTCTCTTCAAAACCTAAATTTTCCCAAAATCAATTTCATACTTTTTCCAACCCTCAAAATTCAACCCTAACATGTTTTTATGCAAAAAAATCATAATCCAATTTATTCCTACACTTAATACAACCTCAAATCCCTTTTTAAAACTCAATTTCAAGATTTATTACCCAAAGTCTAGGTTTTGATGTTTATACCCAAAATCCAATTCTTTTGCCCACAAATTATGAAATCAAATGTACAAATGAAATATTTAGCAAGATTATATACTTGCCTCGAAATCGTAGAGGTTGAATCACCCCCGGGATCGCGTACGGGCCGAAAATCTCCAAGCTTTCTCCTCTCTCTCTCTTCCTTTCTTCTTCTTTCCTTCTTTCTTTCTCTTTCTCTCTTTCTCACAAATGAGATTGGCTTGATCCGTAAGCCTCTTAAACCTTTAAAACATAAGTCCCAGTTTTAAATGTTAATACACACTTTAAATGACTCGTTTACTCCAATTCGAGTCAAGCTGACTTTAAAATATTTCGGAACCGAAATAAAACCCAATGACAGTCATTTTGACTATCTCGGCCCATATGAAATCAATGATGCATTTAGAATTATCATTCGGAATAATTTATAACGTTCTCAATTTCTGGACTTCAATTTCCAAATTTTAAAATTCTCCGATTTAAATAAAATTTAATTCTCCCAAAAATTTAATTTCTCTATCCCAAAATCTTGGGGTGTTACACTGTGCTACCCGAATATGACTACGAATCATTTTAATCCTGGCTGACGTATCCTGAATCACTTCTGACCCTAGTAGCTTGTTGTCCCTCACCTCGAGCCAATATGCAGGAGAACGACAAGGTCTACCATAAAGTGCCTCAAATGGAGCCATACCGATGGTCAAATGATAGGAGTTATTATATGCAAACTCCACTAGCGAAAGGTACTTCTCCCAACCTCCCCCAGAGTCTACGATACACATACGTAGCATGTCTTCTAACATCTGGCTAATATGTTATATCTGCCCATCCGTCTGTGGGTGAAATGTCATACGCAATCGCAACTCGGTACCCATAGCCTCCTGAAAGCTTTCCCATAAGCGTGACATAAAAAAAATTTCTCTATCAGACACGATATTTAGGGGCACCCCATGCAGCTTCACCATCTCGGCAATAAATAATTGGGCATATTGTCCCGTAGTATAATCAGTTCGAACGGGTAAAAAGTGGGCTACGTTAGTCAATCGATCCACAATCACTCATATGAAATCGTGACCCCTCTGAGAAGTAGGTAACCCTGTAATGAAGTCCATAGAGATGCTTTACCATTTCCACATTGGGATCTCTAATGGTTCAAGCAACCCAGCAGTCTTCTGATGACCCACTTTCATTAACTGACAAGTGGTACACTTAGAGACGAACTCAGCAATGTCCCTTTTCATCCCGCTCCACTAATACTGTCGTCTCATATCTTTGTACATCTTATCCCCCTGATGCACCGCAAATCTGGATCCGTGTGACTCTGTCATCACAGCATATCATAAATCCACATCGTAATGAATAATCAATCTACCGTTGAAACGTACGCCACCATCTGAACTCACAGAGTAAGACTCGACTCCTCCAGCTAAAAGTTGTCTAATTTTCTCTTGATAAAATGGATTGACTTCCTGAGCATGAACCACCCTCATCACAATCTGAGGTCTAACAGTCATAGCTGACATAAATGCTCTGGATGTCCTAGTTCCTTCCATTTCGCCTTACACACTGCGACCAACTCACCTATCGGCCTTTGACTCAACACATCTACTACCACGTTAGCCTTTCCCGGGTGGTACTGTATCTCAAACTGATAATCTTTCATGAACTCAAGCCACCTGCGCTGGCACATATTCAACTCCCGCTGAGTGAATAAATACTGCAGTGACTTATGATCCGTGAATAGGGGAAACTTCTTCCCCAGTAAATAGTGTCTCCATATCCCAAGAGCAAACACGACTGCTGCAAGCTCCAAGTCATGAGTGGGGTAATTCTTCTCATGAGTCTTAATCTTTCTTCAGGCATAAGTTATGTCCTTCTCTTCCTACTGTAGAACTCCACCAAGCCCCTGTAAGGATGCATCAATGTAAAATAAGTACTCCACTCCTAGATTAGGCAGTGATAATACTAGTGTTGAAGTCAACTTATCTTTCAGCTCATCGAATGTTAACTGTCATGCATCACTCCAGACAAATGGTAGGCCTCTACGGGTTAAATTTATCAATGGACCCACAATCTTTGAGAAATCCCAAATAAAATATCTGTAATAACCGACCAATCCTAAGAAACTGCGCACTTCTATCGATGTCATGGGTTGTCCCCACTCCATCACTCCTGATACTTTACTAGGATCTTCCAATATCCCCATCTCTGACACAACATGCCCTAAAAACTGAACTTCCCGAAGCTAGAACCCACACTTCTCATATTTCGCATACAGCTGATGCTCATGTAAGGTCTGTAGGACCTGCCGTAAATGCCCGGCATGCTCCTCCTTAGTCTGAGAATAAATCAGAATGTCATCTATGAAAATGATGACAAACTAGTCTAAGAACTCTCTGAAGACACTATTCATCAAGTCCATGAATATTATCGGTGCATTAGTCAACCCAAACGGCATGACCCGAAACTCGTACGATCCATATCTGGTTAAGAAGGCATTCTTTGAAACGTCTTACTCTCGAATACGCACCTAATGATAACCGGATCTCAAATCTATCTTTGAAAAATAGGTTGTTCCTCTCAACTCATCAAACAAGTCATCGATTATAGGCAAAGGATACTTATTCCATATTATGACTTTATTAAGCTCCCGATAATCTACGCACAACCTTAAAGAACCATCTCGCTTCTTTATAAATAATATAGGGGCACCCTAAGGGAGTGTACTCCTATGGATAAACCCTTGCCCCAAGAGTTGTTCTATTTGATCCCTGAGCTCCCTCATCTTTGTTGGAGCCATATGGTAAGGTGCACGAGCAATCGACCGAGTGCTCGGTGCCAAATCAATCACAAACTCAATCTCCCTGCTGGGAGGTAATCCCAGTATCTCCTAGAATACATCCGTAAACTCATAAACTACCGGTGTAGAATCAAAGGATATTACTACTCCCGTAGAGGTCTCCTCCTCTATATAATACAAATGAGTAGACCACCCTCCTTCCGAACGAGGCATCGCAATAAGGAACATCTCATGTCCCAGAATAGAAAAAATAATACACCGGCTATAACAATCAATCATGGTTCTATATGCAACAAGCCAATCCATGACAATAATCACATCATATTCTGTCATGTCTAAAACTAGTAAATCCGTCGGTAAAATCAGACTCCCAATCTCTATACTCACATGACGACATATAAAGAAAATAGGCGTCTAACTACCTATTGGCGAGTCTACATGAGTAATGGTGTTGTCCGCTATATCTAATAACCCTGCAACCTATGCAAATCTAGTGGCTATAAATGAATGTGAGGCCCCCGTGTCAAACAGAATGCGCCCTATAGCCCCACAGATAGAAAACATACCCTCAATCGTGGGTGGTGGCTGCTAAAATGCTGCCTGAACTAACCCTGTTGTGCTGGTGCTGGGAGGGTGGGTGGTGGAAATACTTGTCTATGTGGCTCCTGTCGTGCTCCCTGCTGAGGAACCTTGACCTTATCAGGACAATCATGTCTCTTGTGGCCAGGCTTGCCACACACAAAACACTTGCCAATAAATTTCCCCTCATTCTGCCCCTACTGGACGTTACCACCTCTCCCTTGGCCCTACTGGACCTGCTGCTAGCCCTGTTGTTGGCCCCGTTGGCCCTACCTGTTACCTCCCTGCCCAAACCAAAATCCTTCGGATTGTAAATGTTTAGTATAGTCCCTTGGCTAGGAACCCTACTCACCCTGTCGTTGTTGACTCTGACCTGAGTGTGTCCCACTAGAACTGCCTCCGTTATTCTTGCCCTGCTGGCTCGACTCTATCCTCCCTTAACACTTTGAGCATGTAAGCGGTTATCTTGGCAATGAAGCATCGCAGCATTGAGAACATCTGCGTAAGTATGTAAGGAAAGATTGCCCCATATGTGCTTGTGAATCTTATAGTTCAGGCCATCAGTGAACATTTGAATCCTCCTTTCTTTAGTGGGTACCTCTGTTGGTACCAAGATGTCAGCCAAGTAAATTCCTCCTTATATTCCTCCATGGTATTTCCCTCCAGTTTCAAGCCAAGTAGTTTCCGCCTCATCTCTGTCTGGATGAAAGAAGGGAAGTATTTGCAGTCGAACCGCACCCAGAAGTCCTGGATAGTCATAGTATCTCTCTCCTCAGGGGTGGTAATAGATTCTCACCATTATAGAGCTGCCCCGACTAGATTAAACTTAGCTAGTATCTGACACTGAACCTCTGAGCATTCAAACATTCCCAAGTGCCTTTGTATATCTCTCTTCCATTGGCTAGCAGTCACGACATCAGAACCTCCCTGAAACTCCGGTGGATGTGCCTTCTAGAAGGCATCCCTAACACGTTCCCAAGCAGTATGAAAAACTTCCCCTGGCGTGGATGGCACAGTTGGTGCCTGAGCTGGATCTTGTTGAATAATAGTTAAAGATGCATTGACTGCCTTTGCAATGATGGAAGCAACTTATGCAGCATTCATTGTACCCTGAGCTAGGGCGGGTTGAGGTGCACACCGAGGAGGCATATGAAACGAGAGAGAATATACAATCAGTATTTTGATATCACATATTAGCGGAAGAATGTATAAATGTTATCAAGGATACAACAGTCCTAATAATATAGCTCTACATCAAAGAACGCTTAGTTGAAAGCATAGTAAACCGTTCAAATCCTAAAAGACTCTAGAACCTGATGCTCTGATACCACCTGTAACACCCCGCCTAATTAAATACCAGGTGATCAGTCTTTTACCCAATTAAAACAGAATTTACAGTTGGTTCATTCTCAGTATCACTGTGGAAAAACATTACTCACCTAATATCCAATTAAGCATGTGTTAAACTTTTCAAATTTTAATTTAATAAAAATCCATTTTTATCATTACGAGCAATTTTTATAATAATCCAATCCACAAAAATCAATGAATAAGCATCACAATGGAAATTAAATGCAACTGGAATAAAAATTCCTAGTAAAATATCTCATATATAAATCCCAATAATAAAAAATGTATCACGACGACATGAGTATAAAATCCTGATTCAGATAGAAGGAAAATAACTAAATCCAATAGGGCGACATTCCCTAACTAAAAAGTCAACTACAGAGTATGAATCAAAATAGGAATGCGTCTAGAAAAGACTCCACAACTTCATAGCTCATCATTCATCATAGTCCTCTAAGGCTAGCGTCCCTGTGGCTGGACACCTGATATAGTAAGGACATTATTTTATAGGCCCGTGTGACACCCCGACTAATTAAACACCGGGTAGCTACTCCTTTATAAAATTAATTCAAAATGCCAAGTTGGCTCAGTTAATAGCATCACTGTCGAAAACATTTTAAATATTACTAACCACCTAGTATTTAAAAAGTAAGTGCCAAATTTTATTAAATCTGATTAACATGCAACAAAAGTAATGAATAACTAAATAACACCATTCACCATACTGAAGTAAAATGAATAACCATCACAATGAGTAAATAAAACCTGGAGGAAAAACTCCTCAATACAAATCCCACAACTGATAAGTAAACTGGAATAAATAACTAAAACTGAATACTGAGCAATACATGCTAGAGTCTGAAAACTGAAATGTAAAAATGATGTCTCTAAATAGAAATGGGCAACATGCCCTACAACGGATAGATGGTGACCCTGGAATCCAAAAGATAGAAGCGTCTACATGCAAATCCCTGTAGCTTCCACAAGCAGCTACAGCTCGTCACCTGAATGAGTATCCTATGCTTGGTGTCCCTGTGGCTGGGCACCTAAAATGGTTTTACAAGAAAATATATTTGAAAGCAAATGGGTCAGAGCCCGAAAGTGGAAATCATTTTAAAAACCTGCAAGTGCTTTAAAAACATTTAAACCATTAAATGCAAAGTACATGTTAGGACGTGCACTCACATTAAATTCTCACCTCTCGACTAACTGTGCACTCCTAACGTAAGTACCCATCTATAACTACCCTTTCCACTAGCTGAGTGACAACGTAACTAGCTAGACTACCAAAGGTTCTACCCATTTTACTCGGTTAATTTAACATAACAACGCTCATAATTTAATAGAGGTTTCACGTAAACTTAGTTATTAAGTATGCCATTGATATAACTATCAGCTAACTCATTATATATCTCGAAACAATACCGGAATATTTTTACAACATTAACATGAGGATTTCCATAAATTTAATGTATATTATTCACATCATAAATATACGATACAAGCACCCCGCAATCTAAGCTGTAGTGCACACATACTCTGCTATCCATCCCGGTACATCACGTACATAAGGATCACATATTCCGAATCTCTCAGGAATAGTTCAGATAACACAAATCACAAATAGTGGAGGCGAACACAGTCACCATCACATGGGTCACGCACATACCTACGCTCCCATGGTCAGCGGACTTATTAACATCACAATAAGTCTTTCAATGACCTATGTTCATCAAGGTACCAGTCTATATCCCCCCCGTAGGCACACAAGGATTAGAGGGTCCTAAGCGAACGAAACCTCCCGTGATAGCAAGTATGGTAGGTATGTCATACATACAATCCATATACTAATACTAAGTAAACACACATCTTAGTAATACCGTATTTTAATCGTAGTACATATCGCATTCTTGTACTAACTAATTATCACAACTTATTTTATTCCGGTTCATAATTATACGCGCTATAATTCATCCTCACATCGTAGTAGTTACTCACGTCTCACCCAAATGAGTCATTGAATATAACTCTCGTATATGATTTACTCATCCCAACAACCCAAAAGTCCCAAATAAGTCACTATATCATCAAAGGGATGCTAACTCTACCCTTGAACCATATCCCGGAACTCCAAAAGTCAAAACAGTCCAAAAAGGGTCAAACTGTCAACTCGTTAGAAGTCTCGTTCGAACGAGGCTTCGAACGAGTTTGGACTGTCAGGTCGTTAGAAGTCTCGTTCGAACGAGGCTGTTCGAACGAGATCCCAGTTCGTTCGAACGAACTGACCCTTCTAACGATATCTCGTTCGAACGAGATATCGAACGAAAACCCCACTCGTTAATAACGACTGGTCAACTCGTTAGAAGCTCGTTCGAACGAGATCGTTCGAACGACCTGGGGGCTGCTTCTAACGAGATGCCAGTTTCGGCCCAGATTTTTCCCCAATTCGTTTTTCACCATTTATAACTCTTCTAATCTCTCCCAAAGTCCATCCTAACAACGTTTTAGGGTCTATAATCAATACTAAACATATATAGTCACATCCTAACATGTTTCTAAGGGATCAATCCATCCAAATATTAATTTAATTTACACCCTTCTACACTTTTTCCAATTATCTCAAGAACATGAACCCTAACTACATATCATCATCAAATCCCAGAATTTAATTCGTTTTCTTTCCTTCTAATCACAATTATAATAAGGGAAATCATTTACCTATCATACTACATGCAATTCTCTTCACAATTTTTAAGTTCTAAACCTCAAACTACATGGGTTTTCATTATCTTCCAAGAACAGTTGAAATTTATCAATTTCTAACATGGAGGAAACATTCTACGAATTTAAATGCGATTACAACACTTGCCTTGGTTTGATTTCTGGTTTGGTGTAGGTTTGGTGAAGATTCTGCAGAGTTTCTTCTCTCCCAAGCTCTATCTCCAATGGTGGCTCAAGGTGGCTAGGGTTTTGATTTGGGGAAAACTTAGAAAACCTAAATGACAACCTACGTAGCCTTCTAGGTTAATATGGGTTGGCTAATGGGCTTAATGGGTTAATATCCACATCAGATTTAATCTCTAATTTTCGTCACTTTTAATTCCTCAAAATGTAAAATTACCAAAATACCCTATAAGTTACCGGTATGGCCTAAAAATACCCCGGGACCCAAACTATACCCCCGGCTAGTGTTTTCTGACTATCTCGACCCTTCCGGATGCGATGGCGTACTCAAAACGACCATACGGATTATAGATTTTAAATTCATTTTTAATATCAAAATATTATACCGTGACGCGACGGTCCCACGCGTCTCAACAAAATTTCTAAAAATGCCGTATATAAATCCCACGACAAATTTTATAATACCAAGTACATATATAATCATATATGCACATAATCAAATACTAACTCGTATCACATTAGTATTTATAACCCGGATTAATTTTCAATAAATACGCATTTAACTAATTAATCCCCAAAATAAATATAGACAAAAGTACGGGGTATTACATACTTCCCCCCTAATAACTGAATTTCGTCCCGAAATTCGAAACTAGAAAGTACCTGCTAAAAACAGCTCTGGATAACGTTCGCGCATCTCATCCTCGCGCTCCCATGTGGACTCCTCGACATTGTGATGTCGCCACTGAACACGCACTAACGGGACTATCTTTAACCGCAGTTTCCTCTCCCTTCGGTCCAAAATAGCAATTGGCCCTTCCTCATAAGAGCTATCCGGCTGGAGATCGATGTCCTCCACAGCAATGTGAGAATGAGCCAAATCATCCCTAAGGTATTTCCTCAGCGAGGAAATATGGAACACGTCGTGAATCCGATGCAATTGCTCCGGTAACCCGAGTTTATACGCCACCGGTCCGATCCGCTCAATAATAGGAAACGGCCCCACATACCTCGGTGCCAACTTCCCCTTCTTCCCGAAACGCATAATCCCCTTCATAGGAGATACCCTGAGCAAAATCTGGTCCCCCACTTGGAACTCCCTGAAAAACCTCTTCGCGTCAGCGTAACTCTTCTGCCTATCTTGAGCTACCCGAATGCGATTCCGAATCAACTCAATCCTTGCCGAAGTATCCTGAATTACTTCCGGCCCAAGTAGTTTGTTGTCTCCCACCTCCAACCAACATGCTGGGGAACGACAAGGCCTACCGTATAATGCCTCAAACGGAGCCATGCCAATCGTGAACTGATAGGAGTTGTTGTAAGCAAACTCCACCAGTGGAAGGTACTGCTCCCATCCACCCCCGAAGTCAATAATGCACATGCGTAGCATGTCTTCCAACATCTGATTGGTGCGCTCTGTCTGCCCATCAGTCTGCGGATGATAAGCCGTACTCAACCGCAATTCCGTGCCCATGGCCTCCTGGAAACTCTCCCAAAATCTCGAAACAAATATCTTGTCTCTGTCAGACACGATATTCAGGGGCACACCGTGAAGTATCACAATCTCTGAAATGAAGAGCTGGGCATACTGACCCGTAGTGTAATCAGTCCTAACGGGTAAAAAGTGAGCGACCTTGGACAATCTGTCCACAATTACCCAAACGGAGTCGTGACCCCTCTGCGACGTAGGCAACCCCGTGATAAAATCCATGGTTATGCTCTCCCACATCCATACCGGAACCTCCAACGGCTGTAGCAATCCTGCTGGTCTCTGATGATCCACTTTTACAAGCTGACAAGTGGCGCATTTCGAGACAAACTCAGCGATATCTTTCTTCATACCGCTCCACCAATACTGCCATCTCATGTCTTGGTACATTTTGTCCCCTCCGGGATGTACCGCGAACCGTGAGCCATGCGACTCTGCCATCACATCGTGCCGCAATTCTTCCCCTTCCGGAACTACCAATCTCCCATTGAAGCGCAATCCCCCGTCTGAGCTAACGGTATAGGACTCGGCTCCCTCTGCTAGCAACCGAACTATCTGCTCCTGACAGAACGTGTCATTAGCCTGTGCTCGTACTACCTTTGTGACAATCTGCGGTGTAACGGTCATCACAGACATGAAAGATCGGGCCACTGCATCCTGGTGTCCCAATTCCTTCCACTTAGCTTTCCACACCTCTGCCACCTCATCTGTTGGCCTGCGGCTCAACGCGTCTGCTACCACGTTAGCCTTACCCGGGTGGTACTGGATATCGAACTGGTAGTCTTTCACAAATTCAAGCCACCTACGCTGCCGCATATTCAATTCCTTCTGCGTGAACAGATACTGTAGTGACTTGTGGTCCGTGAACAGCTGAAACTTCTCCCCCAAAAGATAGTGCCTCCAAATCCGTAAGGCAAATACTACTGCTGCCAACTCCAAATCATGCGTGGGGTAATTCTTCTCATGAGGCTTAAGCTTACGGGAAGCATAAGCTATGGCCTGTCTCTCCTGCTGCAAAACACCTCCAAGTCCTTGCAAAGACGCATCGGTGTAAACCAAATACTCAACTCCCGGTCTCGGCAATGCTAACACAGGTGCTGAGGTCAATTTGTCCTTCAATTCATCGAATGCCAACTGACAGGCATCACTCCAGATGTATGGCACACCCTTACGAGTAAGATGTGTCAAAGGTCCTGCTATCTCCGAGAATCCCCGAATAAATCTCCTGTAGTATCCTGCTAGACCCAAGAAACTACGAATCTCCGTTGGTGTAGTGGGCTGTCCCCACTCCCTCACCGCTGATACCTTTCCCGGATCGACAGATATTCCCTGGTCGGAAATAATGTGACCCAAGAACTGGACTTCCTTCAGCCAAAACCCGCACTTTTCATATTTTTCATACAACTCGTTCTGACGAAGTGTCTGCAAAACCAACCTCAAATGCTCGGCGTGCTCCTCCTCTGTCAGAGAGTAAACCAGAATATCATCAATGAAGACAATGACAAACTGATCTAGGAAATCTCTGAACACCCTGTTCATCAAGTCCATAAACACTGCTGGAGCGTTGGTCAAGCCGAAAGGCATAACCCGAAACTCATAAGAACCATATCTCGACAAGAACGCAGTCTTCGAGACATCCTCCTCCCTGATACGCAACTGATGGTATCCCGACCTCAAGTCAATCTTCGAGAAGAAAGAAGCTCCTCTCAACTGGTCGAATAAGTCATCGATTCGAGGCAACGGATACTTATTCCGTATCGTGACCTTATTCAACTCTCGGTAGTCCACACACAACCTCAGTGAACCGTCCCTCTTCTTAACAAATAAGACTGGAGCGCCCCAAGGTGAGGTACTCCTACGAATAAAGCCCTGTCCTAACAGCTGCTCTATCTGATCCCGTAACTCTCGCATCTCAGCTGGAGCCATACGGTACGGTGCACGTGCTATAGGTCTCGTACCCGATAGCAAATCAATAACGAAGTCTATCTCTCGACTGGGTGGTAAGCCTGGTATCTCCTGAAACACATCCGAATACTCCCTGACAACCGGGATCGAATCTAAAGGAATAATAACCTCCTTAGAGGTATCCTCCTCTATGTAATACAGATGAGCGGTCGATCCTCCCTCTGGGCGAGGCATCGCCACTACAAACATCTCTTGCCCCGGAATGGCAAAAACAATGCTCCCGCTGAAGCAATCAATCATGGCCCTATATGCTACGAGCCAATCCATACCGATGATCACATCGTGAACATGCATGTCTAACACTAACATGTCTGCAGGCAATACCAAACCACCAAACTCTACCCCGACTCCCCGGCATATAAAGAAAATAAGTGACCCACTCCCTAATGGTGAGTCGACACACGTCACTGTGCTTTCTGCCGTAGCTAACAATCCTAAAGCTTTCGCGAAGTGTGTAGCAATAAAACAGTGTGTAGCACCCGTATCAAATAACACCCGACCCATAGTGCCATGGATAGGAAACGTACCCTCGATCACGGGCGGTGCCTGTGGAACTGCAGCCTGGTGAACGTTGTAGACACGTCCATACTGTAGCTGCCCCTGTTGAGCTGGGACTGCTGGAATGGTTGGCAATGCTGCCATCTGTGGCGGTGCAGGAAGAGCGGCGGGAAACATAGGTCTCTGTGGCTCCTGGCGAGCACCCTGCTGCTGCTGCTGTGGGGCCTTGCCCCTATCAGGACAATCCTGCTTTTTATGGCCAGTCTTGCCACAAGTAAAGCACTTCCCTGGGAAGTTCCCTCCCCTCTGCCCCTGCTGTCCCCGGCCCTGGTGGCCGTTACCATTCCTCCCTTGGCCCTGCTGGCCCTGATGGAACTGCTGCCCATTCTGCCCCTGCTGGCCCTGATGGCCGTTTGGACCCTGATGGCCCTGGCGGAAACCTCCCTGTCCCTGCCTGTAGTTCCCTGACCGGAACCTCTTATTGTCCCCCTGCTGGTTACCCTGCTCAGTCTGTCGCTGTCCCTGACCAGGTTGTGCCCCGCTGGCACCATGTCCTCCAGTCCTGCCCTGATGGCTAGACTCCCCTGACCGCTTGCCCTCGGCCATATGAAAACGGTGGTCCTGGCAGTGTAGTAATGCAGCGTTAACCACATCAGAATACGTGGCCAACGATAGGTTCCCAAGCAGATGCTGACGGATCCTCCAATTCAACCCGTCGGTGAACTTCTCTATTTTCTTCTTCTCTGTTGGAATCTCGTCTAGTACGATATTCAACAGGCTAGTGAACTCGGCCTCATATTCGGCCACTGTCTTGCCTTCCTGCTTCAGACTCATCAGCTTCCTCCTCATCTCTGTATGAACTGCAGACGGAAAGTACTTGCGGTCGAACCGCACCCAGAATTCCTGAATCGTGAGGGTATCCCTCTCCTCCACGGCGGTAATGGACTCCCACCACTGCAGTGCAGATCCAACTAGCTTGAAAGTAGCTAGCACCTGCTTCTGAACATCTGTGCACTCATGCATCCTCAAATGCCTCTGCATGTCCTTCCTCCACTGGCTCGAGACCACGACATCTGAGCTTCCAGCAAACTCTGGCGGATGCGCTTTCTGAAAAGCGTCTCGTACACGCTCCCAAGCAGACGGGAATGCATTAACCTGTACTGGCGCGGCAACCGGCACCTACGGTGGTGCCTGCTGAATCACGGCAATCGCAGCATTTACCGCTTGGGCTACTATAGCAGCAACCTCAGCGGCGTTCAACATGCCCTGAACTGGAGCGGGCTGTGGTTCGGGCGTGGCATTCCTGGGAACTCGTCGTGCACGTCGTGGAGGCATCTGAAATAAGAACAAAGTTTATAAGTTCACGGTTTATAAACTTAAAATAGCTGAAGAACGAAGCATACACAATAAGAGTACAACAGTCCTAAAATATAGGGCTCTATATCAAAGAAACGTAGCGGAAACATAATAGCCGTACAGATCCTAAAGGACACTAGAACCTGATGCTCTGATACCACCTGTGACACCCCGACTAATTAAACACCGGGTAGCTACTCCTTTATAAAATTAATTCAAAATGCCAAGTTGGCTCAGTTAATAGCATCACTGTCGAAAACATTTTAAAGATTACTAACCACCTAGTATTTAAAAAGTAAGTGCCAAATTTTATTAAATCTGATTAACATGCAACAAAAGTAATGAATAACTAAATAACACCATTCACCATACTGAAGTAAAATGAATAACCATCACAATGAGTAAATAAAACCTGGAGGAAAAACTCCTCAATACAAATCCCACAACTGATAAGTAAACTGGAATAAATAACTAAAACTGAATACTGAGCAATACATGCTAGAGTCTGAAAACTGAAATGTAAAAATGATGTCTCTAAATAGAAATGGGCAACATGCCCTACAACGGATAGATGGTGACTCTGGAATCCAAAAGATAGAAGCGTCTACATGCAAATCCATGTAGCTTCCACAAGCAGCTAGAGCTCGTCACCTGAATGAGTATCCTATGCTTGGTGTCCCTGTGGCTGGGCACCTAAAATGGTTTTACAAGAAAATATATTTGAAAGCAAATGGGTCAGAGCCCGAAAGTGGAAATCATTTTAAAAACATGCAAGTGCTTTAAAAACATTTAAACCATTAAATGCAAAGTACATGTTAGGACGTGCACTCACATTAAATTCTCACCTCTCGACTAACTGTGCACTCCTAACGTAAGTACCCATCTATAACTACCCTTTCCACTAGCTGAGTGACAACGTAACTAGCTAGACTACCAAAGGTTCTACCCATTTTACTCGGTTAATTTAACATAACAACGTTCATAATTTAATAGAGGTTTCACGTAAACTTAGTTATTAAGTATGCCATTGATATAACTATCAGCTAACTCATTATATATCTCGAAACAATACCGGAATATTTTTACAACATTAACATGAGGATTTCCATAAATTTAATGTATATTATTCACATCATAAATATACGATACAAGCACCCCGCAATCTAAGCTGTAGTGCACACATACTCTGCTATCCATCCCGGTACATCACGTACATAAGGATCACATATTCCGAATCTCTCAGGAATAGTTCAGATAACACAAATCACAAATAGTGGAGGCGAACACAGTCACCATCACATGGGTCACGCACATACCTACGCTCCAATGGTCAGCGGACTTATTAACATCACAATAAGTCTTTCAATGACCTATGTTCATCAAGGTACCAGTCTATATCCCCCCCGTAGGCACACAAGGATTAGAGGGTCCTAAGCGAACGAAACCTCCCGTGATAGCAAGTATGGTAGGTATGTCATACATACAATCCATATACTAATACTAAGTAAACACACATCTTAGTAATACCGTATTTTAATCGTAGTACATATCGCATTCTTGTACTAACTAATTATCACAACTTATTTTATTCCGGTTCATAATTATACGCGCTATAATTCATCCTCACATCGTAGTAGTTACTCACGTCTCACCCAAATGAGTCATTGAATATAACTCTCGTATATGATTTACTCATCCCAACAACCCAAAAGTCCCAAATAAGTCACTATATCATCAAAGGGATGCTAACTCTACCCTTGAACCATCTCCCGGAACTCCAAAAGTCAAAACAGTCCAAAAAGGGTCAAACTGTCAACTCGTTAGAAGTCTCGTTCGAACGAGGCTTCGAACGAGTTTGGACTGTCAGGTCGTTAGAAGTCTCGTTCGAACGAGGCTGTTCGAACGAGATCCCAGTTCGTTCGAACGAACTGACCCTTCTAACGATATCTCGTTCGAACGAGATATCGAACGAAAACCCCACTCGTTAATAACGACTGGTCAACTCGTTAGAAGCTCGTTCGAACGAGCTCGTTCGAACGACCTGGGGGCTGCTTCTAACGAGATGCCAGTTTCGGCCCAGATTTTTCCCCAATTCGTTTTTCACCATTTATAACTCTTCTAATCTCTCCCAAAGTCCATCCTAACAACGTTTTAGGGTCTATAATCAATACTAAACATATATAGTCACATCCTAACATGTTTCTAAGGGATCAATCCATCCAAATATTAATTTAATTTACACCCTTCTACACTTTTTCCAATTATCTCAAGAACATGAACCCTAACTACATATCATCATCAAATCCCAGAATTTAATTCGTTTTCTTTCCTTCTAATCACAATTATAATAAGGGAAATCATTTACCTATCATACTACATGCAATTCTCTTCACAATTTTTAAGTTCTAAACCTCAAACTACATGGGTTTTCATTATCTTCCAAGAACAGTTGAAATTTATCAATTTCTAACATGGAGGAAACATTCTACGAATTTAAATGCGATTACAACACTTGCCTTGGTTTGATTTCTGGTTTGGTGTAGGTTTGGTGAAGATTCTGCAGAGTTTCTTCTCTCCCAAGCTCTATCTCCAATGGTGGCTCAAGGTGGCTAGGGTTTTGATTTGGGGAAAACTTAGAAAACCTAAATGACAACCTACGTAGCCTTCTAGGTTAATATGGGTTGGCTAATGGGCTTAATGGGTTAATATCCACATCAGATTTAATCTCTAATTTTCGTCACTTTTAATTCCTCAAAATGTAAAATTACCAAAATACCCTATAAGTTACCGGTATGGCCTAAAAATACCCCGGGACCCAAACTATACCCCCGGCTAGTGTTTTCTGACTATCTCGACCCTTCCGGATGCGATGGCGCACTCAAAACGACCATACGGATTATATATTTTAAATTCATTTTTAATATCAAAATATTATACCGTGACGCGGCGGTCCCACGCGTCTCAACAAAATTTCTAAAAATGCCGTATATAAATCCCACGACAAATTTTATAATACCAAGTACATATATAATCATATATGCACATAATCAAATACTAACTCGTATCACATTAGTATTTATAACCCGGATTAATTTCCAATAAATACGCATTTAACTAATTAATCCCCAAAATAAATATAGACAAAAGTACGGGGTATTACAGCCCGTTATCAATTTAGTATGTCGTATACCGCTACACCGTCGAAAATCATTCAAGAACATTCAATCATCTAAAACGGATCCGAATATCAAGGTTCTTCATCAAAAAGACTCCGCAAAGATTACTTTGGTAGGGTTATGTTTTAAACACCTTAAGTTTGCACTTAGAGCTTTTGGAATATTTTTACAAAATATTTTCTAAGTGTTGGAGGGGACTTTTTCATCAAAATTTGAGAATGAGTATTTTTTCTAAGTCCTGAAGCCTACCTCGATTTTGATGCCCTGGTCGTTCAAGCGAGATGTCATCTCGTTCGAGCGACAGATGTCATTCGAATGACATGTGTACGTCGTTCAAGCGAGATAGCTATTTCGTTCGAGCGACTGAGGCGGTGCGCTTTTCTATAAATACTCATTAAATGGTTTTGTTTTCATTAAGAAGCCCCAGCGTTTTGAAAGACAGAAAACTACAAAACTACAGAATCCTTTTGACTTCTTCTTTTAGGGTTTAATCCCTTTTTGTTTTCAATTCACAAAAATCCCATATGCTTTGGTGAATTATTTTGGTGTTCAAGAACACACTTTGCTTTTGTTTATTCTTTGTGGGGAGAACTATACAACCGGAGAGCTGCGTGCTATTATGGAGGGAGTCTCTATGAAGTTACTCTTGTGGGGAGGATAACCTATACCGTAAAGACTTCGTGTCTGGACTGCGCGTCCTTGTGGTTAGCTGCGTATAGACCACTGCGGATTTCTATCTATTGCTTTGGAGGTTTGACGAAGACACCGTGCGTTACTCTTGTTGTCAAAAGCAAGATGGTATGTAAGTCAATGGTCTTGTAAACTTTCCAAAGTTATAGAAATAAAAGGTTTTTACCCTGCGGGGATTTTTCCTGAAATTTTGTGTCGCATGTTTTATTTATGGTTTGACACACGCACAAACGTAGTTGCATGTCTAGGGGATGAATTGATTTTGTTTAAAAATAGACTATAATTAAATACGTGTGCCAAAGTAGAAATTTGCGAATTTAATCAATTATCACACAGTCATACGTTTTACAAATTGGCATCAGAGCATATTTAGCGATCACCACTTTTACAAATTGGTATCATAGCAGGTTACACTATTTTATTGTGTATTCTTATTTCCCGCAAAATTTGTGTGATATTGATTTTTTTGAAAAATCAATTTTGAGAAAAATCGTAATTTTTTCGATGGAGCACTTATGTAATCGGATGCCCCCCTTTGATGACACGAGTCAGAGTTTTGATGATATAAATTATTTGAATTTGACGTTTGCTAAAAGAACTGATTTTTTGGAAAAAGAAAATTCTCGTTTTAAATCCGCGATGGATCTTTTGCAAACGGTTCAAAATCAAAGAGATTTTTATCGTGAAAAATTTGTTTCTTTGGACCATGAATTTCATGCTTTAAAATCGTCCAAAAAGGAGAGTGATGATATGGTCCTATTTTTAGAAAAAGAATTAGAGGATCTTAAAAATTCGATGGTTTGTGTTTGTGCCAAAGAGGACAAAAATATTTTATTCAATGAGTTTGTGTCATGTGAAGAGACTCTTAGGGAAAAGTTTGCTTTAATTGAGGGGGGGGGGGGGAGATACCCTTTTAGAAATTGTCGAAATTTTGAAAAAGAAATCCCTATATTTGGAAGAGTCTAATTTGTTGCCTGAATCAAATATTTTGAAGTTGAAAAATGATGTAAACGATTCAAGTAGGTTTCATAGTGATTGTAATGTCTCATCTTGTTCTCATGCTTCTAGTGCTAAAGCCAAAACCATTATTTGTTTTAGATGGTCAATTAATCCCAAGGACGTTAGAAAAGATCACATTTTAGGTAACATTACTCTGGTTTACACATGTTCATATTGTGGTAGGAAAGGTCACCTTAGGAGATTCTGTTTTGATCTTGGAAGAAGTCATAGGAAGTTTATGTCTAGTGTTCCCGTGGTTCCCAAAGCCCCCACACGGCGTTTCACATCTATTTGGGTTAGGAAATCACTTTTAGAGGCACTAGATTTTAAACAAGTTGATTCTCGCTTGCTTGCACATGATTCTTCTCTTGCCATATCATATAGATGATTGTGTTTGAATGTTTGTCATACACTAGTTTTTTTGTTTCATGATATTTATGTTTGCTAGCATTGTGACATGTACTTTTTATATAAATTTTTGCTTTTGAAAAATCCAAAAAGAGTTTTGTATTTTGTTTACACCTTTTATGGATAGACACTTAGAAGGACCAAGTCACAACATCATTCCATTTTTTCATATGACTATTTGATAGTGTTTTGAGACAATATGTCAATTCATCCGTGTGCTTTATAATGTTTGGAGTCATTGAGATGTAATTAAGTGTTACTTCCTATATGTTTGACTCATGATTTCCTTTATTGAACACATGCACGGATTTGTTTGATTATTGTTCTTGTCTTATCACATGTTGGTTGGGTGTTTTCACTTCAATCATGTCCTTAAAATGATCCAAGCGCGATAAAACTTGATAAGAAAGTTGTGCATGTAAGAGCCGTTTGTGAGTTTTTGTGCTTTATTTAAAAACGGGGAAGGGCTGCAAAATGTTTATTTGGCCTTTGCGAATACTAAGCCACCATTATATCGGACCTAAAAAATTGAGGAATTTTACTATCCGAGGTCTAAAGATATTTAAAAGAGACCGAAAAAATTTAAAGGCAGTAAAAAGAAACTCATGCCAAAAAGGGGCCATAGGTTTTTGCATCAATTCCCCAAAGTTTGAGAGTTTAGATTACCTATAAAAGAAGATATTTTTGAAGGAGTTTGGTTGGAGATTTTATAACGGGTTTGCACGTCCTTGAAAATCTTAAAAAAACGTTAAATAGTTTTGGACGTTGTTGGTGTGGAAATCACTTTGACTTTGATTTGTTGATTTGCATAAGACGATGTCATCTAAATTCAAAAAAATTTACACCTAAGGATACTTTTGATATTCATTCGTTAGGGGTACACATATTCATTGTGTACATATGATTGATTGAGTTGATTTACCTATCGAATGTGTTCACACCCATTCCTTCCATTTCCATGACTTGGTTGTTTGAGTAAAAACCCATGGTGTGATTTTTGGTATCTTATTTTTTTACAAAAAAATTTGAAAAATCAAAAATAGTTTGTGAAATTTTTTGGGGGGGATATACCTTTGCATGCGCATAGTTTGATTCATGTTTGCTATGAATTTTATTGTGGCACCCCATGTTTTAATTGTTTCTTCTTATCTGTCTATCCGGGGACATCATAAAAAGGGGGAGAAAGAATTATCATGTTATGGGGGAGTTTTTGCATTATGAGGGAGATTTGATTATATTGATTGATTTATCCTTATCATTTCAAACTCGATGCGTCATGAAGGTATTTTGCTTTATCTCATGTGTGTAGGTACAAATATTGAAGATCGTTATGTTGCACACCTTGATGAGAAAAGCTTTGAGATTTGATGAAGATTTTTGAAGAACAGTTTGAGATCTTGCAAATTTATTCATAGGATGGTAGATTTGTATAGGCATTTTGGTATTTGATAATTCACATGTTTTTATGTATGTACCGGCATAGACATAGGGGGAGATTTATAAGGACATTATTTTATAAGTCTGTTATCAATTTAGTATGTAGTATACCGTTACACCATCGAAAAGAATTCAAGAACATTCAAGCATCTAAGACGGATCCGAATATCAAGGCTCTTCATCAAAAAGACTCCGCAAAGATTACTTTGGTAAGGTTATGTTTTAAATACCTTAACTTTGCACTTAGAGCTTTTGGAATATTTTTACAAAATATTTTCTAAGTGTTGGAGCGGACTTTTTCGTCAAAATTTGACAATGATTATTTTTTCTAAGTCCTGAAGCCTACCTCGATTTTGACACCCAGGTCGTTCAAGCGAGATGTCATCTCGTTCGAGCGACATGTGCATGTCGCGTGATGTTGTTCGAACGACACGTATATGTCGTTAGAGCGAGATAGTTATTTCGTTCGAGCGACTAAGGCGATACGCTTTTCTACAAATACTCATTAAATGGTTTCGTTTTCAATAAGAAGTCCCAGCGTTTTGAAAGACAGAAAACTGTGAAACTGCAGAAAATCCTTTTGACTTCTTCTTTTACGATTTAATCCCTTTTTGTTTTCAATTTACAAAAATCCCATATGCTTTGGTGAATTATTTTGGTGTTCAAGAACACACTTTGCTTTTATTTATTCTTTATGGGGAGAAATATACAGCCGGAGAGCTGCGTGCTATTATGGACGGAGTCTCTATGAAGTTACTCTTGTGGAGAGGATAACCTACACCGTGAAGACTGTGTGTCTGGACTGCGCATCCTTGTGGTATAGCTTCTTGTGAACCACTACTGATTTCTAGCTATTGCTTTGGAGGTTTGACGAAGACACCATGTGTTACTCTTATGGGCGAAAGCAAGATGGTATGTAAGTCAATAGTCTTGTAAACTTTTCAAAGTTCTAGAAATAAAAGGTTTCTCCCTGCGGGAATTTTTTCTGAAATTTTGTGTCCCATGTTTTATTTATGGTTTGACTCACGCACACACGTAGTTGCATGTTTAGAGGCTGAATTAATTTGGTTTAAAAATAGACTCTAATTAAATAAGTGTGCCAAAGTAGAAATTTGCGAATTTAATCAATTATCACATAGTCATACGTTTTCAAATTGGTATCAGAGCTTATTTAAGCGATCACCACTTTTACAGGAGATATAATAGAAAGAGAAGAAAATATGCAAGAAAACGGGTCAGACCTCGATAGTGAAAATAGTTTTGAAAACAGCAATTGAATAAATCTAAAATTCAACAATTATTATATACATGTAAGATTATCGGATTCTCTCTTGAAATCCTCACCTCTCATCTAGAGTGCACGCCTAATGTACCTCTACCATCCTAGTTACAATTCCCATGCTAAATAGTCCATCCCTTTGAATTCACTATTCACAACCCGATTAATTCTCACTTATTTTTCTCGTAATATGTATATCCATTTAGATTTAACAAGGATAACCACTTTATTTATTTAATTTAATTAAGTATTTTTTATACTTAATAAATTTCCAAATTTCATTAACTTGTACTTCTTCTTTATTCACATAAAAGATATTAACACAAGTATATACATTTATTTTAATATATATACTATACGACACCCCGACGCACAGCTGCGGTGCATGCATTACTCTGCTATCATGTCCCAGTACATCACGTCATTGTATAGGGAACTATTGGTTCGTTAAAGATTCCTCGAACCACAAATATCGAACACAAGCATTGGAGGCGAACATAGTCATATGCCTTTGGGCAACGCACATACCTATGTACTCAAATGACCGGCAACACCCGTATATATACTATGGTGTTTAGTCCCTAAATTCTATGTTCTCGAGTGACAAATCAAAATTCCATAGATTTATCAGGATATGACTGCCCTCATGTGTAAACCTCCCGTCGATAGCAAGTAATCTAGGTATGTCATACACATAAATTAACAACCAAATAAGCATTATCATCCACTTATTTAAAATTAGGTATTTATTTTACCTATATCACATTAGGAAATTTATCCTATCCCAAGATCCTGTCATATTATTCGAATACTACCCGTACTTGCAATCAGTATTATCATCGTACTTTTATCATGTAGTTTTTTCTCCCAAAATCTTTTATTTAACCCAAGTACCCGTATATATATTCTCAATATTACCCATACTTGGTAAAATGATTATTTTTCCCTAAATCGTATCCTAATTATGTAAATCTCTAACATAATTTTAATCCTTAATATTTTATAATTTTCCAACACTAATCCCAAGTTCCTCACTATATTAATGTACCAAAATTATTCAGAAATTCATTTTGGGCCAATTTACAATTCTACAAACTGTTTTGGGCTAAACTGGACATTTCTGGGTTTCTGGAAATATCGTTTGAAGACCAGAGCTCGTTAGAACGAGATGGCATCTCGTTAGAACAAGATTAACTCTCGTTAGAATGAAGTCAAGTCTCGTTCGAACGATGTCAACGTTTTCTTGTTCGTCTACAGTTCTATCTTTCTGCACTTTACATCAACTTCTAAAACCCAAACTACACTGGTTTCCATCCTAATTAGAATCCAGAATTTCAAATTATAATTCTAACATTTCTACAACCTTTTCATGGATAATATCTTCATAGAAACATTTAATCTACATAATCACAAGGGACTATCATCATATCCATTAAAATCTTAATATTTCCATAATCTAAATTCCTCCATTTTTATTCAACATGAAAACTCAAAATTTAGTATTATAATCACATATTTAAATCATCAATTTCATATACACATGGGTAGGATTTATTCTACATGCAATTCCTAACACCAATTTTTAATATCCTCAAGAACACATATTTTCCTTTTCATGCAAACCTATCATTTTCATCAAGATTAAAATCTCTACATGTTGTATAACCTATCACATTAATTTGTCTAATCTTTACATTAATTTATCAATCATTTATCCAATCCATTTCATAAGTTCCTAAACTCAAAAAGGAAATCCCATTCTAACATAGATATACTAATAACTAAATTAAAGCAAGAATCACTTGCCTTTGTGTAGGGTTGAACCTTTGGTGATGATATGGTTATAACTTCCTTTTAGCTTTTTCGACGACTATGGTGGTGGTGCAAGGTGGAGAGGTGGTGGATGTCCCCCTTTGTTTACCCTAGGAGCCTCTTCATTTCCAAGTTTTTCCTCTCCTCAAGTCACCCTTTCACTTTTTCTCTAAAACTCTACTTTTTTTCTTAAAACTTCTCACTTGATTTTTGGGTGGAATGAATCTCATGTAAGGTCTAATCTTATTTAAATAAAAAGTCTTAAAGGTAAGCTAAAGGACAAAATCGAAGTTTCTATTCACCTTCCATGCAAAATGACTAAAACACCACTTCGGAGTGTCCTTTCATCTCCTAATCGACCCGAGTCTCAAATTCAACACCCGAATAGACTTTTCTGACTATTTCGACCCTCTCGGATGCAATGGCGCAGTCTAAATGACCATAAGGTTGATATAAAATAATATTTGTTTTTACATATATAAAGTAGTCCCAACACGTCCCACACCGCGTCCCGACTTAATGTCCATTATTTTCGTATCACGACAATATAACTAACATCATGTTCAAATAAATATTACTTACATATCTCTAAGTAATATTAAATTCGGAGTAATTCCAATTAATTATTTCATAATTAATCCCCATTAACTTTTAATTTATCTACTTTAAAAGTTATTAAAAATGACGGGGTATTATATAAATATATATATATATATATATATATATAGGTAACATGTTAGGAATGAATCCATTCTGATTTTGTCTAAGTTTTGGTTCAGTTACGGATGAAATTTATTAATGGCCGAGGTCGGTTTGGGTCCATGACAGAACTAGGAATCGAACCGAAAAAATAGATTTGTAATTTTTGAAATTGAACTCGGTCCAACAGGAAAAAAGCAATTCAAGGCATTATTATGGGCTAGTCTCATTTATTGGGTTAAAGACGCATAAAATCTCATTAACTTTTCTTTAATACACCAAATCCATTTTCATTATAGAGCACATATATTTAGACAAATGTACCTTTCCTCCATACCCATTTTAAACACACTCTAAAAACAAACACAACCCATTCTCTCTCTAGTAGCGCCGCCACCGAACACCCACCCCACCCCGAGACTGGGCAGAACATTTCGCCAAAGATGCTCATCAAAATCCTCATTGGAATGTTTATGTCTCATCATCTCTCTCTCTCTCTCTCTCTCTCTCTCTCTCTCTCTCTCTTGATTCGTATCGAATATTGCATATTTCCGCCCGTTATCTTTATGCATTCTAGCACTTTTACGGTCCTAAATGCCTATAATTATTCTCATTAACCAAAAACCTTGGATTTGGATATATACATGCTTTGGAGGGGTTATTTGTGCTTTTGTAGGTATTGGAACGCTAAAAGTGAGGTTCGGTTGCATTTCGGAGAAGTTCCATCGTCGAATGCTACTTCAAGATCAATTTGGTCTTTTCAAACTCACTATTTTTTATGTAATGAAGTTACCAACATGTAGATCATCAAATTATCTTTCCGTGGCCACTGACCGTGCGTCATTCTGACTCCATATGTGAAAGTTATGGCCTTTTCCGGAAGGTTTTGGTATTTTCTTCTACTTCAAGGTAATTTTGGTAATTTCATACTGCATAATTTGGAGGGTTTCAAAACAGAATCATGTAGAGAATTGAATTAGCTTCGCGTCGGTTCCTGCCACGCCTCAGTTAGATTCCGTATGAGGGAGTTATAGCCGTTTTCGTGCAACGCGTCAAAATTGGTTCGGAGAGGAAAAGGGGGTTGTCAATAGCCCAAGGCAAATTCCAAAAGTGCGGTCGACCGATCCCAAAACAGAGGTCGACCGGTCCTATCAGATATGGACGAAAATTGACTTATTTTGATTTTTTTGGCTTGGTTTTGTTGGGGGTTTATTTTGGGGTATTAATAGAATGTTTGGGGCTTTTCTTAGAAGAGATATATTTCATTTTAGGTTAGAGAGGAGGGGATTTATGGGTTTGGCTTATCTCTCCTAGGGTTGACACCATTTGGGTTGTGTAAGTTACTATTCATCTTCCCCTCCATTTATATTATTTTCTCTTCTTTGTTTAAGCTTTGTTCTCTTGATTTATTGCTTTGATTTATTAGTTGTTGGTAGTTTAATTCTTGTTTTCTTTGGTAATTAGTTATTTTACTTAGTTTAATCATGTGTACTGAGTAGTTTTACGGGTTGGGATTGCGTTTTCGCCATTAATGGGTGTCGAACTCCGAAAGTTAGGTTTTGGGGAAAATTGCGTTTAATTGAAGCCTCGGGTATTAAAGTCGGATTATTATGCGTTTAACTTTCTTTGTCACGCAACGTTAGTGTTTATAGCGATAATTCGAATTTAATCCGCGTGTGACTATTTTGGATTAAATGTTTAATCTCGCAACTTTGGGTTAAATTCCTTATTGTGTGATGTTTATACTTAATTGAAAATGCTCGATTAAATGTTTTCGAACCGAAATTCTAATTATTAGTTGTTTAGCCCATGGTGGTGACACGATCCCGACTCTCGTTTTATTAATTCTAGTTTAGACTTAACTTCTTAATTTTTCCCTTTTCTTTATTTCCAACCTATCACCTTTTACACTTTTATTTTAGGAGTATTAAATCCTATAAATTCTAGCACCTCGTCTCTGTGGATTTTCGATACCCGACTTACCGCTATACTTGTATCGCAACTGCAGTCGTAATTTAGGTTTTTGTATTAAGGCGGTGAAACGAATTCAACGATTAGCGTTTTGACGCGACGCTACTTTTCACCCTTGATCATCTCTCTCTTCTAGTTCGCGTCAGCGATACCATCCCCGGAGCTGAAGAAATAGGTTTATCACAAAAAAATTGAATTTTTTCCTTAAAAAAAATAATTTTTTTATAGAAAAGAAAATTTATCTGTTTCGATTTGTCAAAAATATCGTATGTGTGTGTTGTTTAATATAACATAACTAGTAGATTTCAAATATATAAATTCTATGAATTTTGGATTTGTAAATTTGAAGTTGTAGACTTTAAAAAATTTAATGAGTTTTTTTTTCGAACAACGAGGTGGTTAACTGTCACAAATATTTTGATAGTATGTTCATCATTTAATGCATTGAGTGGACCTGTCAATGGGTCGTGTCAAGTCGTGTTCGTGTCGATTTTTATCGTATTCGGGTCTTATCGGGGTCGTGTTTAAACATGTGATTTTTTAATCTTGTGAAAAAATCATATTCAAACTCGACCCGCTATTTTAACGTGTCATGTCGTGTTCACTCATTAATGCACATTAAGATAATGAATTATTTTGAATTGTATATAAATTGACATATTATCTCATTTTTAAATACAAGTAGAACTATTAATTCATTGACATTACTAAATCTTTCATTTAGTAAAATTCATTATGATTAAATTAACATTATGATACATAAACTATTTATAAGTATCAACAATATATCTTATTTAGTTAAATTAATGGGTCATAACGGTTCTTATCGATATTAACGGGTGAAGGGCGTCAACACTAACACGATCCGTTAACTATTGTGTCTTATCGGGTTGACACTGATATGATACGAAATCATTAAGAGTCCACCCATTAACTTATAACTTCGTATCGGTTCGTGTCGGGTTATCGTGTCACGGCTCATTTTGCCAGATCTAGCTAGCCCTGGAAAATTGAGTCAAGACACAATAACATGATACAAATTGACATAAAGTTATAAGTTAATGTGTAGAGTCTTAATGGTTTCGGGTCATATCAATGTCAACCTGATAAGATACGATAATTAACGAATCGGGTTAGTGTTGACCTTCGTCACCCGTTAATTCCTGATAAGATCCGTTAATTTAAATAAATAAGATATATTGATGGGATTTATAAAGCGTTTTTGTAGCTTGATGTTAATTTAATCATAATGAAATTAACTAGATGGGAGAGTTAGTAATGTCAATTGATTAATAAGTTCAATTATGTTTAAAAATGAGCTAATATGTCAACTTGTATACGATTCAAAAGAATTTATTATCTTAATGAGTAATAACGAGTGAATACGATACGCCACGTTAAGATAACGAGTCGAGTTTGAATATGATTTTTTTACATGATAAAAAAATTATCAATTTAAATACGAATTCGATAAGATTTATAACACAATAAAATTCGAAACGAACACGATTAAAGAAAGATCTGTTGTGAACTCTAAGTATAATGTTAGAGTTGACAAAATAGAAGTTTTTAACACTAATGACTCACTCAAAATATCTTTTGCATGATTGAAGTTGATAGGTATTACCCAAAATTCAATCCAATCAAATGCATCCAGTTTGGTTCAATATATGTAACCTATGATGCGACAATTAACACACTTAATATGGAAGCAACGAACAAAACTGATTCTTTAAAAATTCCCGGGAGACGTCGGTACCCTTTGGGATCCAGATAGAATGAGTCCTTCTCTCATCTTTCATGTTTCAACGGCTTGTGATGTCCACACAAAAATGTTACACCTCACCAAATGAATAGTCTCCCCTCTAGGCTCTATCCCAACTACACTCTCTTCCTCACTCTCTCCATGGCGGCTACTTCAGCTATTCCTCAAACTATATTATTTTCTTTTCCCAATTCTGAAATCTTCTCACCTACTCACCATTTCCATTCCCTAAAAAAACCAAACAGAACCCATAAAAGGATATCACCTGTTGCTCTTAGAGCTACCCCAAACTCACAAAATCCATGCAATTTGCAGGAATTTTCACTACCCATTAAGGGTTTTCAACCTCATTCCAAGTTTTTGCAAAAGGGTACTCACAAAACTCGGATAATTTCAGCCAAATCCATGGGCTCAGATAGCACTACAGCCCCCACTGCCCTTCAAAACGTGTGTATTCTTTTTACTTGTTTCTTTGTACTACCAGATTGTTGCTTGGGTGACTTGTTTTGATGGGTTATTCTCTTTTTTATACTGCCACATTGTTGCTTGAGCTTCTTGTATTAGTGGGCTATTGTGTTTTGTTGAGGGACTTGATTTAATGGGTTGTTTTCTTTTTTGTTTAATGAATTATTTTCTTTTCTTACACTACCAGTGTAGCTTCAGTAATTGCTATATGTGAAAATTTTGCTACTAAAAGTGATCTTTGGTGACATTTAGCAACGAAAAATGTACTTAATTCTAATGAACTTATTAATTTGTATTAAAGTCTAAAATCTAAAGTTAGTAATGTATTAAACTAAAACAAATGTTTTAAAAGGTTATTGTCTTTTTTACTACCAGATTGTTGCTCGAGTTTATTGTTTTTTTTTTCCACTGCCAGATTGTTGCTTGACTGACTTGTTTTAATGGGCTATTGTATTTTCTTATAATAACAAATTGTAGCTTGAGTAACTTGTTTTAATAGGCTATTGTATTTTGTTATACCACTCGATTGCAGCTTCAGTAATTTGTTTTAATGGGCTATTGTTGTATTTTTTTACAATACCAGATTGTTTCTTGATGAACTTGTTCTAATGGGTTATCAACTATTTTTACCCTACCATATTGTTATATGAGTTTATTGTATGTGTTTACACTATCGATTTGTTCCTTGAGTGACTTGTTTTAATGGGTCATCCTATTTATTTGCAATAACAGTTGGTTACTCGAGGGACTTGTTTTAATGGGTTATTGTCTATTTTATGCTACCAGATTGCTGCTTGGGTGATTTGTCTTCATGGGTTATTGGATTTTGTTATACTACCGGATTGTTGCTTGAGTGACTTGTTTTAATGTGTGACTGTATTTTTTCATACTCCCAAATTGTTGCTTGTGTGGCTTGATTTAGTAGGTTCTTATTTTTTTGTTCACTAGGTGTTCGAAGTAATGCATCTGCTAGTTTCTCTTGGGATTATACTGGCAATGGATAAATTTTTGAAGCAAGCTTTTGTTTCCGCGGCCATTAAATTCCCAAGTGCTCTATTTGGGATGTTTTGTATATTCACCATTCTTGTGATTCTTGATTCTACTGTCCCAGCCGCTGCTACCAAATTGATGAACTTCTTTGAGCCCGCGCTTACTTTTATTCAGAGGTGGCTTCCTTTGTTCTATGTTCCATCATTGGTGGTGTTGCCTCTTGCTGTTCAAGATATACCTGCTGCTTCAGGGATCAAGATCTGCTTTATTATAGGTATCTTAATCTTTAGTTACTTTTTCCTCTTATAAAAGCATTTTCACATGTAATCTTGGAGTTGTATTGAAACTTTTTGTGCTTGATTTAATCTCCGCATTCACGTCTTTATTATATGTTTCTCACTTTTCATCGTGACTTGAGAAGTAGGAGAATCAGCATGTTTTTTAATCTAATCCAGCCTAAATAAGGTTATTAAGGCTACAAGCCAACATGTCTCTTTTCCATTGTGTCATTATATCTCTTCACTACATTATGCATTATTTCTCTCTTCACTACATTATGCATTATTTCTTTGTCTTACTCGAAAAGCCACCACAAAATGTGAATTTGTATCATTTAGCATTCCAACATCACATCGCACATTGCGGAGCTTGTTTTGTCAATGATTCGTTACAGTTGGTGCAGTGCCTCTGGGTGATCAACCTTTTATCTCTTGCCTCTTTCTTATATTATCACTATTTTAGTGAGCAAATACTTCCTCCATGAATCTCAACTTTGTTTTGTGCATCCGTCATCTTTACTGGAATAACAGGATAAATATGCATTGTTGATTATTGTGGGTAAGCCGTACACATGTGATACTGTTGTTTTCTTAAACCTCATTGATGCAAAAGATGGTATTCGTTAAAGATAAAAATATAAAACCAATCTTGGTTTGTGTCTCCACTTAATCACCAATTATGCATCTCAAATCAACTCAATATTTCTTAGGCTACGTTTGGGTCCAGCTGTGTGTATCTTGTTTTTCCATTTGTGTCTACCTAGAGCCTATCATAATGTCAAGTCCTCTTACACAGAAACGAGGGAAACAACTAGACAATTACTTCGGTATGAAAATGAAGCCATAGTACATTTGATGCTCATTTTAGAAAGGTATATTTTATTGAGATACAAAGTCAAACTGCTTAAGAATCATGAGGCTTTGTAGAAGGATATAACTTCAAAATTTATGCTCACCGTATATCTAGATTAATGAATTCCTAAACATGTTTTTCAATAGACATGATGAGTCTGCTTTAGTAAAAGTAATTTGTGCATTACTTGAAGTATCTTCTTTTATGAAAATCAAGAACCTTTAATTATAGTTAGTGTGGTGTCCACTATATGTCCTTTTACTGCACTTTGATGAATGAATTCACTTCTCTCTTTTCCTTTCACGGATATAACTAATGCCTTTGAATTTTCTTTTTCGCTGGAGCATATATTTTTGGAATTACTGAAAAAGAAGGAAAAATCTGGAACTGCATGCACTTATCAAAAAGAAATTTTTTTTTGCTGAACTACAGGTATTCATATAAATAGATTTTACATGAACCCCTCTGCTCATTGGAGCTAGCTTGAATAAAAATACCCACAAAAAGAAAATGCTCCTCCTCAATCACGTTGTTCCAGTGTCGTAATTCAGGGTTAAAACTACAGTGATCAGACAGCCGATTGGTATCGAATATCTTTCTTGAGTTTTTATTATTAATGTTACTGAATACTCCCAATGTCGCAAATTATAGTCGAATTTCCTCTTTTGGGCCGTCCCAAATTAGGAGTCCACTTTCCCTTTTTTGGATGAAATTAACAAACCAAATTCCACAATAGTGAACAGGTCGTGATCTTGGCCGTTGATTGATTGTATCCTTAAAAAATGATTTTTAAATAGGGACTATTAGTTTGTGTTGTAGGGAGTATTTTTTTTTTTGGCAAAACATTAAAATCAAAATTTTTTATAGCGCTCATGGAAGAACTTTCTAAAATTATATAATGAATGCACTTGGATTGATTTATGTTAGAAGAAGATACTTTAGTTGAAGTTTTGGATTGATTTTTGTGTGTTTGGGGGGGGGGAGGGAGGAGGGATATTATCTAACTTCTTAATTTTAGGATTATTATTAGGAGATATTTTAGGTAGTATATTTCTAGTAGAATATCTTGTATTATTTCCATTTTTACCTCCCTTGGGTTCTGTACCCTTTCTATTGGAAGCGAAGATTTCCTTAATTTATTGTCTTGCTCCCCAAGCCTATAAATAAAGTCCCTCCCATCTATTTTGTAATCAATTACCAATTATTTTGATGTTAATGAATGAGAATAGACAAAGATAAACCCTAATTTTTTTGTGTGCGCTCATTTGATTATGTAGTTTCCACACTTGCCTCACGATGTTTCTTGATTGTATGCAGTTGGAGGGTGGCTGGCTTCACTCGCAGTTGCAGCTTATACAGCTATAACAGTAAGAAAAATGGTAAAGACAGAAATGACACCTGCTGAGCCTATGTCAAAGCCTTCTCCTTTTTCTTCCTCAGAGGTGTGGTCTTGGAGTGGGATCTTTCTTCTATCATTCGTTGCGTCTGTTTTAAACCCAACAGCACTCGGAACAAATGCTAGAACATGCTTGCCTTTCCTACTTGCCTCTACTGTGTTAGGCTATATGGTTGGTTCTGGGTAAAATTCATCTACCTCAGTTTTAAAAGATCTATAAAACTCTCTCATCCCAAATCAAGAATCATGTTTAAATGACGTAAACTACACGTCAAAGATCCAAAACAAAACAAATAACAAATTTTAGAGAGAGAATCTAAAAATGTATTATATTAAGAAATGAAGGTCCTTTCCAAATGAGACTTACATATTTATAGTTGTGTAGGGAAAGTTCTAGAGTCATTTTCAAATATTTACAAGTGGCGCTACTTGCACAGGTGGGTGTAACTAACTAACCAATTAGATGTGCTCCCACTTGTTAAATGATTGTAGAATGTTTTAAAACTAACAAGTTCCTATACATCAATAAAGTGCAAAATATTTAATATGTACAAAATAAAGTACTAAAAATCCCTAATTTCCATCATTAAAATTCACAAATATTGAGGAAACATTTTTATTCAATTTTAGTGTCCCAACCTAAGTCACAAATACTCAAAGCGATGCGGGAGCGAGTGCGAGTGCGAGTGCGAGTGCGTTAAATTTCAAAAAATTATAAATGCAGGAGCGGTGCGAAAGCGGTTACTAATTTATATATATTAATTTTGAATAATACGTACACACACACACACACACACATATATATATATATTTCGGCAATGCAGCATATTGAAGTCTCTCATGGAATTAATGGCTCGGATTAAAAAGCAAGTAATAATGTGTATGTGTGTGTCTCAGTATGTCTCTCAGACTGACTTTGTCTCCTAACCAGGCAAAGAAACACTCCACCAATGATGATAGCATTAGTATATAAATATTTTCTGATATATTTTATGCTCCATGTGAACTGACGGATTTGAAGATATGAAATCGCGCACTGGAAATTCGAAAATCGCGAATTCATCACGGTTTCGCACAAGATTCGCTGGATCGCGATTTGAGTGAGGGAGCGACACCCAAATCCAGCGAATTGTGTGACTAAGGTCCCAACTCTATCAACGCGTCATATGAACATTACCTGATGCTGAGGTTCTATGCCCTAGGGCGCTTCTTTTAGAAATATGACTTTTAATATGGGATTAACCCCCCCCCCAAAAAAAAAAAAACATGACTCTTAGTATGGGATATGATAGGGTAAAGTGAAAACACACTATTTGAACTATGAAGTTTTTGCAAGAAAACCTCATGAACCTTTTTTAATAAACCAGAATCCCGAACTATGCCTTTTGTTGCGAACACCCCAGAAGTGTCACTAATAAATGTCATTCAAGTGGGTTTGTTTTAATTAAACTTAGTTTAGGGGGGTTTCTTGCAATAATTGCATAGTTAGGAGGGCTTTCTATTATAGTGGAAATACTTTTCTATTCATTATGTCATTATATGTACCTGGTTTTCTAGTTCAATGGTTTTCATTTTTGGGTGAACTTTGGTCTTCAGGCTGCCATCTAATGTGAAGAAGGTTTTCCATCCAATTATATGCTGTGCACTATCTGCTGATCTGGCAGCAATTGCTTTTGGCTATATTTCACAGTGTGGATTTAAATCTGTTCTAGGTACACGTCCAACCTACAGTTTTAGTACTATTGGTTGTCATATGCTTCCATGGATGTTCAAAATTAGAAGAAATTGAATAATTATGGCATCTCATAACACCAACCTCTAATACAACTACGTATGAGATTTTAAATTTTTTTATACTTTCTATAGGAGGTAAAATCCTACTTATTAAGATTCAACACAAACCAACCGAACAGAATAGAAAAATCAAGCGCCCACACACAAAACAAGATGTACGTGGTTCGACAATGTGCTACGTCCACGGGTGGTTCTACTTTGTTAATGAAAGAGTTTCAATACTCGTGATTACATAACCCCTTTTCCGTGGGGGCTAGGTTTACATTTATAGGAGGATGTGATTCGAGTCCTTGAGGTCTCAATCACCTTGGTTTTCATCCCCAGTTGATCAATTATATATTTCCCTTGATTTGCACAGGTCGGTCATCTTCAATGATCTTTATCATCATAGTGGAAATATTTGAATGGGTTAGTGGGTCACGTGCCTCTTTCCCACGCGTGGAGGATTTTTCCCCTCGCAATTGCTTCCAAAGCTTTACAGCTAATCGAGGTCGTGTACGTTTGTTACAACTTTTGAAAGAATCCGTGTTGTGGTCGCGGATAGTCTTGATCGTGACGTGACACAGAATATGTGTGCTAGGTGTGTACCTACGGCTCAAGTGCAAACCGGTCGCTCAAGTAATAACCCGGTAAGTCGGGGTCGAATCCTCAGGGAATAGGACGATGAATGTGAAGACGACGACAAGGTAGGCTTCTAAAACCTAGGTATCGACTCTTGAAACGAAAGGAAAAGGTGATTGATTTTTGGGAAAAAATCTATTTAAGTAAGAAAGCCTAACTAGCAAATGAAGTTTTAATTTGAAAGAAAGCAAAAACTGGAATTTGATACCTAGTTTTTTTTTTTTAAACTATTTGGAAAAAGTGGAGTCGGGATCCAATCCCCCGAACCGTTGGTATTTTCGTTAGATACAAAACTTTCTATAATTATATATTTAATTAAAAGAAAACATTATTAAATCAAAGAACTAAATATGTGAGAATTTTATTCCGCACAATATTTAGTCAATAATTAAATTAACGTGAATGACAAGATTGTCGACACGTATATATTATATCCTCAAACACTCTGGTTGCCTATGACAAACGGAGTTAAGAGACCTTTAATATTAATCTCAACAAAATATCAAACCTAGTAATTATATATATGATTATATCCAATTTTATATCTAACTCTCATACCTAGGTTGGGTTCATGTTTCCCAACTCTCTAAAAACATAGTCGGACATAATTGTATTAACTACGCATGCGATAATGGAATTGCGGAAGGCATTATGATTAAATAATGAGAATAAAGCATAAAAATAATATTACCAAAGATGGAGAAAGTAAAACATGCACAAGAACAAAGCTTTAAGGGAAATCCGAAAAATATAAAGCTCTGTATTGAAATTTGAATGCAAGAATGTATTGAATTTGCTCATAAATGTTCCTCTTATTTTTTATCCTTACAACTAACCCCTTTCATGATAAAAAACTCTTAACAAATAAATACAAAGGTTAGAAGTCGTTTAGAAGAGTCCCTAAACTCCAAAAACACTCTAGGCTAAAAGTTAGGTAAAATCTTAAAATCCCGCACTAGCGAAACCGAACCCATACGCATAAAGGGGGCCGAACCCATTCGCATAGCGAACCGGTTCACCCTAGGCAGCCGAACCGGTTCGGCATATGCTTCTACCCAAGCTGCATTCTTTTGGTCAATTTTTTTCTTAATTACACTTTTTGGCCCTTGGATTTTCATCCCAACTTTGAAAGCTCATAACTTTTCACCCGTAGCTCGGATTGGGGTGTCGTTTCTTCCAACAAGATCGTGACTTCAAAATATTCGACTTTTCAGTAGGCTCCTCTGGGTCCTGGCTGGAAAATTAAAAAAATTCCCTTGACTATCCTTTCTTTCGATTCTTTCACCGTTTCTGTTTTTCTCTCCCATCTACTTGCACAAATTACCTGTAAAACATGAGAGAAATACACAAAACACAAAATACTCGCCAAAAAGGGCTAGTAGCATAAATATGGGATAAATTCGGTCTATGTACACTACACGGACCTTAAAAATATCGAAAGTAATGGGATAAATATGGAATATTTATGCCTAATCAGGTTGCTCAGCAGTTGGAGGGCATAAAGGTAATTCATCTTGACAGTGAAGAGTCATTTTGCCGCACACTAGTCTTTTGTCTCACTTGTCTGAGGGGTACGCTAATCACTGGACCGTTTGAGCTGAAGGGACGCTTGCTTTCCAGCCGTCATCTGGGTGCGCCTGTGTTTAACGATGAGATCTTGTATTAGGACTCGTTCCATGCCACTAACCCACTCTCTACGGTCATTTGGACTTCATTGTTCATTGCCTTCAAGAACTCAGAGTTGTGTGTGCTTTCTCACTATTTATAAGTTATCTTCTTAACTTTGCTAAGAATTCCACGTGTCAAAGTTTTTTATTTTATGCGAATCTTCTTCTTCTTTTAGTCTAAATCCATTGCAACATATAGTGTGCATTATAAACGAAAACACAATAGAGGCCTTCAAGCAATGTTATATCCCCAACTCGGTGACTGTTGAAATGGACTCGATCTAATTGTAACATTGATGGAGGCCACTGGATTTTTCCCCAATTTGTGGTTGAGGCTGGGGTCACCTTCCCTCCAAACCGTCTTTTCTTAGAGTTCTTTGAATACTTCAAAGTCGTCCCTGCACAGTGCTCACCTAATATGTGGAGGATCGTCAATGGCGTCAATCGCCTGAACGAGATTTATGGGACTCGTCATGGGATCCCAGAGATTAGTTATTGCTACATGTAGGTATTAACCTCTGAGAAACTGGGAGCATTTGCCTATTCCCATGGGCGGTGAACCCTACAACTGCCCTAGACGCCCCAGTAAAGTGAAATAGGTTTATGCCCATTCTTAGGGTTCGGATTGCCTTACTTTAAAATATCTCTTGATATCTTCACTTCTTGCATTGGAGTATTGTCGTGGTACTTTTCTTTTTTTGATTGTGCAGTTTCCAGGAAGAAAAAGGGGACCAATCCAGACGAAGTTAACTTTGCTGCCTTGAAGAAAATTTGGGCGATCCGACAGGGACTTGGGGATTTCAATCATTCGAGGTTCTAGCTCTCATACACTTCGTCAACTACATCATTCGTTGCTTGACTAGATGACAGGGAACTTGAGATCCCAGAGGAATATACCGACCACACTCCTTGTGGTAGCATTTCTGGATCTGGTTCTTTTGAGCCTTTGGATCTTTCTATCATCCATGTTGTGATTTCCGAAGACGACATGACACCAACGAGGAAGATCCCCAATTTGATGGGTGATGAAATTTGTCCCACTTCCTCCATTGCATGGCTGATGAAGAGGAAGGAGGTCGGGGGGGGGGGGGGGGGGGGGGGGGGGGCTCAGACCTAGTTGTTGTAGGGGACTCTTCAGATAAAACGCAGGCCAATCATGCGAAGAAAAATAAGCTGACCAGCGGAATTGTTATACATCCCCCAATTTCCAAGTGGGGGGGGGGATGGATGTTGTCCTCGGCGAGTGGAAGGCCCTGCCAACGAAAGCAACTAGAATTGGCTCTTAGACTTCTAGGGAGAGCGTGCCTCCCTAACGATCAACCGACCTCAAAGAAGTTGGCCATGCATGCTTCTCGGGCGTTATCCCTTGTGAGTTCTGGAACCTCGCTTTTCTACATATTGTGAGTTCATTTTACTAACTAATGTTGTCCCCATTGTTCTTTCTTTGCAGTTTATCATAGACTTCGTCAATTTACTAAATAGGAGTACCGATCGGAAGAAGGAAGCCTATGGCCTGGGATCGCCTTGGACATAGCCCACAAAGCCCTGGATGCTGCCAAGGGCAAGGTGATTGAGGGGGAGGCCAAGCTAAAGGCCCATGATGAGGAAATCCTTTTGCTGAAGGCCAAGGTAGCGACCTTGGAGAAGGCGAACCAAGAGTCCGCCTAGAAACTGGCGGCAACATTAGAGGCAAACAACAATGCCTATGATAAGGGATGGGACAAAGCTTTTGAGAATGCTTAAAAGCAGTTGAGTTTTGTCCAAAAGGCCTTTTTCAAGAAAGGTTGGGATAAGGCACTGGTGAATTTTAGGGCTTCTAAGGGCTTGGATTTGTTCGTCGAGCATGATATCCCTCGTAACCTAGAAAAAGGAAGAGAGAGAAGAAACGTCCAACCAGATCAAAGCAGCAGAAGATCTCCAAGAAAAAACTCCTCTAGTTTAAATATTATATTTTCTTCTTAATGTTTTTCCTTCGTTTTATTTCTTCATGTAAGGGTCTTGTCCCAACATAGTTTTAGAATGAAAAAGAATTTTTTACCTCATGTTTGTCTTTGTAAGGATTGGTTGCTTTGTATATTGCCTATGCTTGCCTTGTATCTTGTTGATCTTTTAATTATTAATCGACTTTATCCATTTGTGCAATATGGTGATTGCTTAGCTCTTATGACAATAGTCCAAGATAATGATGACTTGGATTTTTTGCTTGGGGCTGACATTTCTGGTCGGGCTAGAATGGCCAAGAACTTTATAGGATGAAGTCACTTTATGGAGTCCAGAACGGGAAGTTCACGAGTCTTGAAACCAAGCTCGAAGAAATAAGGAACATCGTTAGTTTGTTGCATAATGAGAATGTTAGTTAATGGCAGGCGCTCAGCAAAGCCGAACAAGCTTTTCGTGGAAACGAATCAATAAGAAGGGCCTAAATGTGACACCCCGCCTAATAAGATACCGGGGGATCACTCCAATATTAAATTAAAATAGGAGTCTCATATGGATCATTCTTAGCATCACTGTCGAAAATCCATTTAATTACTAATAACCTATTAGGCCGGTGTCAAAATTTTAACTTAACTACTCTTTTTAAACAACTAAAATTAAAACATCCACACAGTTTTTGCGTAAATGAAACTGAATGAAATAAAATAACCGAACACTCGGTCAAAATATACAACCATATCGAATGCTGTACTGAAAGAATAAATAAATAAATGCAGTTGGACCATTGACCCGAATGATTACACAATACCTCCTATCTAGAATACAAGAATGGAAGCGGCTATCAAAAACCTGCACGCATCCACAGCTGCTGCAGCTGACGTCTGACTCGAAAGAAGTGTCATCTAGGCGTCCCTGTGTCTGGACACCTATATATATATATATATATATATATATATATATAATATAGGAAGAAAGGAAAAGTAGATAAACGGGTCAGAGCCCGAGTTTTGAAAATATTTAGCAAGTGCATAAATGCCTTATTATTTTGAAAAAGGTTTTATCTCATATTTAAGTTTGGTATCGCACTCCCATGAGATACCCCTCACCTCTCTTCTAACAGTGCACTCCTAGCGCATCCCTCTAAACATCCTAGTCAAGCTACCCTGCTAGACTAGTCTATCACCCAACCACTATCAACCCTAGATAGTCCAAGTAATGTACTAGGGCTAAACTTCACCCCAGTCTCAACGCATTGCCATATTCGTGCGTGGGGTGTCTCGCAAAGCGAAATCTAAACAAGGAACCCCCCCGATACACTACTATGCGGCACGGTCGATCGTCGAGATCCGCCAGTCCCTCAGTACAGAAAGATATATATAAATATATACCATAAGCATTTATAATATTAGAGCACTAAGGATTAAACTTCTCCCCAGTCTCAACACATTGCCATATTCGTGCGTGGGGTGTTTCGCAAAGCGAAATCCAAACAAGGAACCCCCCCGATACACTACTATGTGGCAAGGTCGATCGTCGGGATCCATTAGACCCTCGGTACTCGATTCATCTATATATACATATACATATTTTACCATAACCATCCGGATCTATCTCCCGGATTGAGGATTCATATATCAAGTATTTATCAATACTTATCATTTTTATCTCAAAACCTTCCATTTCCCTTCTCATATCCAGGAAATGTATTTAAAATCCAATTCATTATCATGAATTGCTTTAACATATCATATAACTTTTTAAAAGCCAGTTTTATTATCATAAAAATGCTTTTCCGTTTCAAAATATCCCATTTCTCTTTTTATATTCAGGAAATATATTTTAAAAGCCAATTCATTATCATGAATTGCTTTAACAAATCATATAACTTTTGAAAGCCAGTTTTATTATCATAAAAATGCTTTTCCATTTCAAAATATCCCATTTCCCTTTTTATATTCAGGAAATGTATTTAAAAGCCATTTTTATTATCATAAAAATGCTTTTACCATATCATATGCTTCCACTTCCCTTCTTCCATCCGGGAAGTGTTACTGAAGCCAAAACATTTATTCCATTTCCCTTCTTCCATCCAGGAAATATAATTAAAGCCAATTTATTATCATAAATTGCTTTAACATATAACGCGTTCTAAGACCGCCCGTCCGGGTTTCCCCACTTTGCGCGCAACTAAATGGCTATCATCTTCCAGGGCTTATCATCAAGACAACCTGGGATCCTACATCGCAAGACTTCGGGAAGCGGCCATATGCCTGCGGGATGTCAAGACCACACCCGAAATCTCCTAACTAGCGCAGAAAAATACAATAAACTCTCATATGGCCTATAGGACTATATCCACCCTGCGTTAATTTGTCAGGGGGCTTCACCATATGCACGCAACTTCCCTTATGATAGCGATTTAGAGAGGTGTGTATCCTCATTTTTATCATTTATAAAAATCATTTGTCTTTTCATTTTGAAAACATTCATATTTTATTTTCAAAATCATTTATCTCAAATTATATATATACTTGAATCACATAGTATACATATATACCATATATTCCTCCTCAAATATATATATATGGCCATAATTGCCAACTCATCTAGCGATGATCCATAATCCCAAAGATTCCCTCGAGGAATCATAATCATGCTTTCATATTAGCATGATACTAAACCCAAAGTATTTCCTCACTTTGATTCTAATAAATACCTTATTCTCATTTAAGGACTTATACTTAAACCCGAATGTCTCTTGTCCCAAAACATTAATTAACTCCATACCCCGGATCACACTCTAAATTAATTCGAGGTTTAATTATCCTCAATTCATCATCTAGGAGTCCTAATATCCCATTTAGAAACTCCTATAATAATCTCCAAAATCATAATTTAAGTCTCCCTAAACTTTAAAAGGAGAAAACCTTAAAATTTTGCCAGGACCGAATCGATTCGGCCTGCCCGAATCGATTCGCTGGCCACCGAATCGATTCGAAATGGTTCTACTTTCAAACTGTCTCTTACCGAATCGATTCGGCTGGTCCGAATCGATTCGGCTTATTCGAAAATCCCAATTCTGCTTAGGGCTTTATATATAACCCAAAACCCAAAATTTAATCCACTCATCATTTAAACTATAAGTCGGATTTATTCCTACCAACCTAAAGTTTTCATCTCTCATCAAATTCTGTAGAGGTCCTAACATTCTTTTTGGGAACCCCTAATATTTATCTCCAAAGTTCTATCCTTAAATTCTAACTAGCGATTTCGATCTCGGACAGCTTTCCGTAGATAAATCACTATAAATTCAAAAAAAATCAGAAAAATACGCGGTCGGCGCCCATGCGACCGCGTCGAAGAGATCTACAAATTTTATTTTTTGACCAAGAGCCGAATCGATTCGTCCTGGCCGAATCGATTCGGTTAAGGCGCAGGTCCTACTATTCATCGTCTTCTCCGAGACGGTTTCGGCCATTAAAGCTTCTCCCAAGCTTTTGCCGCCTCACCCAACGTCCTACAACCTCAACCAACTACAAATACACATATATTAAGGGTTCTAAACATCCTAGAACCCAAAACCACCAATTAATTTTGGTTAAAACCTAAGTTCCACAAATTGAAATATTATTGGGGTTTAATTGTTTTAACTCCCAAAAACCCATTTTATCCACGATAACCCACCCCAAAACCTTTAGGGTTTGTTTATACCAAACTACGGTATGAGATATTTATGCAAAAAGATAAATAAAGCAAGTAAACACTTGCCTCGTGGATATAATCCGACGACCTCGAGTCGAATCCGGCGGAGTTTGGCCCGAATCTCCATTTCTCCTCCTCTTTCTCCTTCCTCTCTCTCTTCTCTCTATTTTCTTTCTTTCTTTCCTCTCTTTTCTCCCTCTCCCTCTCTTTATATAGAAAGAAAAGGGTTTAACCCCTTTATACCCCAAAAACGACTCGTTTACCCAATTACGAGTTACTTTTACCTCTAAAATTACCCGAAACTCATTTTCGACAATCGGACACTCTTTTCCGACTATCTCGGACATTCCGAGACTCACGGCGCAGTCGAAATTTCCATCCGAGGTACTTGACCGCAAATCACTATTTCAACCCAAAATAACTTTATGCGGGTTTTCTAATTAAAATTTTACCTTTTTGTCACTTTTCTCCACGGAGACATATAATTAAAATATTTCGACCTATATAGTCCCAAAAATAATCACAACATCCTTCGAAAATCATTTAATCCTCGAAAATCCCAAAAATTACTATTTTAGGAAATTCCCCAAATTGCCGGTTTATATTTAATTATGGAATTTAATTGTCTCCAAAAAGGCGGGTTGTTACACTAAACCAAAAGGATTATGAGGCTGAGATATCAGTTCAGGAAGCAACCTCGCCAAGTTTAGGTCGACAGCTATGATGGAGTCTTGTTAAATGCCCCAATACATCTGAAGGAAACCAAGAATCTGGCTTATAAGCATGGCTGATTGAGTGCCTTGGTTGTCCTCAAAGTCTCACATGACTCCGAGCTATGGTAATGGTACGCCGTATACTCCCCAGTTACAAGCTTCTTTCCTTTCGGAGCGAGGGCTCATAAGTACCAGTTGATGCAGTTCCTCTGCCTTTGATTAAATATATGGTTGACCACAGCAACGACGGTGACATGCCCCATCGTACTCTAGAGAATTCCCACTTGATGTCAAGGGGATGGGCCATCTAGTGGTCCTTAAAGATGATGTAATCGTTGTACTTGTAAATAATGAATATTTAGATGGAATGAAAATGATCTTTTTTCCATTTTCTATTGCATTCACTCATTCCCATTGCTTTGTATGTTTTAATGGTCTTACCTTTTAGGAAGTGTCGTTACACTCTACCTTAGGCCTAATACTAACTTTTGGCGAGAACGCACTAGTTCGCAGGGCTATCCACCCGTTCAGAATTTTATCTGATAATTTGGTCGGATTGCTAAGCGTCCAAGGATCTCCGTAGGTCTTTTGCTTTCCATGGTCAATACCTTATGCTTTTGTGTTGCACTGACAAAATATGTACCTTTAGATTAGCGATTAGGAGTGTAATTTATCCAATAAGGCATAATTTAGAAAAGGCAGCTATATAAAATTTGATCTGATGCATATGTAAAAGCAACTTGCTTTATTACTCGATTTTCACTAGGAGAAATAAAAGCTAACTTGATTAAGAGCTAAGCAAACAACTACCAAATGTAAGGAATTGACAATTGAAAAGGAGAAAATTGAAAATTAGACTCAAAAATAAAATTTCTTGAGATTTGTTGCATTTCAAGCCAGAGATATCTCCTCGCCCTCCATTGTTTCCAGGTGATAGGCTCCGACCTGAAAGTTCCTCGGATGCACGCCTTCGTTGTATAGCCTTGTCAACTGATGCTGGTAGGTTGCCCACCTGATCAGGGCTTGTTCCCTCCTTCCGTCTGCCAAGTCAAGGTCCACATTGATCATTTTGTTGTTCAAGCATTGGTCTGCTATGGTTGTTCTCATAGTCGACAATCTTGACTATAGAGGTATAATTCCATCCCATAGGCTAAGGAGAAGGGCGTTTCCCTAGTTGATTTTCTAGGAGTTGTTCAATATGCCCAGAAGACGTGAGGGATCTCGTCCACCCAAGCGCCTTTTGCATTTTCTAATCTTTTCTTCATTTTGCCGAGGACCATTTTGTTGAAAGCCTCCCTTGTCCATTGCTCTAAGAGTAAGCTACTGAGTTGTAGTGGTGCTTTATCGCATGATTGCTACAAAAATCTTGGAAGAGCTTACTTTCGAACTACATCCCGTTGTCGGTGATGAGAGTTTTTGGCACACCAAAACGGGTTATGATGTTTCTCCAAATGAACCTGATCATATTAGCATCTCTTATGTTCGCCAATGCCTCTGCTTCAATGCATTTAGTGAAGTAGTCTGTGTTGACCAGAAGGTATTTCCTGTTACCAGGTGCACTAGGCAATGGTCCAACGATATCCAACACCCACTGAGCAAACAACCATGGGCTGGTCAGGGACTTGAGGTCGTTGTCTGGCTGGTGGAGTAGCGGTGAGAGCAGTTGGCACTTCTTGCATTTTTTAACATAGGAGATGATGCCTTTCTGCACATAGGTCCACTTATACTCTTCTTTAATCGCTTTGAATGTTAAAGACCTTCCACTAGCGTGACTCCTGCAATTTTTTTTGTATAGCTCGTACAGAACTTGATCGACGCCGCCGGGATGGACACATTGTAAATATGGCCCAGTGAATGATCTTCTCTAAAGCTTTCCTTCATGGATTAAATAAAATCAAGCAACCTTCACCCTAATTCGATGGGTCTCTTTTGTGTCCGGGGCAATGCATCTTCCCTCATATACTTTACTATTAAGTCCATCCAACTGGGAGTTTTTTCCACGACTGATACCTGGTCGGCGTCTTATTTCCATTGGATGCTTGGCTAGGTATTCCACATATACCACTCTTTTGAGGTTGGACTTGACAACTGGAGCCAAAATGACCAAGGCGTCCGCATGGCTGTTGTTTTCCCTTGGGAACTGTTCTATTTGGAGATGTTTGAATTGAGCAACTAGCTCCCGAGCCTTTTCAAGGTAGGCTGATATTCGTTCATCTTTAGTGTTGTAGTCGCTTGATATATGATAGGATACCATCCTTGAGTCGCAAAATACGTCAAGGTGACTAGCGCCTAAGGATAAGGCCTTTTTTAGTCCCCCGATGAGAGCCTCATATTCTGCTTTATTATTCAATGCCTCAAAGCCAAGTCGTATAGCCTGCTCGAGGATGGTGTGATCTGGGGTGATTAACATTATCCCCACTTCGCTCCATTTGTGTTGAACACCTCGTCTATATAAAGAGTCCATCTTTTATCGCATTCCGAACCTTCTTTAGTTGTTTGATCGCCAAACTTAGGATTTTCCTCAGGTTGATGCTGCGATGAAGTCTACCAAAATTTTCCTTTTCAATCTAGTCCTAGGTTGATAATGGATCTCAAACCTCCCCAGTTCCACCGATCATTTGGACATTCGTTCGGAGAGTTCGACCTTTATGAGGACTTCTTTCAACGAAAAAGAGGTTATGGCTACTATAGAATGAGCTTTAAAGTAATGTTTTAATTTGCGCTAAGCTATCACCCGTGAATAAGCTAACTTTTTCAGTGGGAGGTATCTCAATTTGACATCCAACAACATTTTACTAACATAGTAAATCGGGGTTTGGCATCCCTCCTTCTCGCAAACTGAAGCCAAGCAAACGGCAAGATCGGACACCAACAAGAACAAGTAAAGTGCATCCCTTGGGTTAGGAACCATGAGCAGGGGTGGTCGACTGAGGTAATTCTTGATCTCCTCCAATGCCGCTGAGCATTCATAATTATATACTTCATTTTTCTCTTTTCTTAGTAATTAAAAGAAAAGTCGGCATTGCTCGGAAGATTTAGAAATATAACGATTGAGGGCGATAAGTATTACAGTTAACTTTTGAACATCCGAGACAGTTTTTGTAGGCTGAATTACCCTTATTGTTTCGGTTTGATCCGGATTTGCTTCGATTCCTCTTTGGTTTACCAAGTAATCAAGGAATTTACTGGATTGTACCCCAAAGGAGCATTTGGTTACATTAAGCCTCATCTTGTAGTATCGAAGGACTTCAAACGTTTTCGCAAGATCTGAGAAGTGATCGCTCTTTTACTTACTCTTTACAAGCATGCCTTCGATATATACCTCCATGGTATCTCCCAATTGTTGCTTGAACATTTTGGTGACTAACCGCTGGTAGGTTGCTCCTGCATTCTTGAGTCTGAAGGGCAAGTGTGGTGATGAAAGAAGTCTTTTCTTGGTCGGGTTCGAACAGGGGATCCGATGGTAGCCGGAATAAGCATCTAAAAAACTCACTTGCTCGTGGCTAGCTGTGGCGTCGACCAGCTGGTCAATCTTTGGCAGGGAAAGTTGGGACATACTTTATTTAGGTCGGTGAAGTTAATGCAAACTCTCCACTTCCCAGTATTCTTCTTGACTAAGACTAGATTCGAAATCCATTCAGGGAATCGAACTTCTTTAATGGACCTTGTCTCCAAAAGTTTTCTGACCTCTTCTAGTGCTCTTGCCTTCTTAGGAGTTGTTCAGCGAGCTTTTTGCGTTACCAGTAAGAATGATGGATTGACATGAACCTTATGACACATTACTTCTAGATTGATGTTGGGCATGTCATATGGCTGCCAAGCAAACACGTCTTAATTTTCCTTGAGAAAGGAGACCGGTTCTTTTTCTTCACTATTGGTGAGGGAGCTACCGATGAGGAATCTTTTGTGCAAGTGAAGATCCTCGTATGGAACATCTTGGAGTGGTTCCATAACCCTGTCGGTAGAGGCTACCCTCGTATCTTCAACTCCCGGTCACCCATACTTTAGTTGTTATTTAGTGGGGATGATCCCCTCTGCGTTTTCAACTTTTTTTTTCTTTTTCTCCCGTTTTGGCGTGATGGCTGCGATAAAGCATTGCCGAGAAGAAGTCTAGTTTCCACGAGTATCTCCCTTACTCCCTGATCGGTAATGCATTTGAGTTTTTGGTGGTAGGTGGATGGGATTTCCTTCATCAGTACATCCATCCTCTTCCAAGTGTTGCGTTATAATGGGATTCGATGTCGACGACCATAAATTCAGTCGACTTTGATATACTCCCAATTCGTATTGGTAGTACAACTTTTCCCAACGGCATGGTCATTTTTCCCGCAAATCCGACTAGAGGGATGGTCGCCTCCTTTAGGTCTTCCCTTTGTAAGTTAAGTTGGTTGAACAACTTGAGGTACATGACCTCCGAGGAGCTTCCCTGGTCTACTAGTAGCTTGTCCACGTCCTGGTTAGCAATTCTGAGCGTGATTACTAGTGCGTCATGGTGTGGGGTCCTGAAACTAACTAACTCCTCCTCAGTGAAGACAATATGCTTGACGTAGTCTATTTCTTCTAGTCTACGACGTTTACCGACACTGGGCTTGGTCGGATCAATCTGGAAAGCCTTTACCCCTACAGTGATCTTCATTTCCATTCTTACAACATTCCCTTTCATCTGGTTAGGATTTGAGGCTCCGTGGATCACCGCAAATTTGTGTCCCAACTCGTCGTCTTTTAAGACATTATCTGGCTTTTGCTCGCGTTCTGCCTAACTTTTCCCATTTTTCTTCTTGACGAAATCATCCAGATGGCCTGCCTGGGCTTGTTCCTCCAGGTGTGATTTCAGTGCTTTGCAATTCTGTCTTGTTTCCGTGTTTCTTATGAAAGAAACATCTCAGGGGATTGTTCCTTTTTAAAGGGTCTCTTGTTATCTTTCTTGGCCACTTGAAGTATTGGTTGTCCTTGATCTTGGTCAACATCTTGTATATTGGTTCCTTGAAGACTGTGTTGATAGCGCGATGAGATTTACTTGTATTTAACTTCTCGTTTCCATTTGATCTGTTGTTCTTCTTCTTACCCTCCTTATTGGGAGCAACATCTTTGTCTCTGTTCTTGCTCGCCTTTGGTAGATCGTTGTCCTGGTTTGTTCCTGTGACCAAATCTTTGATTGTCGTACTTGTCAATCTTTGATATTAGATCGTCAATAGTGGTTATTCTTTCTTGGTGAGGGAATGGTATAACATGGAGTTATTCGGCAAGACAATCTTGAATAAGACTACTGTGACTTAGTCAGTGTAGTCCTCCACCTCATTGTAGACCTCCCCATACCGCTTGGCGTACTCACGTAGGGTCTCTTGGGGCTTCTTCAGCATGAGGAGTAAATCCATTGACGTACTCACGTAGGGTCTCTTGGGGATTCTTTTTCAGCATGTGGAGGAAATCCATCCTTTTTGGGTGGATGCTGCTTGAGATGAATCTCGCAGTGAAGGCCTCTGCGAGCTACTTGAAACAGGAGATGGATCTGTGTGGTAGTTTCTCGAATCACTTTTGCGCTACATCTCCCAATATTGAGGGAAATATCCATCACATCAAAGGTTCGTTGTTATTCCAGAGTGTCATGGTTTGGCGGTCAGTGGGATCTATTTTCCCATCGTAGATTTTGAACCATGGAGTAATGAATTTCTTTAATAGTTCAAAGTCTTCAATAAACCAAGCAAACGGCGACTTCATCTGGCTGACAAGGCTTGTTTGGCTAGCTCCTTAGTAGTCCTATCTCCTTGATGAGCTAGGTGATCATCCATCTCTTTCCGTGTGAGATTGTGAATGTCTTCTTTACTGTGGAGGCTGTTAGGTCGATCTCTCCTCTCTCGTAATCTCCTTTGATGTGAGGTATGGATCGCGTCATGAAATCCTTCCTCGGCTGCGAGTTTTACTCGCTTGAGGGCTAGATGTGCGGAAGATCTCCTGGTGTTTATGTTTGTCCCTCTAGATTTCCTGCTCCATCCTGTCCAAGGCGGCATTGAAGGCAGACATTCTCTTTCTGTTGATCGCATGTAGCTGCCTCTTGATCGTGAGGACGTTGCTCGTAAGCGTCTATGAGCCGTGATATTTGACTTGATCGTCGTGGCTCATTGCGTTCCATCGTTCGCTCCTCACGAGGACGGTAGCGGGACATGGGGGTACTCCATTTTGGGTGAGGCTTGATCACGGATTTATCCTGGGAGGGACGTGTTCATTGTGGTCATCTTGATTATATTAGCGAGATGGCGAGTGATCATTATGTGAATGAGACATGATCATTGTTGACTGGTAAGGTAGAGGAAATAAATTCGTTTTCCACATACAGCGCCAAATATAAGTTTTAAAATCCCACTGATTAAGATTCTATACAAACCAACCGAACAGAACAGAAAAATCATACACGCACAAAAAAGAACAAGATATACGTGGTTCGGCAATATGCCTATGTCCACGGGTGGCTCTACTTTGTTATTGACAGAGTTTCAATACTCGTGATTAAATACCCCATTTTCCTGGGGGGCTAGGTTTACATTTATAGGAGGATGTGATAGAGTCCTTGAGGTCTTAATCACCTTAGCAGTTATCCCTAGCTGATCGGCCGTATCTTTCCCTTGATTTGCGCAGGTCGGTTATCTTCAATGATCTTTATCATTAAGGTGGAAATATTTGAACGGGTCAGTGGGTCACGTGCCTCCACATGTGCGAATTTTTTCCCCTCACACTTTAACATCTTGTTCCGGGAACGAAATTGTTCGATGGAGCACTCTCGAGTATTTTTTCTAATTATAATTTTCTTTACATACATGTTCATTTGGTTTTGAGCCTCAACACTTTGATCCGGAACATCTTTTTTCTGAACCACTTACTACATGTCTCATCCAAAGAATGATGCTGGAGAATTGACAGTGGGTTCTGCTGCGTAATAAAACTTTTATGGTGTAATATACTCTTCTTAAGCGGCACATAAGTTTAGTTACGGATGCAGCTATAATTCATACTCTCTGAATATTTGAATTTTAATTAGACTTACTATAGATTCTTGTGGGATCAAGTAGGACTCTTGAGGAATCCTACAATGGATCAGATTAGGTACCAATTGATTTTGTTTCCTTAGTTGTAAAACAATTGACTTGAAGTATCTCCCAAGCAGTCATAGTTATGGTATTCTTAGAATTCTAGTAGTATAAATAAGTCTCGCCCCGTCATCCTAAAACATGAAACTTTTGATCAGTTAACATAGAGAAAGTATTGGTCTTCTTGTTGATTCAATAACCCTTGGTTGAAGATGTAGATCTTTCTTCCTATGCATGCACTTCCATCCTGCATTAGATAATGAGATTTGCGAACTGATGATGAATAGGGATTATGATGGTGCACATGGTGAACCAAGTTGGAAGCTCCCCATAACTTGTCGGTCTACAATTCTAAAGGATCCATATTGCTAGAGCTCCATAATAGCCAAATGTCCCTTTGTAGAAATGATGGCTCTTTCAACATTTAATAGTAGGGCCCATATCAAATAAAAAATTAGATCGAACCCTTTCCTATAAAAGGGATACAATTACTTGATATGTTCATTACATTCAGTTAATGTTTTTTTGATAAATTAAATTCATTCTATGTTATAAAAGACTTAAATAATAATGTAATATACGTTTTATTATTAATTTATTACTTGGCGAACCCATATCCTAGCTTTTGAGAGTTATCGAGTCGCCGCACCTGCATTTGTGTTTAATAGAGGATGGTCTAGAGACAATGTAAGTAACTATTTTTGTTGGATTTGTCATCAATTCGCAAGGGGAGGCCAATAAAGAAATTGTCTATAGAACTAGGGATCAATGAAAGATTGCGGAGAATATTTCCTGGTGTAGTTTGTCTGATGAAATCCTTACAATCACCAGAGGTATTTGAACATCAGTTTATTATGGTAGAGCATGTTGGGCATCCAAAGAACATAAATGCATCGAAGATCGCTGAGTGGCAAGAGAACAAATGATAAGAGATGAATATATTCCAGAGAAGTTAGTGGATTGACTAAATCATGATAAGATGAAAGAATAATTAGATAATATGGTTTGATATCATATAATAAAACTCAGCTATTGTGGAAGAGGAGTGATCTTGTTCAAGTTTAAGGTACTAAAAGGACGAGAAGTACTAGAAATAGCACTAGTGAAGGCTGTGAGAAAAGACTCAATGGCCAATTTATTAGCTAAAACTAATAAATTGTTTTATTAGCCAATTTATTAGCTGAATGGTAAGGAGGAAGGTGTTTTTCAACTATATTATCTTGTTAATGTCATATATTTGCTGAATATATCATCATAGGTGATTCTTTGTAGCAGTACATGGAAAAAATTGTTTATCTAGGATATGAACATGTTGCATATGTTAATGTCATAGTCTCCTGTTAACTTTTACAGGATATTACCTTACAAAAGCCTCATCTAATCCTGGAGCTGGTGACATTCTAATGGGATTTTTGGGTTCTGTTATTCTCTCTTTTTCCTTCTCAATGTTCAAACAGAGAAAGGTATTTACTAAATCTATCCGGACATTTGGAGGGAATCTGCTGTTCTCTATTTTGTTTATCTTCTAATGCTTGAACAAAGAAAGATATTTATTTACTCCCTCCGTCTCATATCAAGAGTCCTATTTTTCTTTTTGGGCTCTCTCGTATAAAGAATCATGTTTCTAAAAACGGTATATGAAATAGCGTGAAATTCCAATGTTAGCAGAGTCATGCAAGCTCAATATTAGGTTACTGGATCTGATTCGTTAATAAAGTTGGAAGATTAAAATTGGGAAAAAAAGCGTTGCCATATAATTTGTGAATTTTAAACAGGGGATTATTTCTTTTACTATTTCTTCCTGGAGTGACAATCTGCTGCTCTATATCTTTTCAGCTTGTTAAGAGGCATGCAGCCGAGATTTTCACCTCCGTTATTATCTCATCGTTGTTTTCATTGTATTCAACCGCGCTTATTGGACGTCTTGTTGGGTTAGAACCAAGTTTAACTGTATCAATTCTACCTAGATGTATAACTGTGGCACTTGCTCTCAGCATTGTGTCATTGTTCGAAGGTGAGCAGCTTTTATCCTTCTCTTAGGGTTGTAAGCATATAAGTTTGTTGTCTAAAGATGAATTAAAAATTTCTAGTTCTTCATGATGATTACATTTATTTCTTTAAATAGTTCTTTAATGTGACTTGGATACCCTTTTTTTCCCCGTATTGCTTGTAGGTACCAATTCATCCCTCACAGCAGCAGTTGTTGTATTGACTGGTTTGGTTGGAGCAAATTTTGTACAAGCAGTGCTGGATAAACTTAAGTTTGAGGACCCTATTGTTCGAGGAATCGCAACTGCATCTAGGTATGTTAAATTTTGTATGGATGAAATATAATTGACTGTTTGAAGCTTCACCCCCTGGATATGAGACTTCTTGAAATTGAATTAAATGATTGTTTAGGAATCGACAGTCGTGCATTTTTTGGAATGTATTCAGTTGACTTAAATAATAATTCTGGTTTTCCACAAGATGTCCATCTGGTTGACGATTTACTCCCTATGGCAGGTTGCGTCATACATTCAAACCTATAGAAAACACATTATACTTCATAAACATAGATATATTCATTGAAGTATAAAAGATAAAGCCAAAACAACAATATAGAAATATAGCGTGGAAGCCAAGGGAATTTGGTGGCCATGTTAACTTAGTGTCCAAGTGGTCTTTGTGCTAATTTGAATTGGAAGACAAGTTGGCATAAACGCAATGGAAATTATATACATTTAAAGAAATAATCAAAGATTTTCAACTCATTCTCATCCATTCATAGTAATTAATCATCTCCAAATGGGAGAGTACAAGGGTATTACATGTTCCCAAATACTTGGTTGCCAAGCTAACCATGAGGTCATGGATGATGTAATGAACTTAGTCACCTAAGCAATGACTTCACTAATATAACTATAATCTATTCTACAATCTTTGTTTATTGTAATAATAATAACAAAATAATAAAATTAAATAAAAGTTACAATTATGTTATCAGGGCCACGCATATACATCATTCTTCCCCACTTGAAGAAGTTTGCCTTGAGCGTGAAAGCAGGGGCGGAGCTATACGGAGGATGGGGTGGGCAAGTGGCCCACCCCAAATTTTGAAAATTAAATTTTTACTTCTAAATATTTTGGAGGTAGAGTGCCCACACAAATTTTTAATAATCGATTGATATTCTTATATATTTCGTGAAGAATTTATTAGTCACTCTCAACATATATTTAAGAAATAATTTGTGGGTAACACATTAAATGCAAAATGTAAAAATAACCCTAAAATTTTGTAAAACGTAAAAATAATCCTAAAATACAAATTATCAATTTAATATTTGTAAAACGTAAAAATAACACTAAATTTTTTTCTCGGGGTATACCGCCCCCGAACCCCTGTCAACGGTTTGTGCCTCACCCAAAATAAATTCTTGGCTCCACCACTGCGTGAAAGCAAAAAAAAGAAAGACCATGACCGGAAAAAAAAAACAGTACGACTCTGCACCTTAAAATCTCATGCAAATCACTTAATAATCTTCAACAGAAACATTAAAAATCGCTGATACTTAATTCGTCCTCTTCAATCTAAGAAGATGGGTCAGCATCCTGAAATCTGGTCCGAGTGACCAAATTATCCTCGATAAATATGCTGAAGAAATCCCCAATAAAGTACTCAAGAAGTTCTCAACAACCAGGACCGAGCTTGGAATGTCGGCCGGAGCAACAGAAGAGGAGGGGCAATAGCTGTCAGAAGCAACAATAGCAGGGCCACAAGGAATGGCTTGCCCAAGGGGAGACGAATGAAACAGTAGCAGTAGATGAAAAAAGCTGGGAAGAATACGTCCTACATTTAATCTTGATCTCCTCAGACATGGATTTCTAATGAAGTGTCTCCTCATTGCAATTCTCGACCTTGAAATGACACTCCTTTATATTGGGTCAATATGACGAATCCATACTGGTCTCGTTGTCTCGTTGTGCCAATAAGAGCCCTTGCTTTCTTGTCGTTCAACCTTCCCCACAATTTCTCGTAGAGATTCCCGATAGTATTCCTCGAACTCCCTATACTCATCATCCATTTGTGCGACATAGCTCAAATATCTATATTCAGTCCCCAAATCAGATGTACAGTAGCTGGTGTGCTACCTGAAAGAAGTGAGGGAAGTAAGAGGGTCTGTGTTGGAATTCCAGAAGATTGAATGACTGAAATTCAATACGGAAGGAGGGCTGGGTAGTTCTCAAGTGAAGAAACCTCCCATGAGCCAAGAAGGGTTTCGAAGGAGTCTGCTAAGGCTGAAGGCAAGGTCATCAGAGGTCCATCGCGGAACAACAACGAGGGTCATTGGTTGCAGGTATGGTCATGGAGAAGTAGCTGGGGTTTGATGGGACCCAGACATAGGTTTCCCAAAATCTTCTTGATGTTGCAATTCATGATAGGTGCTTACTGATAACGAAAGACCATCGAAGGGTCTCGTCGGCCTGACGCTAGTGTAGTCAAGAGTGGATCAAATCTGAGGTGGATCGATGGTTTGGTTGTTGTTTCACATGGGACCAGAGGTTAAGGTTCTAGCGAGGTCTAGTGGGCTCTTTGGTGGTTGTTAAGGGTCCAACAAGGGTAACACTGATAGAGGCTCTGATGTCGTTTGGTGGGGTGTTTAAGTGGAACCATGAAGCAAAAGGTGGATGTATAGGAGGTCACACATGACTGCAGACAGCGGGGGCAGAGTTTGGAGTCCATCCGAGCCTTACCTATAACTCTTGCAACGGCTGCGTCGAAGTGAACATCGGTCTCAAAGAGTCTCAACTCATTCTCATCCATTTATTGTAATTAGTTATCTCCAAATGAGAGTAAGAGGGCATTTATAGGGCCTAAATACTTGGTGGCCATGCTAACTATGATGTCATGTTGTGTTAAAAAAAAACTATGATGACATGGACATATTGACCTATGCCATGGCATCACTAGTCTAACTGACTTATTCTGGAATATTCCTAAAGAAAATTCATTTATTCTAATAATAATAAAATAAAATAAAAATTACAATCAATTAATAGGGGCCACCCAGATGCACACAAGGGCTTTTGTTTGGACTGACCAATCCCTTCAACTCAAAACCAGACAAACAAGCTTACATTCCAAAGCACAAACATGGTGGCGCATTCTACACTACAATACTATTAGATTTTAGAGCCACGAAAACACTAGTAAATGCTAGTAGTAGCATAAGTATAACCTTGAATATACAAGAGATACATGTCAACCCAAAACATGATTAAGAATGTTATTAATCTGGTTCCATTGAATTTCCTAATTTGCACTTTTTTCTTAGTAAACTGATAAAAAAAAAAAACTCTCTGGGAAATATTAAGCCCTGTAATTCTTCTAAAATTTTGACAAACAGGTGTTTTTTGAAATTGTATCGGCTTCTAAAAATCCGAATTATGAAATGCCCGAACAATCTCTATTTGAGTTACTTTCTCAATTACGAATTAAACTTTATTCTTTGTTTATTTCAGTGCTCATGGACTGGGCACAGCAGCATTGTCAGCAAAGGAACCCGAGGCTCTCCCATTTTGCGCCATTGCTTATGCTCTTACCGGTATTTTCGGTTCTCTGATTTGCTCAGTTCCAGCAGTTAGACAAAGCTTGCTCGCAGTTGTTGGCTGAAAAGGTTCATATAATTTGATTAGATATTAATTTTCTGCCACTGGTACATTTAGCAATCTCTATTGTTGCTATTCCACCTTCCCTGGGAGTCTGGGAGACAATTTCTCCTCATGTGTAAATTATCTTTTGTTAGTGCAATAGGCATAAAAGATGGGAAAGAATGTCAACTCGTCAACTTCATATACGAGTGGAAATTATATAATCCAAAGGTTTTTTCTCCAACTAGTTGGATTGAGAATTTGTTTTCTAATTGCATGTAGATTGAACAAAATGCGGTTATCATTTATTATAGGCTAAAGAGCCATAAACAATAAATATTGAACTTTCATTTATTTTACAAGAAATTTTCCTGAACAATCTCAATGTAAGACCCCTATGCGTCACTACAATTGGTCGCTAAAAAGTCTTTCAAAGGGAGTCTGCGCAAGAAAATGCGTAGTTTAGAGGGTTATTTAAGAGAAGTACTTGAAAAAAAAATTAAAGTTTAGGTTTTTTTTCTTCATCTTTTCACTTTAGCCTTTTATTTACATCCAAGGAAATCAAACGCTTAAACATCCTCTCTAAATATTTAATTAAAGCAATGAAAAAGGTATATATATTATTTTTGCAGGATGGCGTTTTGTTCATCAGGACAAAGTTGTACATGTTGATGATCTTAGTAACTAAACTTTGAAAATAACAGGTAGATGATGTTAAGGTAATCCGTTATGAGGATGTTAAATAATTGAATTTGCGCTTGGCCTGTAAGTTGTACACCACCCCTATCATTCCCATCGCCACGACAACCACCACCGCCGCACCACCAACCATCGAAATAGAAAGTCAAATTTATTTTCACTAATTGAACGCATTTTTAAATATTTTAAAAGTTTCTATAGAAAATAAAAACTAGCACTGGAGCTGGAAATGGGAATGGGAATTAGAAAATAATTTTTCACAACAAAAAAAGGCATGTCTCCACCATTCAATTGCGGAGGTAACTCATGGATAAGAGATTATGTTATATACCAGTTTTGATGGATTAATTTAGTGTGTTTGACTGGCATAACATTTTTTTCATGTAAAGTAATACTTTTTACTCACTTTTTAGTCTTGATTGTGGCACAATGCATCATCCTTTTCTCATTTTTTTCATGGAAAATATTTCTTACCCACACCCCCAAAGAAATGATTTTTACGAAAAATTCAAAAAAGTAAGACCAAATCACTTTATCATTGTCCACCTTCTCATAAAAATGAACTATTTTTCAATCATTTCTCAACTTTGTAATCAAACTCACCCTTATTGAAGTTGATTATGATTTATCATAATTGCAAAGCTATAAATGTGGCATGTCCAATATCACAATTATCCTCAAACCCTCTGAAGGCTCCTCCATGATGACATTAATCATCCAAAGCCACCATTAGACCTCAACACTTGAAAATAGACTTCATTATAAGGCGAGAACCTCAACAGCCCGACCAAGGAGGAAAAGGTCATCAAAAGGGCACTGGCTTGGAAGACGAAAGCCTTTCAACTCAACCTATTAGTGGCTAAGCTCCAAAAAGGATGCGCTAAGGAAGATTCTGTTGGGGTTTATTCTTAAAACCATGTAATCACATTTTATTTATCAATAAAAGGATTATCTATTTCATTTTGTGTAAGAGAAAAATTTATAATTGCTCACTTTATTTTTCTTTGGCTTATCCGTTACACTTCACTGCACCTTCATGACCACTTTCAAGTATTCGAAGAGAAAAGTGGTGACATTTGCAAGATTGAAGATCTTCGTCACATTTTTATTCGAGAAGTGTTATGAGGTGGTTTGGTAAAACTTAAAAGTTTCAGGGGTTGTTTTTAAAAGAGTTTGCATTTAAAAGTTTTCAAAATGTTCTTAAAATGATTTTTGAAAAACTCGCTAACTCGTTAGAATGAGTTTGATATGTCGTTTGAACGAGTTGCGTAGGGTCGTTTGAACGAGGTTCCCACGTTCGAACGAGATCTGAAACATCGCCTTTTGGCAGGAACGTCGTTCGAAGTATCGTTGGAAGCCGTTCGAACGAGGTGGCAGTTCGTTCGAACGAGTACGCGTGTTTTTTATTTTTAATTTAATCTTTTTCAAATCTTTAATCCTTATCTCTTTGCAACAATTTTCCCTATAAATAAAGATGCGGGATTAAACTTTTCACCAAGCCTTTTTAGAGTTCTTTTTGTGATCAAACTTTACAATTTTTTCATCCAAGCCCCTTGGATTTTTAGGATCATTTTCCAAACCAAGAAGAACACATTCCAAAGTTCTAAACCCTTGTAGAGATTTTCTTTAATGCTGATTTTTGGAGTCGAGACTCTACGACTGAAGAAGAAAGGAATTACATATTCCAAAGGCTGATCGGTGGATATCGAGGCAATATCTGTTTGATATGCGCGATGCTGGACTACATCATTTTCTATTGAAGATTTGAAGGCATCTCTGCGTTGTACATAGTGGATCTCTAAGAAGTCTGCAAGTCGTCTTGTATCTGTCAATTATGATACAGTGTTGAATTAAAAGTTTTACCCGAAAGAGATTTTTCCTTTATTTCTTCTTCTTTCTGTTATGGTTTGAAATTTGACTTCACATCACTATTGCATGTTCACTTTAATTTAAATAAGATAAAATTTGGTTAAAAGTGAATCTTTGTGTGTGTGACTGTAATACCCCGTAATTTTTATGACTTGTAAAATGGGATATATTTTAAATTAATGGATTAATTGAATTTTATTATTAATTAATTCATTTGGGCTTTATTCGAATTGTGGATATTAAAATGGATGATTCTGAATATTACTTAAATATATTTAGGTAATATATGAATGTGATGCTATTGATATTGTTGTGAGTTGTTAATTCAGTAATTTGAATTTTTAGTCGGACGCGGTATGGGACGTGTCGGGACAAATTTATTAAATTGAAAAGAAAACTTATTTTTACATCAACCTTATAGTCGTTTCGACTGCGTCATTGCATCCGAAAGGGTTGAAATAGTCAGAAAAGTCTATTTGGATGTTGGTTTTGAGTCTCGGGTCATTTGGAAATGAAAAGACAACCCAAAAGGGCATTTTGGTTATTTTTACAAGGGGGATGAATACTGATTTCAGATTTTGTCTTATTATAAGTATTTGGAGATTAGTTGAATGTGGGTTCATTCATCTCTTCTACACAAAATTGAGAAGTCATCTTCCTAGAGAGGGTGAAAGGTTGCTTGGGAGAAGAAAAGCTTGCTTGGAAAGGAGGAGAACCAAAGGTCAAAGGTCACCACCACCAACCACCATCGAAAGTGACCGGAGAAGGGGAGAACCACCTGTGATATACAACCCTAAAGGATTAGATCTTCATTAGAGGCAAGTGTTTGATAATTGCAATCTAAGTTTGTATATTGTCCATGTTAGGATAGTTATAAAAAGATGAAATTTTTACATGTTTGGAAGATAATGAAGAGTTGTTAATGGATTTCTGAAAAATGGAAGTTTATAGGAATCAAACTCATGTTGTAGATAGATAGTAATCCACGAAATAATCATAAATCTGTTGAAGAGATGAAGAGAATCAATGGTGTGTTCTTGAAGATATTATGTATATAATTTTCTGGAAAAAAGAGGATAAACATATGTTTTTAATTCACTCTTGATGCTTCTAGGATGTTTAGAGCATTAGAAATCATTCACATATGTTGCTATATCATGTAGTAAGGTTTATAAGGAATTTGGGTAGTTAATATGAAGTTTTGGATGATCAAAAGTGATGAAACTCGTAGTAGAAGAAATGCAAAAAACTGGGCTGTTATCTGGGCGATCGATCGATCGACCCCCTGCCTTCGATCGATTGACCTCCCCAAAATCCTTGAAGTTGTTTCTTTTTAATGCTTGTTCGTATCCCAAACCTTTTTCAAATCTTTGGTGATTATTAATTGGATATTATGGGACTTAGGGAAGATCAATAAGCCCTAGATAAGAATCGAATTAATATGATTGGGATTTAATGGATTAGAATTTGGATAATTAATTTGGAAGAAATTTCGGTTGCTAGATTCATGTGTTGGATTCTAATTTGTATGCATGAGGATTAAGGATAGGTCGAGTAGGGGAGATTTAATATAACACTTGGGTAGCCTTAGGGTTATAACTTGAGCATCAAGGACTGAGTTTAAGCTCATTATTGATTGTGCAAGGACTGAGTGTAGTACAAGCGCTTAATGGTATGGCTATTGGATAGAGATGGGAGTTCAGACCACATTTGGTTGAAAGAGGGGATGAGATTATCCCGATTGCGTATTTGAAGCTGACGGACCTCCACGACCGACAAAGTTAAGTAGTAGTGTATTGGAGGGGTTCTTTGTTTGGATTTCGATTTGCGAGACGTTTCGCGCATGAACCTTAACGACGTCGGGAGTGGAGAGATGTTATAGGATGTGAGAGATATAATGCTACGTATGGGAATTATGTTAGGGTAATGGGAGTACCTTGTTGATATTTTATTATAGGTAGATGATAATGCCTATTTGATTGATTGATGATTTATGTGTATGACATACCTAGCTTACTTGCTATCGATGGGGAGGTTTGCGCATGAGGGCGGTCATATCCTGATGAATCCATGGGATTTTTGATTTGTCGCTCGAGAACATAGGTCTATGAAAGACTTATCGGGGATTTGATAAGTCCGCTGACTATGGGAACGTAGGTATGTGCGTGACCCATGGATACGAGAACTATGTTCGCCTCCAATTTATGTGTTGTTTGTGGTTCGAGGAATCCTTACCGAACCTTTAGTCCCCTATTCGGCGACCAGCGATATTGGGACATGATAGCAGAGTAATGCATTGCACCGCAGCTGTGACTCGGGGTGCCGAATTATATATGTATATATATATAATGAATTAAATGTATGAGTATATAGTGGTTAAATGATCTACTATGTGATAATTGTAAATAACGGTGAATTGAGAAAAGAATTGAATGAAGTTAATGAATATTTATTCTTATAGATTTGAAGAGCTTAATTCATATTAATGAGAAATGATTCATGTTAATGAGAAACGTATATGAATAATTATACTAAGTATGGTATGGGACATACGGGGTTATGATATGTAATGGAATCATATTATGGAAATTAGTGAGGAGGAACCATTAACTAGGAGGTTAATAGGAAACGTTAAGTGTGCACTCTAGATGAGAGGTGAGAATATCAAGTGAGAGTTTGGATCTAACATGTACATAATAAATGCTTTATTGCACTTGTTAAATACTTGTTGTTTTAAAAATTATTTTCACATCGGGCTTTGACCCGTTTCCTTGCATATTGTCTTTTCTATTGTACCTTCTATATCAGGTGTCCAACAGCAGGGACGCCAACCTTAGAGAATTATGACGAGCTATGGAGTATTGCTTAAACGCCTATCTTCATTTGATTCACAGTATTCTTTTAGTTAGGGCATGTTGCCCAAAGGAATTCAGTTATATCTTTTCTATCGGAGTTAAATACTCTTGTATTCGTGTCATTTTAATACATTTACTATTGTTGGGATTATTGTATTTGATAATTATTTGGGAATGTTTATTCCAATTGCATTTAAATTCTTTTGTGTTATCTATTCGGTTATTTTTGTTGTAGAATAATATGTCTAGTGTTATTCGTAAACTAAAAATGGGTTTTGTTGAATTAAAATTTGGAAAGTTTTTACACCAGCTTAATTGGGTATTGGGTGAGTTGTAAATGTTTTCGACAGTGATGCTAAGAATGAGCCAACTGTATATTCTGTTTTAATTTGGTATGGGACTGGCCACCCGGTATTTAAATAGGCGGGGTGTTACAGGTGGTATCAGAGCATCAGGTTCTAGTGTCCTTTAGGATCTGTACGGCTTACTGTGTTTTCAGCTTAACGTTCTTTGATGTAGAGCCCAATGTTTAAGATTGTTGATTTCCTTGGTGAGATTTCGTTCTCCTACTATAACGTATATATTAGTGAATATTATTTGTGTTCGGACGTGTTCGTACAAGAGGTATGGCAGATGAGGGCCTTTGGACGGATAGGGGAGATCGTACTTAGGAGGTTATGAAGTATGTTCGAGTATGATGATCGTAGTCGAGGTCACCCCTATTATGGAAAATTGTGGAGAGCCATCAGTAGAAGTTCTTGAAATGCGGGAATTGTGTGTGTTACCTAACGAAGGCAATATATTCAAAGGCTTGGGCATATAGTGGAGTGTGGTGAACTAGAACTGAAAATTTGGGGTAAAATTTTTCTTGACTCATCGAAGCAAAGTTATAATAGTGGGAGTCAACAACCACCACTCGCAAATGAGGGTATGTTTTCTATCTAAGAAATTATGAGGGGTATATTGATTTTTGTAGCGATTAATATTGTATGGGCAAAAGGGTTACTAAACTTAGCCTAGCACTGTTATTTATGTAGACTCACTGAGGGTGTGGGACACCTATATTTTCATCTCATCACGTGGGTCTGATCTTATCATGGAGTTATTTACATTAGGCATGTCCGAACATGATGTGACTATCGACGTGCATTGACTTGTGGTATATGAGAGCGTATGTACTACTATTATAGCCAACATCTTTTCTTTAATAAGAGAGTAGATGAGTAGACTTTTATTTGAAATCGATAAAACCTGTAGAGAGGTTATAAACTATTGACTAAGGACCTGAGGAGTTTCGATGACCGACTACTTTAGGTAGTAGTGTATCGGGGGGGTTCCTTGTTTGGATTTCGCTTGCGAGACACCCCACGCATGAAACTAATAACCATTGGGAGTCGAAATAAGTTTGATCTTTAGGATATGAGTTTATAACCTTTGCGATAAATATTATAATGAAAGTGGTATGATAGGGTGTATGGGCACCCTGGATGGTTGGATTGTAGTAGTTTTCATAATTGTGAAACTGTAAGTAGTTGTGACTTCAGGATTTATTTACTAAATGATTGGGGATCATTTTTTCCCAAAGTTTTTCACGAGGGCGGTGTAGGGAAGATTGGATAAAGTTTAAATTCGATTCAGTTGGAACTATATGGTGAGGCTTGGCGTATAACATCAATGGGGATTTTTGTTAATGCACTGTATGGGCGGTATGACATAGATTACTTGCGATGTGAGATTTATACTCAGAGTTGACCTTACCGGTATGATTTATTTTTCAGAATTTTGGGACGAAATTCTGTTATAAGGGGGGAAGTATGTAATACCCCGTAATTTTTATGACTTGTAAAATGGGTTATATTTTAAATTAATGAATTAATTGGATTTTATTATTAATTAATTCATTTGGGTTTTATCCGAATTGTGGATATTAAAATGGATGATTCTGAATATTACTTAAATATATTTAGGTAATATATGAATGTGATGCTATTGATATTATTGTGAGTTGTTAATTCAGTAATTTGAATTTTTAGTCGGATGCGGTATGAGACGTGTCGGGACAAATTTGTTAAATTGAAAAGAAAACTTATTTTTACATCAATCTTATAGTCGTTTCGACTGCGTCATTGCATCCGAAAGGGTTGAAATAGTCAGAAAAGTCTATTTGGATGTTGGTTTTGAGTCTCGGGTCATTTGGAAATGAAAAGACAACCCAAAAGGCCATTTTGGTTATTTTTACAAGGGGGATGAATAGTGATTTTGGATTTTGTCTTATTATAAGTATTTGGAGATTAGTTGAACGTGGGTTCATTCATCTCTTCTACACAAAATTGAGAAGTCATCTTCCTAGAGAGAGTGAAAGGTTGCTTGGGAGAAGAAAAGCTTGCTTGGAAAGGAGGAGAACCAAAGGTCAAAGGTCACCACCACCAACCACCACCGGAAGTGATCGGAGAAGGGGAGAACCACCTATGATATACAACCCCAAAGGATCAGATCTTCATTATAGGCAAGTGTTTGATAATTGCAATCTAAGTTTGTATATTGTCCATGTTATGATAGTTATAAAAAGATGAGATTTTTACATGTTTGGAAGATAATGATGAGTTGTTAATGGATTTCTGAAAAATGGAAGTTTATAAAAATCAAACTCATGTTGTAGATAGATAGTAATCCACGAAATAATCATAAATCTGTTGAAGAGATGAAGAGAATCAATGGTGTGTTCTTGAAGATATTATGTATATCATTTTCTGGAAAAAGAGGATAAACATATGCTTTTAATTCACTCTTGATGATTTTAGGATGTTTGGAGCATTAGAAATCATTCACATATGTTGCTATATCATGTAGTAAGGTTTATAAGGAATTTGGGTAGTTAATATGAAGTTTATGATGATCAAAAGTGATGAAACCCGTAGTAGAAGAAATGCAGAAAACTGGGTTGTTATCTGGGCGATCGATCGATCGACTCCCTGCCTTCAATCGATCGACCTCCCAAAATCCTTGAAGTTGTTTCTTTTTAATGCTTGTTCGTATCCCAAACCTTTTGTAAATCTTTGGTGATTATTAATTGAATATTATGGGACTTAGGAAAGATCAGTAAGCCCTAGATAAAAATCGAATTAATATGATTGGGATTTAGTGGATTAGAATTTCGATAAATAATTTGGAAGAAATTTCGGTTGCTAGATTCATGTGTTGGATTCTAATTTGTATGCATGAGGATTAAGGATAGGTCCAGTAGGGGAGATTTAATATAACACATGGGTAGCCTTAGGGTTATACTTTGAGCATCAAGGATTGAGTTTAATCTCATTATTGATTGTGTAAGGACTGAGTGTAGTACAAGCGCTTAGTGGTATGGCTACTGGATAGAGATGGGAGTTCAGACCACATTTGGTTGAAAGAGGGGTTGAAGTTATCCCGATTGCGTATTTGAAGTTGACGGACCTCCACGACCGACAAACTTAAGTAGTAGTGTGTTGGAGGGGTTATTTGTTTGGATTTCGCTTTGCGAGACGCTACGAGCATGAACCTTAATGACGTCGGGAGTGGAGAAATGTTATAGGATGTGAGAGATATAATGCTACGTATGGGAATTATCTTAGGGTAATGTGAGTACCTTATTGATATTTTATTATAAGTAGATGATAATGCATATTTGATTGATTGGTGATTTATGTGTATGACATACCTAGCTTACTTGTTATCGATGGGGAGGTTTGCGCGTGAGGGCAGTCATATCCTGATGAATCCATGGGATTTTTGATTTGTCGCTCGATAACATAGGTCTATGAAAGACTTATCGGGGTGTTGATTAGTCCGCTGACTATGTGAACGTAGGTATGTGCATGACCCATGGATACGAGAACTATGTTCGCCTCTAATTTATGTGTTGTTGTTTGTGGTTCGAGGAATCCTTACCGAACCTTTAGTCCCCTATTCGGCGAACATCGATATTGGGACATGATAGCAGAGTAATGCATTGCACCGCAGCTGTGACTCGGGGTGCCGAATTATATATGTATATATATATATATATATATATATATATATATATATATATATATATATATATATATATATATATATATATATATATATATAATGAATTAAATGTATGAGTATATAGTGGTTAAATGATCTACTATGTGATAATTGTAAATAACGGTGAATTGAGAAAAGAATTGAATGAAGTTAATGAATATTTATTCTTATAGATTTGAAGAGCTTAATTCATATTAATGAGAAACAATTCATGTTAATGAGAAACGTATATGAATGATTATACTAAGTATGGTATGGGACATACGGGGTTAGGATATGTAATGGAATCATATTATGGAAATTAGTGAGGAGGAACCATTAACTAGGAGGTTAATAGGAAACGTTAAGTGTGCACTCTAGATGAGAGGTGAGAATATCAAGTGAGAGTTTGGATCTAACATGTACATAATAAATGCTTTATTGCACTTGTTAAATACTTGTTGTTTTAAAAATTATTTTCACATCGGGCTCTGACCCGTTTCCTTGCATATTGTCTTTTCTATTGTACCTTCTATATCAGGTGTCCAATAGCAGGGACGCCAACCTTAGAGAATTATGACGAGCTATGGAGCTATGGAGTATTTCTTAAACGCCTATCTTCATTTGATTCACAGTATTCTTTTAGTTAGGGCATGTTGCCCAAAGGAATTCAGTTATCTCTTTTCTATCGGAGTTAAATACTCTTGTATTCATGTCATTTTAGTACATTTACTATTGTTGGGATTACTGTATTGGATAATTATTTGGTAATGCTTATTCCAATTGCATTTAAATTCTTTTGTGTTATCTATTCGGTTATTTGTGTTGTAGAATAATATGTCTAGTGTTATTCGTAAATTAAAAATGTATTTTGTTGAATTAAAATTTGGAAAGTTTTTAACACCAGCTTAATTGGGTATTGGGTAAGTTGTAAATATTTTCGACGGTGATGCTAAGAATGAGCCAACTGTATATTCTGTTTTAAATTGGTATGGGACTGGCCACCCGGTATTTATTTAGGCGGGGTGTTACAGTGACCTAATATACAAGCGAATCCATATAGTACATGCTTTCTGAAATTGGTATCAGAGCGGGTTGCACTAAATTATCGTTTGATCCGAACTTTTTTTGTCCCTTTTAGGTACTAATTTTTCAAATTGGTATCAGAGCTGGTTACACTAATTTATTGTATGATATTTTAATTATAGTGTTATATGGATAATATGTATAATAGTATACCTATGCATATTGAAAAGCTCGAATAAGTTCAGCACTTAAGTCGATTGACGAGAGAGACTGGCTTATTTGTGAAAGAGGGTGGACACCACCCACTGTGACTAGCGACAATGTCGAAAGTCTCAAATCTATCACTTCTTGGACAGAGGATGATTTTAAATTGAGTAATTTTAACTCCCGTGGCTTGAGCGCAATTTCTAGTGCAGTCACTCTCGATGAGTTTCGATGCATCATGTTGTGCACCACGTCTAAGAAAGCATAGGATACCCTCCAACTCACTCACGAGGGTATTAATCCTGTGAAAGCTTCTAAGTTACAAAATCTCGCCACACAGTTTGAAACTATCACTATGCTAAAATCTGGGACTTTTGATGAATTTATGTTAAATTATCTGATATAATTAATTCTAGTTTTAATTTGGATGGGAGAATTTCTGAGATGAGAGTTGTGAGAAAGATATTGAGATCATTGTCGTCCCGTTTTATCCCTAAAGTCACGGTCCTTAATTCTTTGGGAATTTTAGATACTCTTAGGTTAGAAGAACTCATAGGAGACCTTCAAACTTACGAAATCGATATGTTACCTAAAACTCTAAAGAAAAGGAAATAGGGATTGATTTGAAAGCCCAGTCTAAAAAGAAAAAGGAAATGGCTTTTTATTCTAAGTCTGAGATTGATTTTGAGCTTTATGGTCTTTTCTTCTTTGGGAAAAATTTCAAAAAAAATCTTAAATTAATAAAGAAAATTCTTCCCAAGAAAACAAAAGTTTTGAGAAAAATAAAAATGTCAATGAGGGCAAGAAAGTTTTTGAGAATGATCAAGTGAGATGTTTTGAATGTGATGGGAAAGGACACAAAGCACATGAGTGTCCCACTAAGCTAAAGAGACAAGGGAAAGGGAAATTTTCATACAAAGCCATTCTTAACGATAGTGACGCCGAGTCGGTGAATTTCAGGGATGAATCACCACATGAGCTGTGTCTTGCATTCATGGCTAGTCACGTTAGTACTTTTAGTTCGTCCCACACCAGCGAGGACATCTCTAAACGTGATAGCCTCGACACTTTTTTGAATTATTCTAGAGACAGTGAGATTAATGTAGAGAATTTGAGTGAAGGAGAAGGTGGACTTCAATGCCCCTACCGCGAACTTTACAAAGAGTCTTTGATAACCAAAAAGAAAAATATAAGTTTTACTCTTAAGGTTTTTGATTTATAGAAGGAGGTGAAAGTTTTGAGAGAGTGTGAGGCGTTAGTGAGTCAACTTGAGAAGTTGAAAGTTTCATTCTGTGGGCAATTGATTGTGCTTGTTAGGGAGAAGACCGATTTGACCAACACTATGACTAGTCTTACAAGAGATCTTCAAGCTTCATTGAACACGTGAGAAACTTGAAACCTATGTATCCCAACTCCAGAATGATCTCAAACGTGACTAGGAGGTCAAGGTCACTTTAGAAGACACATCGAAGAAGGATGGGAAGATGTTCTTCGGTCCCGCTTTAGGTCTCAACGAGAGGCAAGGAATAGGTTATGACGGTGCATCCACTTCCAATGTCGCACCCAAACCGATTTCTAAGTTTGTGATGGATCCTTATGATCCTCAACATAACCCACCAAGGAGAGCGCGTCCTATGCATTTTAACCAAGGTAGACCCAAACATGTCTATGTTTGTTCCCATTATAAACAAATAGGTCACCTTAGGGAGTTTTGTTTTAAGCTAGGGAGAGTTTCTCATACACATGCTCCCCGACATACTCCTACAAGAGTTCACATACGTGTTCTCCCACACGTGTTCCTACTCATTCTCCCACACACAATTGTAGAGACTTTGAGATATTTCGAGAGCAAGTAAAGTTTTTGGTCAAAACTTCGCAAAGTTTGATGGAGTAATTTCAAATGATGCCTATTCTTGTTGAGAACACCTCCCTGACCAATGATTGAGTTTGGGTACTTTATCTAGTGTAGGGTGTTCATCATGTCGCTATTATTTGTACCTATTGATAGATTGTATTTATATGTATCTCCATGTTTATACATGCTTTTATTTTGAAAAATATTGAAAAATCCAAAAAGATTTTTGATTTTTTAAGAAAAAGTTTGAAAAATTACAAATAGATTTTATTTTTGATAAAATTTTGAAAAAGACAAAAAAATAAATTGTATTTCATTTTTCACCATATATGGATATGCATTTAAGATGTTCAATTCACACCGACATTCCATCCATTCATGTGAATTTTTCATGGGGGTTTGATACATGGCTTCGTTTCATTAGTGTGATTAATAATGCGTGGCTAGCATTTCGTTATTCATTGATGATTACTTTCTTCATGGTGGACTTTTTATCACCTTTATTAAACACATGCACTGACTTTTTGAATATTGTGCTTGCTTATCACATGTCGAATACGGTGTTCTCATCTCAGTGGTGTTAAATAACGAACAAAATGTACTAGAGATAATTTATGCTTGTAAGAACCATTGCCCAAATTTCATTTCTCAAAAAAATTATTTTATGTTAAGCAATGGAAAGAGACTATGAAAGAGAAAATTATCTTTGCGTTAAAATCTACCATTTTCAAAAAGAGCCTAAAAGACTAAAGACACAAAAAAACAGAAGTGCCAAGGTAATTTTTATTTCATTGATGCTTCGCTACACATGAGCATTATATTATCTTTAAAAAATTGAGAGTGAATAATTAAATATGTGAGATTTTGAGGGTCTTATAAAGAAAAAGATCAATGGGTTTGCAGAACGAATTCTCTTGAAAAACATTAAATAGTTTGGCATTATTGATTTGAAAAGCGTTAAAATTCATGGCATGTTGCGTAAGTCGAGTCAATTTAATTTAAGTTCAACATACTTGAAAAGTGCAAAGGTGTGATAATTGATTAAATTAAATTAGCAAGTTTCCAAGTAAACCTTATTTAATTAGAGTCTATTTTTAGACCAAATAGAGTCAGCCCCTAATCATGCATCTAAAGTGCGTGTGTCAACCCATAAATAAATAAAACATGCGACACAAATTTAAGGAAAAATTCCCGAAGGGCAAAACCTTTTATTTCTAGAACTTTGAAGAATTTACAAGACTTTGACTTACATACAACCAGATAATAGCCCACAAGTGTAACGCACGGTGTCTTTGTCAAACCTCCAAAGCAACGGCTAGAAATATTGACACAGAAATACCCACAGGTGTCGGTTCTGATGTCGTCGGCTGTAACTTTCCCTTTCCAGGAGGGCAGCAATGAAGAAGAGAACGACTTCTCCATAAGGGTTGAACAAAAGGAGAGCTGTGTTCTTGGGTTACAAAAGGATTCACAAAGGTTTGGCAAGGATATGTTAATCAAAACATGAGTCTTGGGACTCAAAAATATGAAGACTTGATGTGATAGAACTCTAAAAAACGTCTTTCAAGTCTTATGAAATAACTCTCCCGAAGTTGGCTTTTATAGGAAAACAAAAAAAGAGTTTCACTATTTTAAAACTCTGCCAGCGTACAGGTACCCCGAATCGGTTCGGGTGTACCGTGAACCTGTTCATTGACTTCTCTTGCGTACCATTTGCATAAAGTTCCTAAAATTGTGAAACGTGAAGTCGTTGAGGCAGATGTGGGACACATAATGAAGATGTTGAATGCTTGATTCCTAGAATTCGGATTGAGGCCTTCATGTGAGATCTTGAAGAGACGTGCCTTTTGTAGCGGCGTACGACATATACAAATGTAAGATAACAGACATGAGAAAAATGTCCTTACAATACTTACACTTAAGGTTGAAATAAAGTTCTTTCTTTAAAAGTATCTCATTGACTTCGTGCAACTTTGTTATATATGCCTATGTTGATTTGCCCACGAAAAATGTTCACACAATTACATTCAACTTTCATGATTTGAATATTTTTTTGTTATTCCAATGTGTGATGTGTTTGTACCTATATGTACTTTTTATACATATACTTATTTTATACTTGAGAAAATAAAATAAAATTCAAAAATAGTTGATATGCTTCTTCGAAATCTCATCACATGTACTTAATTGCTTATCCTTGTGATGTTATTTCATTTGGATTCATATGATGCTTATTATTCATGCTTAGTTTCTTACTTGTCTATTACGAATAAAAAGGGGAAGAACAAACTGAGGGGGAGTTTTTTTTCTTTAAACTCGTACACGTCACGGTATTTCATTTGTCTCATATGTGTAGGTCATTCCACCTTGATGATGATTTCATGAACCACACAAGATGAAGACTTTCGGTTGAAGACTTACACATTTATGCGTGTCCATTAGTTTGGGAGGGCATTAGTTTTATCAGTGTTATAAAAAACGCGCTTAGGCGAGAGGCTTTTTAGATACGCCATCCAAGTTTTGGCCCTAGGCGTGGTCAACTATAGTCAACGTTTTTTGGGGTAAGACGAGAAAAAACGCGTGTTTTTTTAGGGTAAGGCGTGAAAAAATAAGAGTTTTTTAGAAGTAAGGCGTGAAAAAACGCAACTTTTTTTGTTTTTTTTAGTATTTTAACTTACAAATATTTAGACATATTTTTAATGTATGTACCATTTTTATATTTTTAATAACCTTGTTATAGTAAAAAAAATATTAAAATATATTAAAAAAGGCCTAAACGCCTTTTTACGTCTTTTTACGCCTAAGGCCCGCCTAGGCTTCTAAGGCTTAAGGCATGGCCTCCACGCCCCGCGTTTTTTAGAACCTTGAGTTTTATTATTCTTAGGAGTCAATTTTGGTTCTGTCAATTTTTTGTACTGGAATAGCCAAAGAGGGAGATTTATAAAAGAAAAATTTATAATTGCTCATTTTATTTTTATTTGGATTATCCCGTTACACCCCACTGAACCTTCATGGCCATTTTCAAGTATTCGAAGAGAAGAAGTTGGTGACATTTACAAGATTGAAGATCTTCATCATAACTTTATCAAAGAAGTATTATGAGGTGGTTTGGTAAAGCTTAAAAGTTTCAAGGGTTGTTTTTAAAATAGTTTGCATTTAAAAGTTTTCAAAATATTTTTAAAATGATGTTTAAAGAATTTTTGGAAATCTCGCTAACTCATTAGAACGAGTTTGATATGTTGCTAGAACGAGTTGTGTAGGGCTGTTAGAAAGAGGTACCCATGTTCGAAATAGAACTGGAAAGTCCCCTTTTAGGTCAGCTCTTGAATTTCGTTCAAAGTATCGTTGAAAGCCGTTCGAACGAGATAGGGTACATCAATCGAATGAGGTGGCAGTTCGTTTGAACGAGTACGCATGTTTTAAATTTTTAATTAGTTTTTTTCCAAATCTTTAATCCTTTCTCTTTGAAATAACTTTCCTTATAAATAGATATGCGGGATTAGAATTTTCAACAAGGCTTTTTAGAGTTCTTTTTGTGATCAAACTCTTCAATTTTTTCATCCAAATCCCTTAGATTTTTTAGGATCACTTTTGCAAACCAAGAATAACACATTACAAAGTTCTAAACCCTTGTAGAAATTTTCTCTACTATTGATTTGTGGATTCAAGGCTCTACAGCTGAAGAAGAAAGGAATTGCATATTCCAAAGGCTAATCGGTGGATATCGAGGTAAGATCTACTTACTGTGGGCAGTGCTAGACATCATCATTTTATGTTGAAGATTATGTTATACTTAATGGATCTCTAATTAGTCTGCAAGTCGTCTTGTGTCTGTTAATTCTGATACAATGTTATATTAAAGGTTTTTCCCGAAAGGGTTTTGTCCTCTATTTCTTCTTCTTTCTGTTTTGGTTTGGAATTTGGCTTCACATCACTGTTGCATATTCACTTTAATTTAAATAAGATAAAATTTGGTAAAAAGTAAATTTTTATCTATGTGACCTAATATACAAGTGAATCCATCTAGCCCATGCTTTCTCATTTTGAAATGAGAATCATGTTTGTGAGAATGCTTTATATTTATGTTTATTAAATATACTGTTCTATATATGTAGAAATTTTGGTAAGTTGGGTTCGGCTTGATCACAGGAGATCGAAATTCCAGTTCTAGTACTATTGAATAGTTCACAATTTAGATAGGGAGTTGACATCCTATCAGAATGGTTGCGATATAAACTTAGTGGTTTATCGAAAACTACGATAACATGTCTGATGATTTGAGAACTTTTTTGATAGTTCGATCCGTGCATCCAATAATGCATTAAACAGGATCACCTGTTAAGCTTTAAGTCTAAGGGTTGTCTTGACTGTGAAACATAATGTATTTTAAGTGGAAAAGATTTTGTATGATGACTACACAATTAATATATGATCACACTTCACTATATTGTCTTAAATGTACTTGAGATAAAAACAAGCACTCAATATATAATGAGATATGTTACAATGATTAAACCATCCGTGCAACCATACAACCATTACCTAACTATTACAATGAAGATTCAAAGAACTCAACAAACCCTTGAATATTCAAGTATCAAGCATCCGAAGTTCAATCCACAGAGATCAAACAAAAGCATTAAGAGAAGTTCAAATTCCAACAAGTATGTTCATGATCATCTCACACAAAGCAACATCACATGTCCTATGCAATCCAGAAGAAATATGAAAGACCAGAAAACCTTTTCAGTTTTTTGATGATCTTTAGGAACTATTGTACAAATGTATCTTATATGTGCTCAAAATCAACCTTCCTAGACTTACCTAAACTACCGAAACGATGGAACCAAACCCTAACATCTTAGAGCCCCAGATTGGACGGAGTTAGTTGACTATAGACTATGTATTGTCAACTATAAGTCAATGTATAGTCGACTATACATTAAGGTATAGCCAACTATCTTGGACCAAGTGGATCTGTCTTTCTGCTAAATAGAAGTTAATCAACTATTCAATATGTATAGTCGACTATAGGTGTTTGAAAACCTAAAATTTCGTAACGGCTAGTTTTAAAATTTAAGTTCCAACTGACTCACTATTTACCATACTACCCTCCAATGTCTAGTTCCTCAAAATAAGCCTATAAAAGGATACCTTGGGTTCCTTCATCAAACATAAAATCTTAAAAGAACAATCCCATTTATCAAAGTTCCATTCTAAAAGTTTGTGTCAATATCCTTGAGTTTTCTAGGGAGAAAAACTAAGTCTCAAACCCATTTCAAAGAAAGAGATTTAAACCAAAAACTCCATTAAAGCCAATCTTTTCCCAAAACACCTTTGAGCTTCAATCTCCATCCATAATCCTTCTTCAGCAAAGTTATAAACCCAATACCCACTTGTGCTAAAGTTCCAACCCAAAACTAATTTGAGCATTATATTTGTGAACACTCGTTTGCTTACTTTTTAGCGAGCGAATGTAAACCCATTTCACCATTATTTTAGTAAATCTACTTTTCTTTACATTTTTGTTATGAATCTTATTATTGTGATCTACGATAAAATTTGTTTTATCTTCTCGACCGGTAGTGTCGCTGTTACGAGAAGTCGATGTGTTTCAATTCCTTGGGCTCTTATGTGGGTACCGCTTGGGCAAAGACAAGTTTATCATCTTGTTGGTTGTAGTTTGAAAAGTGTTGTGATTCCTTGTGAGGATTTTGGTTTCACCTTAAGTGAACCGGAGATAGTGAAGTTTCTCGAGTACCATCTCGAGCGGGGACTTAGGCGGTGGCCAAACCACATAAAAATCTCGATTTGCAAGTTTCCCTAAACTATCTCCCGTAACTACTTATTCTTATTATTTATTAATTGTCCATACTTGATTTGATTTATGATATTGAAATTAATATTTAAACAAAGTTAATAAAGTTTTATAATTTTCATTATAACCCATATACCCAATTCATCCCCTCTCCCCCCCCCCCCTCCCCCCGCTCTTGGCTATATTTTCGGGCTAATAATTGGTATTAGAGCCTAACTCATAGATACTTATTTTTTAAAAGTATATTTTGAGTTTAAATATCACAAACATAATGAAAAATCTCTCTCAAATCTTTTTGAAAAGAAATGATCTACCCATATTTTCTAGAGATTATTTCAAACTTTGGAAAGCTTGAACATCTCACATAATTCAATATCTTGATTATTATGCTTGGACAATAATTAGTGACAAAAACTCACCTTTTCTTAATAGACTGTAATACTTCGCCCTAGAAAATAAATATTTAATGATAATTGAAGTATTTGGCTCAAAGGAGAAATTATTGGTGAAACATATATATAAATATAAGTATTGAGCCGAAAATTTAACATAAAGTGACACATCGTGCGTAGGGATTAAAAAGGAAACTTCACATTGCATGATCCGCATGGATGAACATTTGTGTTCAATTTGTTGGTACGAACATATTATTAGAGTATGACGTGAGTTGATTGAGGAACCGATGAGCTACGAATGAGAGTAAGTATAAAGTGTCATTTGACGGTACGTGACACTGTAAAATAGAACTTTGCACGATCTTTATGGGAGTCTACGTTGGTGATAAAAATATAATGAACACATTTATTGGTGACTAAAAATATATATGTTAATATCATGGTGTCAAAGTTTCAAAAAATACAAGTTTTACACACTGGGCGCGGTCGACCGGCCCCCTGGCTGCAGTTGACCGTGCAGAGCAGGTTGCGGGCAGTTTTGGCTACGGGTATGTGTTGTCTTAATACCAACCCATGGATTTGTTGTGATGTCAATCTATGGACCCTCTAGGACCTGATATGGAAGTATTGTGGAGTAAAAATCTTTCCATTTACACCTAGGAAATAAATGGTTTGTTATAAGTAAGGGAGATAACCGTAAAGAGAAACACAAAACACCAAATCCATCAGATTTTGTAGGTTCATTTCTCTCAATCTTGGAGCTTCCATGGGAGAGAACCTGTTGCCTTAGATGATACCCACATAATCCCACCGCTTCCAATTAATAATCATAAGTTCTAGAGGTGTTTCACCCCATACTTCAACATAGAAACCCAAGGTGACCTTGGAATAAAGATGGAAATGATATTCTTGGTATATTTTGATGGTTATTAGAAGAGGGTTCCTTGTAGATTGAGGATAGCTTCCATGAAGATGAAGAATGGGCTCATGGAAACATGTTTAAGATGAATTTTATATACCCCCTTGAGGCCACATTTGGAGGTGGGGGGTCCTCCATCTTCTTCACCATTTCCACCATTGTTATAGCTCATTGAGGTGGGAAAAACTAACTTTGATATGAGTTTAAAGTATAATATAAATCCAACATGTTTATTTACATATATTAGGATAAATATACATAGGATTGATGTTAGTTTGCATCTAAGTGTGGATTAATAATCATCTTAGCATTTTTACGAAAATGGGTTTCAAATAGATGATTTAAAATGAGTTTTAGAAAGGTAAAAAATTTCAGAATATGTCTAGAGCATCTTATGAAATAAAATGTGTTAAATGGTTTTTAAACGATAAATAATGTGATTTTATGCAATTAAATACATTAGGTTTGTTTAAACCATTTAATAAGAATAAAGGATAATTTTCTAAATGAATAATGAAGACAAGTATGAGAAGGAAAGACCTTTGCTTTAATAAGTATCTTAAAGTGTGTGAAACTCATGAAGAAAGTGAAGTGGTCAAATGCTTAAATATGTGGAAAGTAAGGTTCTATATGAATTGTGGTATAAAAGTTAATAATGGAAGTTATATGATTCAAATGTGTGAATAGTAGCAAAATGGGTGCTAAGATGAAAAATTTCATAAATAAAGGATGTATTTCAATAATTTAAAAATGGGGCTTTAATATGTAAAAAGGTGTTATTTTATATATTAAAGGTGTTAAAGTAGTAAGTAAGAATGTTGGGTTAATTATGTCATAAAGAAAGTGTTAAATGGTTAAAAGTGTTTAAAATTTAAGTTGGAAACTTAATAACCATTTTTGAGAATATGACACTTGTTAAAGGATTAAATTGCAAGTTTTGGCAATAAAAGGGTAAATTGGCGATTTACTTAAAATGGGACATTTTTATAAAATAAATAATGTCAAAGGATGTTTTTACACTAGTGTGGGTGAAAATGAACTAATTCCTAAAGCTTGAACGATTTTGGTATAAAATCATGTGTCTGTGAATAAAGAACTTAAAAGATAAAGAAACAATTTTCCAAGTGTTAATGGAAAAATGGACGGTTAAGTCCGAACTTTTGTCTTCGGCCTGTAAATGTGCAATAATGTGGACATGAGAAAAATGTTAAACACAGTAATAAGGAACTCGGATGGCATTAGGATAAAGGAAGAAGGCCCGGATCCCTTGGGTGAAAATCCCTAAATCACTAGCCAGAGCATATGGTACGCATAGCTGGCAGTGTGGAGCCCATGGAAGTATGCGGTATAGGAAGAATCCGAGAAAAGATAAAGGAAAAATGGAACATATCAAGAAATGGGTTATGTGGTAAAATGTGTTATTACAATCTAACTTGAATGAATGTAATAAATGTTCGGGTAAAAGTGAAATGGACAAATAAATGCGTAAATCTATTAATGTCCATAAGATAAGGTAAAAAGGATAAAGTGTGTGGGTAAATGGATAATTAATAAATCAAGTTGTTAAACCCATAATTTGGATAAGCATGTATTGGAAAGGTTTTTAACGACAAACAAATATCTTCTAACACGGTGAATGCGTGTGTTGAAATGGAGATTTTCAATGAAAATACTAAAGTGTAGGGAAATAAATGAAAGGAATGGGTTGGGATAAATCAAGTGTAATGGTTTCAAGTGTTGAACCGGGTGTGTTAAATAAAGTAAGAATGCTAAGTATGAATAAAGAAATCCTTTAATAAGATTAAGGTCAATTAATCTGGGCAAGTAAGGTTTTCGAAAGTAAAATGGTTAATGCATTGGTATATGTATTTTTTTTTCAAAAGTGTATATATATATATATATATATATATATATATATATATGTGTGTGTGTGTGTGTGTGTGTGTGTGTGTGTAGATACATATATACTTTCGCGTGCATGTGGTTGCAGCATGTGAGTATCTTTTCTGTCGTTCGTTTCTATACTACTTTGTATATTGCCACTGGACATAGGCTCACACCCTCATTTTGTTGCGGCAGGTTGGGTGCGGGTTCGTATTTTGAGGGCATTATACAGGTAAGTGTACTTTATTTATTTTACGTTAGTAGCTCTGTTTACTTGGACTTCGGGGTGCTCCCCATAGGTCCCACGCGTAGCTTATCTTGAAATTGAAACCGCATGCTAAACAAATGAAATGTTAATTTAAAACTGGACTAGCTACATTATGTAGGTTATTGCATTACACTTCACGCTTAATGCTCGGTTCGGACCAGGTTGACTCACGGGTAACCCTAAATCCAGATCGGGGTGTTACATAGACTATGCTATGAAAAGAAAAATGAATTAAATAATAAATGTGTAACAATAGTGCACTCATCTCTCAATAAAGTTGCTACACGGATCGTTACCCGTTGTAAAAAAAGTCAGATAAATTTGGTACAACCTCTCAACAGTATACATGGAAGATGTCAATAATGATGCAACATCTACCATGATTACTCAACCTACCATCACAACACATGTACCTTTAACTCAAATTCAAGAAACTGAAAAAGAATAAAAAAATATTCCTCCTACATTCAAAAAAGGAATAAGTGAAGGAAACTCTGATGTCATGGGGAAAGGAATTATCATAGGAGAATGTTAAAGTTCCTCCTCTCACCAAAGTGCTAATACCACTTGTATAGAAAATGATGGAGAAGATGAGTGTTCTTCATCTTCTAACAATAAAATGAGAAAATCATCCATTCTCAAATGGTTAGTAACTCCTCTTCTCAATACGGGTCGATTTTCTAAAGACGACATAAATGAGGTAATTGATCACCTTCATGATTTCTATCAACGAACCAAAATAGGATAAAACAATTAGTAGTTCTTCATCTGAAAATGCAGAATACTAATAAAACATTTATATAAAAAAAATAAAGAATTTATTTTGGAAAATCAAAAGCTGAAACAACGAAACAAAAAATTAACAAATGAAATTAATAATCAGAAGAATACTAAAGTATCATATAATACCTCACTAAAAAATGAAAACCTAAAATTGAAAGAAGAAGTAAAAAATCTAAAACATGCTTTCAGTAGATTCAAGTCTAGTAGTCACACTTTAAAATTACTCGTAGAACCATCAGAGAATAGATCGGGTAAAGAAAGATTAGGATTTACAAAAGAAACTTCCAAACAAAATATAGAAACATTTTTTGTAAAATAAAAAATTATCCAGTCAGACACCAACAAACAAAAAATCAGTTTATAACAACTTCCCAACAAACCAATGAATAAAAAGGTTATCTTTTGTATTAAGTGTAAAAACAACACTTACGTAAACTATCAAGATAAAACTATACTCGTCTCTCATAAGAAAACATTTCCTAACAAAAGTTAAGGAAATAACCCATCTCATAAATGGGAACAATCTAAAATTACTCATCAATTTAATTTGTCAAAACAGAAAAACATAACAAAACATGTCCAAACTTTTAAATAATCCCAAAGGATACTATTATCATTTATATGGTTTTATAAGCCAAGTTACAAAAGGTACCTAATCATTTTTATTAATTATAAAGTCATCATCACCTTAAAGAAAATTCAAGCTATATTTTTCATATAAGTACACCTTACATATAAGTGATTCAACCCCTTATCTTATCTAAAAATAGTGTTCAAAGAATCTCCATCATCAAACCAAAGACTCACCCCTCAAACCAATCAAATCGCCCCAAAAGACACAAAAAATAGACACTTATAGTTGACTATAAGTAATGTATAGTCGACTATTTGTAATCAAGCCTTTAAATATTTCATATTTCCTAATAACTCTCCTTTCCTCTACTTATATTTGAACCACACTATCCTTTATCATCCCAAACTTATTAATCTAAATGCTTTTACCTTATCCTACACCTATAACTTCCAAGCTAAAAAATAAAAATCTCAAACCATGGAAATCGTTGTACCTAACAACATCATTCCACCACTTCGGCCCCCGAGTGACCATTTCATTGCTAACGCAATGGTGAAATTGTTACACTAAAGGCTTCAGTCATCGACCCATTGAACATGGAAAAATCCACTCTTCCATTGACTTTCGTAGATAACTTTCGCACATTCATCGTATGTTCCTTATTTAAGGGTGGCGAAGGTTTATAGAGATTAATATTTTTAGACCTTATGCAGGTCTTCTACTCCAACCTTCTCATTTAAGAAATTATGGTTGGATCCTCCATTTTTCTTCACCCCATCCACATATCACATCCCTTTTTAAAAGAACTTAAAGGAGTTCCCGAAGGTGGGCTAACCTTTTACGCCACCTATAAATAGATCCACGATCCAAACTTCCAACCCATTGAGGCCATAAATTATTTGTCTAACACTCATATTACCGACTCTTTGTGATTCCAACTTCACTTTAACCACCGTTTTTCCGCATCTAAAATCATCCACAACATTATAGGAAAACTTATTCTCCCATAATCGGTACATCACTCTGCCATTGCCAAAACTGATGTGTTCCTTAATTTATGCATTCAAAAAGGGATAAACCTCAACCTCACCTCATCATCAAACACATGGGAACCACTCACAACAGGAGTCGTAGTTTCCTCCCGTTCAACATGGTAATAAATAGAATGATGCATGCTTTCCGATATTTCCTTTCAGACCACATATACCTATTTCCTAACGTCCCATTTTTACAACTAAGACTATCGTGAGTCTCAAACGTTTTAAATACCAAGGAACTTGGTATCCCATGCACCAAACCGTAACCAAGACATTGAAAAAATGAAGAAAATGATGAGGTAAACTCCCATGAAAATCAAGAGGAAAATATTTTCTCCGACAACTGAAGCCAAACTAGTACATCCAACTCCATTGACATCTCTTTCCTGAATCTCTCCCACAAAGTTGATAAACTTTACACGTATATTCAAATGGAAGTTTCCAAACTAAAATAAAACTAAACACAACTAATTGAAGTCATCAATGACCTTTTAAACAATGTTGAAACCCATGTGAACCTTCAAGAGAACCTTTTGAATAACACATCAAATCAATGGTAGTCGTGGATGTCACAACACCTCGTTCACTCTCCAATTACATATGAAACAAATTTCAAGCCAATGAAATATATGATTTACCCATCGAAAACATTACGAATCCGTAAATCCAATGGATGGTGTCCCTCGAGTAGGTCCATCTGAAGAATTTTAAACCATTAATGGAAATGAGCCCACTTATCCTCCCACGTAGCACTACCTCTACTACACAAACAATCCTTATTACCCATAGTTATCTTGATGTTTTCTTGTATTTGAACTCTCTTATAAATTTAATGAATGTATTTGATGTCTTTCTTATACTTATATATCGGTTCACACTTTATATCCATTACTCACATGAAGTAAATAAAATATTGCAACTCATTTATATTCATGAAACTTATTTACCTTACTCCACATTAAATCCTCTCATTAAAGACAAGTATCCATAAAAATAAAATCACAATATATTGCGTTAATGCATCAAAATCATATGCCTATCACATAACATAAAACATCGACAAAATGGAGTTATTTAATAAAACACTTTACCCAGTATGCCTCCCAACTAAACATTTCCATTTTCTACTTACTCACAACACATGCAAGGCATTCCACACTACTATAAAAATTATTGGCTCATGATATTTAAAAATCCATGCATCATTTCAACATCAACAAAGTATATATGTGATAACTGTCGTTTGCAGTCCATATCAAGAAAATAATGGAGGACACATACATCTCAAAAACCATTCCACGCCACGTGAACACAAGTACATTTTTAAAAAATCCCCCGCCCTTTTGGATAATGACCAAAGGGGGAAAAATGATATGATACGTTAAATGGATGCTACATAAAAGGGGGAGAAAAATAGTTTTTAAAAACCAAGTCTCAAAGAAAGGGGGAGACTTTCCAATATTTTATCAATCTTATTGTCATCATAAAAAAGGGAGACATTATGGAACTTATTTCAAGTATAAAGGATTTTGTATAATGGCAATACAATTAATATATGATCACAATTCACTATATTCTCTCTAATATACTTGAGATAAAAACAAACACTCAATACATAACGAGATATGTTACAAGGATGATACCATCCATGTAACCATTCCACCATTGACCAAGCATAACAATGAACATTAAAATCACTCAACCAACACTAGCATGTTCAATTATCGAGAATCAGAAGTTCAATCCATAAAGATCAACCAAAAGCATCAAGGGGAGTTCAAATTCAAATAAGCATGTTCATGATCATCTCACACAAAGCAACATCATGTGTCTTATACAATCCATGAGAAAGATCAAAGATCAAAAGATCTTTTTAGCTTCTTGATGTTCTTTTGGAACTATTGCACAAATGTAAGTAAATTTACATGATCTAGTATATGCTCAAAATAAACCTTCCTAGACTTGACTAAAACTACCAAAAGATGGAACCAAAACCTAGCATCTTAATGCCCCAGACTAGAAGAGGTTATTCGATTATAGGCTATGTATAGTTGACTATAACTCAATGTATAGTTAGATATACATTGAGGAATAGTCAACTATTATTTACATCATATAATTACCGTACAATGAGATAATGACGCATATTATAATCAAATAGAAATTATAGTTGAGTAAAATGTGTGGGATTAATTATAAAAGAAGCTTAAATATTTGACACGTATCAATACATTGGACGTGGGTGGTTAGGCATTAAACAGAATTTATAAGAGCACTAATGTACTTAGGCAGGAAAAACACAATTGGGATGAATAATCATCCAGTAGTTACAAAAATAGTTACGTTGCATGGAAAGAAACTCCATAAATAAGAAACAAGCAAATAAAGAAAAAAATGACTCCCTCTCCAAAAAACTGTATTTACTTACTTTTATCCTTTCCTTCCTTTCGTTTTATTTTCTTTATTTATTTACAGCATTTCTTTAAATTCGAAGTATACTATAAGGTAGGTTGTAACTTTCTTTCAAGATTATTAAAAGTTTCTTACCTTTACATTTGTTTTCTTTTACTTTCTTCGCCGTAGTGTAATCCTTTACTTTCAAGTATTTACTTTTCTTTAATGTTAAAGATTTATCTTTCTTTTGGTTTATGCATTTTATCGCTTCTTTTGTTCTAGTTATTCGTAGTAATTTAGCATTCCCTTAAAAATCTTCTCTAAGGAAATCACAATTCTTTTTAATTGAAGCATCAAATGGTATACACAGTCATCTAATCATTATCAAAAGGCTAAGATATTTTGGTGGCCAAGACCATATCCTTACTTGACACACTCACAATTTAAATTAAAACCTATTGACTATGCTAAGTGAAAATCACACAAACATATTTTTGGCATGCCTAATGGAACTCTCAATTATGAATTATTGTTTGAAATGGATAGGACTCATCGAAGCAAGGATGTAACTGAAAATGTTGGTGAGATTGGCTCAACCACCAATATATTATCAATTCAGAGCAAATGGTTAAAACAATTCATGAGTTGAGACCAAATGCCCACATAAAAGATTTGAACATGCCAACGTCTCCAAGTGCCGATAATATGCACAACACACCTATTATTGTTGCACCCACGAATGCCCAAGATCAACTAAATCTAGTCTTTGATCATCTTGGGAATATGGTGCTGAAAATTAACACTATGATCACCATAATGAGAAATAATTTCTATACACCTATTCATGTATTATGTAATGGTCAGGTATATGCATCACAGTTTAGTGTAAACCCAACAACTCAACCTAATCCTTACCATCATGTTTATTACAGACTTAATACTAGTGAAATAAACTTTGTAAACAACATAAGGATATGAGGATACCCTAATACCACTAGTTTAGGCATAAATGACATAATGAAAAGTTCAAGACCATCTAACACCTACCAACAATTGGGTTACAATAATTGAATATGGAGAATATCTCTTCGAGAGATAAGAATAACTATGCCTTACCAAAATGAAGCATATCTAGGTTTACGATTCGGCATAAATATTGCATATTTATGCCCTTAATTTTGGTATTTTTATGGTCCCATGCATTATAATTAGAATGAATTTATCTCATAATCATGCTACTAACCTTTTTGATAAGTGTTTCTCATTTTTTGTATTTCTCTCTTATTTTGCAGGTATTTTGTGCAATTGAATGCGAGAGGAAAATCGAAACAATGAAAGAAATAAAGGAAAGGAAACTCAAGGGAAATTCTATAATTTTTCAGCCAGAACTCGGAGACGAAGCAAAAATGGAAAGTTGAAGAGCTTGAAGTTACAAGGATACTGGAAGAAATGGTACCCAAATCTGAGCTACGGTGAAGAAGTTGTGGGCATTTAAAGATGAGAATATAATTCAGGGGCAAAAGAGGAATTTTGAAATTTCACTAGGGCGAATCGGTTCGCCCTTGGCCCGAATCGGTTCGGTCGTTCAGATATGGGATTTTTGTTTTATTCCTTAATTTTAGCTAGAGAGATGTAGGTGTTAAAAACACTTCCAAAACAACCTAAGGTGGTTGTAACTGGATATTAGGGTTCTCATAATTTAGTTTTAGAGGAGTTTTAACCTAGCTTTGAGAGGCGACAGAGGCTAAGCAAAGAGAAGAGCAAGAATTCATTATTTTACATGAAATTTCAATATAAGTATTGCATTCTTATTTATTTCTTTCAAGTTTGATTCTCTACATGATATTTCTTCCTTGTGATTATTTACATGTTAGCTTGAAATAAATCTTGCACCATGTCTTCATGCAACGTCAAAATCTCATGCGTAGTTAATTTTTCCATGTCCAGATATATTTGTACATGAACCCAACCTAGGTATTATGGATTGAAATAAAATTGAATAAAATTAAATGAATAATTCATAGGTTTGATACTTTGTCGGAATAAGTATTGTAGATCCTCTAACTTCGTTTGTCGTAGGTAACCGGAGTATTTAAAAATACAATACACGTGTCTATAATTTCATCATTCGCGTTAAATATATTTTTGACTAGATATTATGAGGAGTGAAATCTTCATATGTTTAGTACTTAGATAAATTTAATGTTTTCTCTTAATTGTGTATTTAATTATTGAAAGTTTTATATCCAGCGTAATTACCTACGGTTAGGGGGATTGTATTCCGATCCTATTTTTTCATATAGTTTAATTCGAAACCAAAAGGTTTAGTTTTACATTTATTTATTTAGTTTGCATATATTAATTACTTTTCATTAGTTCGTAGTAATTCTCATAAACAATTCATCACCTTCTTCTTATTACTTTCGAGAGTCAACATTTAGGTTTTGACACCTTCACTTAATAGTCATTACGTTTTACGTCCTATTTCCCATGGATTCGACACGCGACTTATCGGGTATTACTTGAGCGACTGTCTTACACTCGAGTTGTAGTTACATGCATTGCACACACTTTTTGCATCGCGTCATTTTCATAGGTGCTTCGAACTATGGGATTATCAATAATCTTATGTTCAAACAGAAACTCGGGGGGTTGGGTAATCGTAGGAGATTTGATAACCAAATACCCTAAGTCTCTAAGCATATGGCCTATCAAGAGCAAAATATATTCCTCCCTAAATTCCACCGCTATTGGTGCAACAAACTCCCTTACCAAATCAGGAAAATGACCTATAAAGTAGGCAACTACCCGGGGGAGTGGGGATAAATGAGATTGTGGATTTCATTCATGAAATATGTAGACTCATATCTTAGGGGTGAAAACTCCAGTTTATTAGTTTCAAATTACCAACCTTTACCCTCTTTGTAGGGTACGGAATTCATTCCATAGTGGAACACATTGCTAAGTTCGCTAATTAATGTGATGATTATTGTACAAATGAGTATCTAAAACTTTAGTTATTTTCCATTTCACTCACAGATGAATCCTTTACATGGTTTATAAGTTTACCACATAACTCTATTCAGAATTAGCAATAAATGGAAGATATGCATAATTCTTCCCAACTGAAAACAGAAGTATTTACGGATGACTTATCTAGACTTAGCCAAAAGTCTAATGAAAAGGTTATTGCCTTCATAAATAGGTTTAAAAGGGATAGAAACAAATGCAAAATAGTCCTACCTGAGTTTAAATTTGTAAAATTAACAAAAAAATATACAAGAATTTTGGCTTCAAAAGAATTTCGATGCCACTAAGTTCAAAGATTTAGTATAGTTGACTGCTAAGGTATCTATATGTCGGACTCTTATGGAGGAAGAGCATGAAAGAAACACCTCTTCTTTCAAGACATATTATAAGGATCCTAACCCATAAATAGATGATGTTAAAATTGTAGGAACTAAAACTATAATTTGTGAACCATTGGTTTGAAAGGACGTAACAATAGAGTCTTTTTCTCCTAAAACTAAGGGAATGATAAAAAAAAGTGCTCATTTGACATTTCTAAGTCTCATGAGATTATTGATTATCTCTTGAATGCTAAAATGTTGAAACCACGCAATGATGTTAAAGAGTATATGAGATTAAAGGAAAAATTTATTGTAAATGGAACAATGTTTTCTCCCACTCAACTAATGCACGGTCTGTGTTTTGCGACATGATTCAAGAGGAAATCAAGAGAGGAAAAATTAAATTCCATAGGAAGGAAGACAATATTGTGGGTTTGGATAAAGAATTGCCCAATATCAAAGAGATGGGGATAAATATGTTATCCATTAAACGGCCTAGAAATAAAGGGCATGTTGAATTTAAAATGAAGTCTAAGACATAATAAAAGGCTCTGAAGTCTGAGATAATCGAGGGCCCCAAATTAAAGGTTCCAAAAAAATTATGCATTGGGTGTGGAGAACATTATGCTGAGATATGCCTCATGGCTTCGAAGGGGAAACACCGATCAAAAAGCATCAAGAATGGGAATAATGGTTATGCTGCCAAAGCTCATATGTTGCAAAATTAAGATGGAGTTCAAAGCAAAGATTTTGGGAAAGTGAGACTATTTCCTGACCCTTATTATCCTCAGGAGAATGTTAAAGTACCATGAAACAACCAATACATTATGATTGACTTCAAAGAGGCTAAATCACATCAGTATGTTGGGCACCCAGGGCCCACAAAGAACACTAAGTCAGTCCCAATCGTGGAAAGGGTGTCTTATTATTTTGTCATCCAAGATCCAAAGGTAGCACAACAACATAATGAAATGTCTAAGAAACTAAAGTCAATGAAACCTCAATAGGTGTCCTCAGGTATGGGGCACATAGTGCAACCACCAAAGCCAAATGGAGGGGATCCAGAGGTAGTAATTTCTCGGACCCAATAAATAGGGATACAAATAAAATACAGGGCTTCACAAGAGGCCTCTGAGATTGGGTGTACCAGTAGATCATAGGGACTTGCCTCCTCCTCATCAAAATCAAATCTAAGGTTTCGCAGGAAACTATGAGCAAGTAATTCTTCCTCATACCTATTAATTGAAAGGTGGAAAAAGATGCAAAAATCCATGAATGTGGATAGGGATAATTCTTCTGGTGAAGAAAAAAAAAGATGATGGAAGTGCATGCCATAGTTACATAACAAGAGGTTGAACAAGCATGTGCCAATCAATATGACTCAGATCCTCCCAAAGAAGTTTGAGGCTGAAGAAGGACAGAAGGTCCCTGTGATCGAGATAGACGAAGATGGGAAGTGAGGCGTAGACAACTTTTACTTATTTATTTATGCTCTAGACATAAAATATGGGCTCGAAGCCCTACTAAGACTATGATTAATCATATTAATCCTTTATTCATAAAAACTTAAATAAATGGAATTTTGATTAATAAAATATTAGTACACAACGACGTTGTTGTTAATATAATACCATATTTTATACTTTCTAAAATAAATAAACAAAACACCAAATTAGTTCAGACTAATATAATTATCTCAAGCTTTGTTGGAGACCAAAAGTCGAACAAAGGTGTGTTGCCTGTTGATATTGAAGTAGGCACAAGAATATCCAATATGCCTTCTTCATTATTAAAGGCAAACCAAGATTTAATGCATTACTTGGTAGGGATTTGATTCACTTTAACAATTATATTCCTTCTTCTATGCATTAAAAAATACTTTTGATGAAGGATAATGGAATTGTGGAAGAGGTAGAAATTGATCCATTTCCTTTTCACACTAGCTCCAACTGTGTGGAAGTAACACTATACCAAGAGAATATGGGATCGATGAAGGAAGATGCTTTCATCCCAGAAGCATCAGACGGAGAAGTCTCGGGTGAGGCTTGGGATGAGTTAGTTTCTAGCCTAATGGAACCAACTGAAGAAAATAAAACAATTATTTAATGGATAGCACACCCATTGACATCGAGCAGGACAATAAAAGTTTGTTCGTAGTTTTGTATAAGTTTAGAGATTTGGGAATGAGCACCAAAATTAGTGAGGAAAATACCATTAACTGGGTGGATTATATCTTCGAAGAAGATGTGGAAAATGAAAGCTCTCAAGATAGTTGCGAACTAATAAGTTCGCTAATATATTATGAAGAGCTTATGGTGAAGTCATTTTGGGAACGAAATAAAAGAGTCACCTATATCAGTACCAACATAAGCAAAGAAGATCCACAATTGGTTGTAGACCTTTTACATCAGTACAAGGACTGTTTCTCTTAGGAATATAATGAGCTACTTGGCTTGGACAGGAAATTGGTAGAATAGGGACTACTAGGGGTGTCAATTATTTTTGAACTTTCGAAGTTTTCGATTTTCGATCTGAATTTTTTCGATTAATTTTTCTGATATAAATTGGAATGGAATTGGAAATCATATATAAATTTTTGACTTTTCAATTTTTCGTTTTGAAAGTTTTGATATCACGCCGATCCGATTTATCCAAAATATTTTTTGAAATAATAATATTTTTTTTCATTTTAATAATTTTTACTCATCACATTTCCTAATAATCCCACCCTTCATTTAAAACAATCCCACACGTTCATTTAAAATAATCTCAACCATTTATTTTTACTTATATAAATGTTCTTTTATCATTTCTAACCTAATTAGAAAGACCACACTGCTCTCATTCCTGAATCCTTTCATTTCTTGTTCCTCTCACTCAGTCAGGTATGGTCTCATTCATCTCCGATCTATTAAACACATTTTTGTAGCTCTATTTGTTAATCATATATGAGCCTTCTATTGACTTAACTTGCCATCAATGATCTCATCTATCTTCTCTAATTGAAATATAGTATAGTCATCGTATATTGTCTGCATCATGTTGTATTAGTATAACTCTGTAAATAATTGCACTTTATGATTGGGATGTTCGTGGAATCATAGTCTTTTCCTTGTCTGCTTACTAACATTGGTGTTATTCTTTGCTTATTTTTTCTTATAGTAATTAACACTGCTCGTTTGTTCTTATAAGGTTTAACTTTTAAGCTTAGCATAAATACTCAATATTGCTTGAAATTGACATTTGTATGAAAATAAGTCTACCCCCACCCCCCAAACAAAGTGAAATAAAAAAGATAAAATGTATAATTTTGTATTTCCGATATTATCCGAAAAAGATAAAACATATATTTTTTATTTTTCCTACTTTTTTCCGAAAAAGAAAATATCCAAAAATTCTGAAAATTCCGAATATTCCGAAGTCGCCGACATGGAAATGAAATTTATTTTCCGAAATTTATTTTTTCAATTTTGGAAAGGATTTTAAAATTTTGAAAATTTTGGAAAAAATTTCGAACGCGAAGGATATAAACCTGCCAAGTAGCTGTCAAGACAAATGATTCCATAAGTCACAACCAAAATGAAAGAAGAAATGGAGAGGTTGTTGAAAGATGGATTCATTTGGATTATCAGGTATGTCGAATGACTCTCCAATATAGTTCTAGTGATAAAGAAAAATGATAAATTGAGGGTGTGCATTGATTTTACAAATCTCAATGCAACCACTCGAAAGGATGAATATCCAATGCCCATAGTGAATTGGTTGATAAATCAGCAAGTCATGCTATCATTTCTATGATGGTTGGTTGCATAGCTGGAGAAGATGGGCATAAAACTAATTTTAGGTGCCTTAGAAATTCGGGAACCTTTGAAGGGATAAAAATGGCATTTGGATTTATGAATACAAGGGCCACATACTAAAGGAAATGAATACCATTTTCCATGTCATGGTTGAACATTTGCAGAGTGTTATATTGATGATATAATTGCCAAATCAACAACATTGTCATATAACACACCTTAAAAAGTCTTTGAAATGGTGAGATTTTATCATTTTAAAATGAATCCTTCGAAATGTTCCTTTGGAGTTACTGAAAATTTCCTACGATATTTAGTGCACCAAAAGTGAATACAAGTTGATCATTCCAAAGCCAAAACCATAATTGAAAGCAAAGTACCCTAAAACAAGAAAGAGTTACAAAGGTTTCTAGGTGAAGTTAATTTCCATCATAGATTTATATCTAATGAAGCAGGAAAAGCTAAAGTGTTTTCTCCTTTATTGAAGCTAATAGACCAAGAGGAGCTGGATTGGAAAGAGGGGCACGATTAGGCTTTCCAAGCACTCAAGAGAATCCACCTGTTTTGGCACCTCCAAGAGATAAGCCACCGAAGTTGTACATTTCAGTTGCTGGTGCATCAATTGGAGTATTATTGGCTCAAGATTGTAGAAAACACAAAGAGCAAGTTGTGTATTACTTTAGTAGGTTTCTGAATGATTTTGAATATAAATATTCCATAATGAAGAAACTACGTTTAACTTTATACGTTGCTGCTATGAAATTAAGATATAATTTATTTCTTAGAGAGGTATTTATCTTTTCAAAGTTTGATCTAGTCAAATATATTTTGACCATACCAATTTTGTGTTATGGAATTGATAAATGCGTATTAACTCTATCTGAATTTTGCATGCATTATGTGCCTCAAATAGTAGTAAAGGGACAAACACAAGATGATTTCTTAGTAAATCATCCATGTGAGGATGAGCTCGGAGGGGGTTATGAGATAGGATACATATCTCTAAGCCCACAGAAATTACGGTTTGGTGGTTCGAAGACTGAGATAATTTCAGGTATATGGGTTGTAATTGAATCCTTTGAGCATATTAAAACCAAGCATGGGTACATGTTATAAGAAAATACATGTTCTAACAATCAAGTGGAATATGACATTATAATAATGGGCTTAGGAATCCTTCGAAGTTGTAATACTTCAGTAATAAAAATCTTGGGTGATTTCCAATTGGTAATAAGATCATTAACCGGTGATAAAGATATTTTTATGATCGTTTAACCTTATATAACCATGTGGATTTGAATTTGTTCTCTAAATTCGATGAAATCACACTAAACTATGTTCCCAAATTTTTAAATGAAGAGGCCAATGAAATATCTCAAAAGGCTTCAGGTTTTTAGCTTGATGATAACTTCAATGCAAAGTTAAATCTTAGTGTCATTGGTAGTTTCATACCATTACTACATAATATATGTCCCTTGGTTAAAATTGCGAATATTAATATTCAAGAATATTAGAGAAAACCATTAATTGAATGTCTAACTGACCCAAATATCAAAAGTGATAGGGGTATTAGATTAAGAGCAACCAATTTTGTTATATATACTAATATGGCTATTAGATTAAGCGCAACCAATTTTGTTATATATACTGGGAAGCTATTCAAAAGGTTTGTTGATGGCATGATCCTAGAGTGCCTATGTGGCGATAAAGGCTAAACAACCATAACACATGTCCACGAGGGTCTTTGTGGGGCTCATTAAGTTGATCCTAATATGTGGTGGTTGTTAAGAAGACGTGAATTTTATTAGCCATCCATTTTAAAAGACTGTATTAAGTTTGCAAAATGATGACAAAAATGCCAACAATATGGCCCTTTGAAACATATGTTTGCTATAGATCTACAATATGTAGTGAAGTTATGGCCATTTAGAGGGATGGGCTATTGATGTTATTGGAAAAATTTACCCCACATCCTCTAAATTCCAAAGTTTTGTGCTAGTAGCAACAAACTATTTTACCAAATGAGTAGAAGCAAAGGCTGTAAAGTCAGTTACTCAAAATGAGTTGGTAGACTTCATTCGAGACGTTGTATATAGGTTTGGGATCCCAGAAATTATAACCTCAGACAATACAAGTACCTTAGAATAAAAATGGTGTTAGAATTTACTTCAAGGTCATGATTAGCTTTAACAAAGTTAGCACCTTATTATGCTTACTCAAATAGTCAGGTTGAGACTATAAATAAGGTGATTAAAGATAACATGAGCTAGGTGATTGAGAAAATCCAAGGGATTGGCATAATTTGTTGCCATAAGTTCTATGGGCTTATAGGACCTCTAAAAGGTCAGGTACTGGGGTGATTCCAAATACCTTAACCTGTGAGCATGATGTTGTTTTACCAGTTGAAATCACTCTTGATTCCTTGAGAGTGGTTGCCCAAAATGAGCTAACAGTAGAAGGTAATGAGAAACAATGTATATGGAGTTAGATAATAGAGACGGGGATAGGGTCAAGGACTTAAAAAACATCTTGGTCCAAAAGAATAAAATAACTAATATATATAATATGAAAGTGAAGAAAATGACCTTTAAGGAATGAGATTTGGTTTGTAACATCATCTTACCTTTAGGGTAAAAAAATCCAGTTTATGAAAAATGGTCCCTAAAGTGTGAAGGACCATTCCAACTCTATAGAGTGTTCAAAAACGGATCATACCATTTAAGAGACATTAATATTTACATTCACATTAGAAAAACAAATGCCAGATTTCTAAAGCCATATTACCCAACCATTGGGGAAGTAAGGCCATAAGAATAAAATATATAATTTCATTAGATATTGGCAAAGTCACATATTAATGAAAATGTTTAAATACAAGAGACTTAAAATTGGTCCAAAAATTTTCATAAGAAAGCTTTTTGGTTCTAATTTAAACCTCCCTCACATCAAACAGAGAAACATCATTAGTTGAGACTTGTATCTCTCCAACTAATAAGCCAATATTTCCCTAACAGTCTGCCTTTTCTATCATGGCCACCTATAGTTCATAAATGACTCTGGCCAATTGTCTCTCGAACTCCTCTTTCTTAGAAAATAGGGCAGTATTTCTACTTCAAAAGGCTCCCAAGTCCTGCAAGACCTTAGCATCCTCATCTCTTAGGCTTGAGAAATGAACTATATCTACGGATAAGGTATTTTCCCCAGCCTCTACTTGAGCCATGATTAGAAGGTGATAAGGAAGTGAATGAATCTCAGTGTGTAGTGCCTTCACAATATTTCCCTCTAAGCACTCAAGATTGGAAACACAGAGGCAAGCTGCCTTAAGCCCATTGGCAAAGTTAAAGTTAATTAATTCTTCAAATAGAAACCTAACAAATCTTTATAGGACCTTTAGAGTTTATGGAGCTTTCAATTGCCAATAGAGAAGAGTTTGTTAAACTTAAATGAGATGTTATAGCTATTGTTTGAATGAATCCCCGCCTCGAAAATCATGTTTTCTATAAATTAGGCTTCTATGGACTCATTTAATAAAAAAAACTAGCGAAAACAAAATTCAATATTTGTTCCAAAAGTCCCCCAAGTTTTGTTTCGTGGAAACACTTTTTTTCCAAATAATCTTAATCCATAGTATAATTTGTTGAGTTTGTCAAACCCATTATCCATGCACTACTTTGAACCCTAGTAGAGTTTACTCTATGCCTGATTGTGGAGTTACGACTCTACTACTGAAGAAGAAAAGATTCCACATCCTGAGGCTGATCGGTGGATCCTGAGGGAAGATCTTCTTCATGTGGGTGGTGCTGGACTCCATTGTTGAAGACTAATACCAACATCTCATTATACTTTGTGGCTCTTTAAGTAGTCTGTAAGTCATCTTTTGTCTGTCAATTCTGATACAGTGCTGAAATATTAGTTTTGCTCGAAAGGGATTTTTCCCCAATTCTTTTTTTATTTGGTTTGATTGCTTAGTATGGAATATCTTATTTGGACTTTATCTTACATGCACACCTAATACTAATTAAGATAAAATTTAGTTAGAATCTAGATCTTTATGCGTGTAACCTAAGATACAAGTGATTCCATATAGCCCAGTGTTTTTAATTGTCCCTCTGTTTTCATGAGTCATTGAAGGACATGTGACATGTGATATGTGGAATTATTCAATGGGAGAATGGGGACTTATAATGGTACAATGTAAGTTTTATTCATTAAGAGGAGGGTCCGACAAATATTTGCAATGAACATACGTGGGTGGAAGCTTCTTATCATCAACCTTTGTGAATTCATGATCCACTACCACAACCAAGACGCAACAATATATAATGTTAGGATATTATATTTGGTCTAATCCTACCTTCAAAAATAGTCAAATATCGAATTGAGTACAAACATAAAATTTTGAAGTTTTTGGTAGGAAGGTTCATGTTGGAGACTAGTTTTGGCCCTCATAATATAACAATTGACTCAAGGTAAAAACTAGTTAGTTGTAGGTATATTAGATGTATTTGTGACACAAAAAACATAGTATCAAACGGATGTCTGAGTAAGAAGTTATACCAAATTTATGAACAAAGGGCAAATCTGCTCATTCCCTTTAAGTGGTAATTTGTCTTTTAGTAAACCAAATGGTTTAAATTGATTGTTTGGAAAGGAAGGATGCATTTTCCGACTCAAACCTCTCCATTTAACATATTTATTAAGAAAATTTAACCCCAGGTTTAGTTTGAAGGGTTTTTAGCTCGAGGAAAGAGAAAGTAGCAGTTAAGGAAGAAAGGGTTACATTAAAAGCAAGGAAAAATTACAAGAAAATCCTTGAAGTGTTTCCAAGGTATAATTATGTGTTAATATGGTCTTAATATTGTATTATAATTATTTCAAAGTATATAAATCATAATTTTTTGATTAAAATTCCATCCTCTTTTGTGATAATACGTCTTTGTTCTTATGTGAGATAAATGGTGTATGTAGGCCGTATTGCTTTGTATCAAAATCCCTATTTTTCAAACTTGCATATATTCTTATGTGATTAATGGAATTGAGAAATTACAATTGAATATAAAAATAGACTCATATATTCATATCAGATCCAAAAATTAGAATTTAACTCCTTGTGGTTAGGCTTTAGTGATGGTTACAAGTTGGTATATAGTTGATGTTTGTATATTTCATTTCGATATACCCTGAGTTTGGTAAATCTTTTGACATAGCATATGAATCAAAAAATTATGAAACTTTAATTTTGAATTATTAAATGTGTCTATTGAAATTGGGTAAAAAATTATGAAAAGTTATGATGTAGAGAAATTATGAAAATTCTTGGAAGGTAAAGAAACAACAGAGGAGCTTCTAGGGAAGATTTATTAGGTTGTAAAGAAATGGTCATAGCTTGCTCTAGAAAGCTTGAAAAATTACATCGTCACTTGTAATGGAAAGTATATTTAGATATCTTTTCATATTGATAAGATTGAATACCTGTATTTGTACAATTTATGAATATAGGATGGTTAAGTATGGAGAACAATAATTTGAGGCCATACTGGACACCCTATGAATGGATGTTTTTATCACCTCCTTACAAAAGGTATTTTGAGTACATGTTTCATGTGTATATACATTGACAAGTATACTTTTATGTTTACTTGGTGTTAGTTATAAATTCCTTATGAGGTATTTTGTACGGTTCAATGTTCATAACTTTTTCAATCAATATATATACCATTATTTCGGCTTTACTCGTGTTTCATAGAATGTGACTTAAGTGGAATTATATTATTGTTGTATAATCATTGAAACTTACATATATATATTAAGATAATAATTATGATTGAGATTCAATACTAATTTAGTTGGATTGATAGGTGTAAGGTCTAATCAACCCAATTCAGCTCCACCCGAAGGAAACGTAAATACATAGTTGACAATCCAAGGTGAGTGTACTCACCACAAAGAGGTATTTATATATTGTTATGGATATGATAATAATGTTATGAATATGAAATTATTCATTTTGGTTTACCGGAATGGGAGGTTACTCCCCAACCCGAAATGGAGAAGAATTGCTATTAAAGACAAGGGGTTACTCCTCGACCAGGAATGGGGGAGAATTGTCTATTACTGATAGAATATGTGGATCGTGATTTGGAAAGTTAGTACATTCATTATGAATGGACCGGATAAGTTAATACACCATTATATGGATATGATTTATTTCATTTAATTTGTGCAGTAGTATAGTAGTGATGCATTCACTAGGCTATTTTGCTCACAATTCCTATGTTTATGTTTTTCACGTAACGTGATGTCACTGCCAAATCTAGAAGGTCGGGTTGGATTAGCCAGGAATGGGTGAAGCAATAATTTTGTTTAAATGTAAATGATGTAATTAAGTTAACTTATCCTTCAAGCAAGTTTGTGTAAGCATAAGTACTTTAATGTTGTAAAAAGTTTTTAGTTGTATGGATTTACGCCAATGACTCTATAATTAAGACTCATATTTATGGTTTGGTTCAATTAATTATAGTTTGACTCACTTTAACTTTCAAAATTAATTATAAGTAACTGGGTTGGGGTGTGTCAATTATAGCCGAGTAAAATGCGTGGGATTATTTATAAAGGAAGCTTAAACATTTAACACGTGTCAAAGCATTGCATATGGGTTAATCACTAAGCAATGTTTATAGAGCACTAATGCACCTAAGATGAAAAAACTCAATTAGGATAAATAACCACCCAATAGTTACAACAACAGTTATGTTGTATGGAAAGAAACTTTGTACATAAGCAACGAGCAAATAAAGGAAAAAAACACTCCCTCATCAAAAAATTGCATTAACTTCCTTTTATAATTTTTTTTCTTTATTTACTTACTGCATTTCTTTTCATTTGAAGTATATTATAAGGTAGTTTGTAACTTTCTTTTAACTTTATTAAAAGTGTCTTGCCTTTACATTTTTTTTACTTTATTGCTTTCAATTCTACAGGGTAATCCTTTTCTTTCAAGCATTTACTTTTCTTTACTTTCAAGCATTTACTTCTCTTTACTGTCAAAGATTAACTTTTCTTTTAATTTATGCAATTTGTCGCTTATTTTGTTTTAAATATTCGTAGTAATTTAGGACTCACTTCAAAGTCTTCCCCAAAGGAAGCATAAGTCTTCTTAACTGAAGCATCAGACGGTACACAATCGTCTAATCATTATCACACGGCTAAGATATTTTAGTTGGCAAAGCCGTAATCTTGGATGGCATGCTCACAATTAAAATTAAAACCTACTAAACAAGCCAAGTGAAAATCACACAAATAACTATCCTAGGCCTAGTGGATATACTTTTCAACCAAAGAGGAGTTAGTCGTCTATAAAAAATTATAGTCGACTATAAGTTTTTGAAAATCAAAAATTACATATCGATTACTTTTCAAATTTGTATTCCAAGTGACCCAGTATTTACCATACTACCCTCCAACGGCTAGTTCCTCAAAATAACCCTATAATAGGATACCTTAGGTTGCTTCATCAAACACACAAGCTTATAACAACAATCCCGGTTATCAAAGTTCCAATCCTAAAATTTGTGTCAATATTCTTGAGTTACCAAGTCCCAAACCCATTTCAAATCAAGAGCTTTAAACCTAAAACTCTATTGAAGCCAATTTTCCCCAAAACACATTTGAGATTTAATCAACATCCATAATTCCTTTTTTGTAAACTTATAAACCCAATACCCATTTGTGCTAAAGTTTTAACCTAAAACCCATTTGATTATTATACTTGTGATTATTTGTTTTCTTACTTTTCTAAAGAGATAAAGTAAGCCCATTTCACCATTGTTTTAGTAAAGCTACTTTAATTTACGTTTTGGTTACGAATCTTATTATTGTTATCTATGGTAAACTTGATTGTATCTTCTCGACCGGTAGTGTTGTTGTTTCCAGGGAGTCAAGACATTTCAAGTCATTGGGCTTTTGTGTGGGTAATGCTTGGGAAATGACGAGTTTAACATCTTTTTAGTTGTGGTTTGTAAGGTTTTATGATTCTTTGTTAGGATTTTGGTTCTTCCTTAAGTGAACCGAAGATAGTGAAGTTTCTCGAGCATGGACATAGGCAGTTGCCGAACCATGTTAAAATATCAGTTTGCAAAGCTTCTCTAAACTCTATTTCTTAACTAATTATCCTTAATTTTGATTAATTGTTCATACTTGATTTGATTTATCATATTGCAATTAATCTTAAAACAAAGTTAAGAGAGTTTTATAATTGCCATTAAAACCCATATACCCAATTCACACCCCTCTTGGGTATATTTTCGGACCAACATTTACTAGACTTAGGTAATCTTTCATCCTTTGCAAAGGGTGTATAGATTCTTAATCCTAAGAAATATGAGGATTGGAATGCTTGCAAAATTATTGCTTTGATTGTTATGGGTGCGATAAGATTATAAATCAGGTTAATAGATCCCTACATATTGGGTAATAGTTGTATAGGTAGGTCTCAAATCATAATTATGAGGAATCAGAGTCCATGCGATACCCCCTCGATAGACTTATAAGATTTGCTTCCACCAGTTAAAACCGGATCAATGGATTATTTTATAATCGAGTGGAGTATTATATAAGTAAACAAGGAATTGAATCGATATTGTTTATAATCGATTAGAATCAAATTGATTTGACTAAGCGGGTATGATAATCTTAACGCGAGGAATAAAATCTCATTATATCCGAGTGATTTTTTAGATAATTAAATTAAAGTGCAGTCATAATTATTTAGTGAAATTAATTATGATCAAAAAGAAAGAAAATAAATTATGGGATCGTAATTTGGTATTTTTGAGTATTTATTTGGAATCCAATATAATTATTTGTCTCGAGTCCCAATTATAGTCCATATACTCAAGTAGTTAGGCCTCGATTCTCAAGAAACCCAGTTTAACCCAAGTTTATAACTTATACTGATATATATTGGTGTAAGTTAGAGTTTTAAACTGTATAATTCATCATTAGGGTTTGAGAGGGAGGACAAAAAATATTATTCACATTTTTGCAAAGATCCCAAGAGAGAGTATCATATCTCATTTAAAAGCAGGATTTTTAATCTAAAGATGTGCCTTCACACCTACCTAGCTTTTGGTGGGTCATATACTAGAAGATCTAAGCATTTCAATAGACACAAGCAAGCTTTTGCAGAAACAAAAGAAAGCATACCCTAATCATCAACAAATACCTTTATCCATATCAGATTGCAACCGAATCCGCAAAGTTATTGTACTCGTAACCCTAAGTTTGAGGTCGGACCTAATTTTTATTTTTCATTCTTCCTATTGCATAATCATTCGAAGATTAATGGGTTAAATTTTTTATTTTGCGTATATCGATCCCTATCTATTTGTATTAGAACCCACGTTGTAGAGTAATCGTGTTTTAGGAAGAACACATGTTGTCCACTTTCAAACCCTAGACTGCATGTTAGAAATCTATGCATGGATGTATGTATTTGTGTACTAACATGGTTTTGTTGAATGTGAATGTATTTATCCCTTTCATCATGGTCAATGAATGTATTTTGTGTGAATGGATCCTATGGTGGTTTATTCGTAGTTATTTTTTTTCTCTAGATTCGATTTGGTTGCAATAATTAGGGTTTTGTAATTATTAGTTTAATAGGTATTAGAGGAGAAAGTAAGGGGATGTACTCTAGAATTTCATATTCTGCATTGGGTTTGTATGCGGAGGAATTTTAAGAGGTTTTGCAATTTTTAGATTTCATGCATGGAGGTTGCAAAGGTTTACAAAAGTTTTTTGAAAGCAGTTGTAAAATAAAACAAAGAAAGAAGAAGAAAAAAGGGATAAAAAGGATCGCGATATAGTACGACAAGATCAGTCGCTATAGCGGTTGTTTTGTCCCGCTGTATTGGGGGTGATGACCGCTATAGCAGTGTCAAGTAAGGCTGTAAATCGGTTTCGGTGAGCCGGGATTGGGGTTACTCAGGCTCGGCCCCAATTACCTTACCCAAGCTCAATCCCGGGCTTGGCCCGAAATAATTTTTTACTCCTAAGCCCGAACTCGGCTCATAAATATTACGGGCTTCGTGACCGATTTCATCCAGGCCCGATTTTAGTTTTTTCCGTTAAAAAAGTTTGAATTAGTGTTTTTTTTCCTTCTATTTCCATCATGGAGAAATTATACACGCTAAAATCAAATTGATATTTCATAAAATAAAACATATAATTATGAAATGTATTAAATTTAGACAAGGAAATAAGCATAGAAACCTACTACGGCCAAATAAATTCCATATATAGAATATTATTTTATCACTAACAAAGGTCTATTGTGACTTGAGAATTAATAAATCAAATTCCCACAATGGGATTAACAATAAAATCACAAAATTGAAAACCACTTGTAATCTAATGGATTATAACAAATGAACCTTTATTTAAAAGAAAGTACTAAATGAAATAAAATAGTGAAACCTATTTAAACAGTGTTAAACATAAATATGTTATATTATATAAAATTATTTATTTATTTATATACCCAATTCTGGCTTGGCAATGTTTGTCTAAAGCTCGGCCCGAAAATAGCACGCCGAACAGGCCTGTCCTACTCAATTTACAGGCCTAGTGTCAAGTGTGAGGCGAAGCGGGATTGGGAAGATTTTTTCCAGAATTGGTTTTTGAAAAGTATTTCATTCGTGACCTCTTCATAAGGAGTTTTCTTCTGCTCCAAGTTCTTTTGCATGAGTATCCTTATTACTCAAGGACTCAATTCCAAGGACGTTTTAGGCCATAATGAAAAGGGAAAAGTTTTCCTTTCATTTTGTTATGAAATTATTTATTTATTTGCATGTCTCTTTATTATATTTTTGTTGCATGATTTCGTGTGTTAATTTATTAATTAATTAGAAACACTCGATTTTATAGATCACCTGGTTTATTTTTTAGAGACCGACCTAGATCACCAATTTTCTTAGAAAATTTATTTTAACTTATTCTTTTCTAAATTGAATTTAATCGAGTAATTAATTTTAAAGTGTAAATTAAATCGAGATCTCCAGGTTTTATATTAATCTAAAAATGTTTTATATTTTGGAAAATTAATATTGTGAGATCGAAAAGTTTAATTTATGCAAGTAATTGAAAAATTACCAAGGATTTAAGTTTGACCTTTTAGAATTGAATAAATTATTTTTTGTATATTCTCAATTTTTAAATACTAATTGGGAGGGGGTTTCAACATAAACTGTGCGATCTTTATTGTTTTTTTATGAATGTGATGTGATTAATTTCTCACGTCAGCTAGTCTGCCCCCAACGAATAGAATTAATCAGGGCATCCGGTATTCTTAAAACTCTTAAGTGATAATTCCTACAATTGGAATGTGAGTGAGTTCGTCCCCCCTAATGGGGAAGTCCTTAGTAAATGGTTTCCAATTCAAGGAATGAAACAATATTATACGCTTAGACATAATTAATGTTATCCTCCCAAAGGGATTCACTGTCATTTATTGTCGAATCAAAGTCGTTGACTATTCAATTATGTTGGAAAGAAGTTCCTATACTGTTCGGAGTACATAATTGAAAGACAAAGTTTGTCTAGTTCAAGATGGAGTGAGTTAAGCTCCCAACGAGAAATCTCACTTCATAATGGAACTAGGATCTTAGGTCATATGTGTCATCAAGTACTAAGTAAATGTATACCTCTTCTCTATTTCTCTCAGATTTATACGAAACATAAGACCACAAATGTCCAATCATCCACCAATCCAAACCGAGGTGCAAAACTTCTTAACAAGGTGCGAATCTGAGGAGGTGATTGATTTAGACATATTTATGATTTTTTGTGAGGGTTACGATGGTGATTGTGAAGGTGGAAGATGGATTAATTATGGTGGCATGTGGGCTCGAAATATTGTTGGTAAAGATTTTTTTTTAATTACACTATACCAAAAACAGCAATCTGGCACAGTTTAAAACTATGACAGATCAAATCTAGCATGGGTTTGAACTGTGCCAGAATCAGGTGTTCTAAAATGACCATTTTTTTCTGGCACAGTTTAAAAGTGTGCCAGATTTGACCAAACAGGAACACTTCTGGCACACTTTAAAATTGTGTCAGAATTTGATATTTTTGGCACACTTTATAACTATTCCAGATCGAGTACATTTTGGTACTCTTTGGGCACAGTTAAAAATCGTGACAAAATTCATACACTTTTGGCACGGTTTTGAACTATGCCAAATTTTTCGGATCAAAGAAAAAAAATTATTATTTGAAAGCAAGAAAATTCACAAATTCCAAATCTCTAAAGTTGTTGTAAACTAATGTACATACAAACTTCAAAATATTACAAGTATTAATCGTTCACAAATCAAAAAAATTGGGCATAGTTTCCTCTATTTTCTAGACATTCTAAAACTTGCTAATATAATACCTGCATAATGTAAAGCCCGCAGGGCCATAAAATATAACAATAATATTACAAATGCCCGCACGTCCATAAAAGCTAACAATAAAACTACAAAAGCCCGCACGACCATAACACAAAAAAATAGAATCCTGAATATTAACGACATTAAGTAAATAATCCCCATGTTGTAGACCATTGACTTCATGTGTTCCACATGGATAAAAGCTAATGACAAACTGTTATCCTGTAAAAAAATAAGATAAAAAAAGGAGATGATATTAGTAACCCAGTAATTTTTGAAAAAAAAATCTTGTTCAAGCTGATAATTTTCATATACGAATTAAAATTATTATTGTCTTCTCAAATAGGAATTCTTGTGACTACGTGGTCTGCTCCTACGAGTTACATTAGTCCAACGAGAGGTGTTAGTGCCTTTTACGAGGTTGTTTGAGGACTGGTTTTAAGTTTTCACCCTTTAACATCTTGTTTTTAAGCCTAATCTAGATATTTTTAAATTATCGTCATATTCTCAAGCCAAAAGACCCGTGACTACGCGGTCAATTACTACGAGTTACATTGGTCACGTGCGAGGTGTTCGTGCCTCTTACGAGTCCGTTTGAGGGTTGGTTTGGATTTTCACCCTTTAATGGCTTGTTTTTAAGCCTAATCTAGATATTTTCAAATTTTCATCATATTCTCCAGTCGAGAGACCCGTGACCACGCGATCAATTCCTACGAGTTACATTGTCCCTCGTGCAACGTGTTCGCGCCTCTTATGGGGTCATTTGGTGTCTAGTTTGGGTTTTCACCCACTAATAGCATGTTTTTAAGCCAAAGTCTAGATATTTTTAAATTATCATAGTATTTTCTAATCATATGTTTTATGACTATGCGGTCCGTTCCTACGAGTTACATTCACCCCGTGTGAGGTGTTAATGCCTCTTACAGGACCGTTGGGGGACTGGTTTGAGTTTTCACCCTCGAACGGCATGTTTTTAAGCCTAAACTAAATATTTTTAAATTATCATCATAATCTCAAACCAAGAGACTCGTGACTACACGGTCATTTCCTACAAGTTACATTGGTCCCGTACGAGATGTTTGTGCCTCTTACGGGACCGTTTGGGGACTGTTTTGGCCCTTTAACGTCTTGTTTTTAAGCCTAATCTTGATATTTTCTCAAACCGTGAGACCCGTGACTACACGATCAGTTCCTATAAGTTACATTGGTCCCGTGCGAGGTGTTCGTGCCTCTAACGGGGCTGTTTGGGAGATGGTTTAGGTTTTCACCCTTAAACGGCTTGTTTTTAAGCCTAAACTAAATATTTTTAAATTATCGTCATAATCTCAAACTGGGAGACCCGTGACTACAGGGTCAGTTCCGACAAGTTACATTGGTCCTTTACGAGGTTTCCGTGCCTCTTACGGGACCGTTTGCGAGCTGATTTGGGTTTTCATCCTTTAACGGCTTGTTTTTAAGCCTAATCTAGATATTTTTAAATTATCGTCATATTGTCAAATCGAGAGACCCACGACTACACGGTCAATTCTTACAAATTAAATTGGTCATGTACGAGGTGCTCGTGCCTTTTACAGGGCCATTTGGGGTCTAGTTTTCACCCACTAACTGCATGTTTTTAAGCCAAAGTCCAGATATTTTCAAATTATCGTCATATTCTCAAATCGGGAGACCTTATACTACACGATAAATTCCTACAAGTTGCATTGGTCCCGTGCGAGGTGTTCGTGCCTCTTACGGGGCTGTTTAGGTTTCACCCTTTAACGGCTTGTTTTTAAGCCTAATCTAAATATTTTTAATTTATCATCATATTCTCAAACCGAGAGACACTACACCAAAATGGGTAAATTTTCACCCTTCCAGTGCTTAGCCTTGTCACGGTCAATGACCATGACACAAAACACACGTTTTGTGTCACGGTTATTGACCGTGACAAGGTCGTGACAAAGTATTGTCAGGGTCAATGACCGTGACACGACCGTGACAAATGTCGCAGTAAAAAATCATTTCCCCTTCTTTTTCCCCCCGCTGTTTCTTCCCTCCTTTTTTCTCTCTCTCTCTACGGTGCTGCTGCTCTCTCTCTCAACTTTCAGGTTACTCTCTTTCTCTCTCTCTTCCATATATATATATATATATATATATATATATATATATGTGTGTGTGTGTGTGTGTGTGTGTGTGTGTGCATGTGTGTGTGTGTATGTGTGTATGTGCGTGTGTGGTGTGTGGGGAGGGGGGTGGGGCAGGGTGGAGGGGGCTGTGTGTATGTGTATGTGTATGTGTATGTGTATGTATGTGTATGTGTGCATGTGGGGTGGGGTGGGGTGGGGTGGGGTGGGGGATTGGCAGGGTGGGGGTAGGGGTGGGATTATTATTATTATTGTTGTTGTTAATTAATTATAAATATGAATTTAAAATTTGAAAAAATCTCTATTTTAATTGTAATAAAATTCAAATATGAAAAAATGTCATTAAAATTACATTAGATAGTGATTTATGTAAAACTGTCTCCTAAAGTTGGTTCAGTTTTAATTAGGTTCCTAACGTGAGTGACATGTGCCAAGCTCATTAGAGGAGTTAATTTTATGTTAAAATTTGAACAAAATTAAAACAATATAATAATTTGAGGGCTCGATTGGGAAAATTAAAACATCAGGGACCCACCACCAGACTTAAGGGACACATATTTTATTAACCCTAAAAATAAAGATTCCTTTTGCAAAACTTTACATACACTCTTAAGGATTCCGATTATGGTGCTAACTCATGTAAGATGTTAATTGTGGAGAAAATATACTCTGCTGTATATTATCATGAGACATGTATACATTGTGCATCAATAAGTACAAGACAAATATGAAAGAAGTGACCTGTTAGTCTTAATAATAACCAATCATGACTCACTATTACTTCACATTACTTTGGTGGTGTATTGTTGGGTTTAACCACCACACATGTTACCTTGCATTCTTTACATAAAATTAATTGTGCAGATGCTTGCACTATATGAGGTATATTTCTATAATATTGAGTATCTTGTTGTAAGAATTAGTAATGACATTGGTACAATATTTTTATCATTTATTAAGCCTTTAAGAAAGATTTTTAAACCTTGATTATTTGTGTAGCGTGGGGGTAGAGGTGGGGCAGGGTGGGGGGGATGTGCATGTGTGTGTGTGTATGTGCGTGTGTGGTGTGTGGGGGGTGGGGTGGGGGTGGGGAGGGGGTGGGGCAGGGTGGGAGTAGGGTGGGGGAGGGTGGGGGAGGGGGAAGGGATGGGTGGGGGTGGGGCAGGGTGGGGGGGTTGTGCGTGTGTGTGTGTATGTGTGTGTGTGCATGTGTGGTGGGTGGGGGTGGTGACGGGGGTGGGGCAGGGTGGGGGGGAGGAGGCAGGGATGGGGGGAGGTGTTTAATAGTAACAATTCATTTTTATTTGTAGTAATGGTACATATTTGCATGTCTTCTTTTAATTCATTTTGATATGTACTAATAACATTTTTTACAGCAAATGTCTCCTTCAGGTATTAAGGCGAGGATGATGATGGTAGTTATGATGATGTCGTCTGGGCTCGGTGGTAGCGGAGGCGACGAGGGCTCCTCGGCCCCTAGTCTCCCCAAATATGGCAAATTAGGGATGCCTATCGAGAACAAGTCAGGGCTATTAGCGAGATCCCTCGAGCTGGTAAAGACGATCATCGACCCGGGGTACATTAGTTGGAAGGAGGTGCCATATGAGCTCAAGTTAGCTGTTTGGGTGGCAATACAGGTAATATATTTATATTTATATGAATATGAATATTTCAATCTCGATTTCAATTTCATTTTATATTTATTTGCAACTAATATTGTATTTGTTGGACAGGCTCAATTCAACCTGGATCCAAAGCTACGCGATTCCGTCTTGGAGCAGTTGAGGGAGCAACACAAGACGTGGAAGAAAAATATGTGAACTTGGTACTTTGGAAAGACACGAGAGTCCATTATCCAATGGCGTGAATCCATACCGCCGAAGGATCCGGTCTCATTGGCACAATGGCAAAGGTTCATTGACAATGAGATCGGGGAGCGACAATTGGCATCTCGCCATCGGAAAGGGAAAACTGGGAAAAAAAGATGGACGTGCACTACTCCGGCCGGACGTCTTACGCCGAGGTGAATCATAGGATGATGGTAAGATTTAATTTTTCAATAACTACATAAAATATATTATTCTGCATTATTTTACTTTGCGGGGCCGATACTAATTTTACTTTATTTTGTTTTAGGGGACAGGGAGTGGCACTGAGGGTAGGCCACATAGGCTCGATACTTATGTGGCTCTTCGGACGAAGAAGGGAAAGGATAAGGAGGTGTCCCCAAGCGTCGCGGCCATGATTGTAAGTAATCCGACAGTTTACTTTTTGTTAATTACGTTATAATTTTTTAATTTACTTATTTTACTAATCATGTGCTTTTTGTTGTTTCATGAAAATCTTAAGGAAGTGCTTGAGTCGCAGTCTGATGCCAACAAGGCATCTTTGTCCACATACGCACTCATCCAAGTGCTTGGCTCTGATCACAAGGGGAGGATAAGGGGGGGTGAGCTCACGGGTGGCCAAATCTAGGATCATCGGATTGGAGACGAGTGACACCGGGTTGCCTCAAATGAAATATTCACATGACGCGAAGCTGTCCCGTTTGGAGGCGACGGTCCAGGATATGTACTCATTCGTGAAGCGTTCGTTGGGCGGAAACCGTAAGGGTAAAGGGAAGGATAAGGTGGTGCGAAAGGAGGTGCGGGAGGAGGAGGTGTGGGAGGACGAGGACGAGGATGTGGACCTCACTGCTTCATCGCAGACACGTGCGGACTTTGAAGATCCACTTCCCTATTTAGCTCCCTTTAACAGACCGATGTGGACACTTGGTTGGCCGAGCGTGTTTATAATGGACATATTTGATGGCCAGCGGATAGGGCGGGGGTTGAGGGACCCGAATATCGTCCAGGGTGCACTAGTTCATGGACGTGAGCTTCAAGACATCGAGTCCAGGGTGATCGTCATGCATGTGATGCCCGGGAAGGAGAACTCCCAATTGTGGTTGAGCGAACAATGCGGCACGGCGTATATTAGTGGATGTGTTAATTCATATATCGTGTGGTCTATTCACCCCCTCAGCGTTAACCATACCCCAGACATTTAGTGGCATTGATTTAAATTTGAATTGAATTGTTTTAAATTATTACATTTGAATTATATTTGGATTATATGGTGATGCATATTCTCTCTATTTTGAATGTATATTTGCACTATCTCTATTTTATCTGGATATATAATGTTTGAACAGGTATAACGTTGCTATAACAGGTACATATATATTGTTGGGCAGTGGCAGTGGCCATACTACCCAGCAAATTTTTTTTTAATTCTGCCCAGAATTGTCACGGTCATTGACCATGACAAGTCCTTGACAAAGAAACTTGTCACGGTCATTGACCGTGATAATTTTTTAAACATTGTCACGGGTTTGTCACGGTCCTTAACCGTGACAAATCTTGTCACGGTCAAGGCTCGTGGCATGACCGTGATAATTCTAATGAACTTGTCACCGTCAATGACCGTGACAAGTCCGTGATAAAAAAATTGTCACCCCCAGAATTGTCACGGTCATTGACCTTTACAAGTCCAACTTGTCAAGGTCAATGATTGTCAAGGTCAATGACCATGAAAATTCGACATATTTGGTGTAGTGAGACCCGCGACTGCTAGATCAATTCTTATGAGTTACATTGGTCTCGTGCGAGGTGTTTGTGCCTCTTACGGGACTATTTGGGGTCTAGTTTAGGTTTTCACCCACTAATGGCATGTTTTTAAGCCAAAGTCTAGATATTTTCAAATTATTGTCATATTCTCAAACCGAGAGACCCGTGATTACACGGTCAGTTCCTACAAGTTACATTGGTCCCGTGCGAGGTGTTCTTGCCTCTTACGGAGCCGTTTGGGAGCTGGTTTGTGTTTTCACTATTTAATGACTTGTTTTTAAGCCTAATCTAAATATTTTCAAATTATCGTCATATTCTCAAATCGAGATACCCGTGACTATGCAATCAATTTCTACGAGTTACATTGGTCCCGTGCGAGGTGTTCGTGCCTCTTACGGGACATTTGGGGTCTAGTTTGGGTTTTCACCCACTAATGACATATTTTTAACCCTACTCTAGATATTTTTAAATTATCATCATATTCTCAAGCTGGGAGACCCGTGACTACACGGCCAGTTCCTACAAGTTACATTGGTCCCGTGTGAGGTGTCCGTGCCTCTTACGGGGCCGTTTGGGAGCTGGTTTGGGTTTTCACCGTTTAATGACTTATTTTTAAGCCTAATCTATATATTTTAAAATTATCGTCATATTCTCAAACCGGTAGACCCGTGACTACACGATAAGTTCCTACAAGTTACATTGGTCCCGTGTGTGGTGTCCGTGCCTCTTATGGGGCCATTTGGCATATGGTTTGGATTTTCACCATTTAACGGCTTGTTTTTAAGCCTAATCTACATATTTTCAAGTTATCATCATATTCTCAAATCGGGAGACCCGTGACTAATCGATCAATTCCTACAAGTTATATTGCTCCAGTGCCTCTTACGGGGCCTTTAGTAGTGATTGTAAGTGGTAAGTTTCTTTAAAGAATCCTTTGAAGTGAATCCAAATTGACGTTACTCTAAGCCAATTAGCCTAAGCTAAGCACCACTATAAACTAAGGTGCCTAAGATATGCATGTTAAATCTAATTAAAGAAGAAACGTATAAATCCTCATCATTAGGAAAAAAAGCAGAAATTAAGGTAGGAATACTTTGTGAATTATGGCAAATTATTGAATAATATTGTTGATTTGCCAAATATTATTGCAAATTGTCCTCATTTAGTATCCTCATGTTACTAAGACACTCAGAAGTCTTCAATGGGGTTTTCTCATTCTATTATAATCGATAAAAAATGCCGTAACTTTTATTGCATTCATTGAGAAATCTTTTATTATATACTTTGTTCTTTTATAGAATCAGAGCAAGGTAATATGATATAAACTACCTGTATATTCTTAATAGTTTCCCCACCCTTGTCTATTATTGAACCAACCTACAATGGAAAAACATTTCAAGTGAGAAATGGTAGGGAAATTTGAAGTCTTTCACTCGGGCAAATTTAAAGATATATACTATATATATCTTTAAAGCCCTGTATATTTCTTTGGCACTTGTTTGTATGTTATTTGAGTGTGCATGCTTCATTTTGTATTGATGTTTTTGTATATATACATAAACATCAATACAAATGAAGCATGCACACTGAAATGGCATATAAATAAGTGCCAAAGAAATATACCTGGCTAGAAAACATAACCCTAAACGAAATACTTGTAAGTTGGTTTCCACTAGTAGAACCTTCATTAACTCCAGAAAAAACTGAAATTTTCATTCACCAAAATTATTGTTAGTAATAAGAACAAATTTTTATGCAATTCCATAGACCGTTTACCAAAACAGGAAGAACAAGAAGAAAAAGGGACTTGTTGTTTAGTATTTCCAAGCAATTCCTTGTCCCCATTATGGTTATGAAAGATAAAATTATAAATAAGAATAAGAATAAGAATTCAATGAGGGTTCAACTTACACCACTATAAGAGTAAGTTCACAACCATCAATAACTACTTCCAAATTCGTAACTCATTAATTCAACTGTTAGATGAAACAATCATTCCAAATTTATTAGCAATGTTTGAATGTGCGTGCCACAAATTAAATTAGTTAGAGATAGAGTGATGCCTCATTGTAATTATGTTTTAAACTAAATTTTGGTTTATAAAATTAAGAGAAATGTATCCATATGCCTTAACATAAAGCATGAAAGGAAGAGTTTTAGAATTAATAAATACCACTGTTCTAAACAATCCACCTAGGCACGCCTACGCTTGAGGCTTGGGAGAAACGCCCCGTCTTAAGTTTTTTACGCCTTATTCTTGGTAAAACCCTTAAGGCGCACTTTTTTTTTCTAAAAACAGCAATGCTTTAGTGAAACGATATCTCCCTTCAAAGAATTTTTGTACAAACCGGACCATTATCTCATCCAAAAAAATCAAATAGTATTTTAATTTGCATATATTCAGACATATTTTTATGAAACGTGCAATTTTAGTATTTTAATAGCCTTCTTATGGTTAAAAAATATTTAAATATATTAAGAAGGCCTAAACGCCTTGTCACGCCTTTTTATGTCTAAGGCCAGCCTAGGCTTAAGGCTTGGCCTCCACGCCTCTATCATGCACCGCGTTTTTTATAACCATGATAAATACCATCACAGGGGACACAGGAACATGGGATGGTTTTGTAATTTCTGATTCAGGTAGAATTATATAATCAGGAATGAAGTAGTCCCTTAAAAGGTTGCCCTCTTCAGAATCATCAATAATTACTCCCCGACTGCAAGATTATATCAGAAGTGCTCATTAAGTTCAAGATTTAGCAAGAAGGTTGGCACGAGCCAAACATCTGAATTGTGAGGCATTCCCATGGAACTAAGTATTTTGGTTTAAAAATGGATCTCTCATCACTTATCTCGTATATCTCTTTTAGAAAGTAAATCGGGTCTCCTAAATCTGAAATTGAACCTTATGCCTCTTGAATTTTGAGAGAAAAACTTCAGTATCTCGTCAATTATTATGATAAGGAATGAAAGATATAAGACAACAGTCCAATCATCCCATGTTAATGGCGTCACGAAGAATTGAATAGATAGTGGATGCACATACAAAATCAGTACGTGAAGGAGCATTATTATGATGATCGAACCAACAAGCCACATATTACACTAGGGAGGGATAACACAAAAGACTGATTTTCACTGAGATTATTCAATGGATTAAAAATCTCAACAACAACAAGAACTATCATTGACATTATTGATGAGTGTCGATCATTAAATATACTGCATGGATAGGCTGTTTCTCTTGCTGAACAGGTGTTAAAACTCTTTAACTCACTGTATGATAGTTTAGGTCCAGTATCAGAGTAAACAAACCACCATATAAACCCCACCACAGTTGCATAATTGATTTTCTCTTTACATGCCTCCAAAATCCTCACAAATTTTGTATTAGGAAAAAAAAAGTACTAATTAGCAAGTTATGTATAACTGTTATGGTGAGGGCAAGTGAGCGGTTCGCACCACTTGAACCAAAATAGGAAATCAACTTGTTACATTCGCACTGTCCAAAAGGAGACTGTTCACAAGAAACTGTACATGCTTAGGCTTATAACCTCAATCCCATTATACATTGCATCCTTGCATATAGCTGAACCAACAAAACCACTTCCTTGTAAAACTACTGTAATGATACAATCAGTTATGATATTTCAGCCTTGCAAATAGTTTCAAAATGTGGCCAAGTTATGATATAATCTGTTGCCTCGTAAAACTACAATTATGATACAATCGCTTCTTTATTGTAAAAATGTAAAATTAACATAAGTAGATAATATGATTGTCATGTACGATAACTGTAATTACTCTTATTTCGGTCGAATTGAGCTCAAAAGCCAATAAAGGCATATAGGAGGTCAAATGATGAATCGAGTTATGATACAATTACATTAACTTTGTTATAGGCCATACATGTGCTAAAAATATCCCTCGCCAATCAAATACTTTGTACCAAAATCGTATGAACTTATAGTAAACATTGAGTCGTATGAACTTATTGGAGACCTTGGATGAGTCGGTGCTCTTTCAATTCAAGGAAATTATAATAAACAATGTATTGACATTACTTTAAATTACTCCTTACATGTTATGAGTTGAAAAGTCACCTAACAGTTTCTAAAATTTCATAAATCAGCTGTGGAAACTAAACCGAGTAATATCCATACCAATCAACACATGGTTATGGGCATAATAAAATCTAGATTCTTGTATGGACTCCATACTATAACCGAGAGAATGAATAAATTATATTATCATTATAAGATGAATATTACTTACTCGAGGAAAGCTAACTATTAAAGTGATTGGCACCCAACCCTGATCATTCATATTTGACCTTAAATAGTAGTCCAAATTAGAATCACTGCAATCGATAAGCAATTGAATGATAAAGTATTAAATTTCCAAGAGGCAAAAAACTACAAAAAAATATTGTAAAACATAAGACTAAGAAGTGAGACCATAACATTTTGTCTAAATAAAGCAAGCCATCAATGTCCAAATACGTGAAATAGTTGTGCACTTCTTTAGTACCCAATGAATTTCCATCATCCCACATATTATCATACAATAAGCATGAGTGAAGCACAAAAAAGTACCGCAGTCAGTAGCAAACCCAAAATTTAAGCATATATAATGATAAATTGAGACATAAATATAATACCTAAAGAATTGCTAGATTCGTAGCATCATTTTCCTTAAGCCAACCACCAGGTATCTCAAAGGCGAGAGGATAACAAGGACATAATGAGCATTATATATTCCCATCAACTATAAAATTAATGAGCATGGGTCCAAAAATAAAGAAGTATGAACTGTCTATGACGATAACATACCTAGGATTGACTTTATCATGTCCTAGTACCAAAGGGACCAACAAAAGAATGTGTGACTTATCAATTTTACCTCTCGAAAACTCAAAGCAACGGCTAGAGGCATCTTCAATGAAAACAACAAGAACATAAAGAGATACCACCAAATTTTCTAAAATAGTTCATGCAAAAACATTATGTACAAAGAAGAAGAAAATCCCCAATTCAAAACAAATGGTTTAAAGTCTCCACTTTGAAAATCCCCAACTCAAATTCAAAACAAATTGTCCAAGATGAAAAAAGAGTTATAAATATAGATCTTTGTGTGTGTGTGTGTGTGTGTGTGTGTGTGTGTGTGAATGGTTCAAAGTCTACATTTTGAAAATACCTAACTCAAATTCAAAACAAATGGCCCAAGGTCAAAATAGAGTTATAAACATAGATATGTGTGTGCGTTTGTGTGTATGCGAGTGGGTGTGTGAAAATCGTATATCTATGTGTGCGTGTATGTGTACGCGCAATATCAAACACTAAAAGATTAGTATAAGCCACACCAAAACAAAAGAGGTATAATAATAATAACCTATAATACCTTTTACTTAAGAGGACATCATGACTTTTTATGGGACTTCAATAGGCCAACTTTATTCCAAATAACTCCAAACCGTAGGATGGAAAATTGAAATTTACTCAAACTAGAGCTAACAAATAAAATTTAATAAAATCGTAGGATGAAAAATTCCAAAAAACTCGAAACCTTCTTTATGTCGTATCGCAGTCTAAACAAACCCTCATTTCAAAATAACAAAAAAAAATTGATGAACAAATAAGATAAAAGTAAAAAATTGATGAACAAATAAGATAATGTCGTATCGCAGCCTAAACAAACCCTCATTGCCATGTTATTTGGGCGTGTGGATGTTAGTGGCGGAGGCACCGATGTAAAAGGGGGTTAATTGAGGTGGTGGAAAATGGTGTAACAAGGGGTTTATGGCGGCAGATAGAAGAGAGATAAATGTTAGTTTGGAGTAGAGAGGCGAGAGATATAAGGGGTTGTTATAAGTAGAGAGAGAGAGATAATGGGTCATTCGAACGTGTGCGCGCGTTTGGGTGGGGGGTAGATAAAGGGATGTTTGGTAGCGCTGACGAATTTCATCACGACACGACTTAACATGAAATTGACATGAAGTTAACACGGCATTTCAGGTTCGTGTCATGTTTGTTCTAGGATATTTTGGCCAGACAACGGGTCGTGTCATGTTTGCGCAAAGATATTGACTCAAAATTGGCTCGTTTTAGCCTAATTGCGACACGAATAAGCAACCCGATTTGATCTGATTACCACCCCTTTAAATATAATATATTTCATGAAATGCAAGATAGAAAAATTATACTTATGGAAAAATACAAATTTAATCATGAAATTTGAAACCAATTTCAATTTTAGATCTTATCTTTCAAAAGTTCTAATATTAACCTTAAATTTTAAAAATTGGTGCAATCAAACCCAACGTCACACTCCCGTTAAATACTTAACGAAATTTTATATGTTTTACTAGATGGCATCCTATTTGTCATTGTTTAAACAAAACACGTGACATGTGAATGAAATATTACTTAATACATAATAAGTCAATAGAAAAACTTGATTAATTAATTAAGTTTTTATTTTCTACCACCACTCTCACACTGCCACCATTGTCACCATTACACACACTCACTTCTACGCCTTACACACCAACTCCACCACCACCACCACCAACGAATTCTCTAACCCTCCAACACCGCTAACACCATTTTCAAATGATAAAAACCACAATTGAACATTAATCCAAATCAATTAATTATGCAAATGAAGAAGGAGATCCTATTAAAGAAGACGTGTGTAGGAGTGACTAGTAGCCTGCATCATTGTTATAAAAAAATAACATCCAAATTAAAACCCTAGCCAAAAACCTAAATCGAAGTCAATCTCAATTTCAATCCTAAATAAGAAACCCAAATCAAACTCAAACTATAAACCTAAATCAAAACCATACCATTAAAACCCAAATCGAAGCAAACTTGGTTAGAATCTATCTAAACTTGAACCCAAACACCATATTGACACCGTAAACCGAGTTCTAAAATGAGATCGACGCTGGAGGTGATGACGTTGGGACGGATAGGCAACGAAGTTTTTAATTTGTTCAATCGACTTTGTTTTTTCGTGTGAGGGGTTAATTATTTTTCAAGGTTTAGGTTGCGTTTGTTTTTTTGTCTGAATCTGAAGTCTGAATCTGAAATCTGAAGTCTGAATTTGAAAAAATTGTTTGTTTACTGTCTGAATGAAACTTTTGAATGTATACTGTTTGTTTGCAGATTTATGTCTGGAATCTAAATGCAGATTATTTGGACTATTTTACCCTTATATTTATTTTATATACAAAATGAATATTTCAAACATTATGAAAACAACTTTTTTTTATTTAGTAGAAAAAACAACTTCCTTTGTTTATGAAAACAACTTTTTTTTATTTAGTAGAAAAAACATCTTTTTTTTATTTAGTAGAAAAACAGCTTTTTTAATAATGAAAACAACTTTTTTTTTATTTTGTAGAAAAAATAACTTTTTTCTTTGTGAAAACAATTTTTTTTTATTTAGTAGAAAAAACAGCTTTTTTCTTTGTGAAAACAGTTTTTTTTTTTATTTAGTAGAAAAAACATTTTTTTTTATTATGAAAACAACTTTTTTTTATTTAGTAGAAAAAACAGTTTTTTTTTAATGAAAACAGCCTCTTTTTTTTTAGTAGAAAAAATGGTTTTTTTTTTAATGCAAACAACTTTTTTTTATTCAGTAGAAAAAATAGCTTTTTTTATTCAGTAGAAAAAATAACTTTTTTTTTTTATGAAAATAGTTTTTTTTATTTAGTAGAAAAAACAGCTTTTTTTATTTAGTAGAAAAAACAGTTTTTTTTTATTATCTATGGATTATCTACACTGCTGTCATTTCAAGGGTATTACTATCATTTCAAGGATATTATTGGAAACAAACTTTGGTTCAGATTTAAGTGTTCAGATTAGGAGGGTTTAGAACCTCTGAATCATTAACTCAAAAATATTACCGTTGCTATCTAAATCCAATGAAAAACAAACATATTTTTGCTCCCTCTGAAATCTGAATGGATTAAGTTCAGACTTTAGAGGTGCAAACAAACAGGACCTTAGTATTGATTTTTAAATTATTTAAGAAGTTAATTGTTGATGTAAAAAATTAGATTATCTCTAATTTTTTAACCACAGATAAAATAAATAAGACAAAAAGATTTTTAAAGTGGTTCAGCCTTGTAAGAATGGCCTACGTCCACTGTTTTTGCTATTGCTGACTGTTCGCTTGAAATTCTCAATAATGGATTTACCGAGAAGTTCTGAGTCCCCCTCTAATGAGGAGGTTACAATGTATTTATAGCCTTGAGGCTGTACATGAGAAAGGACAATGCGCTGTTATCCAGTAGACATATACATCTGTACGATAATAATGGATATTTAATGCGCAGTCGTCTCTTTGATTCTCTTGATTTGGGTGCGCTGTACGCTAAGCAGCTCGGACCGCCTTAGTAGCTCGGCACGCATGAGTTGCTCGGGGCCCATGAGTTGCTCGGTAGGAATAGTTGTAATTGCCACGTTGGTTGACACGTGTCTTCAAATGATAGGTCCATGTCAGCAAATTAAATTTGGTATCAACAGATGATGCGTTTTATAGTTTTGTTTGGTTTTTATGTGTATTTTTTCAAGGGTATAAAACTTCAAATTAAAATTTTGCTATTTGGAATCACATGTTAATAAACTATTTGACAAAATAATAAAATGCCCACATAGAATGCATTGTCAGCATTTTTCATTGGTTATTTTAACAGGAATGTGCCGGTAGATTTGATAGCATCAACTTTTTAAATTCAAATTTAACATTGCAACTCTCGGTTCTAAAATTGAAATTGGCTTTAAACTTCAGGATTAAATATATTTTTTTTCTTATATTTATATATAAAAAAAATATGTAGGTTATCATGTTGGAATGTATTGAATTGTGCTCAATTGGTGCAAAATTGATTTGTTGTGCTATTATGTCGTATCATATTTTTTATAGTATTCGTGTTACAAAAAAAACACAACATCGTGTCCACTTAAACCTATCAATGAATCGAATTTTATCCAAATTTGAATCCGAATCCGATCCATTTAAACGGATATGAATCATGCCTAAAATTTGATTACCCAATTATCCGTTTACCCGTTTATTAAATGGGGCAGATTTGGATCCATATACTCAGGTCCGTTAATAATCCGATTCGATTAATATTTTTAACATATACATTTAAATTATATATAATATATTTTTAATTAATATATATTGTATTTAATAATATTTTATATATATATATATATATATATATATATATATATATATATATGTATTACAATAGTTATAATAATAAATAAATAAAATCTCCCTCATATAAAAGGAAAAAGACGCACTCACACAACTCTTAAGAATTGAAAATTAAAATTTTACAAATCAAGTGGTCAAAAGTATATGTTTTGACATACCATTATTTTTTTAATGAAAATTATTATAAAAATAATCTGTCGGATAATCGGATTGGATCTAAATCCGTTTAACATAAACGGATATGAATTTGAAACCCTAATAGATAATCCGACGAATAATCGGATCATATCCAAATTCGTTTAATATAAACGGATATAGATTTGGATATACATGATCCACTCCAAATCCGATCCATGTATAGCTTGTGTCCACCCCATTGTCTCTGTGGGGGGGCGGGGGTAGATACGAGGTTGTTGAATTTATGTGTGTGAATTGAGTAAAGGGGTGTTTGGTATGTAGTATTAGGTATATTTACATTTTTGCCCATAAAAAATCATGTGCATTGCTCATTACCGTTTCTGGTCAATCATGCTGAAAACTTAGGATCAAATAAATAATTTAATCGAGAAAGGATTAAGTGCGATTCCAGTTTAAGGTCCCTAAATACGATTCATTTTTTTCAAATAGTCAAAAAATTATTTTTTTACTAATTTTTTTTATGATTTTTAAACATTTCAATAGGATCATAAAAAAATAATCAACTCAAAATAATTTTTTTTTTGCTATTTTAAAAAATCGATCAAACTGTGTCAGTTTTAATCGATTTTTTTAAAATAGCAAAAAAACTCATTTTGAGTTAATTGTTTTTTTATAATCCTATTGAAATATTTAAAAATCATAAATAAAAAATCAATCCAAAAATATTATTTTTATTATTTTAAAAAATAAATCTCATTCAGAAATATACGAAGGGTCTCATTACATCCACTCTTTAATTTAATCAAATTAAAAGTAAGTAGAAAGTCTAAAAAGGTGGTTGAATACATAGATAGGACAAAAGTTAGGGTCTGTTTGGTTCTCTATTCAGAAAACTCAATCTAAACGTTGTTTTTAAATACAGTTTTAAAATTGAATTTTTCATGTTTATAATTATTGGTGTGCATTTGGTAAACTTGTTTTTAAATACAGTTTTTTGAAAATTTGACAAAATTGACAAAAATGTATATTTATATCATACATACATATGTGTGTGTGTGTGTGCATATGTATATATAAACATGGATAAAACTTTCATACATACATGATATATGAATGTATACATACATACATCAGAAATTATATACATGTACATTTAATATCATGTATTTTTAGGTATATATAATGAATTATGTTGGAGAGTTTAACAATAAGTGTGTATATATATATATATATATATGTACTTTCATACATACATGATATATGAATGTATACATACATCAGAAATTATATACATATACATTTAATATCATGTATTTCTAGGTATATATAATGAATTATGTTGGAGAGTTTAACAATAAGTGCGTGTGTGTGTGTATATATATATATATATATATATATATATATATATATATATATATATATAGAGAGAGAGAGAGAGAGAGAGAGAGAGAGAGAGAGAGCTAGGCTCTCGTGAGGTCCTAGTTTGAGGAGTATTTTTTTAAAATAGTAAAAAAAAAAAATTGGGTTGATTTTTTTTATGATTTTAAAACATTTCAGTAGGAACATAAAAAAATCAACTCAAAATGATTTTGTTGCTATTTTAAAACAATCGGTCAAACTTTGTGAGTTTTAATTTATTTTTAAGCGGTTAAAAACTAACAAAGTTTGATCGATTTTTTTTAAAATAGAAAAAAAAAATCGTTTTGAGCTGTTTTTTTATGGTCTTGCTCAAATGTTTAAAAACTATAAAAAAATCAACTCAAAAATATTTTGTTTCCTATTTTATCAAAATTGGTCCTCGCCAGCGGTCCTCAGACTGAGGTATGTATGAGAGACTGACTCTCTCTCTCTCTCTCTCTATATATATATATATATATATATATATATATATATATACATATATATATATATATAGAGAGAGAGAGAGAGAGGCAGGCTCCTGTGCACACTAAGTTTGCATAGTGCTAGCGTACACCAATTTTTTTAAAGTATTGAAAAAAATATTTTTGAGTCAATTTTTTTTATATAATATTTAAACATTTCAACGGACCCATGTAAAAAAAATCAGGTCAAATTTTTTTTTTTTTGTGATTTTTAAAAAATCGGTCAAACTTTCGCAACTTTTAAAGTGCTTAAAAGCAACGAAAGTTTGACTGATTTTTTAAAAATAGCAAAAAAGTTTTTTTAGTTGATTTTTTTTACATGGGTCCGTTGAAATGTTTAAATATCACACAAAAAAATCAACTCAAAAATATTTTTTTTATTATTTTAAAAAAATGATATGCAAACTTAGTGTGCACATGAGCTTGACTCTCACTCTCTCTCTCTCTCTCTCTCTCTCTCTCTCTATATATATATATATATATATATATATATATATATATATATACATACATACATACATACATAGATCATAAATTATATACACGTACATTTAATATCATGTATTTTTACGTATATTTAATGAGGTATGCTGGACATACATACATATATCATAAATTATATACACGTACATTTAATATCATGTATTTTTACGTATATTTAATGAGGTATGTTGGAAAGTTTAACTATATATATATATATATATATATATATATATATCATAGTTGTCAAATCACGAATCGTATCATGAATCGTTTACCCCCCGAATTGCGAATCGTGAATAGAATCGGTCGAATCAGAACCAAATGATAAAAATGTAACAAAACATACATAAATGGGATTTAACCCTATAGAATTTGTAATTAAGCGTAATATGACAAAAAACTAATCGTAGCACATAATAATATACCAAAATATATCACAAAAATTAACCGTAGCACACGTTCTCATTTATTTTAAGCTTTAAAATGTAAAAAATAAAAATATATCATAAAACACCCTATATATTAATTTAAAACATTCTACATATTAATTTAAAACAATAAAATGAATACTAGGGTTAATTTAAAACAGTAGAACTGTAACACAAATACTTCCAAAAATTTTAAATAGCGTACCTACTAAGATTAACAATATTAATTTATAACACCCTCTATAAAATTACAACAATATTAATTTAAAATAGTAAACCATATTAATTTAAAACAATAAAATAAATACTAAGATTAACTATAAAATAATATTAATTTAAAACAACCTTCATATTAATTTAAAGCAGCAAAATAAATATACCTTCAAAGATTTTATAAAAAATACAAAAGTTATATAACAAAAAAAAAAAGGAAAAGATAGAAGACACTCAGCCAAGAGAATAGACAAGAAAAGTCAGCTGATAATAACCGAGTCAAGTGAACATGTTTTTCTCTAAAACTCAGTATCTTAACGGTATCCTTTATTGTTTGCTTCTTTTTTTTATTTGTTTTTATTAAAACACACGTATAATTATAAGGTAAAAAAAATCGCAAAAAAAAAATGAATCGGACCCAAATCGGGAATCGGATCTGAATCGGAAGATTCGAATCGTGAATCATCGATTCAGTCTGATTCTTTAGACATTTGCGATTCTCAACTCGATTTGAATCGTTTTATGTGAGAATCGAATCGTACGATTCGAATCGCGAATCGTACGATTTTGACAACTATGATATATATATATATATATATATATATATATATATATATATATATAGAGAGAGAGAGAGAGTCCGGCTCTCATACGGATCATTCTATGCGGATTAGTATGCGGATTGGCTAACGTCCAAATAAGTCTTAGGACCGCATTTGTCTTTTATGGACCGCCTAGGGACCACCTTCTGTTTCTAAGGTTTCTAGGAATATGAATTTCTATCCCAATGCTTTTAAAGTCTTTTAAGCTTCTTTTGATGCTTAATTAATCTGGAAGTCTAAGTGTGGAGGTTTCAGGGCTACTGCTACTTCTCAAGCTTCATCCGTCACTATCGTACTGGAGTTTTGAATAGCGAGGATTATCTATATAAATAGTTTCTTCAGGAGTCTAGAAATTGCAAGAGGTTTTGATGGAAAATATTCTAATCTTAAATACCTTATACGGTATCATGGGTTTATTTGTCTAGTTTCTTTTTATATTTGATTAATAATATGAATTATATCGTTATCTATAAATTCGTCTAAATTATTATCACCATAAGATGACAAAAATCTACGGTATGTTCTAGGGGAAGCTGTCTCTACGTTTTTAAGAAGAGGGCGAATTCCTCCCGCTCTAATTAAAATAATCTTTGTTTCAGCTAACCTTTTTTATCAAATAAATTTTAATACGTCTATACTGTCTTCAAGTATGCTAGTGTATTCTTGATATTTTTTAGGTCTTGACAGTTCTTCGGCAAAATATTCAGTTCTTAATTTTTGTCTAAAGAGATCACGGATCCCTGTTCTAATTATTTCTATTCTAGGTACTTCATTTTCTAACCACTCAATAATTCGGTCTATATATTTGAAAGTGCCACCCGCGTATATTAAAGAAGATTCTATAAGTTTTTTATCTTTAGTGTCTGTAAGAGTCCAATCTTGGATTTCTCTTATTAAGTCTAGATTTGTTTTGTTAACAAATGCTAAAAAGTTTGAGGTGATTTGTAGGCTCATACAAGATTCTTTTAAAACAATAATATGTAAAATAGTTAAGGGTTTGGTTCGAGTTATACCTTCCTTCTGGTCTGCAATATCTTTATCTTCCTTCCTTCTTCTCTTCAGCCTTGCTACGATTATTCTCCGGTCTCGGCCTCCTACAACTTTCTCTTTATGTGTCGCACCTCAATCCATTATTTTGGCGTTGAAATCGTTTCCTTCCATACGCCTTCACTCCTAACGCCCACCTGGCTAATGGCTCACGGCTAATCAGCACGTGACGGCGGTTCACCAGTATAACACCTTGTGTGCTACACCAGAGGTTATATACAATAGTCCTCTATGAATAGAAAGTTGGAGACAATTTGAAAAATAATAACAACTCAACATAAGAGATTTCTGAAAAAGAAAATACTTTTATTGTGTTGCATAAGTAAATACAACTCTCCCCTCTCCCCTAACTATGAGAGGTTTACTCACTCATATACATATTACTTCTTACATACTCTCTTTCTCCCTAATATCTAATACTGGAAGTCTAACAACTGATGCCTTACAACACAACTGTTGATGTAAAAAATTAGATCGCTCTAATTATTCAATCACAGATAAATAAAATGAGACAAAGATTTTTAAAGTGGTTCAGCCTTATATGAATGGCCTACGTCCACTGTTATGTTATTGCTGAGTGTTTGGGAATTCTTGATTACAAGTGCTCTCCAGAAATTCCCCTCCCTTTGAATGAGGGTGATACAAGGTATTTATAGCCCTTAGGCTGTACATGAAAGGGTTGATACATTAAATGATATACATATGAAATGGTAATACATTTAATGCAGCGTGTGCGTCAAGATGATAAACATTCAATGAATAATTGAACTGTTGGTTATCTGGCAATTAATGTTACGGCCGAGATGCAGATCGGACCGCCTTAGTTGCTCGTTGCTCAGGAGTTCCTCGGAGCGCTAGAGTACCTCGGAGTGCTGAAGTTCCTCGGTGTATCCTCGTTGCTCGGGAGTTCATGAGTTGGTCGGGGAAATGAACTTCCTCGTTGCTATTGTGCCAAGTAGATTGACACGTGTCTTCATATCATTTGTCCATATCAGCATATTAATTTTGGTATCAACAAAAGCCCCCAATGTTTCATATTTCGAACTTTGAGGAGTATGGAACATTCTTTCTCGGTATAAGGCGATATTAAATGACTTTCCTGGGTTCTAGGAGCCTTTTCTTCATATTTGAATTTCTTTCAAATTCACAGAATCCGCCTTTTTCGAATTTTTATGAGTGCTTCGATCTTCGTGCATTTTTGTCCTTTTAGCCGCCAGTGGCGTATTAGTTTCTTTTGTGTAATCATTTCCTTCGCAGCTTCCCAAGGTAAAGTATTTAAACTTCTTGGGTAACCATACTGTCTTCTACCTTTTCCAATTTTCTGCATTCAAGCTTTCTGTTCTCTCTCTCTCTTGTGCGTTCATCTTTTCCTTCGCTAGTTGTCAGCTCTTCGTTTTTCCTGTAAGATTCTCTTCTTTTCTTCTGTATTTCTTTTATTCAGTATGGTTTATATTGTGAAGTCTGTTGAGAAATTTCGTTCCGATTTTTCCATTCCTTCCTGGGTAACTCTGGAGGTTCTTTCTGAGCCTTTAGATTATTTTCGATTGGCTGAGGGACATTGGTTCCCCAGTCTATTCATTGCTGAATGTGGATTTTCTTTTCCGCCAAATCCCTTATGCTTAGAGTTCTGTCAATACTTTGACGTTGTTCCTGCAAAAATAGCCCCCAATTCATGGAGAATAATTAATGGGGTGTATAAATTAAATCTAACTCATGGAACTCGTATAGGGATTCCTGAAATTATGTTTTGCTATAGATGGGCTATTTTAGATAATGTTTACTACTTAAAAACTAGGTTTTTAAATAGGGCTCTTGTAGTTAATCTCCCTGATGCAAATAAAGATTATTTTGAACATGGGGTGATTATTAAAAATTGGCAATATGCCCCCTTGATTGGAGATGCAGTATACCAGGGTCCTAAATGCCCCCCATATGGCAATGGGATAGGTTTATTCTCATTTTCCTTTACTTATGAAATTATGCTTTTATCATGTTTGACAAAATGTATGACTGATATCTCATTATGTATTTATTTGCAGTTGATAGCAAAAGAAAAACTCCAAAAGAATCAGAGGTTAATATTAAGCATCTGAAACTTATCTAGGGTTTGCATAAGAACGTTGCAGACGAGCACATCAGGTCTGCATCGTATTTGCTGCAGTATAGGAGCTATACGACTTCTTATACTGCTCGTCATGTTGAGCCAGCCTCAACTCCAGAGGATTCTTCTTCAGATTCTCATATTCCTTTAAGTCAAAGAATGGGCAGGAAAAGAGCTCCTCCTGCTCTATTTGATGACACTACTTCTGCTGCTGAAGCCAAGAAAAGCAAAATTGATGTCCCAGAGGGGACTAAGAAGGTGGATGTTGCGCCTTCCAAAGCTACCGAGAAGCCCCCAGTGGCTCCGAGTAAGAAAGTTTCTCCTGTGGAGATGACTGCTATCTCTCCGACCAAGAGCTCTTCCTTGGTTGAAATTGCTGAAGTTCCTTTGAGGAGATTGAGGAAATCGTCCTCAGTCAATTTGGCTAAAACTGCTAATATGACTGAAACCATCTCTTCTCTACCAGCTGGTGGTGTTGGTGTTCCAACCATCATTCCTCCGAGCTCTGCCATGAGCTCGGTAAAAACTTGGATCATACCCGAGGTCCAAGGAATTGATGAAAAGATTTCTAGGGATATGCTGACATCCCTAGCTACCCGTCACCTTGCTTCAGTAAATTTCTCACACTCTGAATTTCCTTTCTTTGAATACTTGTATTTTTGTACTGACCTGTTACTTTTTCCTTTGTTTAGCTGGTGAATTGTTTTAACAACATCGTGAAGAAAGACGAAGTAATTAAAGCTTCCAGCTCCTCGTCGGGGGTAGAGGATGCTCTGTTGGGTTTAACCCAATCCTTGAAGGATTCTCGTCAGCAGTATAGTGAGGACAAAACTGTCTGGGAGAAGAAGTTTTCAATAGTTGAAGCTGAGAAGGTGAAGTTGGCTGAGACCTCCAAGAGTTTGGAGGATAAGGTGAAAAGTTTAGAGATTGAGCATCAACAATATGACGACAAGCTCAAGAACTTTGGTGAGCTTGAAGACAAGCTGAAAAAGGCAGAGGAAGAGTTGTCCGTCCTGCGAGATGTAAAGCGCCAAAAAGAAGAATTGGACGTGAAGTTAAAGACTGCCGAAGACCTTCTATCCGAGAAGTTATTCTCGGAGAAACTGAAAAGAAAGCTCGCAGTTAAAAAATCCTTCAGCGCTGGCTGGGATAAAGGATGGGACAGAGGGATTGCTGCTATGACATCCCAAGTACAATACGGGAAGTTTAAATACTTTCGAGATGGCTGGGTAGCTGCCCTGCAGGAATTAAAGATCAAAGACGACTCTGAGATATTTCAGCTATACCTCTCTGGTCCTCCCCCACCAATTGTAGAAGAAGAAGAAGATGAGCCCATCTCTGATGAATCTTCCATGGCCATGGGTGATCAAGTCCCTGCCTCTCTACCTTCTGCCAACGAGGACATTTCTTCCATGCCTCCTCCTCCTGAGAAAATTTCAACTCCTGCTGATCAAGCTGCCGTTACCACCGAGCAACCAAGCTCCTCGTCCCAGCCTCCCGAGAAAGTCTTGGGAGACAAGGAAAAGATGTGAAGTTATTCGGTATCATTTCTATCTTTCATTATTTGTAATCAAACAATGTAATCTTTTTGTAATCTAATAAAAATACATCTTTGTTCATCTCTGTTGTTGATGATTTGTTTTTGTTGACTGTTGTCTTCTCTGCATTATTAGTTTGTGGCTAGAATGGAACTGATATCTGCACATGATACAAAGCTGATGCAGCAATGCCACGTATATTATAAAGTTGGTCATACAGACCTTAGTACATCAGAAATTGCTGACATCCTTGGCCATGATGCTTCAGAGCAAGCAATTGAGGCTTATCGGTACTTGAAGGATTTACTTGATCGAGCTGTGGCCAACAACGTGGCCTACTATGACTTGATTGAGGAGCTTCATTATTCCTTAGAAGATCTCCAAGGTCAGCACAATGAATCAATTACTTTGTTGCACAAGGAATATGAGAATAGATACCAACAGCTTTCTTCTGAGACAGGTCATAAAAAGATCATTGTTGGGTACGATATTAGGGAGAGAACCCTAAAAGGTGAAATTGAGGCCTGCAGACAGATCGCCGAGATGCTGGAACAAGAGAACAACAATTTGCAGAAAAAGTTGGCGCAATACGAGTCTGCAGCCTCATCCTCTGCTGCCTTGGTACCGATCAATGATGAAGGAGTCTCCTTCTTAGAGGTTGAAAACGCCAAATTAAGGCAAGAATTGGATACTCTGAGAAGGTCTGGTATCTCTACTACTGCTCGAGGACGAGGAAGAGGTTCTCGTGGGCGAGGAAGAGCTATTCAAAATGTTATCGAGGAACAAAGCTCTCCACCTGCTCGGAGTCGATCAAGAGTTCTCAGCCGTAATGTTGAAGAAGCTCGCACTCAATCTACTTTGGAAACTCAAGCGTTCCAATTGAATGCAAAAGATCGTGCTTTGTCTGAAATGTCCAAGAAAAACCTATCTTTAGAAGATCAACTTACTACAACGAAGTCTGCTTTACATACCAAGTATCTTTTCGCCAAAAACCTTCATGAACAATTGGATAGATTAACCTTCCAATTCCATAAACAGCCCAGGGAATTTTGGATGGCAGGATATAATGAAGCCCTTGTTCATTTAGATGCTCGTATTGAACATGCCAATAATGAAGGTTATAAGCAAGGATGGTTGAACGCCCTGAGTGTGTTAAAGCTAGAGCAGGGCCATTTCTTATGGGATTATCATGCTCCCGGGATACTAGACTTGCCTGTACCGCCTTATAAACTTGACATGGAGTGGATCCCAGCTCGTTCCATTCCTCGAAGTTTAATTTCAAAATATCTTGGTGACTATAGTCTTCATTCTCAGATTGAATTATCTCGTCCCGAGCATCTCTTGGATACACCTTCTGTGATGAACGTCAGAATGCTCAGAGATGTTAATTTCATTAATTCTCCTCTTTGCTTAGAAGATCCTCCTGCTGGCGAAGAGCCTGTTTCAAAATCTAAAGGAAAGAAACCAATAGAATAGGATTTTCAATGTAACAGTTAGCACATATATGTAGCTTGTAATTTATTTTGATTTTTAATGAAAGACTTTCATTTTCTGTTTGTAAATCTGTATTGTTATTCTTTTGTGCTTGTTAAACACTTTATATTTGTGCACATGTATGTGTTAAAAAGATAACAATTTTGTGCTGTTCATCAACCAACTTAGTAATAAACAGTTACAAGTATCAAAAAATGTTGTTCGATCACTTAATAATAAAATAATGAGTATAAAATGTTTAAAATGTTTCCAACCAACCAAGGTTGTTAAATAGTGTTTGTCGACCAACTACAGTTGATGGGTTTTTATCCCCGACCAACCATACTTGGTTCAATTTGAAATATTTTCGTAAAATGTGTCCGACCAACCAAGGTCGATAATTTATCCTCGTCGACCAACTACAGTTAGTGGGTTTTGATCACCGACCAACTATACTTGGTTCAGTTTGGAATTCTTGTATTTTTTGGAATGATTTTACCTTCCGACCAATACTAATATAAATTGGCATATTTTGTTTCTTAACCAGCCAAAATTGGCATTTTTAAGACTGTTGTTCTTGCCCTCTTACCAACCGGAGTAGGTCATGGGTTTGAACTATCGGGTTCTTTCGAACTATCTTGTTCACAAGCTCTTTTACCAACCGAAGCTGATCACGCAAGTGTACGCCTCCTAACCAAAGGAGTATATCATTTGTTCTCGCTATTTTACCAACCGAAGTTGATCACGCTTGAACTATCAGGTTCTTTCGAACTATCTGTCCACTAGTTATCTTACCAACCGTAGTTGGTCACGCTAGTGTACGCCTCCTAACCAAAGGAGTATATCATTTGTTCTCGCTATTTTACCAACCAAAGTTGATCACGCTCGAACTATCAGGTTCTTTCGAACTATCTGTCCACTAGTTATCTTACCAACCGTAGTTGGTCACGCTAGTGTACGCCTCCTAACCAAAGGAGTATATCATTTGTTCTCGCTATTTTAGCAACCGAAGCTGATCACGCTCGAACTATCAGGTTCTTTCGAACTATCTGTCCACTAGTTATCTTACCAACCGTAGTTGGTCACGCTAGTGTACGCCTCCTAACCAAAGGAGTATATCATTTTTTCTCGCCCTTTTACCGACCAGAGTTGGTCGTGGGTCTGAACTATCGTCTTCTGCCTCCTAACCAAAGGAGTATATCATTTGTTCTCGCCCTTTTACCAACCGGAGTTGGTCGTGGGTCTGAACTATCATCTTCTTTTTGCTGTCGAGGAACGTAGTGTACAACACTAGTATTCCCCGAAAAACTTTCAAACAAAGGAGAGAAAAATGGTGAAAACATCATCGTTTTATTCATATTGATGGGACTGTTGTACATTTTACATCATTGATAATACTTGCGAAGGTGTTCAGCATTCCAAGCATTCTTGAATTCCTCTCCTTCTAAAGTTGCTATTCGGTAAGTTCCTGGTTGGACAACTTCTGTAACTCGGTAAGGTCCATGCCAGTTGGCTTCAAGCTTATTGTGCTTCTGAATGACCTTCTTTAGTACATAATCCCCTTCTTTTAATTCGCATTTCTTCACCCTTTTGTTGTAGAACAGAGCTGTGCGTTGTTGGTAAGCAGCATTCCTAATGGCTGCCTCTTCTCTAACCGCCTCGAGCATGTCCAAATCTAATCTTCTCATCAAGTCACTATCTGGGGAATTGAAATTTAGCACTCTGTGTGTTGGGAGACCCAACTCGGCAGGTATTACAGCCTCACTTCCAAATGCCAACATATATGGTGATTCTCCAGTCGCTGCTCGGGGAGTTGTTCGGTAGGCCCACAATACTGATTGTAGCTCATTAATCCAATTAGCTTTAGCCTCACTTAGCCTCTTCTTCAAGCCATTTAGTAGCGTTCTGTTTGTCACCTCAGTCTGCCCATTGCTTTGAGGATGACCTGGTGCTGAATGAGTCTTCAGGATGTTTGATTGTTGACAATAGGCAGCAAACTCTTCGTTGTCGAATTGTGTTCCATGGTCTGTGATGAAGGCATGAGGGAGACCGTATCGACAGATGATATTCTTCCAGACAAATTGGTATACCTTCTCGTACGTCATGTCGATAAGGGGTTCAGCTTCTACCCACTTAGTAAAATAGTCTACTGCGACGACGAGGTACTTGAATCTTCCTCGGGTGGTTGGCAATGGTCCCACCAAATCAATTCCCCACATGGCGAATGGCCAAGGGGAAGTTATGGGTGTCAACAATGCTTGTGGAGTTCGTCGGATGGAGGAAAAACGTTGGCATTTGTCACATTTCTTAGCATAGGCTATACAATCTGCCCTCATCGTCGGCCAGTAGTATCCTTGAGTCATTACCCTTTGCAAAAGTGTTCGACCTGCTACATGAGCTTCACAAGACCCTTCATGAATCTCTTCAATCAATTCTTTCACTTCGGAGGGATGTACACATCTCTTCAAACCTGCCATAATTCCTCGTCTATATAAAATACCATTAGTTAATACATACCGAGCAGCTTTATACTTCAATTTCTTGGCAGCGAGCTTATCCTCTGGCAATCCTCCTTCTTCAATATATGCCCTGATGGGATCCATCCAAGATGGTCCTAGATCAAGGGTAATAACATTCATCGTCAGGTTTTCATCTATGCTCCGACTTTCCAGTACTTCAATTGGTATCGTTCTTCGTAATTCGGTACGAGTAACTGATGCTAGTCGTGCCAGTGCGTCTGCTTGTGCATTTTCTATTCTGGGTATTCTGATCAACTGAATGGCGTCAAATTCTGCCAGCAATCCCATCACTTTTGCATGATACTTGACCATTAATTCCCCTTTAACCGCATATGTTCCCATCATCTGATTCACAATTAATTGAGAATCATTGAATACCATCACTTGTTGTGCTTCCATGATCTTTGCTAGATTAAGACCTGCTATCATGGCCTCATACTCAGCCTCATTATTGGAGGTTTTGAATTGAAATCGCAAGGCATATTCTATATCAATCTCGTCTGGGGTTTTCAAAACAATCCCTGCTCCATAACCCGCTGTGCAAGATGACCCATCTACATACAATCTCCATGTAGGTAACTCGTCTTCAAATTTCTTATCCAATATAGTTCCTCGGTGAAATATCTGATGTTCTCTTCCATCCTCCCCTATTAATTTTCGCTCCTCATCGGCCATTTCTTCTCGCCCTTTTACCAACCGGAGTTGGTCTGGGTTTGAATTTGATGATCTTTCTACATCCACAAGCCCTTTTACCAACCGGAGTTGGTCAGTGAGCAACTTTTGTTCCTCGGGGGTATCAGGATATGTAAACTCTGCTATAAAATCTGCTACAGCTTGCCCTTTCAGTGATGATCTTGGTTCATACACAATATCATATTCACCGAGCTCTAATGCCCAGTACATCAGTCTCCCTGACTTTTCTGGTTTATGAAGGGCTTGTCTTAATGGCATGTCGGTATATACGATGATGGTATGGGCCTGGAAATATGGCCTCATTCTTCTACTTGCTTCAATTAATGCCAATGCCAATGCCAATTTCTCCAGCTTTGGGTACCTGATTTCCGCACCTCGGAAAACCTTACTTGTGTAATAGATTGGTTTCTGGACTCCATTCTCTAATCTGATCAATGCTGAACTAACTGCATTCTCTGATACTGCCAGATACAAATACAACTTCTCTCTTGTTATTAGCCTGGACAACAATGGAGGTGTTCCCAAATACTTTTTCAAGTCTTGAAAGGCCTTCTCACATTCATCGGTCCACTCAAAAGTTTTTCGAAGTGTTTTGAAGAATGGGAGGCATTTATCAGTTGCTCGGGACACAAATCTGTTGAGAGCTGCAACTCGCCCTGTAAGACTCTGCACTTCTTTCTTTGTTGTTGGAGATCGCAACCCTAAAAGAGCTTTGATTTTATCTGGATTTGCTTCAATACCTCGCTGGTTGACAATGTACCCGAGAAACATTCCTTCTCGTACTCCAAATGTGCACTTCGTCGGGTTGAGCTTCATCTGGTATTTATCCAGTTGATCAAATGTCTGAGCTAAGTCAACTAGATGATCTGCAGCTTTCTTGCTTTTTGTTAGCATATCATCGACATAGACTTCCATGTTGCAACTGATTTGTTCGGTGAAAACTTTATTCATCAGCCGCTGGTATGTCGCTCCTGCATTTTTCAAACCAAAAGGCATAACATTATAGCAATAAGTTCCCCTAGGGGTAATAAAAGAAGTACTTTCCCTGTCTTCAAGTTTCATTTTGATCTGATTGTAGCCAGAGTAAGCATCCATGAAGCTGAGCAGCTCATGTCCCGAGGTAGCATCTACTAGTTGATCAATTCTGGGCAATGGAAAATGATCCTTTGGGCATGCCTTGTTAAGATCGGTGAAATCAACACACATTCTCCATTTATTGTTTTTCTTCTTTACCATCACCACATTCGCCAACCAGTCCGGGTATTTCACATCTTCAATGAATTGAGCCTTCTGGAGCTTGTCGACCTCTTCTTGAATGGCTTGGTTCTTTTCGGGGCTAAATACCCTTCTTCTCTGCTTTACGGGCTTGATCTCCTTATTCACATTGAGTTCGTGACATAGGAAGTTTGGATCTATTCCTGGCATGTCTTCATGACTCCATGAGAAAGTTTTCTTCCTATTTCTCAAGAAAGTTATTAACTCCTGTTTTATTGAAGCATCCAATGATGAACCTATCTGGGTTACTTGTTCCGGGTGCTCGTCATCCAGAATAACATTTTCTGTAGATTCCACCACCTGTCCTTTTACAAGTTGGGATTCATCTCTAGGATCGAGAGTTTCAATCTCTGTATCTTCTTCCACCTGGTAGGTAGTAGTCTTTTTCCTTGATTCCTCAAGCTCGTCTTGCTCGGCAGATGAATAATAGCATTCCCGAGCTACTTTTTGGTCACCCTTCACAACTCCTACTCCAAAGTTTGTTGAGAATTTTAAGCATTGATGCACTGTAGATGGAACTGCTTTAAATTTCTTCAAACCAACTCTTCCCATGATGATGCTGTAGGCTGACTGCACATTTTTATCCATCACGAAGAAGCGTATTCTTTCTGTTCGACAAGCAGGCCAAGTTCCAATGAATATATCCAATTTGATTGTCCCAAGTGGAAAAACTTTCTCGCCAGCAAAACCCAGGAGGGGTCTGTGATAAGGTTCCAATTGAGATAATTTCAGATTCAAGCTATCAAAGCATGAATAGTTATTGATGTCTGCCGAGCTTCCATTATCTACCAACACCCTTGAAATCACTACTTCCTTCATCCTCATTTTGATCACCAGAGGATCGTCGTGCGGATAAAGAACACCTGCCAGGTCATTTTTTGAAAAACCAATGACCAACTTCTCTTTGTTTATCTTCCTCGGACGATCGTCCTCGGCCAGATTTATTCGCTGAATATATGAACAAGCTTGAGCCTCTCCGAGGTAAGCTTTTCTTTCTGCAGTATGGTCTCCTCCTCCTGCATCTCCTCCTGTAATAACATTACAATCAATTGATCCAAAACGTATGGAAAATACCTCTCGTTCTGGCTGCCTTGGTTTCTTGGGAAGATCGGGGTCATCCTCTGGATCATCTTCATGGTTTCTCTTCTTTTTCTCCTCTGTTCGGCGAGGAGATCTAGACCTCTCTCTAGTTCGGTCATTATTTTTTTTTCGCCTCCCCGATCAACATATTTTGCTAGCTTTCCTCTTCGGATGAGTGTTTCAATCTCGTTCTGAAGAGCTATGCAATTTTTGGTCATGTGACCATGATCTTTATGAAATTCGTAGTACTTATCCCTACTCCTCGAATCAGGGTTTGACTTCAGTTTCTTTGGCCATTTTACCTCCTCGTTGTTCTTGATTTCTTCCAAGACATGATTAATACCCATTTTCAAAGGAGTATAATTGTCATATTTCTTCAAGACTTCCCATGATGATTTATTATTTCTGGAGCGTTTATCACCGCCATTGCCCTTATGCTCTTTATTCTTAGACTTGTCGACTTCCACCTTGGTGTCTTTATCTATATTCTTCTTTGCAGCCATAGCTTCCTCGGCATTCATGATTTTGGACGCTTTTGCCATCAGTTCTGACATAGTTTTAGGTGGATCTTTTGCCAAAGTATAATACAACTTATTAGGCAACAACCCACTCATCAAAGCGGTGATTGTTGTCTTCTCTTCGTAATCTATGACCTCCAGCTTCTCGTTATTAAAATGAGTTATGTAATCTCTAGTACTCTCACCAGATTTTTGTCTAACACTTAACAAATGTGCTACTCGTTTTACTGGCTTTGCTCCAAAACAGAAATTGCCAATAAACAACTCAGCCAACTGAAAGAAAGTTGAAATCTTACCCCGAGGAAGATTGTTGTACCATATCTGGGCAGCTCCAGTAAGAGTTCCTGAGAACGCTCTGCATCTCATCTCGTCGGGGACGACATAGATGTCGGCAGCAGCTTGATATTGCTCTATGTGAAGAACAGGATCTGTCTTTCCATCATATTTGGGGGTCACTACAGGTGCTTTGAACTTTGACGGTGTAGGAAAATTCACAATGGCCTGGACAAAAGGTGTCCCTTGAACAAAAGTTTGTTGTAAGGGATTCTTCGCCTTAGCCATTTCTCCCAATCTATCCTCCAAGCGTTGAAGAGATCCTTTCCACGCTTCATCTCCTTCCTCGGGCCTATTGGTTCGAGCAATTGATCGTTCTGAGGTAGCTTCTTGAGATCTATCTTGACGAGCAGCCGGTCGTGATTGTGTTGATCCTTCTCTTAGATCTGATGGTTGTCGAAAACTCCTCGACATGGTCTTAGGTGGACTCCTATTCCTCCTAGGGCCTAATCGACTGAAAGGAGACACCCTACTCAATCTTTCTATAGCACTGGGTCTTTCTGGAGAGAGAGTGATACGTTGATCAGTATCTGTAGCCCTTATTGACGAAGTTCGCCCAGGTTGATAAGAGAAATCATCAGACTCCTCATTACGATATGACTCCGTACGCCTGGAACGTGAAGAAAGTAAATAAGTTTGCCTTTGACCACTTTGCTGTCCTGAACGTGCAGGTGCACCACTATGAAGGGTTTGTATGAGTTGCCTCAGTGTGTCTTGCATGGCGATTTGTCCTTGAGCCAGATTCGTCATAATTCCGGCCAGATCTAGAGGTGCAGAGGGATTTGGAGGATTTCCAGCATTTCCAGCGTTTCGATTGCTGGATTCTGGATTATCCGCCATTGATGATGAATGATTTTTGGTGAAAACGATAATAACAATCGTTCCCACAGACGGCGCCAATCTGTTGATGTAAAAAATTAGATCGCTCTAATTATTCAATCACAGATAAATAAAATGAGACAAAGATTTTTAAAGTGGTTCAGCCTAATATGAATGGCCTACGTCCACTGTTATGTTATTGCTGAGTGTTTGGGAATTCTTGATTACAAGTGCTCTCCAGAAATTCCCCTCCCTTTGAATGAGGGTGATACATGGTATTTATAGCCCTTAGGCTGTACATGAAAGGGTTGATACATTAAATGATATACATATGAAATGGTAATACATTTAATGCAGCGTGTGCGTCAAGATGATAAACATTCAATGAATAATTGAACTATTGGTTATCTGGCAATTAATATTACGGCCGAGATGCAGATCGGACCGCCTTAGTTGCTCGTTGCTCAGGAGTTCCTCGGAGCGCTAGAGTACCTCGGAGTGCTGAAGTTCCTCGGTGTATCCTCGTTGCTCGGGAGTTCATGAGTTGGTCGGGGAAATGAACTTCCTCGTTGCTATTGTGCCAAGTAGATTGGCACGTGTCTTCATATCATTTGTCCATATCAGCATATTAATTTTGGTATCAACAACAACCTTAACGTCCCTTTTATAGAACAAGGGAGCATACATATGACTTACTACCGGAGGCTAAAATCTAGCCGGTTAAAGAAAAAAACAAATATTTAAAGTCTACTCCCTTATCTCTTCATAAAGTAATTCATCTTCTTTTGGCAGGTCTATGTCTGAATGGGACATTCTGATAGATCTGGCCTATAAGTCTGTCGTCTTGTGAAAATGCAAGAGAATCAAACAACCAATGTATTCGTCTTTTTCTTAGTCTGGTGGCCCATGTGGGGCAGGAATCTTTTTAATTTATGGAAAGCAGAGTCTAAGCAAATGAGTCTTCCGTCTTCAATTCTTCTTCTGCCTTATCTTGGCCTGGGAGGGCATTATTAAAAAATTCATCAATGAGGCCCACAATTCTAAGGCTAGCTCGCAAAGTTATCTCTACCAATTCTTTGGCTTCTTTATTGAGCCTTCCATTGAATGGCTCATCGACTTGGATTATTAGGTCTTCTTTGTGGTAGGCAGTGTACCATCTGTCTTCGCTTGTCAATAATTTCATTATTTCTATTATCTCCATGGCTTGAGCAATCTGGATCTTGGACTTATCAACAAGTAAATCTTTAGTCTCTTCTTCTCATAGAATCTCAACATCGTCAAATATATAATTGGAAAATCTAACAAGTCTAAAACCTTCAACTCTCATTCCTCTACAGGAACTTGGAGCAATCTTATAGATTCTAGCAAATAGAGGATGGAAGTCTTTTACCTTCTTAACATACTTATGGACTATTTTTTCAAGAGCAACAGAGTCTTCTATAATCTCAATTTGGATGAGTCCAATGAACCCATAGTCTGCTAAGGTTATCTAGGCAATCTCTGCTTTCCTAGAAAGATAAATCTTTGGAACGTCTTTGAAGAAACCTTTCATCATTAAGGCATCTCTATTAGTCTCAGATAATAACATATTGAAATGTTCAATAATGCTATCAGATTCTTTCTTATAGTCTTCTGATAATGGAAGATTATTATGACCAAAAGGTATAACAATCTTAGTCTTAAAGGTCTTTTTCTGATAACAAAAATTATCAGCGGGTCTAGTTTTGGAGGATTCTCCAAGAGTCTGAGCATAGGTTTGAGTCTGTGGTTTAGGCATAGCAGTACCACTGAGTTAGGTAACTGCAAGTCTTTGAGTTCTCATGAATCTGGCGATGGCTACCAGAAACGCACTAAAAATGCCGGTAACACTTTTTGCGGCACTTTTGCCAACATTTCCACAAGTGCGGTAATAGCCAATGTGGTAAAAGAATAACGGCATTTTAAAAAATACCGCGAAAAGTTAGCGGCACTTTTGGCGACATTTCCACAAGTGCGGTAGCCAATGTGGTAAAAGAACAACAACATTTTAGAAAATGCCGCAAAATGTTAGCGGCATTTTTAAGCATTTATATTAATGCTGGTAATAACCTTTTAGCGGCATTAAAAAATGTTGATAATAACCTTTTGCAACACCTATTAAATGTTCAACACACTTTTAGAGGGACAAAAAAAATGCTGAGAATGATAATGGCGGCATTAAACAAAATTTTGATATTATTTTGCAATATATGAGTGGGAACAAGTGTTAAAAAAATCATTTATTACAAGCATCGTATTTATGTGAAAATACACTATCATAACATTAAATTAAGAGAGCGGTAATCAAATTAAAACGTCATTAAATTAAAACCAATAGCATTCATCATAAATAAGCATAATTGAGCTTGGAATAATTATTCATCCATAAAATAAAATATATTACATGTCCAATAAGAAAAAGCGGGGAAACATGAAGCGAAACGAATTTTTTTATAATGTACGATCCTTGTCCATCAAAGTCAAACATCCTCTTCGACCTACAAATAAAAAAACTCAATCGTTAGTCATTGATACTTATTCTTTTGTATTTTAATTAAAAAATAAAACTAAAAATTAGTACATTAGCAATATGCCACGCTGCGATTGAATGATATGCATCTCCAATTTTGGACTTGTTTCCCTAGGGGGCAATGGTTCACTTGTTACAGATGTTTTCTCAATATATACTTTCCAAAAGTCTTCACCAAGTGGCGCACCCCCTATTTCTGTTGAAGGGTCCTTGCTCACAATGAATCCACGTGCCACAACCACTTTTGGAAGTCCAAAAGTAATATGGTCTATAATTTTAGGAAGTGCATTATTTGAGACACTTTCTCGTGGTTGATGGTGATTCGTTTTCTTCTTTGATGGTTCTTTATACAAATAAGATGAATATGTCATCAACCATATATTTTTGGAAAAAAAATCGGCAGAGTTTTATTCGTTTTTAAGACATCCCAAAAATTTGAAGACTATATACAACGAAATAAACCAACAACCCAACGACAAGTATACATAACTCTCCAAGAAAGTGCAGATATATTGTGCCCTTTAAAATCCTTTAAATTAGTAACATACCTGAATTAAAGTAATATTCGTTTGTTCACTAACACGAGCAGCAGTCTCGGGGGCAGCCAAGTGTTGAGAATTTACAATCTACAAAAAATGAATTATTTCAGTCATGAAAACATAAAGTCTTAAATTATGATTTTCAAAAATAGTGACTTGTACCTAAAGAATTCAAAATTTTCAATTCATTTGCCACAAATCATGGTATCATTTAATTTTACCTTCACCTCTTGCAAAACATGTTACTTGTATGGGTATAACTCCTTGCATTGCCAATCTTTGAAAGCCAATGGTAACCTGTTCAACATCGATATAATATTAAATAAGTAACCCCTTACATCGATTAAATAATCATCTTTAAATTGTCAAGAGATAACATACAGTATTGCAAAGAGAAACATATGCCAAATCTTATCCACATTCACATAATTGGTCCATCCTTTAAGATTTTATAAAACACACATAATCCTATCCACGCTCACATGCTGATGAAATGTAATTTGCTCTTATCTATAAACACATGATATTCCCTCCATCTCAAAATAAGAGACCTATCTAGACCTTTCCAAAAAGAGAGACCTATTTAGATTTTTTTACTTTTTATGAAACATACAGTTTATGCATTTAATCTAGGTGGAAAAGTTTATACTTACTTACAATAAAAGGCCCTCTAAAGACAGTAGATTTACTTACTGTGTAAACATTACACGATGCGCTCTCATGTGTAAAATAGCTAAGTTTATTAAATAGGAATCTAATTTGGGTCACCCAAAAGTTAAGTGGGGAATCTAAAATTGGGGGATTCCTCTACACAATTTGTCTATATATCAACAAACTAAAAAATAGAGGATAACATCCAACTCATTTAATAAAAATTATAATATATACAAATTTTTCATCACTAATTGATTCGCTCTACGAAACAAAATCATTTATTTTGTTGGTTGCATATTAGAATTAACTTAAATTATTTTACCTACACTCTGAACAACCCCTGAAAGGGACCCACCCTCACACAAACATTTTCAAATTTGACAACTAAAGAAGATTTGTAAAGTAGAAATAAGAGTACCGTACCTAGAATTTATGACAAAAACCAACCTTGAGTAAAGAGGCTCAAATAGAGTTTTCAATTTCCTTAGCTACTGCAGAATCACTCAATCGACTGACATCAGGAACAGGCAAAACTTCCTCAGATCCTGCTAGTCTCTGGAAGTATCATAATACAAGTGAGACTAAACAGAAGAGAGGAAGGGTAATATATAAGCAGAAAAACTAAGTAATTTTTTCTCTCACAAGTAAAGATCCAATAAAAAGTTTCTACGCTGACCCTCAGGAACTGGGACCAAAAGATATACGATAGAATAAAGTAATAAAAAGTCTTAGGAAAAGACGAGATAAAATAATAGTTATGTTTCCTAATTTAACTTGCTAAAAACCACCAAAACTAAATTGGTCCTCTCAATAACACCAGCAATCCTCTTTCTTATCTTCCTTGAGGCTGCCAATTGTTTATTATATATTATCATAAATAGTTACAATATAATATGGGTTACGTGGAAGTTTGTTTAGAGATTTACATGGAAAAGTGACCCGTGTTTATGATAAGGAACTGACCCACTATCATGCACTACGGACGATACAAAACTACAAAACTGACATTAACTCCTACATAATTGCCCAAACTGTTCCTAACTCCAACATGACATGCTTGTTAACTCATCAGTTTGGTTATTACTATTATCAAGAACAATGTATTGTCTAACCCAGTAGTGTAAATAGTCGATGTATAACATGTTTAGACGAAACCTGCACCTATTATAAGTGTCAGTTAATCATAGTCTGAGAATGAAAAAATCTATGGTCCGTAATACAAATGGAGCAGCCAACAATCGAGAACGAAGAAAAAAAATGTGATCAGACTTCTATCTTAGAACATACCCTTGACCTCTTCTTCATCCCTGCATTCTCTTCAATTTTTCCCTAATTTTTGACTTCGGATGATTCTTTCAACCTCTTGTTCAATCTCTTTATCTCTTCATTAGGCACCCAAACTCTTAGGAACGTGAAAGTGTCCCAATGTAAACGATAACATAAACGGCATTCACTTCTGTTTTCTCCAATGTAAACTCTTGGGCACGCAAATAATCATAGTAACTGATTTTCTGCATTCACTTATGTTTTCTCTAACGTAAATGGCAAAGTTTCCCTCGGTAACATCGAGTGGGAGGTCTTTGTTATCGTAGGCTTATTTTTTTCCTCAGCTTGAGCATCTTTTGAGGATTTGATTAAGAACAACGACTTGTGACCCTTTGTTTAATTTTCTATTTAAATTTGAAGGATCTCATAGGCTGAGAAAGGTTGTTTGTATAAGAGACCCTAAATTGGTCCTCTCAATAACATCGAAATCAACAGGTGAAGAAACTTGCTGGTGCTTCCCAAAGCACTGGAAATAGGGCATAAACAGGATTGTGTGTTCTCATACTTTCACAGAATTTTCAATCAAATCAATTTGTCCCCAATCATAGCCAGTGATTGGACAAGAAGATCCCTTCATCTTATTTTCGTGCTCATCTAATATAATGCCATGACACCTGCATGTCTATTTTTGGTAAACCTAAACATGATTATGATTTATAACATTAAGTATATGATTTCTTTACAACAAAGAGCAAATATGATAAATAACTCAATATCAAATGTTAATATATAGAATGCCATTTTCAGTTATGCCTAATGCGGAGGGAAATGTAAAGCACCACATCATAAATATATTGATTTCGCGTATAATGGCAACAGAAGACAATTTATCTTATTGAAAGTGATATAAGATAAAAAGTGGTGAGGAATTTTCCATTCTAATTCTTTTTCTTTTAATATATATGACTAGAAAGAAAGAAGTTATATAGGGATAAAATAGAAAAGAAGTGGCATCTGAGCCAATGTGATTATACGACCAATCATAGTTGTCAAAAATCATACGACTCGATTCGATTCACATGAATCCTGATTCAAATCGAGAAGAGAACGGGCTTGGTTAAGAAAATCGACTGAATCAGTCGGTTCAGGGGGAGAATCGTGTATCATACAATTCATGATTCGGGTCTAATTCATAAAAATGGGCTGAGTTCGGTTATTTTTTACCCGACATTAAAAAAACATGTTTGGTCTTCTTTTTTCTTTTATACTGCATGTGTCTTAATAAAAAAAGAATAACTTTTACAAAACAGAGAGAGAATCGGATGTTCCAAAAGTGAAAAACCTACCTCTTACGACTTGCGATTATATATATATATATATATATATATATATATATATATACACATACATACATTCAACTGCATATGAAGAGTTCAATAAACATTGAGAAAATGGGAGGAACCGGAAGAAACTATATACTACGCTGGCAAAAAATCCCAATGAGACGTGGCGTGGGAGTAGAATCCCTGTTTTACCGGTGCCGGAGACAAACTTGGATATGATGTTGCTGGGAAAAAGAAAAGAAAAAACTATTATAGCATATCAAGCCCATGAGCCAAACCAATAAGGTCTAAATGGGAACTTCACATCACACTCACCTGAAGAAAACATGCACAAGAATCTAGGGAACATAAAATCTTGGCCATAAAAACAGGTACATAAATTGTGGATTGGGAAAAACATGTTAGAAGAAGGGAATAAGGTCGAGATATGACTCAGATAAAATAAAAATAGGTGTATATGTATACATAAACACTAGATTGTTCCCAAGCCAATAACACTAACATGATTATTAATCCACTAACATTAAATCAACAACTCTTTTTTTTGCACAACTACCCAAACATTATTTCTTACAATGCTCAAGACCAATAGTAGAGAGTCTTATTTTAGTGCTAAAAAAATTACAAACTCATCAAATATATACTTAAAAAGTATTGGAAGCTGGGAAATGTGTTATTAGGAAGTAGAGACACTTTTGAATATCACTGGGCATTTAATGTTCTATGCAGAATGGTAATAGAGGGGCAAGGTAGTCTCGGTACCAATATAAATGATGCCAGTAGAGAAAAGAATAATTCTTGAGGACTACGATAATTATAAACTAAATCATATGAAAATATAGTATCAAATGAATACTTTAAAAGTTCAAATAAAGTATAAGTGAGAAACAAAATACCCATCAATCTATTGCTTCTGAACATCAGCAAAAATGCAAGTAGTCTTGCATTATACAATTTTACACCATAATTTTACCCCAATTGATGAAGATTATTTTCTTGAGCGTAGTCTAGCATAGTGAAATAAAGACTTCAGCAACTGGAAACATTTTTTTTTCCATGAAAACTCATCCAAAAAGTGAACTTTAGGGACAATTTCAATAATTGTTAAAACTTAATCATAGAAAAAAAAGATACTCATAGAAAGTGCAAACTCTATGAAAAACAAAATTGTGAACTTAGAATCACTGACTAATTTGTTTAAGCACAAAATTCATTCATTTAATTTACATCTGATGACATTAATTTGCATTAAGCTTAAAAATATGACATTCTAGTATTTGAATGTTAACATATTGTGTAGCCCGCAATTTCAAACACATTACTCGCATCAATTCAAATGACGGCAGGTAGCATAACAACCCCAAAAGGCCATCCTATGCAGACCAATATTTGAATTAAATGGAATTTGTATGGATCATTAAGAAGGTGTAACCCAAAAAATCACTAAAAAACAAAAAAGAATGATTTAAAACAGGTCATTTGATCACCAGTACATCACAACTATCCCACCTAAAATATACAATCAAAGCCTAACTACGTATAATGTATAAACTAATAATGAACTTTAAAATACTCTAATTTTTAAGATTATATAAAGAAGACAATAAATATAAACTTGAAAAAAAACAGTGCACATGTAATTAAATGTGAGTAATAACTAACAAACGTCAATCTGAATTTGGGTCTAACTTTAGCTAAGCCATCACCAACACTGTATGCTTGATTCAAAGTACACAGCGTCGAAACTCTATGCGTCATTTCAAGCCCAAATGGTAGTGTGTGGGAGTTTAAAACAGTATATGCACAACTAATAAACTCAATTCCCAAAAAGATGACATAAACCAAATAAATTACAATTCATGACACTTGAACTATTTTGGGTAAGATGTAGCATTGTGTGGCCTACAATTAACAATATCAGAGGCTTGGGATACTAACCAAGAACACTTTGTTTGAAAACCTAGCCCAATGAACTTTCAAGTAGGTGGTCTCATGGAGTTATGGATGGAGTGAATGCAAATAACAAAACAAAAAAAACATTTAGATAATCTGAGATTTGGTATTAATAGACACATAAAAAAACACCATCAAACCATTTCAATATCAGCTGCCACCACAATTAGGAGACCCTAATACAAAAAAATGAAACACTTGATTTGGACCATGTCCCCCGCCCCCCAACCCACAAAAAAATGCATCAAACATAAAGAGACCAAACAGTGAGACACCTTTGGGCTTAGTGGTTGCTCGGAGACTGAGCTCCATTTTTACACTGGAAAATCGAACCCAACATTTGATCCCCAAAAAATGCAGGAAAAAAATTCTTAAACAGAAAACCCCTAATGCGAATCCCCGAAAACATACTTGACCCCCAAGAAACTGAATAAAAATATTAAGATCTCAATCTTTGGAGAAAAAATAATATGATTCCATAACATTGGCAAGCTAATATAACCAACTAAAGAACTTAACTACCTTCACAATCGAGGAGAGAAAGCATTGATTAAAAAAATAGTACACCCTCTGTCACCTAAATTTAATAGGCTAAGCAACCCGCAGTGACAAAATGATGCATCTGTCACTCATGTTCTAATACAAATTTCATTAAAAATCTACCTAAAATAACTTAAATATATTATTTCAGCTTGGCGGGAAAGGAACACGTCATAAACTTACAGAGCCTAGTAACTATTGGAAACCTTCTAGGTCCTGCTAAATTGAAAAAGAAAACATATTATATTATATGGAAAGTGAGAAAATTAAAATAATAGAAACAAAGCTCATAAAGTCACCATCCCAAACTATTACCACTAGAAGCAAATAATATAAACAAATACTATATTCCTCACCAAGAATCTTGAATTAAGCGTATAAACTTTGATAAACCTCAAGGTCACAAAACCTACACGCATTACCAAAAATCAAACCTTACTTATTTTCTAGTAGAGGACATATATCAAAATACTTTACAATAAATTACAGTATTGTTTATATAGTACCTTTATCACCAACCAAACGAAACCATAGCTTAACTAATCCATAGAAACAATGTTCAACTATCTTAATATAACTAACTATAACTTCTCACAAAGAAAAAATAACCTCAGTTATTTGAATAATATTCATAAGTTATGTGGTTTTCCCTTTAACTTCTATACTAATAGTAAGGGAAGTTATCTTAGAATTGCATAAACATGTAAACATATAATTTCAATAATTTTATAAAATGGCGACTAAAGACCTGAAATTTAAAGATAGTTAAGAACGAAGATGAGACATCGACAAACGGTGAGAAAGATAGACGAGGGGGGGGGGGTAACTATGGAAGATTCGAAAGATGTGAGAGTTTTGAGAGGGGGAGAGTATGCCTAAAGTGTGAGGTTGTGTTTTGAGTTAGAGGGGCAGAGAATATCAAATGGGTTGCGTGTGTCAGGAGATGGAGATGACATAAAGGTATGGTGAGTCTTAGGCGAGAAATCAAAATAGAGAGTTAGATCTGAGCTCTTAATATAGCCTTAGAAGATCTCAACCGTCATTGTGCTTTTACATTTTCCAAATTCAATAAACTCCCTCCTATATATATATATTTGTTGACAGAAAACTTGCTCCTATGCTTCTCTTATGACAAAATCCCAATGCAAGTCAATTAAGGTTGATCATGTAAAAATACTAAAATAAACTCCACATGCTAACTCGACAGTGTAAGAGGCAGAAACTTTAGACAAGCAATAACATGAGTTGAGCTAGACTTTTCAGTTAAAAAATATTAGGGCATAACCCTAACAAGATCAAGTACAAAACAAATACCAATTCTACTTTGTGATGAACTTGTAAAGTTTCCAAACTAATTATTTTCCCTTTTGATAACTACGATATTAATGCAACTCGTCTAAGAGTATTAATTAACATAACTCACAAACTTCAAGGAATTTCTTTTTCAATTAGCCACATCAAACCATTACCACCACCATCACCCACTATTAAGCATATACCCTAATGGTGATGTTAGAAAATAATCGTAACGTACAATACTTTTTGTAGTACCAGTATTTCCTTTTTCATAGAATGGCAATTTTCAACCAAGGTCGCTGATCTATTCAATAGATACTTTTGAGCACTAACAAAAAGAACTATTTTCTTTAATGAGAATAATTGTCCATTCCCTTGATTATGTTAATATAACTATTATATCTATAAAATGTTATCTACTCCAGTATCCCCACTATTGTAACAGTAATCAACTTAATGGTAAGTTCACTGAAATTGGAGTGTTACCATGAAACTATTGGGAGTTAACAATAATAATAATAATAATAATAATAATAATAATAATAATAATAATAATAATAATAATAATAATAATAATAATAATAATATAGAAGAAACATGATTCAAAACAAATTATATGTATAATAAATTATTGTGTATGAAAGATTCTTTGTGATAAATCAACATAGTGTAAGTCTTAACAAACCCGTGCATAATGAATCCAAAACTACACAATATATCCAACACTTTATGACTTCTAAAAGACCCTTACTAATCAAATGTACAAATATGTAGTGCTGATATGTTTATCAGTAGATAAATACATATTAGAAATGAGTAATGCTACTCTCGTTTCATTATTGTGGTGGATGTTATATTAACTAAATTGAATGCTTTACTAAGAAAATGAGAGAACCTAAATAGTCGTCTCAACAATACCAAGTTAGAACTCGTACGAGCTAGGAAAATCAAAATTGCTAAATCAAATGGACCCAATCTGATACACTGAAAACAAAATAAATACAAATGGAGTTACTTCAATATCAAAGCAAGAAACTCGAATATAAGGAAAATAAGTAACAAGGAAGGAACACTCATGGGGGTTACGTAATCAACAGTGCAAATAAACACTAAAACTAAACTTTGCATATTAGAGGAGGACAACAAGTAGATACTTTTTTATGTAATACCACTATTTTTGGAATGTTTTCTTTTGTATATAAAGACATTTTCCAAATGTCTTTCCCCAATAAGAAGGAAAACATGTGTAGTATAAGGTAATACAAAGCCTCTCTCTTCTTAAAAAAATAGATTTAATTAATTGAAATTGCAATTATCGTACTAGTGATAAGAGTGCAATCAGTTAAAAGAAAAGTAATAATTATACTATAGCACATCATTTAGTGCATCTTGTATGTTGTTTTGAAATTTCACATTGATAAATCCGTACATAACATATGATAACACACACGATGCCAAGGCATTTTTATAATTCTAAACTTTAGAGTTGGTTCTTATGAGGGTCAACTAAATTGTGAAATCCAAAGGTCAATGTGTAACTGAATTCATGTGGGGGTTGTAATAACACTGTCAAAACAAAACCTAGTAAATAAATAATTGTATCATGGATTAATAGTCCGCTACACATCCTTAGTCCTCAATTTGAAATTAAAGAATTAACTTGCAATTAAAGAACAAAGAAATTGATCAAATCAAACAAAGATACATTTAATTTCAAACAAGCATGTGTTATCGTAATTTCAAGATAAATAAAACCATTAAAAATATTAAACTGAATAAGTGACTATACAATAACCAATCAAGTATAATATAAATGATAAGTCACAATGCAAAATGATATAATGGTCTCAGAAACATCTCATATCATTGAGATGGAAATCAATGATCTTTTAAGAAATCAAAATAGCAGATTGATTTCAAAGGTAAGGATCGGTTTACAGTGTTAATGTGTAAATAAAACAATTACAGAAAAACAACTTAACTTGATGCCCTTAATATTATAAATTTGGTGCATCCAACTTTGATTGAGTAAAAAGGGGCATCCAATAATACTCCATAATTTTCCCTTCGGTATTTTAAAGCTATGTAAATGAACACACACATATCGATATTATGCAGTGGTCAAAATTGATAAATAGATTTAACCATGAGTACAAACTAATTACAAACAAGAATGACGCCAAATGTAAATCAAACCTTTAAAGTTTTTGCTCAATATGCATCTATTTGGTAAAAAAAAATCAATAAAGGGAGGAGAGAGAGAGAGAGAGAGAGAGAGAGAGAGAGAGAGAGAGAATACTTAAAATGTAAGTGTTTTACCAGCAGCGAGCTTCAATGCTCTACCAGTCGATCGATTTTGGGAGAGGGAGAGTGAGACGAGGTTGAGTTCTAGGGTTTTGATGGTTTTGATATGGGATAGTTTTTGTACCTGTGTGTTATTTTGCGAGGAGATGTTTAGGGGAGAAGAAAAGGCGGGAGAGCGGAAATAATAAGGGCACCTATTTTAAAAGAAAAGCGTAAATTTTTTGCATTCACTAAAAAAATGCCAAGAAAAATATATTTTTTCAACATTTGTTGAAAAATAAATGCCGTGAAAAATTAATATTCTTGTAGTGGAATAGCGAGGATTATCTATATAAATAGTTTCTTCAGGGAGTCTAGAAATTGCAAGAGATTTTGATGAAAAATATTCTAGTCTTAAATACCTTATACGGTATCGTGGGTTTATTTGTCTAGTTTCTTTATATAATTGATTAATAATATCAATTATATCATTATCTATAAATTCGTCTAAATTATTATCACCATAAGATGATAAAAATCTACAATATATTCTAGGGGAAGTTGTCTCTACGTTTTTAAGAAGAGGGCGGATTCCTCCGGCTCTAATTAAAATAGCATTTGTTTCAGCTAATTTTTTTCGTCTAATAAATTTTAATACGTCTATACTGTCTTCAAGTATCCTAGTGTATTCTTGATATTTTTCAGGTCTTGATAGTTCTTCTGCAAAATATTCAGTTCTTAATTTTTGTCTAAAGAGATCACGGATCTCTCTCCTAATTATTTTTATTCTAGGTACTTCTTTTTCTAACCACTCAATAATCTGGTCTATATATTTGAAAGTACCACCCGCGTATATTAAAGAAGATTCTATAAGTTCTTTATCTTTAGTGTCTGTAAGAGTCCAATATTGGATTTCTCTTGTTAAGTCTGGATCTGTTTGGTTAACAAATGCTAAAAAGTCCGAGGTGATTTGTAGGCTCATACAAGATTCTTTTAAAACAATAATATGTAAAATAGTTAAGGGTTTAGTTCGAGTTATACCTTCCTTCTGGTCTGTAATATCTTTATCTTCCTTTATTCTTCTCTTCGGCGTTGCTACTATTCTTCTCCGGTCTCAGCCTCCTACAACTCTCTCTTTATATGTCGCACATCAATCCATTATTATTTTGTCATTAAACCCGTTTCCTGCCTTCACGCCTAACGCCCACCTGGCTAATGGCTCACGGCTAATCGGCACCTGACGGTGGTTCACCAGTATAACACCTTGTGTGCTATACTAGAGGTTCCACATAATAGTCCTCTATGAACAGAAAGTTGGAGACAATTTGGAAAATAATAACAACTCAACATAAGAGATTTCTGAAAAAGAAAATACTTTTATTACGTTGCATAAGTAAACACAACTCTCCCATCTCCCCTAGCTATGAGAGGTTTACTCACTCATATACATATTACTTCTTACAATCATACTCTCTCTCTCTCTCTCTCTAATATCTAATACTGAAAGTCTAACAACTAATGCCTTACAACACAACCTTAACGTCCCTTTTATAGAACAAGGGAGCATACATATGACTTACTATCGGAGGCTAAAAGCTAACTGGTTAAAGAAAAAAACAAATATTTAAAGTCTATAGCCTTATCTCTTCATAAAGTAATTCATCTTCTGTTGGCAGGTCTATGTCTGAATGGGACCTTCTGATAGCTTTGGCCTATAAGTCTATCGTCTTGTGATAATGCAAGAGAATCAAACAGCCAATGTCTTCATCTTTTTATTAGTCTAGTGGCCCATGTGGGGCAGGAATCTTTTTTCTTTATGGAAAGTATAGTCTAAGCAAATGAGTCTTCCATCTTTAATAATTCTTCCACTACTGAGGGACCCTTCTTTGTTGTATCTGTGTCTTCTTCTTCCTTATCTTAGCCTGGGAGGGCATTATTGAAAAATTCATCAATGAGGCCCATAATTCTAAGGCTAGTTGGAAAAACTATCTCTACCAATTCCTTGGCTTCTTTCTTGAGCCTTCCATTGAATGGCTCATCGGCTTGGATTACTAGGTCTTCTTTGTAATAGGCAGTGTACCATCTGTCTTCGCCTGCCAATAATTCCATGATTTCTATTGCCTCCATGGCTTGAGCAATCTGGAGCTTGGACTTATCAACAATTAAATCTTTAGTCTCGTCTTATGATGGAATCTCAACATCTTCAAATATATAATTGGAAAATCTAACAAGTCTAAAACCTTCAACTCTCATTCCACTATAGGAACTTAGAGCAATCTGATAGATTCTAGCAAGTAGAGGAAGGGAGTCTTCTACCTTCTTAACATACTCATGGACTTTTTTTTAAGAGTAGCAGAGTCTTCTACAGTCTCAATTTGGATGAATCCAATGAACCCATAGTCTGCTAAGGTTATCTGGGCAATCTCTGCTTTCCCAGAAAGATAAATCTTTGGAACGTCTTTGAAGAAACCTTTCATCATTAAGGCATCTGCATTAGTCTCAGATAATAACATATTGAAATGTTCAATAATGCTATCAGATTCTTTCTTATAGTCTTCTGATAATGGAAGATTATTATGACCAAAAGTTATAACAATCTTAGTCTTAAGGGTCTTTTTCTGATAACAAAAATTATTAGCGGGTCTAGTTTTGGAGGATTCTCCAAGAGTCTAGGCATAGGTTTGAGTCTGTGGTCTAGGCATAGCAATACCACTGAGTTGGGTAACTGCAAGTCTTTGAATTCTCCTGAATCTGGCGATAGCTACCAAATTTTGCTCGAACTCTATCCATAGTCCATTCTTCATATTCCACCATATAGCGTCTATAAGAGTATTTTCGTCCTCTGAGAATTCTCATCTAAATTTGATCAAGTCTGGGTATCTTTGATCGGGTCTATATTGGGGAAAATATATCTTCCCAATGAGTCTATTTTGAGCGATAATCTCTTATCTAGATTTTCCTAGAGGAACCAAGATATCATCAAAGTTCTCTAGGATTGGTCTTTTTTTAGAGTCTTGAATATGAGTATGTCTGTGCGCTGCACTAGCATTTGGTCTTATGCGTCTAAGGTAGTCTGCGACGTCTTCTCTATTCAGTCTATTTGTTCCAGAAGAACTCATGCTATCTAGGTCTTCTGTTTGCAACTTAAAACATGAAATTATATTAGTGTTGGCAAACATTGGTTCTCTTGATATGATGTCTGGAATGGTATTTTTACTTCCCTTAATATGTATAATAGAGAAGTCATAACTATTAAGCAATTTTTTCCATCTAATAAGTCTCTTAGTCCTTGATTTGGACAAGTCTAAGTCTCTGAATTTTACTGCATAAGAAGAGTCAGTATAAACAGTAAAATGTTTAGGTCTAAGGAAAAGCATATATTTTTCTATTGCCCTTACTATGGCTAAAACTTCTTTTTCATGGGCAGTGTATCTTGTTTCTGGGTCTGTAAAGGTTCCAGAACTATATCTATAAAGTTTCTTCTTTTTTGTCTGATGATCAATGGTAAAGTATATTGCTCCCCAGTGTTTATCAGAGGCATCTGTTTTTACTATAAATCGATCTTCTGTATTAGGCAGTTCAAGTAAAGGAATATTCTTGACTGCATCTTTAATTTGTCTTATGACTTCAAAACCATCTTTGGTCTAATAAAATGATTAGTTTTGTCTGTCCCTTTTAATTTGGATGTTAGGATTTGTCTTTTTGAAGCAAGGTCTTTAATAAAGTTTGCAGCGTAATTAAGCAATCCTAAAAATAATTATAATTGTTTTCTATCTTTGAGTTGATTTGGAAACTCAAGAATCTTCTTAGTTATGTATTCTGCTAAGGATATTTTTTCTTTATTTATATTCATTCCCACAAAGTCTATTTTAGTCAGAAATAATAGCATTTTCCTTTCGAAAATAATAATACCATGTTTGTCTAATTCTAAAATAATCTTTTTAAGATGGTCTACATGCTCTGTCTCAATCTTATTGGGTACAAGAATGTCATTTATGTAAACAAGAGAAAATTCTGAATAAGGTCTAAATATATTATCCATTCTTCTTTGGAATACTTGAGGAGCATACTAGCCAGTCGTATTTTCCTTGGGGCACACTAAATGCTGTCCAAGTCATACTGTCTGGATGCATCTTAATTTGCTAGAAGCCTGATTTGCAATCAAATTTACTGAATATAATTCTATCTTCAATCAGATTGATTAAAATATTCTTGTCTGGTATCTTATAAGAATCAAATTCACAATTCTTATTTAATTGTCTATAATCTATAACCATACATCTTTTTCCTCTTTTACGTTCAAATTCATTTTGAACATAAAAGGCAAGGCTATTATGTCTATTTTTACTTTCTCTAATAATGCCTAACTTGAGCATTTCATCTACGTCTTTCTTGAATTCTTCCCTGTCTTCTTGTGAATATCCTTTCTTATAGGTTCCGCCATTAATAGTGGCATCTGGGTTAATAGGGATAATTTCACAGTAACTTTGGTCTTTATCCCACTTAGCAATGGGATTTTCTCCTAAAGTATGCTTTGCTAATTGCCTAATCTTTTCTTTTTCTACTTATATATCCATTTTCTTCTATTTGAATATAACTTGAACCTGTAATAAGGTGTGATGGGCTTGATCTAAAATGTCTTGTTGTATAAGCACTATTTGCTTATAACACTTTTGGTCTGGATACTTACATTATTTTTGTAAAATTTTAGTAATTTCTAGGGCTTCTTATTGGGTTGTAGGTCTAAGTCCACCATGCTCAGCTGAAGAACTCTAATGCTTTATGGGCCTATAATTGGGTTTGACCCGCATAAGGTCAAAGGCAGTATTGTGATCTATTAGAGGAGCTTTAATATTAAATTCCTCGTTATCACTAATTAATATCTTATCGTTATACTGAGTATAAGGATGATATTTACTAATAAAGTCTTGTCCTAAAATAATATTTCTCATGAAACTAGGATGAGGATCCATTATCCAAAGCCGATGATTAACGGTTTTATTGGTCTGATTTCCTAATTTAAAATAAATAGGAATAGTCTGGAAATATAAGGTAAATGGATCTCCATTAGCCACTTTACCATAGATTTCTTGAGTACTTTCTAAAAAATAGTCTTCAGGAAAGGCATTAGCCTCACAAATACTCTGAGAGCATCCTGTATCTATAAAAGCTGAAAGTCTTTTAGGATAGTCTTTGTGTTGAACAAATAGTTTTACAAAACAAGCATATGGTTTAGTAGAAATTCCTAAATTGTTCTTTTCTAAAATAGATATTCCTTTCTGAGGTTTATTTATATATCTAAGGGTATTTGGTCTTCTGAACTATTATCAGAATGATATTCTTTTAAATCATAGGAAATTCCCTTTCCTTTGAAGTCTTCATTTTCTTGCAATCTTTTGGCTATATTTCTATCAATGTCTTGATAATATGTTTTAATATCTAAGTCTATTTGAAATTCATATTGGCGAGTATAAATTGCTCTAAATCTAGTTCTCCAACAGTCTCCGTGGTAGTGTAGTTGGCAAATAACATAAACCATAAATAATTCTGCTTGTATAGTCTCAAAGCATTCTACACATCTAAAGTCTTTCTTGCTAGATTTCATTTCAAATGTGCAATAATGTCTTTCATCAAAGTAGCATCTAGGTATATAGGTTAGTAACTCAGGATCACTAAATGTCCATCTTTTCTTTAAAAATGGGCTTAATATACACTTATACCAAGCTTCTTCAAAGTCTATATATTCATTATCTAAATCGTCTTGATTAGTTTGAATCATATACAAGTCTAAAGTATCCTGAGAGTCTTCGTACTCATCAGTATCACTATTATAGTCTTCTAAGTCACTATCTGTATATGCACTATAGATACTAGTATTATCATCATCTTATATGTCTGATATTTCTATAGCATATAGGATATCTAACTCTTCTTGATCTTCATAGTCTAATATTGTATTAATGATCTTAATACTTTCTTTATCTTTCTTATTAGGGCAGTCTTTAGCAAAGTGTCCTTCTTTGCTGCAAGTCCAACATTCTTTGGTGGCAGCCTTAGATTAAGCTACATCTTTTTCTTTCCTATAATTAGGAACCTTATTATACTTACTAGTATTCTTCTTAAAATATCTTCTTTGGTTAAATCTATTTTTCTTAGTCTTAGAGTTCTTTTCCCTAAAGGTAGTAGATGGTCTAAATCTATATTTCTTTAAAAATCCTAAAGGTCTAGTCTTAAACTTCCTATGTTTCCATTCTAATTTATTTTTGAATTTCTTAGATTCACTTCCACATCCCCATTGGATTGGAGCAATGTCTCTTTCGTCTTTAATTGAAGGGATCTATTTGAAATTTTCTTCTATCAACTTTCCTTGAGTTATATCCCGTATCCCGTATCTTAGATATGATATAGTCTTTGGTGAAATTAATTCTTTCACCAAGGGAATTATTCTTAACTCCAGCTACTCCTGGCCAATTCGTATATTCATTAATTAGGATTTTTCATATGGCTGATATCTTTCTAAAGTATTCATCTTGTAAGGCCTCTCTAAATTATTTAATTTGGTAATATAACTGCTCATAATTATTGCTATATTCATTTATCTTATCTAGTTTGCAAATGCAAAGGAGCGTTAACTTAGTTTTTTCTAGGTCTTGTTCATTGATTTGAGCTAAATGTCCATCTCCAATGAATTCTGATGTGAACAATTGAATATATTTTTCAATTCATCTTTCTTCTAAGTTTTCTTTTATCTTCTAAATCTTAGCTAAGGAGTCTTCATCTGTAGCCTTTCTTAAACTATCTAAATAATCTTTTGTAATACCTTTAATGGATTGCTCAGCGTATTGTTTACATGAACTTGCATCCCATTGTTCATTAGATGCAAAACACATGTTCATATGATTACGTCATTCGTCTAAAGCCTTCTTCCTATCTTGGACATTGTCTAAGTTGAGGTATATACCTACGGGATTTATGGCTTGACTTGCCATAGTGTTAACAGGAGTAAAACTCTTGTAACTAGTTGGAAAGTCTTTTATATAATCGGGTTTAGTCTTTACCACGGTGCTTGAGTATAGAGGAATATTTATTCCTATTGGTTTACTAAAAAGTCTAGGAGCCTCTTCTAGCCTACTACAACTTCCTATCTCTTGCTTATTAGGTTCTACTTATGTAGCTAACATTAATCTTTATTCTCCTTCTTCTATTAGTCTTAGGTTTCTAATAAGTTCCTTAGTATTCTTAGATTCTTTGAATTTTATTATACGCTCTTAAGCTATCATATTAAATCTTTCTCTTTCTTGAAATCTAACGGAATGAATTTTCTTAAGGTGATCTTTAAATGTCTTCATATCCAATTCTGAGGGTTCATGTCCAAAGTTTTCGATCCTAGATTTTTCTCTAACTAAGTCTTTTTGTTCAAATGATTTTTTTGGTCTAATTATCGGGGCTTGTCTTAGTAAACTAGCACTAGTCTTACTACTACATTCTCCTTCTGAAGGATCATTGATTATGGCTTCTCCAATATTCCTAAATCTAATTTCTTCGGTCTGGATATTCTTATTGACAATCTTAGGGGGGCCGAACTGGAAAGTAACATTTCCAGTGACATCGTCTTGATTAATAAACAGAGGTTTATTATGTATAGTCTTAGTTTCTTGAAATTTTGGCAGTTGCCAAAGGGTCTTAGCTTTTTCTTTCATATGTCCAGTATTCCTAATACTGTAAGTATGATTGTAGTCTGAGACATTGGTTCTAACTAAGATTTCTTCATTGAGTCCAACGCTAGAAATTCCCGATTGCATTCCTTCATAAGAAAATTGGGAGAACTTCACATAGCTTTGGAATTCTATATTTATATTAGCGTCTGGAATAATATAGTCTTCATAGCCACTAGCATATAATATTAACTTAAAATGTTTGGCTCTGTCTACGGTTACTATAAATGTCGAAATGACATTAAAGTATCCTATGTTGTCTGACATTTCTAATTGGGCTATCCCAATAAGGCTTTTCTCAAAATCTTTCCATCTTTTATCTACTAAACAACATAATATGTTGATATTATTCTGAGGTCTATGTAATCCTTAGATTCTTGCTTGAAAGAGTCAAAAGGTTAGGAATTGGAACTTCCTATCAGTTCCTCTAGATCTAATCTATTCTGAGTCGAATACTTGGAGCTCAGTGTAAGATTTGTCTAACACATGATTCCTACAATGGTAAGTCATGTTATAATTAGGAGTCTTAGGAATGACACCTTCTTTAAACAAATCTATGTATCTAACGGTTAGAAGTTGTCCATTATGAATGAAATCTTCAACAATCTTCTAGTCAACTTCACCCCATTCTTTCCACTGGAGAGGATTGGTGAAATTTCTTTCTTTCCACCATGTCCTAACATTGGAGGATGAATCCTTAAGTCATTGGAGCATATGATTACTCTGTCCAATATTTAGGATAAAGCTAACTATGTTACTAATCTTATCTAATCCGTCATTTATGACTCTTCTACCTATGGTATTCCTTTCTCTAATTTCTATACGAGGGGATTCTCTAAATTTACAGGTGGAAACCTATTTTTGTTCAAGTCTTTTTTCAATTCTTTCTAAGAAGTCTGAATAATCTTTTTATCTTTTATCTGACCAAGGATTTCTTCTTTAAAATTCTTGTTCTCTTTTCTTGACTTCTCAGAAATTTCTTCACCATGTCTAGCTAGAGAATTAACTAAGGATTTTGCAACATTTGTAATATAGTCTTTTACTTCATTATCTTTTTATTGTTGTTGCACATATCTAGCTTCTATAGATTCTACAGTCCTTTCTATTTTATCTAAACGAGTTAGAATAAAAGGATAGTTTATTTCTGCTTAGGAAGGTTTATTATATACGGCCTTAATTCCGTTTATAATTTCTTCATATTTTTCTTCTACTTGGGCTATGTTTAGTCTAAGTTCATTAATAATACTATGCATCTTGGATAGGTTATGACTTTCCATATTATTAAGATAATTTGCTAAATTTTTAACAAAGTCTGTGTAAAAGGTGGTTAATCCTTCTGTCTTAGCTTTTAAGTCTAAATGCAAGTCTTTAATAAAGCTACTGTTATAGTCTTGGGTAGCTGCTATGGATGTAGAAATTAAATTTAATCTTTGTAATATAAGTCTAGTTGCTTTAGCAGCGTTGGCAATCTCATTTTTCATTTATCTTATAATAAAATCTATCATCATTTATCTTTTATAAAATTCTTTGACAAAAGTCTGATAAAGTCTGAATGGAGAGGTCTCTTGGTACCTCATTCCAGTCTGATCTAACTATCTCCATTAGGAAGATAACTATCTAATCTAGGGATAAGTTTAGCTTGTTCTTTGGTAAGTTTAATTAACTCAATGTCTTGATTTTTAATTAAAATTTTAATTTCTAAAATGTTTTTGTTAAGAACTTCTATATGATTAGTCTCAATATTTATTTCTTGTAAAACATGTACTAGGTCTATTAGGATTTGGTTATCTATTTCTAGTAGTCTTTTAGAGATATTTTTTATCCCTATTTCTAGGGTTTGAGTGTCTTTTATTAATTGTCTTAATATAAGGAGTATGCACTTATTTTGGTCTATTATGCTATTAATAGCACTAGCAGTAACTTGTCTTCTGTCTACGTGTTTAGATGGGATATGTTTAACGTGTGAACAACCGTCTATGTGTGTGGTTAAACAACCTTCTGAGTCTAAATCAGTTATGGGTATAGGTTGGTAATCTGGGTTAATTCCAAAAATATCTTGGTAAATGCGAGAGATAAATCCCAAGAGCATTAAAGTCTTTTTACTATAAGTCTAAAAGGAGCGTCTTATGGCTCTAATATCACAATTAGGGTTTTGGTCGGAATTTGGTGAGTTTTGGCGAGTTTCTAAAGTTCTTAAGGTCTTGATATCAATTTGGGTCTAAACTATAAATCTTTTAAATATCTAGTCTTAAAATAAGGGTTTCATATAAAATAAGAGGGGGACCATCTAAAGATAATAATAAAATGTCTTTAGAGACCACGAGGGGACCACGTGAGGAACAAGACAAAGTCCGCGCCGAGTGCACACGGTTTAGTCCGCACCTGAGAATATATATATATATTGCACGTATAATTCACTATAAAATTATATACATACATGAATTGATAATATATTTTTAATACATATGTACTATATGTATATTTTATATTATTTCATACATTAATAATACATGTATTAAACTATATATAAGTATCATGTATCTATTGACAATATTATTTAACTTTATATTATTCCATACGTAATTTTGTGTACATGTACACATATATTTTTTATTCATAAGAATTACACACATATTAATGTATTTTATAAAAAATGTGATAAGCGCGGTGTGTGATATCGATTTAAATTAATTTGGAAATTTCTAATTTGGCACACTTATATAATTGGAGTCAATATAAATAAAATTAATTCACCCCTACACATGCATCTAAACATCATAAATAATTCAACCTATGCATGAAAAATAAAGACGATCGATTCAGGGGAAAAACCCTTTCGGGTAAAACCTTTTATAAACACTTTGAAGAATTCACTTGACCTTTGACTTACATACAACCTGATAACCGCCCATAAGTGTGTAATGCACGGTGCCTTCAGCAAACCTTTAAAGATACGAGAGACAGCGAAATACCCTCCAGGTGTCAGTTCGTCGTCTTCGGATCGTCCGCACGCAGAATGACTACGCTTGGTATCCACCGATCAAATATGGAGATGCCTTCTTCACCAAGGTTGAACAAAAACAAAGTTGTGTTCTTGAACACCAAAACAATTCACTAAAGCATATGAGAGTTTTGTTAATTGAAAACAGAAAAGGGATTAAACCCTAAAAGGAAGACGCAAAAAGTATTCTGCTTTCGCAGTTTTTCTGTTCTGTAAAACGCCGAGACTTCTAAAAGAAAATGATACCATTTAATGAGTATTTATACAAAATCGCATCGTCTCGAAAGACGAGCTCATTCGAACGAGATAGCAATCTCTCGCGAACGAAGAACAAATGTCGTTTAATCGCGTGACACTGCCATGTCGTTCGAACGACGTACAAATGTCGTTTGAACTACTGTTGCGTCAAAAAATTAATATTTTAATGTCCGCTTCAATACTTAGAAAAAATACTCATTCTCAAATTTTGACGAAAAAGTTCGCTCCAACAATTAGAAAATATTTTGTAAAAATATCCCCAAAACTCTAAGTGTAAAGTTAAGGTATTTAAAACATAACCTTATCAAAGTAAACTTTGTGGAGTCAATTTGATGAAGAACTTGATTAATTCGGATCCGTCCTGATATAGATGGCTCTTGAATGCTCTTCGACGGTGTAGCGGTATATGACATAATTAAATTGATAATGGACTTATAAAAATATGTCCTAACAGTATTATGTATGTATATTATATATTAAGGTATAACTGCATTAAAATATTAAGAATGAATAATTCTGAGTTGAAAAATAAAAAAATGTATTATGTATGTATATTATATATTAAGGTATAACTGCATTAAAATATTAAAAATGAATAATTCTGAGTTGAAAAATAAAAAACAGAAGTTATAAAACACCCTAAACTCGTTTTCTGAAAAATTTCATTATAACACAAAAATATTATAATTATGTATTTAAAAACAAGTTACCCAATAATTTTTTTTATCAAAATTATATTTAAACACAAAAAAGAAAGTTATAATTGCAAACCAAATATTTGCTTAATGTGCTTTCCCGTCCTAGCCATTGCAATTACCTAGCCGACAAGTGAGAGAGAATGCAGCAGAAAGAGAAAGATAAAGAGTTGATGAGAGAGACAGTGAGAGAAAACCAGAGAGAGTAGTGAGATCCTCATTTTTCCATGCCTGTAAGACCCTCTTCTCCTTTATTTACTTAGACCAAGATCCTCTTCTTCATTTTTAAATATTCACTTACCTTAATTTTCCACACATTATGTTAGTTTGGGGTTAGAATGGTGCTTTAGTATTTTTTTTGCTTTCTTTCTGTTTTTGATTTATCCGTATTGAAGTGGGTTCTAGACAATAAATTTTGTTAATATATGCATCTTTTAAATAAATAAATAAATAATGGGTTGTTTTGATTTTTTTGACCCTTATAGAATGTCATAATTAAACATAATCTCTCCCATATGTGCATCATCCCGCACTTTATGTAGCGGATTATGTCTAATTACGCCATTATCTCCGTGACCAAAGTAAAAAAAAAAAGAGATAAATAAATGACATGGTATCTTAGTAATATAATTCATATAAAATAATTTGAGCTTACAGTTCACTCGAAATAAGTGGCACTACTTATTTTTATGCAAATGTATAAACAATATACGTACATGTATGTGTATCTGTGTGTTTTAATTGTATACAAGTGCACATAGCTAGGCCATGGCCTAGTGGTTATTATACCTGCTATTTTTAATGGATCTTGTATTGTAATAACTTTTTGGCTCAGCAGAGTAATTTTATTAAGTCTCTGCAGTAGGTTCCTTATTCACTATTTTGTAGAAGGACAAAAAAATAATTTGGAATCTATTTGATTATGTGAGTTATATGGATCAGGGAGCTAGTTGGAGAAGTACTATAAATTGTATGAATTAATTTGGTATCTATTTGATCATGTTTATGCTTGTGGATATAGTAGGAGTATGGAGTATATTTGGAATCTATTTGTCTATTTGAGATATAATTACAATAATTTAACATTGTTTGGGAATCCAGAAATAAACTTGAGTTCCTTGTTAGATTCGAGAGTTTTGACTCATTTTTTTAAAATAGCAAAAAAAATCACTTTGAGCTGATTTTTTTACGGGGTTTGAAATGTTTAAATACCCCATGAAAAAATCAACTAAACAAACATTTTTTTACCATTTAAAAAAAAATTGTCCGCTATTTAAATGTGACCCATTGAATAAAGTCTCTCTCTCTCTCTCTCTCTCTCTCTCTCTCTCTCTTTATCTATCTATCTATCTATCTATCTATCTATATATGTGTGTGTGTGTGTGTGTGTGTGTGTTCTAAGGGCAAGGCTTTTGGTAGTGTATAGTTTTCCTTTAGATTGTGGTATGAGTTTTAAAGTTATATGGAATATGTTTATTTGAACAAATATGGAATATGTTTATTTGAACAATTATTCTAATGTGAAGAACTGAGTTCCCTTAACATGGTTTACAGTTTCATATATGAACAAAGATTGAATCCCAAGTGGTAAAATTACTTTTCATGATCTTACTGTTGAATGAGGTGAAACATATTTCATCCCAAACCAAGCAGACACTAAGGACAAGTTATTCATTTCACGCATCTACTTATTTATGTTATATAGATATTCATGTGGCAGAAGGGGTCCTAATAATGGAAAATTCTCAGAGACATCTTCTCTGTGCAAGCACACTGCTGAGATATCAAGTATAGATATAGGGACTTATCCTAATAGACACTACAAAATGTCTGAACATAACAACACAAGTTTTTTCCCTGCAACAAAACTGAACTTTGGTCCCTTTCAAACAACTCAAATGGACCCAAAATCTTGTATTGCTGCTATTCCCATTCGTTCCATTGCTCCCAGTACCGAACGAGATAAGAATAGTGATTTTAAGACTAACCCCACCAAAGTTAAGAAAGAAAAGAAGCCATCACCTAAGGTTTCGAGCCCAAAACAACACCAAAAGAAGTCTTCTTCCAAGAAATTGAAGAAAAAAAGTACTCCAGGAGCAAATATCGAGAGGAAGAATTTAAATTCATTTCCTGATGAAGCTAACTTGGATTTCTCTGGGGTACCTCCCCCGTTCTGTTCTTGCACGGGGTACGCTAGAGGGTGCTATAAAGGGGGGGCAGGCGGATGGCAATCCTCATGCTGTAACTCTAGCATATCCGAATATCCCCTTCCCATGAGTTCCATGAAGCCTGGGGCACGTTTGGCTGGAAGGAAAATGAGCAATGGAGCATATAGAAAAGTTCTGTTTAAGCTTGTATCTGAGGGTTGCGATCTTTCTAATGCGGTTGACTTGAAGGACCATTGGGCCAAACATGGTACTAACAAGTTTGTGACAATTAAGTGAAGACGGAAGAGTTTGCAGTTAGTAAATATCAGCAAGTTAATAAGCGCTAGTGTGAGTTATGTACTCGATGTAGTTTCTGCTATATTTATCTTAGAGGTACTTGGAGTAGTGTGTAAATATGCTCAACCTTGTTGGTACTATTTTTTAGTGATATTTGCATGTTTCTGAGACTTCTGATTTTGAGTTTATATTAAGTTAGTTTTCCTGTTTCATTAGAATATTAATGAATTGTTCAAAAAACAATGATTTCAAAAAACAATGACGTGTGTACAAGCAAATACGTATGGACAGGGGTAAAGCTACATATACCACAGATAGGACCCTCTCTGGCTGCCTCTCAAACTAACAATTTTCTTTTCAAATTTTGAACCTCATCTAAAATTGAGTGTACATTTTATTTAACACGTATTACTGTCATTAGTCCTGATTTTTTATCATCATTAGCTTACACAAAATATTCTACATCTTAAATACTTGCATCTCTGCAGTCTATAACTAGCTATGACGCACGGACACTTCGTCGGAGGTAACATACCCGTGTCGGACACTCGCACTGACACAACACCCGTACGACACCCCTTTGACACGTGTCCGACACACCATGTGACGTGTCGAAGTGAATTGACATTAAAAAAAAGTCGGACACTTCTGTGACACTCCGCAAACACTTTTAGGACACTTATGAAAATGATGATGAAGTTTTTGTTCTAGCCGGAAATGCTGATAAATGAGGAGCATTAAAGCACTTAGCTCATTGAAATTATTAATAATTTTGTTTAGAATGGTTCAAAATGTATATTGATCGTTACTTGTTACTTTGCTAGCATTGGAGTTAGTTGTGATACAAGACTTTATGTGGATATATAACTATTGACTTATGATTAAATATTTTTATAACATATTTGACCATGTTATTTTAAATAATTAGATAATTACTTACTACTACTTTTTTTTAGTGCTAATAGATTGAAGTATGCATGGAATATTATTAAAAAAATGAATTTATGTGTATCCATTTTCCCGGCATGTCGTGTCCAATTTTTTTTAAATTTTCCGTGTCGGCGTGTCCGTGTCTGTGCTTCATAGATAACCAATGTTGCCCTAAACTTGAAGTTCATACTGTCTATTGTTCCTCTGGTCGCATTATATGTGTATTATCTACAATTTGAAACCTAGAATCTAGATATGCCCTCAGACCATATAATATGTTCAGAATCAATTTACATCCATATGAATGTTTTATAGGCGTTAGGCAGAAGCCGGTGCGCTTATAGCCTAGGCGGGTGCTTTTTATTTTTAATTATAATACTACCAAAAATCGAATATTATAACAAAGTTAACAACTCAACACGAAGTTTAAGTAGCGGAATCAATATAACGACAACGATACATCACACAAAATTGTAGTAGCCATTTAGCAGTGCCTAGGTGAGATTTTAAGAACAGATATTTTCTTTTTCCATATCTTGCTTATTCCTGTTAATCAAGTTTAATAGTTGTTTTACATTTAGTCTTCATCATGATCATAAAGGCAAAGGGAGTGGAAAAAGACAGCTGGATAGTATGTTCTGCAGCATTCTCTATCAATGCGGTTTTCCCCCACAGCTATTGCTTATTCATTGTCTGGTTTTCCACTTTGGATGTAGCAAAAGTGGTATAATGTGTAGGGACAAAAGCTTTGGAGTTTAAAAGCCATTACATTGTTGCCCGTTAAAGTTGAATAGATTAGTATTTATTCTCATCTGCGCATTGCTTTATGTACTGATACAAACCTCGATGTTGTCACCTGTCTTATCTTATGTTCAATTTAGCCTTCTCTTCATGCATTGCTCTGTTCTTAATACTGAAGTTGTATATATATATAGTTATTCATATCATTCTTTTCTTTATTTGACCTTTTGCTTGATCCACTTTCACTATACTGCAGATGGCAAAGGATGTGCAGGATTGTAAAAATCTTGATTGCAGTATGATTTAGAAGTTTTGATGTTAGTAGCAGAGGAAATTCTAAACATGTCACATGTTATTCATTTTCTTTTCAGAAAATGATTCAAAGTTAGCTGGAAGCTTGGATTTAGATGATTTTGGTGATGGAAAATGCTAGGCTGACAAAAAAATCGGACACAAAAGTACAACACAATTGACGTGTCGCACCTTCATTAACTCGTGTGTCAACCTAGCATTACTTTTGGTGATCTTTTTCCCATCTGAAACAAAACAATTATTTTGAAATAAACAGGTTCAATTCAAGTACAAAAGTGGTGAACCAGGAACTCATCAAAACATAGGGAAAAAAAAGAGCAAGACATTAAAAATAAAAACAGTCTTCATTTACAGTGGACACTGATACACCGCTGGAGCAAAATTAATATTGAAGAGTAGTGCTATACTTACCGGTGATAAGTACCGGATATGCTTTGCATGTCTTGTACCTAGGGGTGTTCACGGGTCGGTCGGTTCGGTTTTGGTCGGGTTTTTTAAGCCGAACCGACCATGTCGGTTTTTGGAGGAGAAAAACCGAACCGAACCGAATATGTTGAAAAACCGAACCGAACCGAACCGAACAGGGTCGGTTTTTGACAGGGCCGGTTCGGTTTTCCCAGCGGTTTTTTACAGGGCCGGTTTTTGACAGGGCCGGTTCGGTTTTTTCATTTATTTTAATAAAAAAATATTTTTTTTAATACCTAATATAAATATAAAATTAAAAAATATAATATAATATGCCAACACTAATATAAATATAATATAAAATAAAATATAAAATTAAAGAGTATAAAAATTAATTCGGTTCGGTTCGGTTCAAAATCGTTTTTTTTATGGCAAAACCGAAAATCGAACCGACCCTGTCGGTTTTATACCTGATCAAACCGAACCGAACTGACCCTAAAAAAAACCCGGCCTGATAATTTTCGGTTCGGCTCGATTTTGTCGGTTTGGTCGGTTTTTTTGCACACCCCTACTTGTACCATGTGTTGGAAAATTGGAACTTAAATGGGTATTATAAAGCTGTCCAGATTTTTGAGCAACTTTGAGCTCAAATTTAGGTGGGACCCACACTACGGAAATTGTAGGACCATATACGAACGCGTTCACCTCCGCAAGGAGATTAACGTAGTATATTCATAGGTCCAATTTCAATAAGTTATGAATGATAATTATGTTCCCAAAGTGACTCACAAAGCAATGAAAGTTAATGAATTGGGTGTGTTTTAACTCTTGTCCCACATTGGAAGAGTAGTGGAATTTTGATGAGTTAATAACACCCCAAGTATGGACTAAGGCTTGGATGCGTTGGGGGTATCCCAACTCTTTGAAAGGGAGATGACCTAAGTTATGCTTGGGTTGACTTTCGGTCAAAAGTCCACACGCGCGCGCGTCCGGCCGGCTCGGTTCGGTTCGGTTCGGTTTTGGGCTTGGGAAAATTCTTAAAATTTTGGGCCAAACTTTCTGGGCATAATCAGTTAATTCCAAGAGTCAGCAGTTAACGAAATTAACTGCTTTGACAGTTAATTTCGGTTTTGACTGTTCCCAACAGTCAAAACATTTACTATAAATAAAATGTTTCCCCCTCAGTTTTAAACACAGAAAAATAAACTCTCCAAAATTTTGAAAATGCTACTGCATTATTTCCTCTGCCCAGAAGATTCTTTTCTTCATTTCTGCATTACATGTTCTTGGTTGTGTTGTGTTCGCTGGGATTACTCATTGTTGTGCTGCTTGATTAATCTGAAAATCCGTTCTATCTTAGGAGACAATTATTCATTAAACTCAAGCACGTTGGAGGAATAATTTTGTCTTAAGGAGACTGTTCAACAGGGCTCGGATTTCTTTCTAATTATTATTATTTTTGCAAATTCTAGTAAGTATTTCATTTCTATAATTCTGTTTCAATTCTGTCATTATATTAATGTTCATAATTCTGTACAATTGTTATTTATAAATAGTAGACATAACAATCTTAAGACAAAATTACTAGTTCTACTGTTTTTAGTGTACAGAATTTTTTTTTATTACAGAAATTTATTTGTTGGAAATAAATCTGTTTTGACAGAATAAAATGAATTAATTTACTGCTTTATTGTAGAAATTAGTAAAACAGTTTTGATATAGAAATTAATTTCTATACTGTTTTTATATTCTGTTTTAGAAAATAAATTTTATTTGTGTACTCTTGTTAAAATCTGTTTATCTATATTTTTTTCTTAAAAATTTAATTCTGTTTTGTACGGAATTCTTTTTATTATTAAAAATTAGTGTCACAGATTTTAAAATTTTAATTCTGTTTTGTACGGAATTCTGTTTATATTATACTTTAAATTCTGAATTATTATTTGAATTCTTTTGGAATTCATTTATTGTGAATTATATTTGGAGGAAATTGGTGCACAGAATTTTGTATTCTGTTTTGATTAAAATTCTGTTTTTGTAACAAAAATGGAATCACAAAGTACGAACACTACTCCTACGAAACTGATTGTCACCAACACAAATGTGACTGCACATGTATCTATGCCACATGGGGAGAAATCGAAAAAGTTCATTGGGGTTGACTTCAAACGTTGCCAAGGACAAATGTACTTCTATCTCACTACCTGCCAACTGGGCAGGTTTGTATATGAAGATTGCCCCTCTATTCAAGAGGGAGATGACGCTGAAAAGGTTGCTGCTGTCGATGCTTGGAAGCACTCGTACTACCTATGCCGAAATTATATTTTGGCCTACTTGGACAAGACTTTGTACCATGTCTATTGCACTATCAAAACTTCCAAGGAATTATGGAATTCTTTGGAAAAGAAGTATAAAACTGAAGATGCTGGGATGAAGAAATTTATCGTTGGGCGTTTTCTGGACTTCAAAATGGTTGATTCTAAATCTGTGATCTCGCAAGTGCAAGAATTCCAAGTGATCCTCCACGACATTCATGCTGAAGGAATGTCAATTAGTGAAACTTTCCAAGTTGCTGCAATTGTTGAAAAGTTGTCACCTTCTTGGACTTTGTTCAAAAACTATCTCAAGCACAAGCGTAAGGAGATGAATGTGGAAGAGTTGGTGGTCCGGCTAAGAATCGAAGAAGACAACCTTGAGTCTCAAAAGAAAAGTGGGAAGAATCCGATGGAAACAAAGGTCCATGTCGTTAAAGGTCCTAAAAAGAACAAACGAAAGTATGATGGGGAAGGCACTTCCAAACATAACAAGAAAAAGTTCAAAGGAAAATGCTACAATTGTGATAAACCGGGACACCGCTCAAGTGAGTGTCGTAAGCCTAAGAAGCAAAATAAAAATAACTCTCAAGCAAATGTGACTGAGGGTGAGAATATCACCAATGATTTGGCGGATATGAATCTTTCTGCCGTTGTCTCTGAATGTAACTTGGTTGGAAATACCAAGGAATGGTGGGTGGACACTGGAGCCACACGACACATTTGTGCAAACAAATGGATGTTCTCCACCTATAAGCCTTTGGAAAATGAGGAGAACCTTTTTATGGGAAATTCTTCCACTTCTAAGGTGGTGGGACAAGGAAAGATTGCTTCGAAAATGACTTCTGGAAAAGAACTTACTCTTAACAATGTTCTTCACGTGCCTGATATCCGAAAGAATCTGATTTCTGGATCTCTCCTTACTAAGAATGGTTTCAAGCTTGTGTTTGTGTCTGATTGCTTTGTGTTGTCTAAAAATGACATGTATGTAGGAAATGGCTACCTAAATGAGGGGCTCTTTAAACTGAATGTTCTTACTGTAACCCCTAAAACATCTGTTTCAATGAATGAAATTGCTAGTTCTTCTTACTTGATTGAGTCAACTAATATTTGTCATGCTAGATTGGGACATGTTAATTTTGATACATTGCGTAGATTAATTAACTTGGAATTTTTGCCAAAATTTAATATTGATAAAAATCATAAATGTGAAATTTGTGTGGAATCTAAATTAGCTAGATTACCTTTCCATTCTATTGAAAGGATAACTGAACCTTTAGATTTAATTTACACCGATATTTGTGATTTGAAATTTGTTCAAACTAGAGGTGGGAAAAAGTGTTTTATTACTTTTATTGACGATTGCACAAAATATTGCTATGTATATTTGTTACATAGTAAAGATGAGGCTATTAATGTATTTAAACAATATAAGAATGAAGTTGAGAATCAATTAAGCAAAACAATAAAGGCTATTAGGAGTGATAGAGGAGGTGAATATGAATATCCATTTGAGGAATTTTGTTCTAAAAATGAGATTATTCATCAAACAACCGCTCCTTATTCTCCTCAATCGAATGGTGTTGCTGAACGCAAAAACCGTACTTTGAAAGAAATGATGAACTCAATGTTATTAAGTTCAGGAGCTCCACAAAATTTGTGGGGGGAAGCCTTACTTTCTGCTAATTACATTCTCAATAAAGTACCTCACAAAAAGACTCACAAGACACCTTATGAATTATGGAAAGGTCGAAGACCTTCCTATAAATATTTACGAGTGTGGGGGTGCTTAGCCAAAGTGATGGTTCCTAAACCTAAAAAGGTAAGAATAGGGCCAAAAACCGTGGATTGTGTATTCATCGGTTATGCTACTAATAGCAGTGCATATCGATTTCTAGTTTGTAAATCTGAGATTTCGGACATTCATGTAAATACGGTTATTGAATCGAGGGATGCTTCATTTTTTGAAAATGAATTCCCATATAACATGACCCGAGAATCTGGTCCTCCTAAAAGGACAAATCAAGCTACTACAAGTGGTACTCATCAACCTATTGAATCAATAGAGGATGAACCAAGACGTAGTAAAAGAGCAAAAACCTCGACTTCTTTCGGTCCGGATTTTCTAACATATTTGTTAGAAAATGAACCTCAATCGTATAAAGAAGCTATATCCTTACCCGATGCTTCCAATTGGAAAGAAGCAATTAATAGTGAAATTGAATCCATATTACAAAATCATACATGGGAACTAGTGGATCTTCAACCTGGTTCAAAACCGTTAGGTTATAAATGGATCTTCAAAAAGAAATTGAAGACCGATGGATCAATTGATAAATATAAAGCTAGACTTGTAGCTAAAGGCTATAGGCAAAAGGAAGGGTTGGATTACTTCGACACATATTCACCGGTAACAAGAATAACGTCCATTCGGATGTTAATAGCAATAGCTGCTATTAATGGACTTGAAATACATCAAATGGATGTAAAAACTGCATTCTTAAACGGTGAACTAGATCAGGAAATTTATATGGAGCAACCTGAAGGGTTCAAAGCTCCCGGACAAGAAGGAAAAGTACGTAAGCTTGTTAAATCACTATATGGATTAAAACAAGCACCTAAACAATGGCATGAAAAATTTGATAATGCAATGTTATCAAATGGTTTCAAAATTAATGAATGCGATAAATGTGTTTACTTTAAATACATTCATAATGGATATGTCATTGTATGCCTCTATGTTGATGATATGCTTATCATGGGTAGTAACTTGGAAATTGTCAAAACTACAAAACAAATGTTGAGTAGTACATTTGACATAAAAGATATGGGAATCGCCGATGTTATATTAGGAATTAAAATTTCTAGAACATCGGATGGACTTATATTATCTCAATCTCATTACATAGAGAAAGTACTTGAAAAATTCAAGAAGTATGATATTAGTCCTACTAAGACCCCTGTAGATGTAAATTTACATCTAGCAAGAAATAATGGTGAAAGCATATCTCAACTAGAATATTCTCGTATTATCGGCAGTTTAATGTATATCATGAACTGTACGCGATCAGACATAGCATACTCAATAAGTAAGCTAAGTCGATTTACGAGTAATCCAGGAAGAGATCACTGGAAAGCAATATTGAGAGTTTTGGGTTATTTAAAATATACTCAAAACTATGGATTGCATTACTCAAAATATCCAGCTGTTCTTGAAGGACATTGCGATGCAAATTGGATATCTGATACAAAAGACTCTAAGTCTACGAGTGGGTATGTGTTTACCCTCGGAGGTGCAGCCGTATCTTGGAAATCCTCAAAACAAACGTGCACTGCTAGATCGACAATGGAATCTGAATTCATTGCACTAGATAAAGCTGGAGAAGAAGCTGAATGGCTTCGAAATTTCTTAGAGGATGTTCCAAATTGGTCTAAACCTGTACCCGCAATATGTATACATTGCGATAGCCAATCAGCGATTGGAAGGGCACAAAATCACATGTATAACGGAAAGTCACGACATATTCGTCGTAGACACAATACCATTAGACAACTTCTCTCAAACGGAATTATCACAATTGACTATGTAAAGTCAAAAGATAATATATCGGATCCACTAACGAAAGGTTTAAACCGAGAGCAAGTTGAAAGATCATCGAGAGGAATGGGTCTAAAGCCTATAAATAAATAAGAATCAATATAGTGGCAACCCAACCTAGCTGACTGGAGATCCCAAGATCTAGGTTCAATGGGCAAACCGAACTACGTTGTATTCAGTAAGCACTGGAGGATATATCATCCTATCAATTCCAAAGATGAGACAGTGCATATCTGCCGCGAAATTAGGATAAGTTATGCTTTTAATGACATCTATATCTTAGTACGTCTAAGTGGGGTATTGCAGAATACTCTTTATGGAAGTCACCTACGTAAGTAAGAAGGGGGCCACTTCTATGAGAATAATGAAAGGCATCTCTAAAATACTTGCTGAACCAAGTGGTGTTCACGGCCAAAATGAACACAAACGTGAGAACCAACTGTGTTGAAGAATTGTTGTGTGAATACTGTTGTCTAGGTTTACAAAAACGGTTGACGGTTCAAGGACGTGAAGTCTACTGATTAACCAAGTAAATCCGATAGTATATCACTAAGGAAAGTTCAAGGCCACTAGGCTACTTCTCCCGATGCAATAAGTCTTCAGTTTTACTCAACCTGTGTCTGCATCTGCATCAGCATCTGTTTTGTTTTATTTATAGCGATATATCATTCATATGGGGGATTGTTGGAAAATTGGAACTTAAATGGGTATTATAAAGCTGTCCAGATTTTTCTGGACAGATTTTTGAGCAACTTTGAGCTCAAATTTAGGTGGGACCCACACTACGGAAATTGTGGGACCATATACGAACGCGTTCACCTCCGCAAGGAGATTAACGTAGTATATTCATATGTCCAATTTCAATAAGTTATGAATGATAATTATGTCCCCAAAGTGACTCACAAAGCAATGAAAGTTAATGAATTGAGTGTGTTTTAACTCTTGTCCCACATTGGAAGAGTAGTGGAATTTTGATGAGTTAATAACACCCCAAGTATGGACTAAGGCTTGGATGCCTTGGGGGTATCCCAACTCTTTGAAGGGGAGATGACCTAATCTATGCTTGGGTTGACTTTCGGTCAAAAGTCCACACGCGCGCGCGCGCGCGTCCGTCCGTCCCGCCGGCTCGGTTCGGGCTTGGGCTTAGGCTTAGGCTTATAAAAATTCTTAAATTTTTGGGCCAAACTTTCTGGGCTTTAATTTAATTAATTACGGAATTAATTAATCTTTAATTAACTGATAATCAGTTAATTCCAATAGTCAGCAGTTAACGAAATTAACTGCTTTGACAGTTAATTTCGGTTTTGACTGTTCCCAACAGTCAAAACATTTACTATAAATAAAATGTTTCCCCCTCAAGTTTAAACACAGAAAAATAAACCCTCCAAAATTCCGAAAATGCTACTGCATTATTTCCTCTGCCCAGAAAATTCTTTTCTTCATTTCTGCATTACATGTTCTTGGTTGTGTTGAGTATAAAACACAGAAATTGTGTTCGCTGGGATTACTCATTGCTGTGCTGCTTGATTAATCCGAAAATCCGTTCTATCTTGGGAGGCAATTATTCATTAAACTCAAGCACGTTGGAGGAATAATTTTGTCTTAAGGAGACTGTTCAACAGGGCTCGGATTTCTTTCTAATTATTATTATTTTTGCAAATTCTAGTAAGTATTTCATTTCTATAATTCTGTTTCAATTCTGTCATTATATTAATGTTCATAATTCTGTACAATTGTTATTTATAAATAGTAGACATAACACCATGGTGGGGTCCACATCAGGGTACAAGCCATGCAAAACATGTCTGGTACTTACTCGGTGTTAATAACATCATACGAGTCCAGCATTATTCAATGTTCAAACTAACATGCTCCATTAGCAGTCAAAGATTGGCATGTTCCTTTCCAACGAAATGTTCGACATTAGAGCGATATTGCCATAAATACAACTCCATATTTTTCTCTATTTTCGTTACTCAAAATCTGATCATTGGATAAAAGTTTCTTCCATCGTTTTGGGGAAACCATCCACCACCTTAGATTCATTTTGCCAAAGAAATGTAGCAAAATCGTAATGTAACAAGATATGACTAATAGATTGCAGATCCTTTTTGCATAAGATGCACCAAGATGGTGAGAAACATAAATAAGGTCTTCTTGGTTTGACTAAGCCACATGCATTCACTCTCCTAGTGGCCATCCATGTGGAGATGTAACGTTTTGAGGAAATTCCACTCTTCCAAAGCAACTTATAAGACTTAACAAGAGAGAATGCTAGAGAATTAACAGGAATGAATGATAAAGGGCTTGCAAGAAAAAGTTCTTCAAGAGTTTCCCACCCAGCATGATTCGTTTGTCAATAGAATCTTGAGACAAAGGATGCACATCAATAGCGGTTCTGTTACAAAATTTAGACAAACCAACGACTAGAACTCATCAATTGCACTATCATTTAGATTCCTTCTGAGAGCGAGGCTTCAAGGAGGAGGAAAAAAAGGCAAGAGGGATTGAAATTTCTTAGTCTTGGCTAGCTGGATAGAATAATATCAAATTAAACCTTATTGAAATTACCTTTTTCTATTAAGTAACTTTAACAATTCTAAGTTTGGGTCTCAACAAATATACAGAAACTCGTGGTAAAGGTAAAATATGCTACAACATGTTTCATATTCTTTTTAAGAACTCAAAAAGAACCTCAAGGGTAGGAGTAAATAATTTGCCAGAAATTCCAGTATCTTCTTAATTTCTTTTCTGCATTTGCTTCTCTATATTACAAGTCTCCACAGAAAACAAACTGGAACTAAATACATCTCGGGAGTTTTTATCCTTTTATCATGAACACCCTAACATTCAAACTGAAACATTAAAGTTGTAAGGGGGAAAGTAAAATCTCAATAAAAATTTAGGGACAGAGGCTGAAGGAGAAGAGGGATAAATTTAGACGACATAGTGTGCCAAGTCTTAGATACATTACTAGGTACAAGTTTTTAGGCTTTTGTGGCTTCCTGTCGGGTGCCGGACTTGGCAGCCGTGAGTTGCTCGTAGAGGTCTCGGATCTTCAAACCGACAATGGTTTGGAAGAGACCTGTCCCGTTGTTACTGCCAGGGAAATCAGAGTGTTTCAACATTTGTTGGGTGATCTCTCCGTAGAATTTGGTGGAGATGTTACTTAGGTGGCTTTCGACGTAAATAAGTTCATCTAGTCTGTCAAATTGTCCATCCATCTCCAACACAGAGACCTGAGGGTAACAAATGAAAATTAAGCAAACTATAAGGATAACTCGCAATTAATGGGAATCTGCAAGCACAATGAATTAGTGTCCATTTGATCACAAAGCTAGAAAAAATATTTTGAAACTTTTATTTCCATAAAAGATATGAATAACTTTGGATTTTACTTTTATCATTAGTGTATGGACTTTACTTGATCCCCTATAAAAAGATCTGATAGTCTGCTTTGGATTTGAAGGAGGTAAAGGGGATGAATGGTACAAGTAAAAGGAAGAAAGAAAAAAATAGGTAGTGGTAATGCCTCTTATTTGAACGACTTAATGTAGAAGGAGAAAACACGAGACGACCCAACACGAAATTATCATGAAATTAACACGGTCTGTCGTGTTCGGACCAGGATATTTTGGCCCAATAGCAGGTCATGTCGTGTCATAGGTTTGACACGAAATGGCCTAATTACAATCCGATTAAGCAACCTGATTTGACCCGATTACCATCCCTTAATAATTAACATATTTCATGCAATATAAAATTTTGAAAATGACATATATATATAAAAAAATAAGTGGGTTATCATGTTGGGTCGTGTTGAATCGTGCCAATTGGCATAGTGAGGTGTTAAATGATTCGACCCACATATTATTAGGCATATTGCGACTTTGACACTTTAAGTTCGCATAGTGAGGTGTTAAATTTATATTTGCAAAATTTTAGGTGCCTAAGCATAACAATGGGGACATAGGCAAAATTCCATGTCCTTTTAATAAAAGTCTCTTTGTTTAGGAGAAAAATGTCAGGCACTTAGAGTAACAACTGCTCATGCTCAACCCCAATAAAAACACGATATGTTTGCACATGTAAAAATATTGTCATTGTAGTGGGGGGCATGTGAAACACGTATCGCATATGTGCTCAGTTTTTATTGCTCTTAAGCATGTACATGTGGAGCTCTAATTGCATGATACTATTTTCATCATTTAGGTTAGGCAGCGTAAAATAGAAATCACGTGTTGTTAAAATAAGCGGGTAAATAGGTGTCACCAACTTCTCTTTTATTTCCCCCACTAAAAAGTAAAAGCGACACATTTCCTTACCAACCTTTGCCATACAATTTTGCCTCATCAATATTCCTCGTATCTTCCATTTGTGTTTTGTGCTAAACAAGATTGTGTGGTAAACAATTGGTGCCCGTTTGGTTGCGTAAATTATTTAATTTTATACATTGATCAATTTAAAATGAATAGATTGTCAATGTATTAATTATAAATGGGTTTAAATCTAATTTTTGGTGTGTTTGGAAAAAAAATGGAGTTATTTACTTTGGATGTGTGCGTGTGTAGCGAGCGAGTGAGAGAGAGAGAGAGAGAAATCGGGTGAGAGTACTATATAAAAGTGGTGCATTTAAGATTCATGTTGTAATTATAAATTGTGCAATTTCAAGCTTTTTAAACTAATTTAAGTTTTTGTGAATCATCATAAATTGGTTCATTTTTGAATTTGTTCATTCTTGTAACCAAATACTAATAATAAGACAATTCATGAATAAGTAAATTTTCAATGAACTAATTTACAATTTTGGGGACAACTAAACAGACCATTGAAAAAAAATTATGCATACCTCATGATCATAATAAGCGTCAGGGCCATAGGCAAATTTGATGCCAGGGTAAGAGCAAGTGAGCTTCCTCCCACAGGGGATCCATGAGATAGTTGAGCCTTCATCAAACAGGTAAACTGGGTTGAAATATTTCACCCCCTCTTTCATTATCAGCTTCACTCTCAGCACCTTCCCTTCGTCGTCGTCGGGGATCAGCTGCGTCGGCAACACCTCGATAACCGCATCGGCAAATTGCTTTTGTGGATCTGCACCATTAAAAACAAGTCTAAAACTGTGTATGCATACAATTTCTTTGTGTAGTTTGGTGTCTCGCAGGAGATGAAGCCAAAATTTTCAGCCAAGGGGGCAAAGTCATTACTATTTTTTTATATCATATATACGGAAATTAAATACTCTATTGAGGTCGGAAAAGTGTAATATTGTCAAATTTATCTTATTTGTGTAATTTTTACAAATAAGAAGTTTGTTTTTTCCTTTTCATTTTCCAGTATACCATTGAAGAACTGAACAATTCTCATCTGCTACTAAATACGTACAGGCACCATAATGGCTTTGGATTAGTCCAAATTCAATTCCAATCAATTATAGAGCAAGGTAGTTACTTCTAAACTATTATACTCTTTCGGTCCCAAATTTTTAGTCCTTAATATAAAAAACAACATTTTTTAAGGATACACTCAATCAGAATGCAAGATCAAGGAGACCAGTTCACTATAGTTCATTGATTACGTCCAAAAAAAGGCAACGGACTCTTAATTTAATACGTCCTAAAAATAAAAGTTCTAGAGAGGGAGAGAGTATTGTTTATTTTTATGGTAAACCATTATAAGATATGCTTATAAACATCAACACAGATTATTTTAGGTTGATACCTTTAACTTTTTGGTCAAAGATACATTTAATGGACACGGTAAGAAAAATTCGGGAATAAATGTAGGTATGATCAACATTTTTGAGAATAATAATATCACCAATTAACAATGTAAATTATGAGAACTTGGAATCAAGTATGGCGTTTTTATATAAAATACAATAAAGTATGCAAAACGTAGCTTGAAAAATGTGTAGGCTCTAAATACGTATTAATTAAGTTTTGTGTCGAACCATATTATATGCAGCAGCCACTGCATAGATTAAAGAACTTCTTCACTAGAATTCGATCATTTTTCAATTACATATACATACACACACATGACATTATAGTCTTGTGTTGCAATAAATCTTACATATTTATCAATATATTGCTAACACATTAGCTATGTCCATAAATATTGCAGCTTTGGAATTTGTGTATCAAAATATTAAGGTGCATTCATTTTCACATACTTGTATGTCACACGTGCACACACACTTGAGTCTATCTCTCAAGTGAGCTACAAAGAATGATAAAAATGGATGATTTTTTTTTCCTTAGAGATGATCTCCATGATGAGGTGATTATCTTCACTAAATTTCATTTACAGAATTAAACATTTCAGTGGGTTAAGTTTTTTTTTTTTTTTTTTTTGGTAAGGTATTTTTCATACCACGAGGTGTCCGGGCCAGCTTACGCGCACCTCGACTAAGTGGGTTAAGTTGTTACAAAAGTGAAAAATGTACATATGTAGTCCCCATCTCAATTAATGAGTTCTTGTTGGAGTTTTCTTATGGAAAGAACGAAATATAATAATTAATTTCTGCAAAGCACGTTCTTGGAACGCTTTCTTTTAGGCAAAATTTCTCCCAATCCGGTTGAGACAGAACCAGAACCGCGAGTACACAATGGGTTTTGTAGAACCTGCCTTCAGGATACAATGCAGTATGAACAGTTGTTTGATTCAAACTATGTACTGTTTGATCAAACCCGAGAACACTTTGAATTTGTAACTTGATAATGCCAAAATATAGAGGACGGAGAGAGGAGAAACCAGCAATTTTCGGTGTCCAAAACAGAGGTCTGGAACTCTTTTTATAGTCATTTCTGTGACTGTTCTTCAACAGTCACAACTCTTCATGGAGTGACTCAGCAACCGTTGGATCGTGCCTGTTTGGAACAGCTACGATCTAACGGTTCAGATTAGGCGTCCCATCGTAAGCGAATGGACATCCCCTACACGAAACGCTACGAGTTCATCTAACGGTTTAGATCAAGCCGTTTCGGATTTTAAACCCTTTGATCAGATCGTTTAATCACAACCGTTGATCTGTTTTAAGTGCGCGTCAAAGCGCGCAATGCGCCCTAAGTCGCCCAATCGCCCTTTCGCGCGCCGCGTGTCGCGCTTACGCGCTTACGCGTGTCGCGATTGGTGGTGCTTAAGCACCACCGCGATGCGTAGGATCATAGCCTCTTATTTGACTTGTCAACTAAGAATCTTAGTTGTCCTTTAGTTGATATACCACTACCTTTTGTAGTATTCTTCCAATGTGGGACAATATGGGATTTTGAGCATTCCCCATATCTTTCACACCCATTTACTCATGTTTCTACTTTCTAAATTAAAACCCAAACTATGTTTAAAATAAAACACAAATAATATAATAAAATATTAACAACTAAAAATTAAACTCAATAAATATTGGAATTAATCCAACATTCTCCCACCAATTTCAATATACACAAGAGAGCAAAGCAAAAAAAGACAATAAATAACTTTTGGCATTATCGCTAAAATCTAGTACATAAATGAGAAGTGTCTTTCGGACTTGAACTTCCATATAGTGAAAATAATTCAAAGCTTCATCAAGGTGCTGTGGTGAACGTATCTTGAACCAAGGACCTTTTGAGACTAGCCGGAACTATCACACATACCGATTTCTGAGTTTATAAGTGTTCTTCTAGCATGCACTTTTATGGCCTTGTGCTAATCCTGATTTCACGAGCGCTTTAGGATCGGTCTTGATTTCATAGAAAGCGGCCACACTTTCGACACTCGAATAGGTAAATCAACTTTAGTGATTCTGCGAGTCACACTTATATGATTTATTAAGAAGTGAACTTCATCCTCTAACATGCAGAAAACCAACACTAGGCATATAGGAATGGAACTTTTTGTATAAATTCCTAGTGTTCCATAACTATAATTTAACTTGTTTGTACCACATTGAACTCTATCTATATTTTCAAGATATGAGTTGGGTTCCCATTAAATATAGTTGTGTTATTTAATAGACCTTAGTCCCATTCCTTTTGAGGTGATATATATCATCTCTCTTACAAGACCTTTAGTCAGAGGATCTGCTAAATTCTTGTTCATTTTAATATAGTCGACTGTAATTACTCCTTCCTTGAGTAATTTTCTTATAATTTGATGTCTTAGACTAATGTGTCTAGATTTTCCGTTGTAAGTTTTGTTCGAAACTTTATAAATTGTGGCTTGGTTATCACAACTTATCATAATAGAAGGTGATGGCTTTTTCTATAAAGGAATATCATACAACACATTTCTAAGCCATTCTGCTTCTTTACATGCATCTGCTAGGGCTATAAATTCAGATTGCATTGTTGAATCTGATACACATGTTTGTTTCTTGGATCCCCAAGAGATAGCTGCTCCTCCTAGCGTAAAAATCCAACCAGTAGTTGACTTTGATTTTGATTCAAGATTATTCCAACTTGAATCACTATATCCTTCTAAAACAGATGGATATCCTACATAATGTAAGCCATAATCCAAAGTCCTCTTCAGATATCTAAGCACCCTAGAAATTGCATTCCAGTGCTCTTGTCCTGGATTACTTGTAAATCTACACAATATACTCACTGCATAAGCAATGTCTGGTCTAGTGCAATGCATGGCATACATTAGACTCCCAATAATACTAGCATATTTAAGTTGGTCCATAGCACGTCCAGTATTTTTCATTAATTTGATGCTAGGATCCACTGGTGTAGTAGCTGGCTTAAGTTCAAAATGATTATATCTTTTAAGAACTTTTTCTATATAATGAGATTGAGATAACGCTAAAGAATTATCCTTTCTCACAATTTTGATTCCTAAAATCACATCAGCTTCTCCAAGATCTTTCATATCAAATTTTGATGAAAGAAACCTTTTGGTTTCTTCAACATATTTGAGATTAGACCCAAATATTAACATGTCATCCACATATAAGCATATAATAACACCAACACCATTTTCAAATTTACTATATATACATTTGTCGGCATCATTAACTTTATATCCATGCAGAGACGAATCTACATAGGGGCCAAAGGGGGCCATGGCCCCCCCCAAGGTTTTGAATTTTTTTTAGCTTTCAGAATTGTATATGTATGTAAAGGTATTTTTTTAGCTTTATAGAGTTATTTTTCTAGCTCCAAGTCTATGATAGTTGACAAGATTTTACAATATGGTTGGGTTTGTTGAGATTCGGCAATTAATATTTGGGACATATACGTCCCTCAAATATTTTTTAATACACGTTTAGTCCAACAAGCCTTTTTTATTTATTCTAAAAAATCCCTCAACATGTCGTTAGAACGGACTTTAAAAATAAGTTAATATTGTTTAAATGAGTATTTAAGGGATTTTTTGGAACAAAATAAAAAGATTTGGACTAAATGTGTATTAAAAAATGTTTGCATGATTTTTTGATATTTGATCCCTAATATTTTTCTTTTTATTATGGTTAAAAAAAACTTTCACACATTTAGAGCTAGAGTTGAATAGTGAAGCAAAAAGTGCTCGTTATCAAGGCAAACAACGAAACCGCATAGATTTATTTGATATTTTCTACAATTAAATTTTCACTCATTTGAAAGTTTACTCAATTGTCCAATTTTATTGATTGATTATTGTTCAAATATGTTTATATCAATGTTTATAGGATCAAATATCAAAAAGTCCTTCAAACATTTTTTTAATACATATTTAGTTCAAACTTTTTATTTGATTCAAAAAAGTCCCTCAAACACCAAGTTAACTAATATTCTCTTATTTTTAAAGGTCCGCGCTAGCGGCATGGTGAAGGAATTTTTTGAGCAAAATAAAAAGACTTTGACTAAAAGTGTATTAAAAAATGTTTGAGGAACTATTTGGTATATGCCACATGTTTATATACATTATATTTTTGAAATCATTTTTATTCATTCTTGGCCCCCCGAAAGATTAAATCCTAGTTTCGTCCCTGTATCCATGGGATATAACAATATTATTAAACTTCTCATGCCATTGCATAGGAGCTTGTTTAAAGCCATAAAGAGATTTAACCAATTTACACACTTTCTTTTCTTGGCCAGGCAATACAAACCCTTCGGGTTGTTCCATATAAATCTTTTCTTCTAAATCACCATTTAAAAATGCAGTTTTAACATCCATTTGATGAATAACTAAATTGTGAATAGAAGCAAGAGATATTAATATCCTAATGGAAGTGATTCGAGCAACAGGAGCATATGTATCAAAGTAATCAATTCCATATTTTTGCTTATAGCCTTTAGCAACTAGTCTTGCCTTAAATTTATTTATAGAACCATCCGGATTTAATTTTCTTTTAAATATCCATTTGCACCCAATAGGTTTAGACCCGGGGGGAAGATCGGAAATAACCCAAGTTTGATTTGACAAAATTGAGTTCATTTCATCATTTATTGCTTCTTTCCAAAAGACAGCATCCCTAGATGTTACCGCTTCATGAAATGTGGTCGGTTAATCTTCTACATTAAGAACAAATTTAGTTTTGTTCTTAGTCTCATTTAAATCCCCTTCAACTAAATAAATAACAAAGTCAGGCCCAAATGTTTTTTCAGTTCTTTGTCCTTTACTCCTTCGTGGTTCAACGTCATTCGTTGTTTCTGAAGAAGATATAGGTTGTGAATTTTCTTCTAAATTTGAGGAGTCAACAGTCGGATTATTATTTTCTAAACCTTGATTCAAAGTACTAAACTTTGTTAGATGTTCAAAAAATTGCACATCTACCGACTCAATGATTTCTTGAGTTTCAAGGTTTAAAAATCTATAAGTCGTACTGTTACTAGAGTATCCAATAAAAGCACATTTGTAAGTCCTATTTCCTAGTTTAGGTCTTTTAGGTTCGGGTTTTCTTACATAAGCAAGACATCCCCAAACTTTAAGACGTCTAAGATTAGGCTTACGATTAAACCATAATTCATATGGTGTAATATCCTTGTTTTTCAATGGAACTCTATTTAAAATATAACATGCGGATAAAACCGCTTCTCCCCACATTGACAAAGGTAAACCATAACTGATTAACATTGAATTTATCATTTCAACTAAAGTCCTATTTTTCCTTTCCGCCGTTCCATTTTGTTGTGGCGTATATGGCGCCGTAACTTGATGGATTATCCCATGAGTGTTACAAAATTGTATAAACTCACTCGGGTAATATTCACCACCCCTATCGGATCGTAGGACTTTAATTTTTCGATTTTGTTGAGTTTCAACTTCTGCTTTAAAAATTAGGAATTTCTCGAAAACTTCATCTTTACTTTTAAGTAAATATGTATATGCATACTTAGAGTAATCATCAATGAAAGTTAAGAAATATTTATTTCCACCACGAGTCATATTACTCTTCATATCACATACATCACTATGAATAAGATCAAGCATTTCGGATTTCCTCTCAACAGATTTGAACGACTTTCTAGTTATCTTCGATTGAGCACAAATTTCACATTTAGAAAGGTTATCAAATTTACAATCCGGGATTAAGCCGAGATTAGTCATATTTTTTATACTTCTATAATTCACATGACCTAATCTACTATGCCATAAAGAAATAGACTCAACCATATAAGCAGAACTAATATCATTGATTACATTAATTTTAATCATGCCGTTACAAGAGTACCCTTTGCCAATAAATTGGCCATTCTTAGACAATACAAACTTATCAGACTCATACACTAGTTTGAAACCTCTCTTATTGATTAGGTCCCCAGACACAAGATTTTTACACATATCAGGTACATGAAGTACATCAATTAGAGTAAGTGTCTTTCCAGAAGTTAGCTTCAATTCCACTGTGCCTTTTCCAACTACATTTGCGCGAAGATTATTTGCCATCTTCACTTCTTTTCCATCAATTTCTTGATATGTTTTGAATGAAGAGCGGTCTTTGCATATGTGGACCGTTGCGCCGGTATCCAGCCACCATCCACTTTCATTATCAATTGAATTTGCTTCGCAAACAGTAGCAATAAGATCTTCAACATTGTTGGTTTCCTTTGACCCTTGTTTTTCTTTAAATGCCTTCTTTTTAAGACGACATTCTCGAGAATAATGGCCCGGTTTGTCACAGAAGAAACATTTTCCCTTCTTTTTCTTATTTGCACCTTGGTTCTTGAATTTGGAATCATTCTTTGCTTTAAATTTTGAGTCTTTGGTAATCTTGGATTTTTGATCCTCAACCATATTAGCTTTTGAATGACCCTCACTTTGTTCATCCTTCTTTTCTCGAATACGAGTATCATCTTCAATACGAAGGTGACGAAGAAGGGATTCCACAGTATAAGTCTTTTCATCATGATTAATTTTCTTCTTAAAGCCATTCCAAGAGGATGGAAGTTTTGAAACAATCACCCCTACTTGAAATTCATCTTGCAGATTAATACTAGCGGCTTTAAGGTCACCAACAATTTGTTGGAGTTCATGGGCTTGTGCAACGACAGATTTATCATTATTCATTCTAAAATTCATATAGTTTGAAATTAGAAACTTACGATTGCTCGCTTCCTCGTTTTGATACTTTATCTCCAAAGCCTTCCATAATTCCTTTGCCGTCGGAATCATTCTATGAGCGCTATAAACAGTTTGAGACAAAGCATTGAGGATGTGTCCTCGACACATAAATTCGTCTTCTTTCCTCTTCACACGTTTTTGCTTTATTGCTTCGGTGTCTTCGGGTGTGGGCTCGGGAATTTGTTCAAGGTTATCATCTAGAATGTATGCAAGTTTTAGTGATGTGAGGAAGAACATAACTTTCTCTTGCCAACGGGTGAAATTTCCGCCATCAAAACGGTCGAGTCGGATTAAGTCTTGAGTCATGACTTGGATAGATTGTGCCACAGTTCCTTCCATTTGAGTGGAGTAATAAGAATATAAGAATAATTGTATTTTTGCCTAAAACTGTTGGAGTTTTCTTATGGAAAGAACGAAATATAATAATTAATTTCTGCAAGACACGTTCTTGGAACGCTTTCTTTTAGGCAAAATTTCTCCCAATCCGGTTGAGACAGAACCAGAACCGCGAGTACACAATGGGTTTTGTAGAACCTGCCTTCAGGATACAATGCAGTATGAACAGTTGTTTGATTCAAACTATATACTGTTTGATCAAACCCGAGAACACTTTGAATTTGTAACTTGATAATGCCAAAATATAGAGGACGGAGAGAGGAGAAACCAGCAATTTTCGGTGTCCAAAACAGAGGTCTGGAACTCTTTTTATAGCCATTTCTGTGACTGTTCTTCAACAGTCACAACTCTTTATGGAGTGACTCAGCAACCGTTGGATCGTGCCTGTTTGGAACAGCTACGATCTAACGGTTCAGATTAGGCGTCCCATCGTAAGCGAATGGACATCCCCTACACGAAACGCTACGAGTTCATCTAACGGTTTAGATCAAGCCGTTTCGGATTTTAAACCCTTTGATCGGATCGTTTAATCACAACCGTTGATCTGTTTTAAGTGCGCGTCAAAGCGCGCAATGCGCCCTAAGTCGCCCAATCGCCCTTTCGCGCGCCGCGTGTCGCGCTTACGCGCTTACGCGCTTACGCGATTGGTGGTGCTTAAGCACCACCGCGATGCGTAGGATCATAGCCTCTTATTTGACTTGTCAACTAAGAATCTTAGTTGTCCTTTAGTTGATATACCACTACCTTTTGTAGTATTCTTCCAATGTGGGACAATATGGGATTTTGAGCATTCCCCATATCTTTCACACCCATTTGCTCATGTTTCTACTTTCTAAATTAAAACCCAAACTATGTTTAAAATAAAACACAAATAATATAATAAAATATTAACAACTAAAAATTAAACTCAATAAATATTGGAATTAATCCAACAGTTCTCAAATATCATATAGAATTATGTAGGATTCCAAAGTTTACCTATCCCCATAATGCTGGTCAGAAAACAACGATTCAGTTCATGTATTGTATTCCAAAGTCAATCATAATTTTTAAGATGACAAATTTGGAAAATACACTCTCACCTTGGGATGAAAAGAGTCAATTTTACGTATTACTAACTTTTCATTTTTTCCAACTACAAGTTGGTGGATATGATCTCTGACCAAACTTGATTAAAGATCGTGTTTATTTACCCTCCAAATTGTATTTCTGTTTTTTTGTTTATGTGTGCGTGCACCCCGCATTTTGTATCTGCTTAGCCTTGTATATTTATGGAAAAAATTTATGTGTACCGAGTATTTTTACCAAAGTTTTATTTGAAGTGTGTTTAATGTTGTGCGTATTTATTTACATATACTGCTTAGTGGTAGGGAAAATATAAATTATACCAATGTAAGCATCGAAATCTGGCTTGCGGGCTTCAATACTAGCTTTGATACTTTCAAGGCTGTGTCCTCTCTCCGCCATGTCTCTCTGCAATTCAGTTCATCAAACAGATTTAGAACTCAATGAAGTGGACCAAAGTTAATGCAGCATAAATGGTGTCATGACTAGTGTTGGATCAATGAATACCTGAATTTTCCAGGCGAATTTAACCTCATTGCTGATGTCCAAGTAGATACTGAAGTCCAATAGATCCCTCACCCGCTCATCATACCTACACATTGGCAAAATTCACGTTAATTAAATAAAGGAAAAGATTAAGATGAAAGAGTAGCGCCGTAAATCGGGTAGGGTGAGCCGGGCTTGGGATTGCTCACCCCGAATTAATTTTTTCTACCTAATCCCGAACTCGACTCATAAATATTACGAGTTTCCGGCCGGATTTCGAGCAGGCCTGATTTCAGTTTTTTTTGTTAAAAAATGTTTGAATTAGTTTTTTTTTTTTATTTTTTTTATTTTTTATATTTCCATTACGGAGAAAATGTACACATTAAAATAGAATTGATATTTTATAAAATAGAATATATAAATATGAAATGTAATAAATTAAAAAAAAGGACATTAGAGTGAAAACCTACAAAATTAGAAGGTATGTTATATTAAAAAATGTTAACATAAATATATCATATTATATAAAATTATTTATTTATATATTTAAAGTTCGGCTTCGGGCTTGATAAGGTTTGGCTCAAGCTCGGCCCGAAATTTATTCGGACTTGAAATTTTGGCTTAAGCTCAGCTTGGCTCAAACTCAAATAAAGCTCGGTCCGAAAATAGCAGGCGGAACCCGTGGGTTAGGGCCTGCCCGACTCAATTTATAAGCCTACTATTCATTAATACTCTATTAAGTGTACATCGAATTTTATTCTTACTATTTTATGCTCATATCGTGTACTCTTAAAGCACAGGACCCTTCAACAAACTATTATCAATTTAATATAGAATAAAACTATATCCATATAATATAACGCCATATGGGGATGACAAAAATGCATGTATGATATTTTTGACATTTCATGCCCATGCATGAAATGTCATGCTAAAAGTAGTTATTTATTTATTTATTTTTTTTAACTATTTTTTTTTCTTTTTTTATGGGCTGGGTTTTATCACGGGAGAAAATTTATCGCCGTGCTCTCGGCACGGGTATCCGCTAGTATATATATATAGTGAGAGTCTTTTATACATACTAATTTTTAAAAATAGTAAAAAATTATTTTGTGGCTGAATTTTTTTATATGATGTTTAAATTTTCAATAGACTCATATAAAAAAAATCAACTAAAAATAATGCTTTTTGCTATTTTAAAAAAATCAGTCAAACTTTCGCATCTTTCAAAGCACTTTAAAAGCTCCAAAAGTTTGACCGATTTTTTAAAATAGCAAAAAAAAAAATAATTGTCCTAATTTTTTTTATATAGCTCCCCTAAAATGTTTAAATACCACATATAAAAACTCAACTCAAAATCATTTATAAAATGGGTCCGCGCCAGCGGTATGCACAGTTGGTATGTATCGTTTGGTATGCACAGGAGTCTGACTCTCTCTCTTTCTCCTTTTTTTTTTCTTTTTCTTTCAAGTCAGGGACGGAGTCAGGTGGGGGCTCAAGCCCCCATGTTTTTTTGAAAAAAAAAAATATTTTTGTAGGTAAAAAAGAAATTAGGGGTAAAAAGAGATTATTTTAAAACCTAGGGTAAAAGGGATGAATACTAATAGTTTAAATACCCATACATTAAAACTTATTTTCTCTCCTGTCAAAACACAAACACCCGCCTCCCTCTTTCAAAATCTTTTCCTTCCATTCTTCTTTTCAATATCCATATATGATGTGCATGCTCCCTCTTTAAAAATTACAAGAGAAGACAACATTTGGTAAGATTCTAAGTTATTTAATTTTTTTCATATAAATATTATTCTATCTCATTAACTCTATTAATTTTTATGATTCCATTCATTTTTTAGGGTTTCAATTTTTGTGTCAATCAAAATTTATTTATCCTCCATTAGAGATCCTTCCTCTCATTTTGACGGGCATGTCTTCTCTTTTTTTTCTCTCTATTTCTCTTGCCTTTAATTTTAGGGTTAATATTGGGATAAATTTTTATGTTAATATTGGGAAAATTCTAGAACTGAATTTTAGGATATTTTTAGGATTAGGACTGAATTTAAGTTGCATTGAACTAACTATATTGATGTTAAAATTTGGGATTAATTTTAGGGTAATAATGTTATGTTTGTTAGAGTTTGATTTAATGTTGTTGGTTTGTATTTTAGGGTTAATTGTAGGGGATAATTAAAGATAGTTTAAACTTGGTGCTGAAATATTGATTTAAATATTTGTTTCTCTTTCCATGAGAATAAACAAATTACATTATTTTTTTGTAAATACTAAAAAATAACCTAAAAAAATTCGGCTCGAGGGCTCCTTCCCCCGAACCCCCGAAAATCCCCGTTAACTTAGTCCCCACTATCAAAAGTTCCTGGCTCCGTCCCTGTTTCAAGTTGTTGTTACATTGAATGTCCTGTCTATGTAACATTTTACGACTAATAGGAGACATTCATCTTGAGTGGTCTCATATATTAGCACACCCAAACTCGCATATGAAATCCTAATAACATATTTGTGTCGCATATCTATATGAAAAGGGTCATCCCAAAAATAGTCATGTTTGGCCCTCCACATATCTATTTACTTTTTCAGTGTATCAAACTGTTCCTTCCATCTCAAATTAAGAGTTATTATTCAGCAAAAGAAAAATATATAAAAATTCATTAAAACTTAAAAAAAATATTATTTATAAAATTAATCAATGATCATGATCAAAACTTATATAACAATATTGGGATTTGCCTGAATTTGTGAAGTACTAAACAAAGAAAATATGACTCTCAGTCCAGATTTGTTGACTTACTTTAGAACTGAGTCATGGTGACCCTTCCATATCATTGGTCCAACGTTAATGCAATAAATAGATTTTAAATGTTTAAACCAATTAAATGAGATGATAACATCGACCACTTTTAAAGGGGGTCAACAAATCTACACTCAGTATATATTATTCAATTCGTTGTTGTCCAAAGATGAAAATAAGTATGAACAAAAGAAAAGAAGAAACGAACCTTGGGTAAATGATATCTATCGTAAAATACATTTATGACATTGTATCACTTGTTCTTGCCAATCTCATGCTTTTCTCAAAGAAATTGTTTATGTTTTATTTGTTGAAAAAAATGTTACTTTTAAGTACTTGTGAAGTACATACAAACCAAGAACTAATATATACTAATTGTATTTGCTAACTGTGACCATAATACCAGCAATTTGGGAGTTTATAAGGTCCCTATTCTAGAAATGATTGTTGAAAATTTCTTATTTTTTGCACTATATATTATGTAGTCTTTAAACTTGTTATTTTCCATTTATGCGCTGTTATTTGACAGTCTCTCACACTATAATTTTATCATTTGTGTCGTTATTTTACAATTTGCACACTAAATTTTAACACATGCACTGTTATTTTCACACCTTTTAATGAATCACGAGTTTTCTTTAGTAAATTGAGCGTAGGATAATACTAAGGGTCTTTTTGGTTTGAAATTATAATTTTGTTTTTTATATTTAAATACCATTCTGATAAAAAAATGTGTTTGACAACCTATTTTTAAATATTGAAGTAAATTATTTCTGTGTTATAATCAAGTTTTTCAGAAAACAGGAAAATGGTATTCTATAACTTCTATTTTTTATTTTTCAACTCAGAATTATTCATTCTTAATATTTTAATTCATTTATACCTTAATATAAAATATAGATTATGTAATTTTAGGACTTAAAATAATATTGATTATGGATATGGGACAATAAATATTTTATTTTCACTTTTAGTCCCTATTTTCAAATAAAAGGGATACATGGCATGCTGTGATTGATTGACGTTTTATGAATATGGGTCCGCGCCAGCGATTTTATTCAAAAATAGGGACTAAAGCCATAAATAAAATGTTTGTGGTCCTATTTTCAGAATACATATTATAATAGGTCCTAAATTTACAAAGTCCCTATAAAATATACATCATAATATATTAATATATGTGTAATTCTTATAAATAAAAAATATATATATACATGTACATGAAATTACGTATATTTATCAAGGTTCTAAAAAACGCGGGGCGTGATCGAGGAGTAGAGGCCAAGCCTTAAGCCTTAGAAGCCTAGGCGGGCTTAGGCGTGAAAAGGCGTTTAAGCCTTTTTAATATATTTTAATATTTTTTACCATAACAAGGCTATTAAAATACTAAAATTGTACGTATCATAAAAATATATCTGAATATTTGCAAATTAAAATACTATTTGATTTTTTTGGATTAGATAATGATCCGATTTGTAAAAAAATCTTTAAAAGGCAATATCATTTCACTAAAGCATTGTTAATTTTAGAGAAAAAGTGCACCTTAAGGGTTTTACCAAGCATAAGGCATCAAAAACGTAAGGCGAGACGTTTCTCCCAAGGCTTAAGCCGAGGCGGGTTTTTTAGAACATTGATATTTATATTATTAAATTATATAATATACTAAGAACCATATGTTAAATAATATTATCAATAGATACATGATACTAATATATAATTTTATACATGTGTTATTAACGTATGTAATATAAAATATACATATAGTACATATGTATTAAAAAATATTATCAATTCATGAATGTATATAATTTTATAGTATATATATATACATGTTTGTCAATTTTGTCAAATTTTAAAAAAATTGTATTTAAAAACTAGTTTACCAAACGCACACCAATAATTATAAATACAAAAAGCTTAATTTTAAAACTATATTTAAAAACAGTATTTATATTGAGTTTTCCGAATACATAACCAAACGGATCCTATCTCTCTCTCTATATATGTAATGCCTGAGTGTGCGTTTATTTATTTGTATTTCGATATAAGATTATATTAATCTTTGTAGAACTAAAGTTGATATTTACCCAATTTTATTATTCCCTGAAATAAGTGAATTTTTAATTTATGACAAATCTACGAGTAAATTTTAAGTTAAGACTGAAAGGCATGTAAATATGTTGCTTTTATTTACGATTTTAACACTTGGCTCAAACATGACTTGTCTAATAAAACAACTTCAATTAATGTCATATTCTTTGTCGCGATAATTGAACAGATTAGGTTAGAGCTCACTAGTTCTATACTATATCAATCTCAAATTAATAATTCCTAATATAAAGTCTAATATTAAAAAAAATATTTTTCAATTCTATCATCTTAAACATTATATTTCACTTCGAAAATTCAACTGTATGGATGAATAACTTTATAGTCTCACTCAATTTTATCTACTAATTATAAAAAATATAACTCTAAATTTGGGATGGAGCAAAATGTGGAAAACATGTCTATTAATTTGGGAGTACAATTCACGGAAATTATTGTATGAAAAAAAAAATGAGAAGAAAAACTAGGAAGAAGCGGAGATTCCTAAGAGAAAGAATGAGCTTGTGGCTGATGGTAAAAAAGAAAAGAAAAGAAAAGACAAAGACCATTATTAGTGATACTTACATTGGGTGTAATCCTTCAATGACTAAGATCTTAGGTGGCTTAATGAGCTCAGGAGGGTCCAACAAACCAGAAACATGGTTATAGATAGGCTTTTGAACAGCCACACCATTCTTAAGAGCCTTAACCTGGTCATACATGAGATCAAAATCATTTGCTCTTGGGTCAAGTGCAGTCACCCCTTTCTCTTTTCTACCAGTCCTATCAAGTGAGTGATAATCATCCAAACATATCACAGTTGTAGTGTCACTAATAAGTGTGTTGGAGTCTGGGTTACCACCCCTTGGTGGCTCAGCTGCACCACCAAACACACTTGTCAACCTCCTCATGAAGGTACTCTTACCACACCCAGAGTCAGCTGCTAGACCAATCACAACTGTCTGTGAGTCACCTGCTGAGCATGTTATCTCACCCACTCTCCTGCTAGAACTTCTCTGGTAGAAGAACACTTGTCTTTGGTTGAATCCAAAGTGGGTTTTGTTGGGTGTTGAGATTGAACATGTTGAATTAAGGGATTGGACTGTGTATACGGTGCAAACAGACATTTTGTTTGTTCTCTCTCTCTCTCTCTCTCTACCCTGATGGGTTTCTCAGAGGATTTTGAGAGAGAAAGAAGGTGATTTCTAATGTGGGTTTGTAATTGAATTTGGTTTTTTATTCTTTTTTTCCTTTTGTTTTTCAAAGAAAGTGTTTTTAAGGGGGCTTATTTTTTGAAGAGGAGGTTATGAGACTGAAGAGATAAAAAAAAATGAAACCAGATTTGGTTGGATAGGAAAGTGTATGGCTTGATGAGAGGATGATGATGTGTCACTGTTTATGTATTTCTTTGCCTATCCTTTGTTTTTGTACAAATCGGGAGGTAATTTAGATGGGGAAAGAAAGAATATGGTTGGGTTTTGTTCAATACTACAAGGGTATAGATGTCAATGTGATTATTTCTGTTATTGTTGGTTTATTTATTTCTTTTTATTTTATCAAGAAAAGATGGATGAGGTGATGGTGTTTGTGATAAATATTAAATAGAGGGATGGAGAAGCTTGGTGGTCATTTGTTGCAGTTTGGATATTTGAATTGCCACGTGGCATCATGATGGTGGCTGGTTGAAGATGAGGGGGGAGTAGGGTGTGGAGTGGAGGAGATATGGACCCTATGTCATCCAATTCATATTTTTGGACACTGTGACTTAGAATTTGAAGCAACCAAAAAGGAATGGACAACAAGATAGGATATAACAGCCTATGGTTCACAAATTTAGGATTTATTGTAATGGGTATTTTGGAAATAGGATAATAAATATTTTATTTATAATTTTAGTCTTTATTTTTTAATAAAGTCGCTGGTGCGGATCCATATTCATAAAACGTTAACCAATCTCAACATGCCCGTATCCTTTTAATTTGAAAATAGGGACTAAAAATGCAAACAAAATATTTGTTGTCCTATATCCATAATCAATATTATTTTAAGTCCTAAAAGTACATAATCTAAAAAATTATTTGATAAAAAACTTCATTGAAACAATTTCAATAAACTATTGCAATCTTTGTGATCTAGTCTATATCATGTTTGACATATAATTAAGATTAAATTTATGTTTCATATAGTTTGGTAAAAACAATTCATTTATATTGGAGAACAATTCATTTATATTGAAGAATCTATGTAAATTTCTATCTATAATGAAGAATCAGTGTAAATGCGTGCGCACAATTTTTATTATACTTGTTATGCTATTACTCCACCTAACAAAGATTTTAGATAATTGTAATAGAAATTTGAATTGAAGTCATTGTATTAAAATGTTGGTCTCTGGTTCTTGATCATTTTAATAAAATAAATTTCCTTATTGTTGTAGTGCCTTGCAGTTTTATACTATTGAAGAAGTCTATGACAGTCATATGACTATACAATACAACAATTACTTGGGTAAAATAACTATGTTAGATAGATAAGACCATCTCATGAGTATTGGGTCATTTTAATGGGGAATGTAATATAACAGTATATACACATAGCACATACGGGTTTTCGGATTACCTCAAAGGCGGAATGTAACCCGATGATCGATGCACGTTGTTTGATACGAGCCGACACCGAATCTGCGAGTTCTTCCTCCGTGTACGCTTCGCGTCTCGTGAAAATCCGGGTTGGCTACAAGAGTTGCCCCTTTGAATGTCACGCTCACAAATCCAAGATCCGTTGATGATGGATCAAGAGAGATAGACGATTTGTGTATGAGGATTTCTAGAGAGAGAGAGATACCGAAAATATGTATCGTATATTTTCTGTTGTTTTTTTTTTTTTTTGTAATCACCAAATAGGATATCTATATATAACAGATAAGAGTTCCAAAAATCAAGGAGTTAGTTGCACTCTTCTTATCTGTTATATTTAAGACTCCTCTATTATAATAAATACTTAATTATTATAATAATGATTTATCCAACACTAAATTGGATAATCCATATCACGATGGGCGGATTATGGATCCGGGTACAAAACCCGACCCATATATTAACATCTCCCACTCGCCCACATAAGGCGTGGTCTCTCTAACAAATCTCCAACGATCTCTGTCATCACTCGTCTCCTCATACAGGAAAATGTGACGTGCGACCTCACGAGAAAACGTACAGTCTCAGGAGCGTAATCGTTAAGCCATCATCTAACTAACGAAGACGCATCACTCGAAGGAATCTCGCATATACCCAGACAGTTTGATTTACACCGAATTTAGCACTCTTAATCCCTCAAGAAAGCAGTGCTAGATCCCAAATATGTAATGTACTCATGACTAAGTCGTGCACAAAACACAGTAAAGCCGTCCGGACTATGAGTCACATTATCATGGTGTATAATCAAATAGTCTTCCCTAAGTCCTCATGCCAATTCAATTAGACTTAACCGCTTTCCTAGTCGTGCCCCTTTAGACGGAATCAACCCTCGTCCTAGGTAAACACGCTAAAGTAGCGTCATCAAGTCCTCTCTTCATGACATAGTCTCAGGTCGACAAAAGGCATATCGTTGGATTATAATAATCCATATGGCTCACACAGCGATGAAGCAGGGATTCATTCATCGCTCCCACTATTGGTCGGCAAAGCACATACAGTATGAAATGTATGCTATGGCGTCATCCCGTTGAAAAGGGTATGTCACTTTTGAAATAAAAGGACGCCATACGAATCTTAGTCTAGTCGCTATCTAGCGCCTAACCTGAGTTTCAGACCAGTCACTCACATAGTGCCTGCCTGAAATCTCACATTCGGCTAAAAACAGGCTACATAGAGTTATGGAGATACTCTATGATCGACCTAAAAGTATAAATAAGGTCTCATCTTAGTACTCAACTAAGGCGACATATAGCAGAATCTGCATAATCGTATATATCCTGCTCGCCTTTCAGGCGCCAAGGATATAAATGTCTCAGCTCGCTTTCAAAGCTCCACAGACATAAATGTCTCATCTTGCTCGCTGTCTAAGCGCCAAGGTGAATCACTCGTGTGAGAGAGTCGATTCAAGCCCGGTGACATATCTATAAGATGTGTACATAGTGATAACAATTCATTTAATTTAACAAATAAAAGAAATGAATATTATATCCAATAAATAATAATAATGTCAATAAACAATATGGTGTCATACATATCAAATCCTACGTAGTCCCATACTCCTAACATGTGAAAGGAAAACATCTCGAGCAATGGGCTTGGTTAATGGATCAGCCACCATACAACCTGTGGAGATATGTTTCAAGACAACCTCCTCTTGCGCAACCATGTCTCTAATGTAATGATAACTAATTCCAATGTGCTTAGACTTCCCATGATACTTTGGATCCTTTGCATAAGCTAGAGCTGACGTGCTATCATAATAGACAAGCACAGGCTCAGCTGCATGATCTGAAATGCCTAGCCTTTGAAAGAATCTCCTTAGCCAAACAGCTTCCTGAACAGCTGCCGAGCATGCCACGTATTCCGATTCCATTGTGGATAGAGCAATACACGTTTGCTTCTTACTGCACCAAGTGACAACTCCACCTCCAAGAATGAACGTATATCCCGAAGTGGATTTCCTTCCATCTTTGTCACTAGCCCAATCAGCATCGCTGTAGCCTCTAAGTCTCAAGTCCCCTTCATGATAACATAGGACGAGATCAGCAGTCCCACGAAGGTATCGAAAAATCCTCTTCACTGCTTGCCAGTGTTTGTGGCCTGGGTTACTCTGATAACGACTAACTATACCAACTGCATAGCAGATATCTGGACGCGTACACAACATAGCGTACATCAGACTCCCTATGGCCTGTGCATATGGCACTTTAGACATTTGATTCTTTTCTTCATCAGTTCTTGGACAATCATCTAGGCTCAATGTACACCCATTCTCCATTGGAGTGTCTATGGGTTTAGAGTTATGCATGCGAAACCTTTCCAGAATCTTCTTTACGTAAGTCTCCTGAGACAAACAGAGAAGCTTCTTAGATCGATCTCTCACGATCTTAACCCCCAGCACATAATTTGCTTCACCCATGTCCTTCATCTCAAAAGTAGAGGACAGCCACTCTTTAGTGGCGACAATGGAGTCCAGGTCATTCCCAGCTAACAAAATGTCGTCGACATACAATGAAAGGATAAGAACACTTTTCTTGGATCGTTTAAGATATACGCAGTGATCTTCTTCAATCATCTCAAAGCCAACAGAGGTAATGGCATGATGAAATCGGAAATACCACTGCCTTGACGATTGCTTGAGGCCATATATAGAACGTTTTAGGCGGCAGACTTTGCGCTCTTGTCCTTTGGATACAAAACCCACAGGTTGTTCCATATAGATCTCTTCGTCAAGTTCTCCATTGAGAAAAGCAGTCTTAACATCCATCTGAAATAGTTCTAAATTCATTTGCGCGACAATAGCTAGGATAAGGCGGATAGAGGCAAACCTCACCACTGGGGAGAATGTCTCTTCGTAGTCTACACCCTCTCGTTGGGTATAGCCTTTCGCCACAAGGCGTGCCTTATACTTGTCAATTGAACCATCCGCTTTGCGCTTGACCTTTAGAACCCATTTGTTCCCAATAGTCTTGCGCCCGGGTGGAAGGTCAACTAACTCCCAGACTTTATTTTTAGCCATGGAGCTCAATTCTTCCTGTATAGCAACCATCCACTCATCCTTAGCACTTGAGGAAAGAACTTCTGCAAAAGAAGTTGGCTCTTCCTCATCTAAAGCAATGCTTAGGAAAGTATTCCCCTCAATCTCAAAATGACGACGTGGAATGTTTCCTCGCTTACTACGGCGAACCTGAGAATCGTGAGTATCTAGTGGTGGCGCACTCACACTATCTGGAATGCTCCCACTAGGCTGAAGACCACTACTATCTTCAGCGATTACACGAGGAGGAACTAATCCCCCAGCCTCGCCTGAAGATGGTAAAGTGTTTTCAGTATCCTCTAACTCATAGAGTTCAAGATCCTCTTTTGTATTGCTTGTGCTAGGGAAATCCTTTTCTAAGAATTCGACATCACGTGACTCTATTTCAGTCATTCCTCCATCAGGGTGTTCACCGTACATAACGTAGCCTTTTGAGCTCTCAGAATATCTTATAAAGATATGCTTTCGAGCTCTAGGGCCTAACTTCCCGAACTTATGAGAAGTTGTGTGAACATAGCCTGCCGAACCCCAAGGGCGCAAGTGATCCAAATTGGGTCTTTCGCCTTTCCATAGTTCATAAGGTGTGGAGGAAACTGACTGAGAAGGCACTCTATTCAGTATGTAGGCAGCAGTCAAAAGAGCATCCCCCCAGAAGGATATTGGGAGGTTGGCCTGCGCCATCATAGATCTAGTCATATCTAGAAGAGTTCTATTCCTTCTCTCTGCAACACCATTTTGTTGTGGAGTGTGAGGGATAGTTAATTGTCTGCGTATCCCCTTTTCTTCACACGTTTCTTTGAACTGATCAGATAAGTATTCGCGTCCTCTATCAGTACGAAAAGTTTTTAACCTCTTCGATTGCTGATTCTCAACCTCTGCTATATAGCGTTTGAAACAATCCAAAGCTTCATAGCGGTGAGCGATCAGGTAGACATGTCCAAATCGCGTATAGTCATCAATAAACGTAAGAAAATAAGAGGCGCCATGACGTGCCTTAACGCTTATAGGTCCACATATGTCTGAGTGTACTAGTTCTAGAGGTTGATTATCTCGTAAAGCCTTACCAAAAGGCTTTCTACAGGCTTTTCCTGCCAAATAAGGCTCACATATAGGTAGGTCGACCTTAGCGAGTGGGCCTAAAAGGCCTTCTCTAGCTAATCGGGCCATCCTATCTTTTCCTATATGCCCAAGTCTAGCATGCCAAGTAACTGAATCAACATCAACATTTGCAATATATGATAATGAAGTTGAAGAAACAGAATCAAATAAATCTATTTTAAACAAATTATTCCATAAAGATCCATGTCCACAAATAATATTATCCAAAATAACATTCAAACCACTACTATTAAAACTGAAAGAAAAACCATAGTCTGATAAAGCTAAAACTGAAAGTAAATTATGCTTTATTCCAGGCACATAGAGCACATCACGAAGAAGTAGCTTGGTCCCAGTGCTAAGGTGGAGTTCGTACGAACCGACTCCTACAGCATCTTCACGAGCACCATTTCCCATGTAGACACTCTGAGTACCGGCTGGAATACGGCGATAATCTACAAATCCTCCTCTATCCCTTGTCACATGTTTTGTTGCTCCTGTATCTACAATCCACATAGGAATAGAATGAGCAACTAATACATGAGAACATACACAAATATGGAGAGGTGAAAATAAAGAGGAAAGGAAAGAGGATACCTTCTTTGGCTCAGTGCAATCACGAACAAAGTGACCCTTATTTCCACAGTTGTAGCACTTGACTTTGGAAATATCTTTCTTCCCACCACGCTTGCCTCTTTTGGCTTTTGTTATCTTTTTCCCTTTAGGGCCATTTGCCCCAGTCTGCTTAGTCTGCTTTCCATTTCCATTTTGCCTGGGCCTATTTCCCTGACGTCTGCCACTCTGGGCGACAAGGACAGCAGCACGGTTCGCCTCTTGGCGCTCCGCCTCAAGCTCAACATGACGAGATATGTCAGAAAAATTCTTAATACTGTCATTGTGAGTCATTATTTGTTTCATGTGCACCCATGAATCAGGAAGGGAGCGGATAACAGCCTGAACCTGTTGCTCGTCAGAGAGAATGTGATCAGCTTCCTTAAGCTCACGAATCAAGGTGGACATCACTCGAAGATGCTCAGTCATCGTGTGCTTATTATCCTTACGATAAGTTTCGAACTTCAAAACAAGACCCCTAAGTCTCGTAGTGGACGTACCACCGAAGTCGAATCGAAGCTGATCCCACAGTTCTTTAACTGTCTTGAAGTGATCGTAATGCCCAATAAGGTCATCGTGCATGTGGCTTAGCATAGTAAAGCGGGCAGCACGATCCTTATTCACCCAAGCCTGGTAAGCCTCATGCTCACGCCGGCTGGCGGCAGTACTACTCCCAACTGGTTCAGTCATAACAGTGGTGAGACAATCAAGCAACTCATGCTGATTGAGTAGATATTGGATCTTACGGTGCCATATGTTGTAGTTGTTACCAGTTAGCTTATCTTCTTTAGTCATAGCGGCGATTACGTTATTGCTTGCCATTACTACATGAAAAATGCGCAAAAGATTGACATTAATATTATTATTAAAACACATCTTTTTAATTTGTTCTAAAATCCAATTAGAAAATATTTTCTTCTCTTACATATTAAAATCGAAAGTTTGCAAAGCTCGCAGTCATCTCCTAATATTGTAAAATTAGAGCATATTTTCTAATTGATTTTTAAACAAATTTTATCCGATTAATGAACACATCTATTAATCATTTACATCCATTCATCATAATTTAAAATCACGGCAGATAAACAAATTATGATAACCAGTTTTGCGCCATACAACAATAAATGCGCAGGGTCCCACATAGTCCCCTTAATTAACAGTTTAGAGCTTGTGCTAAGATAATTCCTATGTATTGTTATGCATTCAGAAATCATCCCCTTACATGTGGCTTAAAAAACCTCTCATTCTCACCAATACATCAATAAAAGGAGAAGAAGCCTATACATAATATCTACTGAAAGCCGGGCGATGTCCGATTGCACATATACATAGGAACAACCTTAAAACAGGAATTAAACAGGCAAACACTAGCTCATTCAACTGTTAATTTTCAGAATTGTCCATTTAATCATGCAAAACACATAACCTAGGCCTTTAAATGGACAATTATTGCTACACTCACCAACTTAGGGAGCGAGCATGGTCAAACATAACTATTGTGTTAACTACGCAAGTTATCAAGACAATAATCATTAAATAAAAGCATAAAAATCCATTAAATACTAAATTAAATGGACCACCAAAAATACATTAATTTTTCCAGAATGTCAAAATGCTCAGAAAATATTAATTTTCCATCCACTAAGTCAGAAAAAAATTTCTGTAATTTTCTGCAATTTTCGGTAATTTTTAGACATTATTTAAGTGTCAAAAAAATACAATAAATCATTTTTATAATAGCACAGCAGTAAAAAATATTTTGACAACATGGAAAAATTGCTTTCGGCCTACTGAATCCAAATATATTTTTTCCAGATTTTTATCGCATCGTTAAGGCCCTCAAAAAATTATTTAAAATTAAAATAATTAAAAAATACTATTTACTGTGGGCCAAAAAAATACACAAAAAATATTTTTGGATTCTACATCAAAAACCGAGCCCCCACGCGCCAGGCCCAGCCCCACCCCACAACTTGGTTTGGGTACAGTTTGGTACAAAACCGAGAGTATAATTACAAAAAAAAAAAAAAAAAATACTGTTCATCGTCTACTTAAAACAGAAAATTTCCAGATTTCGCGATTTCATGGAGCCATGTTCAGAGGGTCATAACTTGCTCATTTTTAATCCAAAATTAACAAATAATATATGGTTGGAAAGCCCTCGCGACGTAGAACAATTATGTAAAAGAAAAACAGATTTTCATCGTCGTTTGATCCATTGTTTTTGGCCTCAAAGTTGGCAAAAAAAAAATTCGGAACAACTTCAAATTGAAATTAGGGTTTCGATTTTCTCTCAATCCGTTCAACGAAAATTAATGAAATTTCGCGTACGAGTTCTTTATCAACACAGAAACAAAACCTTATAAAAATTTCGGATTATTACGCGCTCAATTTAAAACGAATTTAAATTGGTATTAATGGAGTTTATGTACAAAAAAAAAAATAATCCGACGAATAATCCGGCGATCAAACAAATTAAAAAGCTCTGATACCAATGTAATATAACAGTATATACACATAGCACATACGGGTTTTCGGATTACCTCAAAGGCGGAATGTAACCCGATGATCGATGCACGTTGTTTGATACGAGCCGACACCGAATCTGCGAGTTCTTCCTCCGTGTACGCTTCGCGTCTCGTGAAAATCCGGGTTGGCTACAAGAGTTGCCCCTTTGAATGTCACGCTCACAAATCCAAGATCCGTTGATGATGGATCAAGAGAGAGAGATGATTTGTGTAGGAGGATTTCTAGAGAGAGAGAGATACCGAAAATATGTATCGTATATTTTCTGTTGTTTTTTTTTTTTTGTAATCACCAAATAGGATATCTATATATAACAGATAAGAGTTCCAAAAATCAAGGAGTTAGTTGCACTCTTCTTATCTGTTATATTTAAGACTCCTCTATTATAATAAATACTTAATTATTATAATAACGATTTATCCAACACTAAATTGGATAATCCATATCACGGTGGGCGGATTATGGATCCGGGTACAAAACACGACCCATATATTAACAGGGAAAAATGTCAAAATGGTAATATATGTATCACAAAGTATTGTTGGACATTCCAAGCTTTGGGTATAAACATTCTTGCAGCAACCGGAGTTCCACGCGAGGGCCTTTCTTGCGGCAATCCAATTGTCATGGAAGCAATTGTTATTTTCTCAACTGTAAGTTCCTTACCCAACAATGGTATTTTTATTTATAGAGAGTTAAGGTAAAGGTCATGCTCTTTTCTATATTTGGATTTTTAGGACAATGATTTTCAAGTTTATAAATCTAGTCCCTGTGATACAATAGCATTTATAAATCTAGTCCCTGTGGTACAATACCTTTATTTTTTTGTCCGCGCCAACGGCACTATTTTTTACCATTTTTCATGATATTTTTAGTATAGGGACTAAATTTATAAAATTATATGAAATGTCTTATTTTTATACACTTTGAGCATTATGAGGACCTTTTCCCAAAACCCCCTTTTATTTAAATATAGGGTTAATTACACAATGACCCCTTCACTTTGCCTTTATTTTTACATCACCACTCGTACTTTCATATTCTAGGGTCCCCCCCCCCTTCCCAACTTCAAAAAATGCATCACATTATCACCGAACCCTAATCGTGTTGATTTTTTTTTTCTTTTTTTGCAAAATTGGTCATCTTCATGTCATTTGAGTGTTTTTTGTAAAAAAAAAAAATACTCTGATGTGCCACGAACATGAAAAATTTTCATCTAAAACTTAACAACATTGCGGTTTGGCGCCAATTTGATCCATTTAAAAAAATAAGGGGTTTAGTACTGAAAATGAAAGTAGGGATTGTCAAAGTGTAACTAATCCTTATATATATATATATATATATATATATATATATATATATATATATATATATATAACGCTTTCATTAACAAATTCAATCTTATACTCATTCTCCATTTAATTGCTAATTTCTTCTCAAACTCGTCCTCTTTTATCAATCTTACTCCCTCTTCATTTAATGAAATTCTAGTCACGAATCCAAAACACTGAAATGCAAATTTGATGTTCGGTAACTAACGTAAGAAAAACTTATTCAAAGATGAAAACGCATTGATTTGCTTTTATTGGGTGGATACTTCAGAGACTTCAATCTTTGACACAAAGTAGACGAAGTTTGGAATGCAGGAGAAAGTTTTTAACAAATTTAACTGCAAAACTCAATGTGTGTAACACCCCGGGCAAAACACAAGGCGCTACTACGATTAAAACTAAACTAAATCCTCAACAATTAGTATAGAACATCTATATCCCATAAAAATAAACATAACGAATCCAAAATTACATAACGTCCAATCTAAAATTTACACCTCCAAATTAATACAAGTTAATTCCTCTAAAAATAATGCTAAGCTCTCAAAATAGTTACACTGCCAATCTAAACGAAAAATAAAATAAAATCTTCTAAACGTTCAGCTCTAAATCCTCCAAAATTCGTAGCGTCCAAATTCACACTAACCTGCCACTAAAAGAAAAGTATGGGGAAGTACATAATATGACAAGAATAGATGCTCAAAATAATAACAGTGAATAAAATGCAACAATAAGAATTTGAATTCCAGTCCAATGCGACATCCGAGCATTATACCAATTTAATTTCTCAATAATACATCAATAGGTCACCGGGCCTCACCTCACCTCACCTCACTTTCGTAAAGCCTCATTCTCCGTGCCATAGAAAAATTGCATGACACCATGCTCATCAATAAAAATAATATCTCAAATCGAATCAATATTTTAGATTCCAATAAGCGTCATGATATCAATAATATGAGTACAAATAAATGAGGAACAAAATGACTACTCTCGAGAGATTCAAGGAGCATATTACGTAAACTCCATTTCTTAAAATCATCACAAGAAACTCATAAGATTCTATCTCAAAATTCTAATCATACCAATGTGTTCCTCTTGCGAAAATAGTAAAACCTCGTTCTGGTCCAAACTCGAGAAAACTCGAGTAAACGCCAAATAAGCCTTCAAATCATGGGTTGAATATTGAATAAAATTGGATCAAGGCTTTCTAGATAGAGGGAGATGAAAATAGAGGAAGGTACTAATTTTTGAGAAGGCTAAATGTGTTTTAAAAGCCCTAAACTCATCACTTTATGTTTATATATAAAAAATAATTAGAGTCCTAATTAAATACAAACACTAAAAAAAATATTATGTACGATCAAATTATTAAAATTGACTGAAATTTGGAGGCACAGTAGCTGAAGGCGAGAGGAAGCTGCAAAAAAAATTTAGCTCGGCCGAACAGTCGAATATTGTTATTTATGTTTTTTTCTTCTTAAGTCGGATCCTCCCCCGATTTTTATACAAAATGTTATAATTTTCAAATTTTAATCCTGATTCAGATTTTACTTAAAACCTTATTTTTATATCTAAAAACCAACATTTTTTTCATACCAAAATGAAATAGATTCCAAAAATTATTTTTTCGAAATTTTTAATTTAATAAAGATTTTTACGGCTTAAAAATCCCAGGGTGTTACAATGTGATAGGGGTTGGTCTGTGTCTTCAATGGTAGATTACTAGTATGACCTCCTGAAAATTTTACGCCATTGTCAAGAGACTCACTATGGGATCAAACATTGGTCACATAAACCACGACACAATTCCTCTCGTTTGCACGAAATACAAGGCGGAGGCAAAACAACCTTTTATACGTTGTTTTGAAGGGAACTTCGAAATATAATTGAGATTTCTTAATGTTATACAGGTCGAAAAAAAGTTCATGACATAATCAAAATCGGGTGATGGTCTTCTAAATGAGTTCGAGCCCAGTTTATGCTCTACGCTGGCCAACGATGCTTATGTTCCTTCTATAGAGGGAGTGTTGTTAGACGATGATCCACCTCCATTTTTACCCTGTGGAGGGTTGAGCGACCAATTAAAAGAAATGTCGAGAAAAAGAAGATAAAAATTGGTCGTAACTCCTACAACACCATTTTTTCCCATTTTGTGGAAAACCTGAACATGTGCATGGAATCCTGAGATTAATCATATTCCAAATAAATTTATTATAATAGCCATTAATGGATGTAAACGTAAGAATCACCCTTAAAAATAATGAACTAAAAGATTCACAATATAATTAGGAAGACATTTCAAATACCACACATGGGTTACTGGGCATGCGAGTCTGATGTAGCGCATTTGATATCTTCGTATCCCAAAATCAACAAACTCGACTCCGCATTGTTCAAAAAATTCCGAGTCTTCTTTTTCATCTCCGATTACTCGATAATTTCCACAATCACAAATTCCACTTTTGATAGGCTCAAAAATTCTTTCACAAAATAATCCATCTTTTTTCGTTTTATTGGTTTTGTAATGAAAAGTATAGGGTTTTGTCACCTCTCCAACTATCTCTCCATTATGTAGGATTTTATTGGTCCAAGTACTTATTTGTTGAGGAGAAACTGATCCAATTCGGAGTTATTGATGTTTATACCGATCAATCATAGAAGAAAAATTCTGATTCATTCCGATTAAGCTTCCTTCCTATTAATCTGGAAATTGTTCTCAGATACAAGGAAATGATTCAGTTCCAGACCAAAGATCATTGAATGAAGAAAGTGCGAAAAAAATATGTAAGGAATAGAAAAAAGTAGTGATACATATGTGACAACCCGCAATCCGAGATAAGGGGTGGCCAGCTTGATACTCAAACGTAACAGGAATCATGGATGGATATCATTCTCATCATCACAAATATAAACTGAGTATACGGGAAAACCACCCAATAAATCAGAAAACGGGTTGCCAAAAAGTGTAAAATTTTAAAAATGCGGTTATGAAAATTTAAACTAACAACCCAGTCTGACGAGCAAGTGGAATTCCAAAAGATAGCATATAATATATAACTAAAATGAAGGTACACAAATGGGCCGAATAAGCTGTCGGTCCACAGCTACATAAGACAACATACAACAATATAAAAGGTCTTACATAGTACAACCATTAATCAAATACAATTGTTTGGGCCACACGCCCGAGGGACAAGACCCGATCATATCTAGAATAACAAGAATGAAAGCGTCTAATTCAACATCCTGTAATAACCCGCAAAGTCTTACAGCTCGTCGAAGGTGTAAGGAACTTGGAAAAGTCAAGTCGGGCGTCCTTGCGGTGGAGCACCTGAGCGGATACAATAATATATATACAACAAGAAAGTAAACCGGTCAGGGCCGGGTTCTATATGATTTCTAGAAGAATAAAAAGCATGATAGATATGAACAATTATACATGAATAATGAGGATGATCACAGGACATGCTATCTACAATTACAAGCAAGGATAGAAGGTAGAGCATTTTAATATAAAACCCCTTTCTTATTAATACAATTTCCATTTCCTTCAGACATTCCTTATTAGGAATAAAACCATATATTTGGTTAAGTCAAGAAGTTATAATTTCTATTCATTAATTAAAACTTCCCATTTTATCTTTCCATTCCTTATTAGGAATATCATTTACATCAAGTGCTCTTTATGGCACATATATTATTCCCGTGCTCTTCCTGGCACATATTTATGCTCTTTATGGCATTTAACAACCATCAAGTCCAACTTGATGAAAATATAGTTATATTCATATACATATAACGATATCTAAGACCGCCAGTCCGGGTTTCCCCGCTGTGCGCGCCCCTAAATGAGCATCATCTTCCAGGGCCTAACATAAGACAACCTGGGCACCTAGCGGAACACGTCGGGAAGCGGCCATGAGCCTGCGTGGTAGCCAAGACCACACCCGGAATCTCCCTACCCCCGCAGAAAATACACAACCATAAACGCTCCCATGGCCTAGGACTATATCCACCCTGCATTCATTATCCAGGGGGCTTCACCTCACGAGCGAACTTCCCTTATGATGTCATTTAGAGAGGTGTGTAACAGTAAATTAACATTTACATTTAATATCATTTTATTTCCAAAAATCCATTTCCATTAATCATGTGATTGGTTCTTTATTATTAAACCTAATATCATTAAACAACGGGGTTCATTCTAAATTGAACCTGTTATCTTTAAACACCTATGGGTTCATTTTATGCGAACCTAATTCCCATCGAATTTTATCATCTATTCCTCCAATTACAATCCCCAATTAATTCTCCAAATGATCATTACGATCCTATAAATCTCCAAGGCCTATGTAACTTGACAAGCCCTTCTAGTCTCCAAGTTAGGGTACCTAACTTCCAAACTTCTAAGAGTTTGAATTAAAGAAGTAATGCCTTAGCATTACTTTAAACCTCCCCGAAACAAACCCCAGATGAAACCATTTCTAGTCCAAGGTAACGACCAAACTCCATAACTACTCTAGGACTCTAAGCTTACTTCAATTAAGAAGGTTTCTAAGTCCTAACCCTAAAGAATAAGGAGGAAAAATTAAAAGAAAAAGACCCCCAAAATCTGCTGGAACCGAATCGATTCGCCCTAAGGGCCGAATCGATTCGCCCCAGCGAATCGATTCGTTCTGAAAACGAATCGGTTCGGACAACCAAAGTTTGGTTTCTGCAAATGCCGAATCGATTCGGTCCTAATTCGAATCGATTCGGACAACAAGACCTGGGATTCTGCATCTATGCGAATCGATTCGCCCAAGGGGCCGAATCGATTCGCCCCTGCGAAAATGCCAAGAATGGCTATGGAGTCTTGAACTCCAAAATTGATCCAACACCAAAACCAACTCCAACGAAGTCATTTACTGCAATTTCTACATCCTAAATCCATCTATCTACCAACCTTAAACATCATTTATCATCCAAATCCATTTTTAGTGGTTAATACCCAAAAATCCAACAAAACCCTAACATTTCTAAATCATAAATATCAATGCAATTTATTCTACTTAAACCATAAATTTGCAAGTAGATTACTTGCCTCAAGGTAAGAATCTGATTTGATGAAGAAGGAGGCAACAATCCAAGCTCCAATCTCTTTTTTTTCTCCCAAGTTCTCTTCCTCTCTCTACTCTCTCTAGGGCTCAATTGTGTAAAATGGAAGAATGGGAATAGGGGTGGGGAAATAAAACGGGGCTTAAGTCTAAAAGCCCAACTTAAAATGCTAATACGCGATATACTAATACGCGACTACACTATTTAAGCCAAAACCAGTCAAAAGTCCCCAAAAAGCCAAAATACAATATGGCACTTATTTTGACTATCAAACACCTACCGGGACTAACTACACTAACCGAATTACCATTTGGAGATTTTATAACTCATTTTACTTCCGGTTTCATAATAGACCAAAATGTCATTTTAAGTCTTTATGACATAATAAATTACCACATGAACATTTTATCTACTCACGAGGTAATTACACAACATATTAGTAAATATTGACTTTGTCATAACAAATTAATATTTACTCAGCATCTAACAGATAATAGCTAATTACTACTCGTGGTAATTAAGGATAAAATGGGCTATCGGAAGAGAGGGTTATTACATACTCCCCCCCTTAAAAGGGAATTTTTCCCCCAAAATTCGGATATATGTCGCAAGAAGAAGTGCGGATACTATTCCCGCAAATCATCCTCGCGCCCCGATGTAGATTTCTCGACACTAAGCTGACTATAAAGAACTCATCCCCAAAGTACTACCGGCGATACCAACGTAACTTTACGCTCTAAGATAGCAACCGACTACATCTAATAAGAACCGTCAAGTTGCACCTACTTCGAAAAGAATGTGCCCAATGGCACCGTCCTATCTCTCGTACTCCCTTGCATGAGTGACAAGGAACAAATTTTGAACTTGCCGCAAAATGTTTCAATAAAGCAAGCGAATAGTTTACCAAATCCACCGCGACATTTCTAGAAAAGGTATAACGTCATGCGGCGCAAGTCTTCCTTTTCTCCTCGAAACGCATAACGCCCTTCTCAGGCGATACTCACCACAACATTTGGTCTAATGATCTCAACTCCAGATGCCTTCTTCTCGCATCGCATGAGCTCTTTTGTCGGTCTCGGTTATACGAGAGACTCGTCATCTCGCACTTCTAACCAACAAGCGGGAGATCTAAAAGCCTACCATACAAGGCCTCTTCTAAAGCGTCGTCCCAACCACCAATTCTATATAGGCGAATTCAACGAGTGGAAAGCATTGTTCCCAACTACTCTTAAAGTTAGGCACGCAGGTAAGGAGTATATGCCTCGGCATATGGTTTATTCTATTGGTTTGGTCATCTGTGGAAAATGATAAGAAGTGATTAACCAAAATTCGATTCCCATAGCTTCTTGGAACCTTGCCAAGAATGAGAAATGAAAGTCTTGATTCAGTACAACAACCTTCCCATGCCCAGCCAATAGTACTAGCGACGTATAACTCGGCACGATTCGTCATTACCTTGATGCACCGAAACGTTAGAACCGCGTGATCTCTCCATATCTGCTTAACTTAAGTCCCTTCCGTTCGGGACAAAATTCTCTTAAGGGAACGCACCCCACCCTCAAGATGGACTTCAACTTAAATAGGGGATAATACTCCTTACAAGTTTAAACTTGTGAGGCGCAGTTACAATAGGTCGATACTCCAGTATTATCACTCCCCATTATGGCAGAGACTTACTAATGGAATCTACCTTCGAGCTTAACCACGTGACTCGGGGTTACGAGTCAATTCACCCTTTCATTGACTCCGTAACACTCCATTACGTGAGGCCTCATCTCCTTCGGCCTTAACCACCAACTTTTCGAAATCCTCCCACTTCATATAACATGAAACCAATCCCTCTTAGAGTTTACGCATGACTCATTCATGGTCAACTCCCAATAGCATTCCTAAACTTACGTCCCATACTAAAAGGCCCTACGCCTAAACAATCCTAAAGTCTATCTACCTATACCCTATCTAAGTCGTATACACCTAATGCTAAGTATATCCCTAGTGTCCAAGACCTTTCTCAACTTCCGACATTGCTCAGTTTCGTGCGTGGGACGTCTCGCCGAAGCGAAATCCAAACAAGGAACCCTCCCGTTACACTACTACCTCGCGTTGTCAGTCGTCGAGGGGTGCAGGTCTAAGACACATGTTCGGGACCAAAAGGTTCTACAGCTACGCACTATCTAATTAACTAATCGAAAGAACATTAACAATCCAAATCTGACCCTTCGTGAAACCCTAGGGTTATATACCCTATAACATATGCATCTCAATAAATATCCTTCTATTCAAAGGCATAACTCGAAGTCTCAATTCGACTTCATACCTCGGTCTCCCTCATATCGATCAGAGGAGAGAACTATGTGCAGTGCTCCTATGTCGCACTTTAATAGCCATTCAATCACCCTTCTACGTGATTATCGACTAAACTTTCCAATCCCACTTCCGACCATAATTTAATAAAACAAAATAAAATAAAAGGGAAGAATAGCATATCTTCACTCACAACATCGTTAAGCGTTCATGCGGCGGAGTGTCTCGCAAAGCGAAATCCAAATAAGGAACCCCTCCGTCACATGCCTACTTAACTAGTTGATCATGGAGATAGAGCATAATACACACAAGGTAAAAGAAAGGAAAGGTAGTATATCCCCACTCCCAACGTCGTTAAGGTTCGCGCGTGGAGCGTCCCGCAGAAGCGGAATCCAAACAAGGAACCCCTCCCATACGCTACCACTCAACTTGTTGGTCGTGGAGATAAGGCATAGCAATCACATACCAATATCACATCATACTCGACCGTGTTAAGGACGAGTAAATCGGCCTCAAGCACAATCTAATAAGAGAACTTCCTATTTACATACCAACAAAAGAAAAGAGCGAACCATTTCGCACAGGACTCGATACAAATGAAAATACTCTCAGCAGATATTATGAAATCTGTAATCTGAGAAAAACTCGTAAAATAAATGAGCGCATAACCCCCGCATCGAATAACATATAACTCACGCATCTCAGAGAAAAACTTACCCTCAATAACGGGCGGTGCCGGCAGGGCTGGAGGAAACATAGCCTCCCGATCATGACAAACACGTCCATACTGTAGTTGCCCCTGCTGCGGAGGAACAACCATAATAGGTACCGGAGGTGGAAACAGAACACATGGCTGTTGCGGAGCCCGAGGAAACTGACCTCCAATCATCTGAGGACACTCCTTGTAATGACCTGCCTCCCTACATTGGAAGCACCGTCCCTTCATCTCCTCCTGACCTCTACCTCCGATATTCCTAAACTGGGAAAAGCCTCGGCCCGGACGACCTCTACCTCCGGGGCCACTCCGATCTGCTTGATGCAAAGCACCTTGTTCGTGCCTATTATTGCCCCTCACAATAAACTCCTCAAGCTTCCCTACTTGCCTCATCTCAGTAGCTTTCTTGCTACCCTGTATATATTGTCGATGCTCCTGGCAATGGAGCAAGGCTTCATTCATAACCTCGCCAAAAGTCTGGAAAGTTGGGTTACCCAATAAGTGTTTTCGGATTCCCCAGTTTAGACCTCCCATAAACTTCGAGATCTTCCTCTCTTCCGGAGTCACCTCATCTGGTACAAAATTTGCTAAACGGGTGAACTCCTCTTTATACTCCACTACAGACCTCTCCCCTTGCACTACATCTTGAAACTTCCTCTTCATCTCCCTCTGAACAGCGGGAGGAAAATACTTAAGATCAAACAAGGTCCAGAACTCAGTGATTGACATGGTGTCTCTTTGATCTGGGGTGGTCATCGTCTCCCACCAGTGTAACGCAGATCCGACAAGCTTAAAGGTGGTAAGGACTTGTTTCTTATCCTCACTGCATTCTATCATTCGAAGGTGGCGTTGCATGTCTTTCTTCCATTGATTGGCTTTAATAACATCCGCACCTCCCTCGAATTCCGGGGGATTGCCCCTTAGAAAGGACTCCCTAACCCTTTCCCACGGAGTAAGTCCCGTAGGAGCTTGAACACCTGGAGCCCATGGAAATTGTTGGATCACTACGGACATGGCGGCATGAACCGCTCCAGCCACTATGCTTGCTACATCCGCAACATTAACCGTCCCTTGTAGTGGCGGTGGAGGACCTACTTCCCTCTCTACGACCTTAACACGTCTCGCCGGGCGACCTCTCTTAGACGGCATCTGAGATGGAAGAACAATAGTATTAGAATGCTAATTAAAATAATCTATCTTGCAGAAGATCGTAAACATAAGCATCAAAGAAATCCTAACATTAGGCTCTACATCAAAGAACGCTACGGTAGAACGAGACAAGTCCACAAAGATCCTAGCACTCTAGAACCTGATGCTCTGATACCATCTGTGACAACCCGCAATCCTAGATAAGGGGTGGCCAGCCCGATACTCAAACGTAACAGGAATCATGGATGGATATCATTCTCATCATCACAAATATAAACTGAGTATACGGGAAAACCACCCAATAAATCAGAAAACGGGTTGCCAAAAAGTGTAAAATTTTAAAAATGCGGTTATGAAAATTTAAACTAACAACCCAGTCTGACGAGCAAGTGGAATTCCAAAAGATAACATATAATATATAACTAAAATGAAGGTACACAAATGGGCCGAATAAGCTGTCGGTCCACAGCTACATAAGACAACATACAACAATATAAAAGGTCTTACATAGTACAACCATTAATCAAATACAATTGTTTGGGCCACATGCCCGAGGGACAAGACCCGATCATATCTAGAATAACAAGAATGAAAGCGTCTAATTCAACATCCTGTAATAACCCGCAAAGTCTTACAGCTCGTCGAAGGTGTAAGGAACTTGGAAAAGTCAAGTCGGGCGTCCTTGCGGTGGAGCACCTGAGCGGATACAATAATATATATACAACAAGAAAGTAAACCGGTCAGGGCCGGGTTCTATATGATTTCTAGAAGAATAAAAAGCATGATAGATATGAACAATTATACATGAATAATGAGGATGATCACAGGACATGCTATCTACAATTACAAGCAAGGATAGAAGGTAGAGCATTTTAATATAAAACCCCTTTCTTATTAATACAATTTCCATTTCCTTCAGACATTCCTTATTAGGAATAAAACCATATATTTGGTTAAGTCAAGAAGTTATAATTTCTATTCATTAATTAAAACTTCCCATTTTATCTTTCCATTCCTTATTAGGAATATCATTTACATCAAGTGCTCTTTATGGCACATATATTATTCCCGTGCTCTTCCTGGCACATATTTATGCTCTTTATGGCATTTAACAACCATCAAGTCCAACTTGATGAAAATATAGTTATATTCATATACATATAACGATATCTAAGACCGCCAGTCCGGGTTTCCCCGCTGTGCGTGCCCCTAAATGAGCATCATCTTCCAGGGCCTAACATAAGACAACCTGGGCACCTAGCGGAACACGTCGAGAAGCGGCCATGAGCCTGCGTGGTAGCCAAGACCACACCCGGAATCTCCCTACCCCCGCAGAAAATACACAACCATAAACGCTCCCATGGCCTAGGACTATAACCACCCTGCATTCATTAGCCAGGGGGCTTCACCTCACGAGCGAACTTCCCTTATGATGTCATTTAGAGAGGTGTGTAACAGTAAATTAACATTTACATTTAATATCATTTTATTTCCGAAAATCCATTTCCATTAATCATGTGATTGGTTCTTTATTATTAAACCTAATATCATTAAACAACGGGGTTCATTCTAAATTGAACCTATTATCTTTAAACACCTATGGGTTCATTTATGCGAACCTAATTCCCATCGAATTTTATCATCTATTCCTCCAATTACAATCCCCAATTAATTCTCCAAATGATCATTACGATCCTATAAATCTCCAAGGCCTATGTAACTTGACAAGCCCTTCTAGTCTCCAAGTTAGGGTACCTAACTTCCAAACTTCTAAGAGTTTGAATAAAAGAAGTAATGCCTTAGCATTACTTTAAACCTCCCCGAAACAAACCCCAGATGAAACCATTTCTAGTCCAAGGTAACGACCAAACTCCATAACTACTCTAGGACTCTAAGCTTACTTCAATTAAGAAGGTTCCTAAGTCCTAACCCTAAAGAATAAGGAGGAAAAATTAAAAGAAAAAGACCCCCAAAATCTGCTGGAACCGAATCGATTCGCCCTAAGGGCCGAATCGATTCGCCCCAGCGAATCGATTCGTTCTGAAAACGAATCGGTTCAGACAACCAAAGTTTGGTTTCTGCAAATGCCGAATCGATTCGGTCCTAATCCGAATCGATTCGGACAACAAGACCTGGGATTCTGCGTCTATGCGAATCGATTCGCCCAAGGGGCCGAATCGATTCGCCCCTGCGAAAATGCCAAGAATGGCTATGGAGTCTTGAACTCCAAAATTGATCCAACACCAAAACCAACTCCAACGAAGTCATTTACTGCAATTTCTACATCCTAAATCCATCTATCTACCAACCTTAAACATCATTTATCATCCAAATCCATTTTTAGTGGTTAATACCCAAAAATCCAACAAAACCCTAACATTTCTAAATCATAAATATCAATGCAATTTATTCTACTTAAACCATAAATTTGCAAGTAGATTACTTGCCTCAAGGTAAGAATCTGATTTGATGAAGAAGGAGGCAACAATCCAAGCTCCAATCTCTCTTTTTTCTCCCAAGTTCTCTTCCTCTCTCTACTCTCTCTAGGGCTCAATTGTGTAAAATGGAAGAATGGGAATAGGGGTGGGGAAATAAAACGGGGCTTAAGTCTAAAAGCCCAACTTAAAATGCTAATACGCGATATACTAATACGCGACTACACTATTTAAGCCAAAACCAGTCAAAAGTCCCCAAAATGCCAAAATACAATATGGCACTTATTTTGACTGTCAAACACCTACCGGGACTAACTACACTAACCGAATTACCATTTGGAGATTTTATAACTCATTTTACTTCCGGTTTCATAATAGACCAAAATGTCATTTTAAGTCTTTATGACATAATAAATTACCACATGAACATTTTATCTACTCACGAGGTAATTACACAACATATTAGTAAATATTGACTTTGTCATAACAAATTAATATTTACTCAGCATCTAACAGATAATAGCTAATTACTACTCGTGGTAATTAAGGATAAAATGGGCTATCGGAAGAGAGGGTTATTACAACATAACTACTACAACATTGATGGTAGTGCAAGTGCATATCATCCGAGCAAAAAGAAATTAATTTTTTTAAAAATAGGAGGAACGATTGGAGGCCGAGAATGTGAGTCGGGCACAATAATGCCACTACTAGAGGTGTTAATTATTATTTATTAAATGATGATGTAATAAATATTTTAGTTTTTAAATTTTTTAAATTGTTGTAATAGTAAAGCATTCCTCACTCAGTTTTTTCTATTAATTTTAATTTATATATGATTTTGAGCTACACCATTACATTAATCGACTTCTAAAATCGAGTAGTTCACATTTCAACATTAATATAACCTAATCATTAATGACATTATCTTGATTACACCACTTTAGTATAAACATATATTGAATAGAGGACATTGATTCATCCAAATGGTTAACCATTTTTTGAAATTGAAAATCATTTTAATTTAACCTTGTGATTTTGTCATTTCCATATACAATGTGAAATATAATCCTCATTGAAAACTTATGTTTAAAAAAACACATTGAATATTTAGAAGTCTTTTCCTAAGTCGAATAACAAGTCTTCTTTGAAATATCAAATAGACATTATATGGGAATTATGTCTTGTTTGGCGATCTCTTTGAAGGACATTTTACTCAATGAAGACATCCTTTTCTTTAGCAGATAATGCCATTTTTTTCCACAAAGACACTGGATGGTCATTTCCCAAAAGTTTGGATGGATTCACGCCCAGAGTCATGTACTAATTGATATACCAAAATACACCCTCGGTCAGGCTGAGGGTAGTCTCGTCCAGGATAAGGGCTCAACTAAACTTCTACCCCATAAGAGGGTCGTACCAAAGACAGGGGGCCGACAGGCCGACCCATGCTAGATGGCTCAAATCAGACCAAGCTCATGCAGGTTAAAGCCTCGGCTTGGGGACAGTTCATAGGACCATACGACTGACCAACCCTATGGAGGCCGACAGTACAAATGCCCAACATTCAGTAATCAGGGCTTCCAAAGATTAGTCTCAGCCTCGACCTGTCATTATAAGCCGAGGGTGACACCATCATGGCACGTGATTTGGGATACACGTGGAACAGTGTGCGTGGGACTCATGTAGCATGTGGACTAAACCATTATAACAAGATCATTCCCTCACGTGAGGGAATATTATGTCATCATTACCTACAAGTGGTCCAATCAGGTGTCAACAAGGGATTGGTTAGATAATCATTCACATGCTTATTGCATGCTTGGGGGGTACACTTTCAATAATTGTAACCCTAGCTGAAACTCTATTTCTACACCCCATAAGCCCTATATATGCTTGTCACTTTCAACCTTGCAAAGGTATCGATAATTGTAACCCTAGCTGAAACTCTATTTGTATACAGTAAAGAGAGAAAACTTATGTGCATTGTATCCAAGGCCATTAGTGCCCATATTTAGTGGATCACACTCCCACAGTGGATGTAGGCCTGATTGGTTGAACTACTATACATCATTGTCTTCATTCCTTTTCTACTCACCTCCTTCTATATACCTACATGCATATATAACTCTATTCCTGTCATTGTTATTACTGTTTGAGCTCTTCCACCCCTTATCTGGTGGTGCTGTTTCAAGCATCATCAGTTTGGCGTCGTCTGTGGAAACGAGAAGTTATCTCTTCCTTTATATAACTTGACCTCACCGAAAACTCTAGTGGTGAACCAGTTCTCCTCCTTCGTGTGGAGCTGTTTCACCATTGAAGGAGGTCCATTAAGGTTCTCAAGCTCATCAGTCTTTTGATCATTAAGCTCATCACAACTCAAACATATGGCAACGGAGTTACCACCATCTCCTCCACCAGCTAGTGGAGTAGGACCCAGTTCCAGCCATATACCACCTCAGTCTGAGACGGCTGAGGTGGATGCCACCCTGAAGTCTTTGGCAGCAAGCCAACAGGTTATGCAAGAGCAATTTGTAGCTTTTAGTCAAAACATACTGAGACCACCCAGAGTCTCACCGGAGATGATTACTCTGATGGCTGCACTAGGACAACATGAGGCTAGGGGACCACCTCAGGCACCAGGCAAAGACATGCTACCTCCACAATGGTGGAGGGATGTTGCTGACCCCCAGCGTCTACGCCTGGGGAGGCAAGGAAACCCTTGCTTGGAGGATGGATATGATTATGTGGGAGTGGAAGAGGCTCCCATAGATTGTTGGGAGCCATACAAGGTCTCCAAAAATACTTTACAACCCATTCAGGGGTGCCGAGGAAGGTACAGAAGACAGAATCCTAACGATCGCTCGAGAGGCTCAGCTTTTGACCGTCTGAGCAGAGGGTCGGCCTTTGAGAGGTTAGGCCCAATGACCTGAGGGAAAGATTGTCCAGATCGAGAAATATCTCACTGTCCAGAAGAGAGGCAGCAGATGGCCGACCTCACGAGGGTCGACTCCCCCCCCCCATGGACGAGATGACGGTCAGGGAAAAGTAAATAGACGGCAAAGTTCGGCTATAGCAGAGCCCTTAGTTCACCCCAAAGAAGCTGTCGGGGATAACATCGGCCAAGTCGACCCTGTGAGGCCGTGGAATGACTCGATTCATAGGCTGGAGTATAAAATTGGTGATATCCTGAAAAGCCGAGACCCTTTTTAAAGAGGATATTCCATAGGCTCACCCTTTATGGCGAAGATAGTCAACTTCCCAACGCCATCCAAGTTTAAGCCACCTGTGGTCACCCCAAGGTATGACGGGAATACCAACCCGATCCATCATATTGAGATGTACCAATCAGCGACAGATATATACTCTATCTGAGATAAGATGAGGTGTCGTGCTTTTTCTAGCACTTTGACCGGGGCCGCACATGTCTAGTATACCTCTCTTCCAAAGAACTCTATTGAAAGATTTAAGCAGCTGGCAGATCGATTCATCCATAACTTTTGCTTCGGAGTGAGGCCACATAAGAAGACTACTCACCTACTCTATGTTGAGCAGGGGAAGAATGAGAGACTCAGAGATTACATAGCCAAGTTTAACAAAGAAAAGTTAGAGGTCGAAGACTACGAAGAAAGTATAGCCATGACGACCCTCATTGGAGGACTCCAAAAGGGGAAGCTATTGTGGAAGCTTGTTGAAGACCCCCCGAAGTCAATGGCTGAGGTGCTGGAAACAGCGGGGAACACTACACCAAATCTGCACTATTGTCACGATCATTGACCTTGACAAGTCCAACTTGTCAAGGTCAATGACCGTGATAATTCGGGGCGAGATAACTTTTTTTGTCACGGACGTGTCACGGTCATAGACCGTGACAACCTCGTAAGAATTGTCACGGTCGTGTCATGGTCTAGGACCATGACACGGTTAGTCACGGTTATTAACCTTGACAAAATCTTGTCCCCTTTTTAAAAAAATGTCACGGTCATTGATCGTGATAAGTCTGTGATAACTTTTGTCACGGGCTTATCACTGTCAATGACCGTGACAACTCTGGGCAAAATTAAAAAAAAATCTGCTGGGCAGTATGGCCACTGCCACTGCCCAGCAGTATATTTGTAGCTGTTATATCAACGTTGTACCTATTCAAATATCATATATCCAAATAAACTAGAGATAACGCAAATATACATTCAAAATAGAAACTATTTAAGAAGAAACAACATCACCATCAATTATCTCAAATCTACAAACTATTTAGCTGGAAAAGAGATTTTGTACCGCGACGCTCGGTGACACCTCCTTATCCTTCCCTTCTCGTCCGAATAGCCACATAAGTATCGAGCATATGTGGCCTACCCCCAGGGCCACTCCCTGTCCCCTGAAATAAAATAAAGTAAAATTAGTATCCGCCCCGCAAATATAGATAAATATAAATTGAAATTGAAATTGACATATAAATATAAATACATTACTGATAAGCACCCAAAACTGTACAATTTATACCCCAAATAGATGTATTTTAGTTGCTAATTCTCGACAATAGGGGTCTTATGTGCTTAAATATTTATCTTGTAGGTCAAATGTGCATTGCAGAGTTCAATTGCTTAAATCAAGACAATTGCGCATTTTATGGAGCTAATACCCTTGTCCCGTATCCAAGCATACCCTAAACCTAGCCTAAACCTACCCTAAACCGTGTGTGTGTTGAGTTTGCGCCCTTTTATCAATTTTTAGATTTTTAGTTTGTGTCATTTTAATTTTAGGATTATTTTAGAATTTTTAGGTTTCATTTTCTATTTTTCTATTTTATTAATATAATTTTATTTTATTTTGATTTTATTAAAGTTTTTAGTTTTAGTTTTTATTTTTATTTTAGTCTTATTTTATTAGGATTAGTTTTTAGCAATTTAGTTTTATTAGATTTTATTTTTTTAGGACTTTAGTTTTTAAATTTAATAGATTTACATTTTATTTTTCTTTTCATTTCATTTATTTTTATTTTTATTGAGTCTTTATTTTACTTTTTTAGAATATAAATTTAATTTTGAGATTTTTTAGTTTTTTTAGTTTTATTTTATTAGTTAGTTTGAGTGTTATTTTTAGGGGTTCAAATTAAACACACACACACACACTTATCCTTACACACACACAAATTAAACTATCACCCTCACCTAACTTACCATACCCTCATCTACACACTAACCATCCCACTTCTTCTTCAACCTCTCACCTTCTCTCTCTTCTCTCTCATCATCCATCACCTCCATTATCACCCACCAAAAACCCAAACTCCATTAAAACCACAAACTCACCTTACCCTCCTACCAACCCGGCGACCTCCTGCCCTCTGACCGACCTCCTGCCTAAGCCGCAGGCGGCAACCCTCTACCAGCGTTACCAGCCCCGCCGACCAGCATCCCAACCCCGATCCTCCCCACCGTCCGACCCGACCAGCCCACAACCTAACCTCCGAACCCACCTCGAGTCTGCTGAAAATCGACCCAACCCGTCACACCTGCCAGCCCGCCGGACCTCTGCCACCCATGGACGAATCCACCGCATCCCAAAAACCCGTGATCTCCGGCCACCTTACAGATACGCCCCTGCTATTCCGACCCGAGATTGACCCACTCCTTCTTGCAACCCATTTCCAATCCAACCTTATCCCACCATTCCAAACCAAGACCCATATTCTCCCATATAGCCACGACCTGCATAAAACCAAAGCCAAATGCCCACATGTGCCACTTATTCCCTTTTTACCTATTTACCCAAAATACCCTCAAACCACCTCTTTTACCAAACTTTCCATTATACCCTTTTAACGTATGAGATTTTATTCCCTCTACTACCATTTATTCCCTCACCTCACTACCCACATGACACACCCAAACCACATGAACACTTAAACCAATTACCCAAATTAACTCCCCATGCTCCATGCCTTGTATTTAAAGAGAGTTGAAGACCAAAAACTCATCATCAAATAAATAAGAGCTTTTAGATAGGAATTTTAGAGAGAGAATTGTAGAGAAAATTATCATTTGTAAATAGTTTTTTCTTTTATTTTTTTAGATATTTGTTGAGAATTAATTGTGAGTAATTGAATTGAATGGAAGATGATAGAGTTCAAATTTCCAATTTCAAGGAGACTTGTTGAAGATTTGTTCTCTTGCTCTACTCTTTTATTATATATGCCTTTGATTATTAATTTGTCATATTTTATACCATGTTAGGCTAAAACCCCTTTCAAGGGGTGGGGGGAAACCCTTATTTGATGTTATTTTATTTTGATTTGTTTAATTACTTGAAAAGTCCCTTTGAATGTTAATTTTATCACTCACCCTTAAATTTACGCCTCGAGAGAGGGTAAATGATTTTCGAGAGAAAATCGAAATTCTAGTGATAATACTCATTTTAGATTCGAACTAGAGATAGGGGTTTCTTAAGTGGGGTATTATAACTTGAATTTCAACTCTAAATTTATTTTATAAGATTTACATAAATTCTAATTGATCGATCCTAGCGGGTGATTAATTAAAAGGAGTGTAGATCTATTTTTCTAGAGTTGTGGGGTGTTAAACTTAATTTTCTAAAATATTAGTATTAAAATTACACTTGCAACGAGAGTTGATTTGTAGTTTTGATATTAATTTGGGAGAATTCAATTAATTAAATTAATTAATTAGAATAGCTAAAATTTGTGGTGTAATCCCACTACTTGATTGTTCTCACAATTATTTACCTCACTTTATCTTTTATTTTAATGTTAGACTTTATTTTCCATTTTAGTAATTTTCTAGTTAGTTATTATCATATCACATTTAGTTTAGTTTAGTTTAGACCTCACCTCACCCTATTGTTTTAATATTCGAAAAAGCTAAAAAAAAATTAGAAAAGTGAAAAAGCACAAAAAGAAAATAAAAAGTGAATTACAATTGAATTTGTCTCTAGCTTACTCCCTAGGATGTGGATTGATACCCTTACTTACCTCTACACTTGAATTTATTATATTTTGTAGGTATTTGAGGTTTTGATTAGAAGGACTTTTCAAGCAACGACAAAGACAAAGATACATCGAAAAGTTCTTTCTATCAATTACCTGTAGTGTCACCCAAACAACTAACTTGAGCTCATATGACACCTCCTTCCAACTAATGTACCCCGGGCAATCGTGTCAAATATAATTCCCTTCATATCTGAACACTAAGATATGCCATAATCCTATGGAGTTATGCTCTGCAAATTCCTTCCAACCGTTGTGTAGCCAAAATCAGCAGTTGAAGTTGTCAATTCCACCTTCCAATGGTCTCCCATGTTTTGCTAGAGGTTCCAAGTGGTGGGGTATGGAAAGTGGAATTGACAACTTCAATTGGTGATGTTTGGCTACATAACGATTGAAGGAATTTGCAGAACATCACTCCCTAGGATTATGGCATTTCTTAGTGTTCGGATATACGAAGAGATTCAGTCTCCTCTCCACAAATAGGACACTCCAAATAACTATGTACTAATCACCTATTAAAGGTAAGAAGCGTATATTCATGGATTAGTATAAACAAAACTTAGATGTAGTTGGAATATTTATGTATTAATCTCCTCTCCACACACGCACACTACACAAGAGTGAAAATGATAAAGTGCAAATCAATTAAAATCATTAAAAATGGATGTTTCGGTACAAATTGAAATATTTATTACAAATTAAAAAATTGTTTCAAATTCGGGTTATCATAAAAAATGAATTGATATTTGGTAGGAGCAGCCAAGTCATCCACACTACTATTTAGACGCTTTGGAGCTTGTTGGACAATTGACTACGGCTCGTTGTTGATATACTCCGAATAAAACACTTGCTTAACCTTTTGAAATGCACAAACAAACGGCTCATCGCTCACGTGGTCGTTGCTCTTCAACTTGGACAAGTCAACCATGATCAAATTGGTGACATGATTAACTTTACAAGCATTTTTATCCTCAACTCTTACCCAGTCACAATAAAATACAACCTCTTTGAAGCTTATATAATCCAATTCAAATATATTTTGGATTACACCATAGTAAGTCATTTCAGCTTCAACGAGGTTTTTATCTTTTGCGCTCGCTCGAAATATAGTAAGAGCTTTGTATGAAATTCCTGAGTTCTGTACATTTATACTTTTCTCGTACACTTTAGCGCCGAAAATATAATTGTTCAATCGATACTTTTTGTACTCTTGTACCACGAACAAGGGTTCAGTGGCTAGACGAGCAAGCCTTGATGTCGCATCACCCGTCTTTAGGAGCTGAGAATATAGATAAATTAATTATATTAGAGGAAAAATTTGAGTGTAATGTAACTTTATATAACGACTATTTTCATTATAATTACCTCTTGTGTCAACCACAGCCTAAATTCGCTGTCTGATTGTACCATTATTTTTCGTCTTTTATTGTTCTCACAGGCCTCATATTTTCTGCATATTACAAAATTAATCATGTATAAAATAATCTAAATAATGTTAAACATTATAATAATCGAAACTTACTTTTCCCATTCTTCGACATCTTCATGTGTGTCAAATAGATAACGAGCTACTTGTTCATGTCGCAAACTCGTTAATTCCACTCGTTTTCCCATCACATGACCACCATCATCGACGAATTCATCAGTGTCAGCAATGCTGGTCGAGTCAGGCATATATTCCCGAGTATATATTGATGACTCCACGGTGATGTATTCCTCTGCAATTGATCCTGCAATGTATCGCGTATTCTTGACGTAATCTTTAAAAACTTTCATCAATCTTTCAAACGGATACATCCACCGATATCTAACTGGACCATAAAGAAGTGCCTCGTCACATAGGTGTACCAACAAGTGAACACTTATGTCAAAGAATTCTGGGGGAAAGTACTTCTCCAATACACAAATCGCTTCGATCACAGCCAATTTTGCGGCCACTATGTGTTCTCGATTCACTACCTTCTCACACAAGAGGGAGAAGGTAATACTAATTTGCATAATAGCCCTACGCAAATCCTTGTGCTTGGAGAAATAGTGATTAAACAATAGAGGAACCAATTTCATGATCACATGCCAATCGTGGGACTTACACTTATGTAAATCATGAGTAGCATAATTCACAATCCGCCCAATAAAAAATTAGAACCTTTCTCAGATCTGAAACTATGAGCTGGGGGTAAAAACCTCCTGTGGCGATGGTATACATTTTTTAAGCTAGAGAATAGACGAAGAGATTCAGTCTCCTCCCCACAAATAGGACACCCCAAATAATCATATACTACACAACCGAATAATGTCTCATAAGCTGGAAAATCATGAATTGCCCACATCAATATAGCTTTCAGCGTAAACTCTTCTTTTCTAAAAGAGTCAAATGATTGGACACCCTCTTCCCACAACTCATTTAATTCTTCTACCAAAGGAGCCAGGTAGACGTCAATGTCATCACTTGGTGCCTTTGGCCCGGTAACAACAAAGCCATCATCGAAAATTCAGGTCTCATACACTGTGAAGGAGGGAGGTTGAGTGGGGCTAGGATCACTGTCCATACACTCTGATTGGTGCTTAGATTTCCAAATGGATTGAAACCATCTGTTGATATAACCAAATGAATGTTGCGTTGTTCTCGAGCAAAATCGGGATACTCAAAATTCATCCTCCGCCAGGCAGTAGAATCAATAGGATGACACATGATATTACCCCCTACTTCTGCCCTAGCATGCCAAGTCATTGCCTCTGCAATCCATGGTACTGTGAAAAATCGCTTTAATCTAGGCCCAACGGGAAAATATTTCAATACTTTTTGAGGCACTTTTGAGCTTGTGCCTTCCTTACTAGTAGATTGGACATATCTAGGTTCATCGCATACCGGACAATGGTCGAGATTTTCATACTCCTTTCGGTATAGTATGCAGTCATACACACAATCATGAATCGATTTATACTTCATTCCCAAATCTTTCAAACCGTTCTTCATAACAATATAGCTATTTGGAAGTGTATTCACCTTGGGTAATAATCCCTTCACCCATTTCATAATTCCCGTCACGCTATTGACAGACAAACCATACTGCGTCTTCAAACTGTGCAAACCAACCATGGCATGTAAAGTTATTTGATCTTTCTCACAACCAGAGTATAACGGTTGGGTCGCCTTAAATTTTAAACTTTGGTAGTCATCGTCAAGTTTTATCGTGCTATCTTCACGAGCACTTGAATCTTCTACATCATCAGTAACCTCATTCTCCTCTGCTTCATAAACTCCGTACGCATCATCAACTAAATCCTCTAACATATTATGATCTATGTCATCCCCTTCTACATCTATTCTACTTGTTGAAGGTTGTTGTGAAGGTTGGTCGGGGACAAAAGGAACTTTCAATTCACCGTGAAAACTCCAAAATCGATAACTATCTTGCATACCCGATCTTAACAAATGTAGTTCAACTATTTTCCACTCAAACACCTTACCATTCTTACACCTAGCACACGGACACGGAAACTCTTCATCATTATGACATCTCTTTGCATATTTCACAAATTCGTTAGTACCTCTGTGAAACACATCCCCTATTCTATTAGTCTCACCCATCCACTCTTTGTATTTCGGATATCCCATCACAGCTACCACAACTAAACACCTATTAAAGGTAAACAAAACTTAGATTTATAGTATGTTTTATTTAATTATCCCATCATTTAATTATCCTATTAAAGGGTGAGTGGTCCTATCCCATTCAAGACCGCATTTTTCTGTAATATACTTAACAGCTCATGCACATTGTTACGATTTGAAAAAAATTCGATAGCATATCCCCGTAGTTCTCCAAGTACACGACGTAGATTGGCAGGTGTGAGTGTTATTTCAATTAATCAATTGAAATAACAGTCACTTGTCAATCTAGTATGTACCCAGAGAACATTAAGATACGACTGCAGAACTTCCTCTAAAAGTAACAACTTTAAGCCAATAAGAATATTATATAGAAATTATACAGTCTCAAACTGTCCAAACGGGACAATTCGAGAGATCTCATTACATGGGTAATGACTCTCGAACGGGTCTAAGGGCTATTGAATGTGTACGCATAAGAACTAGAAGGCTAGTATCTATGCGCACTATATTTAATTTCAAGTATGCTTCATTTAATTATCATACTATTTATATATTGTTCGATATACAAAGTAATTTTCAAAAAAAGTTGAAAAATCCCACCCCCATATGGACAATAATCAAGTGGTCATGCCACTTTTAAAACTAACCAACCAAACATTTACTAAACAAAATAATCCAACAGCAATATCAGCAACAAATGTGTATCCCGTACTCCTTCTAATTCATCTACTCAATTAATTCATTTCATCAATTAAACTAACAATTAACGTATACAATTATTAATTTACTAATTTACACTGAGGGGCAATCCTACTTTCATATGAAATGGGCACTAATTATTAATTTACTTTCATCTAAAACTGTTTTATTTATTAATTATATTTTAGTGGATGTAATTATAGAATCTATGGATGGATTCAATTTAATCTTACTATGTGAATTTTTTTATCTACAATGAGTTAACCTTGAAACAATATATATTATCTCATAGAATCATCAAAACACGATATTAACAGAATTACAATGGTACCTTGCCTTACCCCCCTCCCCCCCCCCCCCCCCCCACACACACACACAAACAAATTGACAAATTCATGGGTTATTTCCAACATATAAACATCAAATACACCTAACAAACATACACAAACATATATTCACGAGTAAGTTTCAATAAAAGTGCAAAAAATTCAAGAACCCATATATATACAAATACAAAAATAAATAACTCGTGAATTTGTCAATTTGTTTGACAAATTCATGGGTTAATTCAAATACAAAAATAAATTCATGGGGTTAATTTATGGGTTAATTCAAATACAAAAATAAAAATTCATGGGTTAATTCAAATACAAAAATAAATCAAATTTATGAGTTATTTTCAACATATAAACATCATATAAAGATAAAAAACACCACACATATACAAATAACTCGTGAATATACCCCCTACCCCCTGCCCCCCTTACCCACCTCCACCCCCACCCTGCTCCACCCCCCACACACGCACACACACACACACATATATATATATACACACAAACATATATATAAATGGAAGAGAGAGAGAGAAATAAACCTGAAAGTAGAGAGAGAGAGAGCAGCGTAGAGAGAGAGATGTGGAAAAAGGAGGGAGGGAAGGACGGGGGGAAAAAGAAGGGGTAAGGGTTTTTGCTGCAGAAGTTGTCACGGTCGTGTCAAGGTCCTTGACTGTGACAAGTAAATTTGTCACGGACTTATCACGGTTAATGACCGTGACAATTATTTATCAAGGTCGTGTCAAGGTCAATGACCATGACACAAAACGCGTGTTTTTTTGTCACGGTCAATGACCTTGACAAGGGTGGCCGACTGAAAGGTGACAATTTTGTCATTTTGGTGTAGTGGAAGGTGATGAACGCCAAAGAGGCAATGGCCTCCAAATACGAGGATGAAAAATGAGATACTAGCAGAGGTAAATACTATAAAAAGAATAAGAAGGGGAAGAAAAGACTAGGAGATGACAAGTTTGTAGATTACACCCCTCTGACGGTCAGCTACGAACACATTCTAAATGAGATAAAGAGCGACCGATCCTTAAAAGGTCCTGAGAAGTTAAGAACACCCCCCACAAGAGGAATAAAAACCCGTGGTGCGAATTCCACCAAGACCATGGCCATTTGATCGATAAGTGTTTTGCTCTGAAAGATAAAATTGAAAAAATGTTTAAAGAAGGAAAGTTAAGAAAGTACGTGGATAAGGGTGCCTTCAATAATGGCCGTGGGGCCGACCCTAAGAAGAAAAGAAGTGATAAATGAAGAGAAGATTATCCAGACAGGCGTGATGACCCCTCAGAGGATGATGATGATCCTGACCTTCCACCGAAGGACAACCATGGCCCTATGAAAAGGCTTAATATGATTTCATTTGGTGTTAGAATGATCTCCGGGGGCCTAGTTAAAGGAGGATCAAAAGTCACCGACAGGAAGGTCCATGTAGCTGAGGCCAAGGCAGGGACAAAAGTTGTGCACTCAACCTCTATCGAAGTCAAGCCAGAAAACAGGATGAAAGTTGATATGGATACTCTGATAGTGGGTTTCTTAAGGATGGACTTCAAGGGCCTCTTAGCCCCACATGATGACCCTCTCGTCATCACCACCAGGGTGCACGGATGTGAGGTGTTAAGGAGATTGGTAGATGGGGAAGTTCTACACATATGATGTTTTGGCCATGTTTTAAAGCCTTGGGACTCAGTCGTACTAGGCTTGTCCCATAACATCATCCCTTGATTGGTTTCAGTGGGGAAAAGGTTCATCACCTGGGAGTGTATGAGGCTGATGTAAGAATGGTAGACGAGTGGCCGAGATGGATTACTAGGAAGGTTAACTTTTTTGTAATGAACGAAAACGTCTTCTCAGCCTACAACATTATACTGGGATGAGTATCCCTCAAGGAATTTGAGGACGTGCCTTCCACGATTCACTAGATGATAAAATTCCTGACTCCTTATGAGGTAGGGGAAGTTCAGGGAGATCAGATGACAACACAAGAGTGCTATTTCAACTCTGTTGAGGAAAGAGAGGTGCACAAGAAAGCAACCACTACTTACAATATTGATACCGTGGATCCCAGGGATGATACCAAGTTAAAGAAGGGAGAAGCCACAAAAGAGGTAGAATCTATCCTCCTTAATGAGCCGAAAAAAATCGTTCAGGTCGGCAAAGCCCTAAAACCAGATATAAAAGAAGAGCTCATCAAGTTGCTGAGGAGAAGACAAAACATCTTTGTATGGAGTCATGCAGACATGCCGAGAATCGACCTTGAAATCATGTGTCATAAGCTCAACGTGATAGATGACGCCAAGCCGATAAATCAAAAGAGGAGAATTTATTCTCGAGAAAAATATGAAGTTATAAGGGATGAGGTCAAGAAGCTCGAAGAGGCTGAATTTATTAGGGAGGTCATCTATCCTGAATGGCTGTATAATGCGATCATAGTCCCCAAGGCAAACGAGAAATGGAGGATGTGTGTGGACTTTACTGACCTCAATAAGTACTTCCCCAAAGACATTTTCCCTCTTCCCCACATCGATCAGATGGTGGATGCTACTGCAGGCCATGAGCTAATGAGCTTCATGGATGCATACTCAGGCTACAATTAGATCTTTATGGACCCCGAGGACTCAGAAAAAATAGTTTTCATTACTGACAAAGGGACTTACTGTTATAGGGTCATGCCCTTTGGTCTGAAAAATGCAGGGGCGGCCTATTAGTGCCTCATGAATAAAATGTTCGAGGACCAAATTGGGAAGTCTATGGAGGTCCATGTAGACGACATGCTGACGAAGAGTTTGAAAGCTAAGGATCATGTAGCTGAACTTGAGAGGACCTTTGACACGATGGACAAATATCGGATGAAGCTCAACCTAGCCAAGTGCATTTTTGGGGTCGGAGCTGGAAAGTTCTTGGGGTTCATCGTCAATCAAAGGGGTATTGAGGCCAATCCTAAGAAGATAAAGGCTCTGTTAGAAATGAAGACCCCGAAGACCATTAAATATGTTGAGAGGCTCATAGGGCGAGTGGATGATTTGAATAGATTTGTATCCAGAGCCACAAACAAATGTCTACCATTTTTTCTAAGTTCTCAGAAAGGCCTTCGAGTGGAATGAAGAATGTGACAGGGATTTCAAAGAATTAAAGTCCTACCTAGGGTCTCCGTTGCTTTTGTCTCATCCAGTGCAAGGTAAAAAGTTGTATGTGTATCTAGCAGTCTCAGAGTCAGCCATCAGCACTGCAATAGTAAGAGAGGAAGACGGGGTGCAGAAGCCGATGTATTTCAATAGTAAAGCACTTCAAGGAGCAGAGCAAAGATACCCTAGGATGGAAAAGTTAGCCTATGCATTAATTCATGCCTCAAGGAAATTGAAGCCATACTTCCAGGCCCATACAATGGTCATCCTAACTGACTCTCCTCTTAGGCAGGTCATCCACAAGCCAAAAAAATTAGGGAGGCTAATGGCCTAGGTAATTGAATTGGGAGAATTTGATATTGTATACCAACCTAGGATGGCTATCAAGGGATAAGACTTAGTAGATTTTGTGGCTGAATTCACCTGGGAATGGGCTGAGATTAGAGATGGAGATCTTGAGAATATAGACAACCAACAAGAAAAGATAGTTGACCCTCTCACAGATAAGGCTGAGACTAACAAAGTTAGAGAAAAAATTATTGAAAATGAAGAAGGAAGATACCTCTTTAGGCATGGGTCTCTATTTGAGGATAATTTCTCAAAAGAAGGTGCTATATGGAGCCTCTTCGTGGATGGGTCCTCCAGTGAAAATGGGAGCAGGGCCGGATTGACAGTGTCAATGTCGGATGGCATAGACATAGAATATGCCCTAAAATTCAACTTCAAAGCCTCCAATAATGAATCAGAATACGAGGCCCTAATAGTAGGTATCTTTTTATCCAAGGGACTTTATATCGACCAACTCTTGGTGCATAGCGATTCGAGGTTAGTAGTAAATCAAATACTGGGAGCATATGAGGCCAAAGATGAAAGGATGTCCAAGTATCTCGAGAAGGTGAAATCAATGCTGAAAATCTTTAAGGAAGTAAAGTTGAAGAGGGTCCCTCGGCTAGACAATAGCCGAGCCGATGCACTTGCAAGACTAGCCTCAACAACCAGAACATATATCAGAAGAACAATGCCGGTAAAAATTCTGCTCCGGCCAGCGATTGAAGATGAAGACAGAGCACTTAACTTCTGCCTAAATGTGAACATGGAAGCCTCATGTGTAAGGACATATTTCTCATGTCCGTTATCTTACATGTGTATATGTCGTACGCCACTACAAAAAGCACGTCTCTGCACAATCTCATACGATGGCCTCAATTCGAATTTTGAGAATCAAGCATTCATTATCTCCATCATGTGTCCAACATCTGCCTCAACGACTTTACGTTCCATGATTTTAGGGACTTAATGCAAGTGGTATGCAAGAGAAGTCAAAACAGTGAAAGAAGGCATGATATGAATGTTCAAGGGCATTTTGGTAATTTTATAGAGATTGATCGGAGGTCCGGTCAACTGGAAAGTTGAATAGCTCACCGGAACGAAGATACTGGAAGAAACAACACCTCAATCCGAGCTACAGTGAAGAAGTTATGGCCCTTTGAAAATGGAGAAAATTTCGAGAAAAACCCTTGGAAAAATGCTAAGTGTTTAAGCCCCAGGTTCCAACGAATTTTTGTGAACCGAAGGCCAAACCGGTTCGGGGGGCAAAACGGTTAGTGGTATACTCGAACCGGTTTGGGGTACCTGACACTGACAAGTGTTTTAAAATCGTGAAACTCTTTTTGGTTTACTTATAAAAGCCAACTTCGGGGGAGTTATTTTACAAGACTTTGAGAGACGTTTTTTAGAGTCCAAATACATCTAGTCTTCATATTTTTGAGTCCCAAGACTCATGTTTTGATTCACACATCCTTTCCAAACCTTTTTAAATCAGTCTGCAACCCAAGAACACAACCTTGTGTTTGTTCAACCTTTGTGGAGAAGCCGTCTTTCTTGTTCATTGTTGCTCACCTCGAGTTCTCGAGGGAGATTCCAGCCGCCGACTACAGAACCGACGCCTGTGGGTATTTCTGTGTCACTGTATTTTCATTGTAATCCGTGTAACCGTATCTTACAAAATTATAGTGAAAATAAAAGATTTTTCCCCTTTGGGGGATTTTTCCTCATATGTGTGTGTTTGCATGTTCTTGCATGATTTTATCTTATTCAATCACACCTATATGCATGTTTAGGATTTAATTGATAAAAACTGAGTTTAATTAAATAATTTCTATATTTGAACGCATGCGCACTCTTTCAAATTGGTATCAGAGCCAATTACACAACTTTACCGTGTAGTTTTCCGCAAATTTTTCTAAGATATCAATTTTCTGAAAAATTGATTTTTGAAAATGAGCGTGTTCAATGGAGAAATTATATAATAAAATGCCAATTTTTTAATGGACAAACTATGTATACTGGAAAGCTCGCATGAAATCTACATTAAAGTCCATTGATGAAAGAGTCTGGATTTTGGTTGAAAGAGGGTGGACACCTCCCTCCGTCACCGTTGAAAACAGTCATCTTTTAATTCTAAGGGCTTAAGTGCTATTTTCGGATCCGTCACTCCTAACGAGTTCAAATGGATAATGACGTGCACCACGTCAAAAGAGGCATAGGATGTTTTACAACTAACCCATGAAGGAACTAATGCTGTGAAAGAGTCTAAATTGCAAAATTTAATAACTCAATTTGAAACAATCACCATGCTTGAGTCTGAATGTTTTGATGAATTTTATGCTAGACTGTCTGATATTGTTGACACTACCTTTAATCTTGGTGAACACATTCCTAATATTAGAGTTGTTAAAAAGACTCTTAGATCACTGCCTAAGCGTTTTATCCCTAAAGTCACTGTGTTAAATTATATGGGAAATTTAAATACGCTTAAATTGGAGGAACTTGTAGGAGACTTACAAACATATGAAATTGAAATGTTTCCTAAATATGCTAAGCCTAAAGATAAGGGAATTTCACTTAATGCCCAGGAGAGAAAGAGTGAGGGGTCGACAAGAAAGAGGGGAGAGTCATCTAGAAAAATAGAGATAGATACGTCAGATTCTGAGTGTGACTTTGATTTAGATGATTTGGCCCTGTTTGCTACAAATTTCAAGAAAATTCTCAAATTCAAGAAAAATGGATATTTTAAAGATAAAAAGAAGTTTGAGAAAATAAGTTTGAAAAGAAAAATGAAAAAGATATTAAAGACCCTCCTAAGAAAGAGAGTGAGAGATGCTTTGAGTGCGATGGTAGGGGTCATAGAGCTTTTGAGTGTGCTACTAGGCTTAACAGAGAAAAGGGAAAAGTTGTCCTTAATGCTACCCTTAGTGATGATAGTGAGGCTGAGTCGGTGGACTCTGGAGACGAGTCACCGCATGATTGTAACTTCACCACATTCTTGGCTAGTCATGTGAGCACTTCTAGTACTCCTCGCGACGATGAGGATTCTACTTCACAGGGACACCTCGACAGTGAGAGCGATGTGAGTGAGGGGGAGGATGATGCAAGTGAGAGCGAGAGTAATCTTCAACGCGCCTACGCTCAATTATATAATGAATCATTTAAAACCAAAAAGCGTAACAAAGCGTTAGTTCTTAGGATCACCGCATTAGAGGAAGATTTAGAAGAAGCGAGAGAGAGAGAGTCCTCCACCTGCACTACCTTGAGAGAGAGAGAGAGTCTGTCTGTGTTGAGAAAGAAAGTTTGTTTAGAGAGAGAGAGAGAGATTGTTTGGAGAGAGAGAGTGTTTTTGAGAAAGAGAAAGGGGATTTGACTAAATAGGTGGATAGTCTTACGAGTGAGCTCCATTCCTCCTTGGAGACTAGGAAGAAACTTGAAGCCCTTGTTGCCTAGCTTACTCATGATCTTGAGCGAGCACGGGAAGTCAAGGTTCAAATCGAGGACAGATCAGGAAAGATGCTCCTCGGCCCCGCGTTAGGTTTTGGTGATAGGCAGGGAATAGGTTATAATGGTGCCTCCACGTCCTAAATTGCACCTGGACCAGTTCCCGAGTTTACTACAACTCCATATGGCCATCGTCAAAAACCACGTAGGAGAGTTCGACCAATAAAAACAAACCCAGGTCCGCCTAAGACTGCATTCTTCTGTACGTACTACAAAATAAAAGGCCACCTCAGGGAGTTTTACTATAGTTTGGGTTGGACACAACGTACTACTACTCCACCACATCATACTGATGATTTTTCTAGTCTGAGAGAGCATGTTGAGTTTTTAGCTGCCACATCACAGAGTTTGATGGAGGAATTCGGACGGATGTCATTGCCGTCAGTGAATGCTTCTCGCATCCCAACTAAAACCAACAACAATAAGGGTAAACAAAAGGTTATCACTTCTTGGGTACCTAAGAAAGATAAAAAGTCCCTTGTTGTTCGTATCGTTCTCAAAGAACATAATACCTCACAGTGGTATTTTGATAGTGGGTGCTCCAGACATATGACAAGTGATGTCTCATTTTTTACCTAACTTAAGGATTATAAGGATGGTAGAGTCACCTTTGGAGATGGGAGGAAGTCTAGCATTGTAGGACGAGGTACAGTAGAGTTACCAGGATTTCCTAATCTAGAGAATATTTTGTACGTCAAAGGTTTGAAACCAAACCTTCTCAGTATTAGCCAGTAGTGTGACGCTGACTTTGCCGTAAAGTTTGACCGAGACGCATGTAATATCTATAATCAAGACGGTAAAATTTTAGTGCGAGGGGCGAGGATAGAGGATAATTGCTATAGGACTGAGCCCACGTCCTCACTTGTCTGCAACAGTGCCACGATCACTCCTATGGATCTGTGGCACCAACGTCTAGGTCGCGTTAACGTTAGAGATTTGACTCGTTTGGCTAAAAAGGACCTAGTACGTGGCTTACCATCTATTGGAAAGCCAAATTCCACGGTTTGTGGACCCTTTCAGTTGGGAAAGCAAATTCGTATCCCCCATAGGCAGTTGCATTCCATTACAACCTCCCGTGTACTTGAGCTGATTCATATGGATCTTATGGGTCCCACTCGTACTGAGAGTCTGGGTGGTAAGAGATATATCATCGTGATGGTAGACGATTTCTCCAGATATTCAATTGTAGGTTTTCTGAGAGAGAAATTCGATGCTGTAGAGTTTTTAACGACCAAGTGCCGTGTCCTACAAAACCAACACGGAGTCACTATTAACAGGATACGTAGTGACAACGACACATAATTTAAGGAAGCAAAGTTAGATCTTTATTATGATAGCCTTGGGATCAAACATGAGTTTTCTGCTATGAAGACTCCTCAGCAAAATGGGATTGTTGAGAGAAAGAATAGGAAGATCCAAGAAATGACTAGATCTATGCTTCTAGGTTGTAGTGTTTTTAGGAGATTTTGGGCAGAGTCAGTGTCTACTACATGACACACGGTGAATAGGGTTTACCTGCGTCCACACACTCTTAAGATGCCTTAAGAATTGTGGACTGGCAAGAAATTCAACCTTGCATATTTTCGTGTTTTTGGGAGTAAATGCTACATCCTACGGGATAGAGAGCAATTAGGAAAGTTTGACTCCCGGAGCGACGAGGGAATCTTGCTAGGATGTTCATCAAATAGTAGAGCAAACCGAGTTTTTAACCTAAAGAGATCTAAGGTTATGGAATCAATAAATGTCACCGTGCAAGATGACGAACATCCGACGGTTATTAATCCTAACCTTCAATGTGAGGATGAGGACTTTTCTGGTAGTAATTTACTTGTCCCTCACCCACACTCTGTGGACCCTACTCCTATGTTAGGGGACACACCTGCTTGGGTTTACAAGAGTCATAACCAGCCTCCATTGTAGGCGATCCCACTCTTGGGGTCAAGACTCGTGCTTAACTAGATAACATCATTAGCCACTTTTACTACACGTCCAAAGTCGAGCCCAAGAATCACAAAGAAACACTCAAGGATGAACATTGGATATCTGTTATGCAGGATGAGTTGCTTCAGTTTAAAAAGAATAATGTCTGGGAACTTGTCCCCCGACCTAGTAAGACTAATGTGATAGGTACCAGGTGGATTTTCAAGAATAAAATGGATGAAAATGGTACCATAGTAAAAAATAAGGCTAGGTTGGTCACTCCAGGCTACACATAGATAGAGGGCGTAGACTTTGGGGAGATATTTGCTCCTATTGCGAGGCTTGAGTTCGTCCTCTTACTGCTCGCCATCGCATGTCATCTGCACTTCAAGTTATATCAGATGGATGTTAAGACTGCCTTTTTAAATGGCATTCTTCAGGAGGAGGTTTATGTGGAACAACCAAAAGGGTTTGAATACCCTAAGCACCCAGAGCACGTTTACTAACTGAGGAAAGCCTTGTATGGTTTGAAGCAAGCACCTCGTGCTTGGTACGAGAGGCTTACTTCCTATCTCTTAGCCCATGGCTTCAAGAGAGGGGGAGTTAATATGATGTTATTCGTCAGGAGAGATGACGGTGCTATTTTGGATACCCAGGTCTATGTGGATGACATAGTCTTTGGATCCACATGCTCCCAGCATGCTCACCACTTTGAGGAGGAGATTAAAAGTGAGTTTGAGATGATCATGGTAGGTGAGCTTACTTTCTTCCTTGGTTTCCAGGTTCGTCAACTAAAAGATGGGATGTTCATCTCCCAATCCAAGTATGCTAGAGACCTAGTAAAGATATTTGGTTTAGACTTCGTTAAGCATGCACATATACCTATGAGTACTTCTATCAAGCTTAGTAAGGACACTTCAGGCAAGGACTTAGAGAAAACCTTGTATCAGAGTATGATAGGTAGTCTTCTCTACTTGACTGCCAGTCATCCCGACATAGCCTTTAGTGTTGGAGTCTGTGCGCGATATCATGGATCCTCGAAAGAGTCACACTTACTCGCTCTAAAACGTATTATCAAATACGTGAGTAGGACTCTCTCATATGGTATTTGGTATTCCTTTGATATCAATGACCGTTTGTCTGCCTATTCGGATGTCGATTGGGCTGGGGATGTAGATGGTTGTAGGAGCATTTCTGGTGGGTGTTTCTATTTTGGTTCTTCTCTTGTCTCCCAGTTGAGTAAGAAGCAAAACTGCATCTCTTTGTCCACTGCGGAGGCTGAGTACATCGTCACCGGGAGTTATTGCACGCAACTCTTATGGATGAAGCAGATGCTGGAGGATTATGGGATTTCACAGGACACCATGACCATTTTCTGTGATAACATGAGCGCGATACACATCCCGCAATCTAGTCCAACATTCGTGCATAAAGAACATCAGGATACGCGAGCACTTTATACATCAGTTAGTTAAGGAGAAAGTCGTATCCCTGAGTTTCGTTCCCATCGACCGTCAGTTAGACGATATTTTCACGAAACCTTTAGATGCCCTTAGATTAGAGAGTCTTAGGAAGTCTTTGGGGATTTGTACAGTTGACTGAGGGGTTGGCCCGTGTCTAGCCTAGGATTCATTGTCTCTTTCATATCATCTAATGCCTATTGCTAGATTGTATCACATGTTTTGTTATTTTTTATATTTTTTGACAAATCCAAAAATATTTTCTTTTTATAAAAATTTTAGAAAAGCTCAAAAAGTTTTTTCTATTTTATTTGCACCTTTTATGGATGAGCATTTAAGATAGCCGAGTCACAAATTTTATTCCATTTATCCACGTGACTGTTTGATAGTGATTTGAGACGCTACATCATTTCATCCATATGATTTACACGGTTTGGAGTCTTTGAGATGTGATTAGTGATATCTTTCTACATTTTTTACTCATATCTCCTTTATTGCACACATGCACGACTATATTTGATTATTGTACTTGTCTATCACATATTGGCTTGAGTGTTTCCATCTCAATTCTGTCTATACAAGGTACAATATGCGATAAAACTTGACAAGATTGGAATGCCTGTTAACACCGTTTGGTGAGATTGTGTGTTTATTTGAAAACGGGGAAGGGCTGCGAAAGGTTCAATTAGCCTTTGTGAATTCTAAGCCATCGTTAAAAAGGACCTAAAAAATTGAGGAATTTTATTATCCGGGGTCCAAAGAGGTTAAAAGTGCCCGAAAAATTTAAAGGCAATAAAAAGCAATACATGCCAACTATGGGGTAGTAGGTTTCACCATCAATTCTCCAAAGTTTAAGAATTTAGATCACCTCTATTCAAAATATAAATCTGAGGGAGTTTGGTTGGAGAATTTAAACGGGTTTGCACTTCCTTGAAAGTCCTGAAAAAGCATGAAATCGTTTTGGACGTTATTGGTGTGGAAATCATTTTGAGCTTTGATTTTTTTGATTTTATTGAGTCAATGTCTAATATTTCCATCTTTTTACACCAAAGGAAGATTTTGAGTTCATTCATTAGGAGTATCCGATATTAATCATGCACATATGTCATGTTTGTATGCATTGATTTTCCTATCGAATTTGATCACACCCATACATTTACGCTATCATCGACTTGGTTATTTTGTGTTCTTTCATGGTGTGATTCTTTGTTTATATATTTTGGGTGAAATTTTTTTGAAAAATTCAAAAATAGAAGTTTTTTTACCTTGTGACACACTCCAGCTGCATTTATTTCTGCTTCTCATATTTGTCTATTTGGGGACATAATAAAAGGGGGAGAAGAATTATCATATTATGGGGGATAGGGGAGATTTTGAGATTTGTTTTAAGCTGGTATCTATGATTATCTCATTTCAAACTCGATACATCACTTGGTATTTTCTTTATCTCATGTGTGTAGGTACTACATTGATGATCTCTGAATTGCACACCCTGATGAGAAAAGATTTAAAGATTTGAAGATCAAACGATGAAGACATATTCATTTGTGTCCTTCCAGTTTTGGGTTCATGGAAGGGTAGATTTGTATAGGAAATTTGTTATTTGATAATTCGGATATTTTTTATGTATGTACCGGCATAGACATAGGGGGGGATTTGTAAGGACATATTTCTCATGTTCGTTATGTTACACGTGTATATGTCGTATGCCGCTACAAAAGTCACATCTCTACACTATCTCATACGATGGCCTCCATCCGAATTTTGAGAGTCAAGCATTCACTATCTCCATCATGTGTCCCACATCTGCCTCAACGACTTCACGTTCCATGATTTTAAGGACTTAATGCGAGTGGTACGCAAGAGAAATCAAAACAGTGAAAGAAGGCACGATATTGATGTTCAAGGGTATTTTGGTAATTTTACAAACATCGTCCGAAGATCCGGTCACCTGGAAAGTTTAAGAGCTCACCACAATGAAGATATTGGAAGAAACGACACCTCAATCCGAGTTACAGTGAAGAAGTTATGGGCCTTTGAAAATAGAGAAAATTCTGAGAAAAACCCTTGGAAAAATGCTAAGTGTTTAAGCCCCAAGTTCCAGCGAATTTTTGCGAACCGAAGGCCAAACCGGTTCGGGGGGAAAACTGATTCGCGGTACACCTGAACCTGTCCAGGGTACCTGACGCTGGCAAGTGTTTTAAAATCGTGAAACTCTTTTTGGTTTCCTTATAAAAGCCAACTTCGGGGGAGTTATTTTACAAGACTTTGAGAGACGTTTTTTAGAGTCCAAATACATCTAGTCTTCATATTTTTGAGTCCTAAAACTCATGCTTCGATTCACACATCCTTTCCAAACCTTTGTGAATTTGTTTTGCAATCCAAGAACACAACCTTGTGTTTGTTCAACCTTTGTGGAGAAGCCGTCTTTCTTCTTCATTGTTGCTCACCTTAAGTTCCCGAGGGAGATTCTAGCCGCCGACTACAGAATCGACGCCTGTGGGTATTTCTGTGTCACTGTATTTTCATTATAATCCGTGTAATCGTATCTTACAAAATTATAGTGGAAATAAAAGGTTTTTCCCTTTTGGGGGATTTTTCCTCACATGTGTGTGTTTGAATGTTCTTGCATGATTTTATCTTATTCAATCACACTTAGATGCATGTTTAGGATTTAATTGATAAAAACTGAGTTTAATTAAATAATTTCTATATTTTAATGCGCACTCTTTCATAATGGATGGACCCACTGTACAGATATATTATAGAGGGGAAGATGCCATAAGCGAAATCCGAGAGGAAGAAGCTGAGATACAAAGTTGCAAGATTTACTGTCATTGGGGACACCCTGTATGACAAAGGGTTCTTACTCCCATTGCTCAGGTGTGTTCACCCATTTGAGGTTCCGTACATCTTACAAGATGTGCGTGAGGGGTCTTGTTCGAGTCACATCGGGGGAAGATCATTAGCCAATAGGATAGTCACCCAAGGATACTGGTGGCCGACCTTGGTCAAGGATGCTGTGGCATATGTGAAGAAGTGTGCAAAATGCCAGAGGTTCGCCACCATCCCCCATCAGCCTCATCAACCTCTAACTTCCATCACCTCACCGTGGCCACTTGTAGAATGGGGAATCGATTTGGTAGGACCCCTACCCAGGTCAGTAAATAACTATCGATATTTGATTGTGGCGATCGATTATTTTTCAAAATGGGTGGAGGCCGAGTCGATGATCACGATCACTAAGCAAAAGACCTTCCAGTCCATCTGGAAGAATATCATATGCAGGTATGGTCTCCCCAACACCCTCATCTCAGATAACGGGACTTAATTCAAGAATGTTTCCCTTGAGGAGTACTGCGAAAGGGTGGGGATCAAGCAATTCTTTTCTACCCCAGGCAGACCCTAAGTTAATGGGTAAACTGAGGTAACAAACTGAATAATTCTGGATGGGATTAAGAAAAAACACAAAGAGGCAAAGGGAAGATGGGTCGAAGAAGTATATTCTGTACTATGGGCCTATAGGACAACGGAAAAAACTCCTACGGGGAAACCCCCCTTCATGTTGGCGTATAGCTCGGAGGCCATCATCCCTCCTGAAATTGGGCTTCCCACTCACCGAATTTAAATGTATGACCCTTAGAGAAATATGAAAGAAAGGAGACTTGATTGAGGAAAAAAGAGAAGATGTTGAGATAAGACAAGCAGCTTACCAACAGAGGACAACCAGGTTTTACAACCAGAGAGTAAAGGAGAGGCCGATCGCTGTGGGATACCTACTCCTAAAAAAGACTTGGCAAAATCCTAACAAGCTTCACCCAAATTGGCATGGCCCATACAGGGTCATCGATGAAGTTGTCCCAGGAACCTATAGGCTAGAAAACCTTTAAGGGGTACCCTTTTCAAACCCCTGTAACGCAGATCAGTTGAAGAAATACTATCAATGATGTTGTAGTTGATGTCCTACTTGTTCACAATTTTAATGAATGTATTATTTCATATAACACTTGGAATGTTAATGAGAATATTTTATTGGCCCCTCATCTTGTGTTTGTTAATTTAGATATATGTTGGGATAATTCATGTTAAGCTATAAAACATCATTCGTGGTGAAGTAGGCTTAAATGCTCTCCGGTGATACGACAGCATGGATGGGGACAACCTCATCCATATACCGTCAACAACATCGAGGGGCATTTAATTTTGAAAACATCATTAATTTGGTGGATTATCTCCCTCGTCTAGGATGAGGGTGAATGGCAGGACGACCCTCCACTCACTCTCAAGAAAGACGAGGGAGGACTTTATATTTGAAAACATCATTAATTTGGTGGATTATCTCCCTCGGCTAAGATGAGGGTGAATGGCAGGGACGACCCTCCACTCACTCCCAAGAAAGACGAGGGAAGACTTGTGTTTAAAAAAACATCATTAATTTGGTGGATTATCTCCCTCGGCTAGGATGAGGGTGAATGGCAGGGACGAACCTCCACTCACTCCTACTAAAGATGAAGGAGGACTTTATATTTGAAAACATCATTAATTTGGTTGATTATCTCCCTAGGCTAGGAGGAGTGTGAATGGCAGGGACGACCCTCCACTCACTCCCAAGAAAGAGGAGGGAGGACTTGTGTTTAAAAAAATATCATTAATTTGGTGGATTATAACCCTCGACTAGGATGAGGGTGAATGACAGGGACGACCCTCCACTCACTCCCAAGAAAGACGAGGGAGGACTTGTGTTTAAAAAACATCATTAATTTGGTGGGTAATCTCCCTCGGCTAGGATGAGGGTGAATGGTAGGGACGTCCCTCCACTCACTCTCAAGAAAGACGAGGGAGACACATTAGTACAAATTATAAAAATGGAAAAATAGAAGTCCAAATGAAAAGGAGGGAATTTTCATTAAAAATATGAAGAGTTATAATACATGTTCAAAAGAAAGTAAAAAACAAAAGTACAAGAAGAGGGTATAGGCCACAGACGACCACCCTAAAGAGCAGCATCAGAGGGTAGAGGCCTAGCATCGTCGGCCAGAGTACCATCAACAACAACAGCAGAAGGCCGATCCTCAGACGTTCCAGTGACTTCAACATTCACTTGAGACTCCATATGGGATAGAGCCTCAGCCATCAAGGGGTCGTATAAATCTACTGCTTTTAGGTAAGGATGAATAAACGACATTGTGTCAGCGAAATTCAAGACGAACCACCGACATGCCGCCTTGATTACCCTCTCCAAGTATTCAAACCCGAAGCCTTGGAATTAATCAGAGAGTTTGTAGGCCTCCACAACATCAGTCTTAGCCCTTTGAACAGCTGCAACGAGATCATTCTTGAACTGGGTGATTTAACTGGTTAAAGCCTCATCCTTGGCTGTAATGAGGTCGTCCTTGAGCTTCAGTTGAGCAACATACTCTTTTGTAACCTCACCTATAACCCTCTAATGCTTGGCCTTCACATTCTCCAGCTCAGTCTTCAGATTATCTAACTCAGTCTTCAAATTGGCCTCATTTTGAATAGCTCTCTCGGCCTCGTAAAACTTTTGTTGGTTCTCAGCCATCCACTTGGTGGCAGAGGTGAAGGTGCAGACAGACTACAAAGGACGAGAGAAAGTTTATAATGGAGAGACTAGAGTACAGTTGATAAAATATTAGTGACTCAAAATTGAAGGGATAAAAGAAATACCTGGGCCAAAGTGAGAAGCCCAAAATCATAGACTTTGCCTGGGGGCATCCTGGCCAAAAAGCTATAGTCTGAAGGTGATGGTGCTGAGAACATGGAAACCTTGGCAGCTTTCATGTTGGAAATTAAAGAGGTAGGGTCGGCCTTTAGATTGGTCAGATTGGCCGACCAGAAGGCACCTAAGGATGAGGACGAACTAGTTCCCTCGGTATTTGTTTCTTGGACCTCAACCCTCGCCCTCTTACGAGAATCAGGCCGAGTGCCAATAGGGGCTTCTGGCTCCCTCCTTTGATGGGTCTCAGTGGTCAGCTCCACCGGGGTCGGCCCCATGGCAGTTGTTTTTTTATGGGATTGTTGAGGCTCTTTGCCCTTCTTCTTGCTCAGACCAGCCATTAAGATAGGGGCAGCCATTTCCCAAACTCGATCAGACACGTTTGAAGGCCGACCTAAAAAAATGAGACGACATGTCAAATACAAGTAATAATAATGAGGAAACACTTGGAAAAATTGAAATAAAAGAAACTCACATAGTTTTGTCAAAGGGACGACCTTCAGACCAACTCTTTGAGGAGACGAGTGGTCATTAAATCTTTAAACTTGGGAATCGCACCCTCCTTCCCCTGCTCCCTCAAATAGTCAGTTATAGCCCTCTCATCTAAGCTTAGTCCAGGGTCTAACCTTGCTTTCATGGAGGGGTTAGACCATGTTCTTTGGACCCTCGTGCTGTCTTCTAAGGGATTAACCTCAGTGGAGAATTACCAATCCCCAGAAATAAAGAAGAACCTCTTCTTGAAGTCGTGGTTGGAAGTTTAAGAAATATAAATAAGTTTCTTGTCTGATCTCTTAGCCCCCAGATGGAAGTATCCAAGTTTCTTAGACGAGGAAGTTATGTTGTAACAAGCCAGGAACAGATCAACCGATGTCTCATCAGTAAATGTGTTCTTCTAAAGGGAGATGTAGCCGAGGATGATCCTCCAGGAGTTAGGAGGAAGTTGGGTAGGGGCAATCCTAAGAGCAGAGAGTATGTCAACTATAGCAGGATAAAGAGGGAACCTGACGCCGACTTTAAACATCTGCTCGTACATAGAGACTTCTCCTTCTCTCCCTTAGGAGTCCTTCTCATCTTCATTTGGGATCCTCATAATTACATTGGGCTTTACACCAAACGAATGTATCCAAATAAGAGATCACGATCCTTGACAAATGAGATATATGACGAGGCTGTTGAAGTGTCGACCTCTTTCGCAACATTTGAACTCTCATTATCGCCCTCGGCCCCACTACCCTCTTCCTCCCTTCCCTCGTCTCCAGCTGTGTCGGCCTCATTGTTATCAAAGCTTAGGGGGAAACCTGGAAAAGTGGCTTGTAATTCAAATGGGGACATGGCAGTAACAGGGACAACTTCAGGGTTAACTGTTCCCTCGGCTCGTTCATAGGGGTTAAGGCTTGAAGGGTCGTCTCTCCCAGAGGTCCCAGCACCAAAAGAAGATGACGCTCTGGCTCGTCTATCCATGGCTTCTTCCTGACTCTGACTCTCAAATGGACGATAGGATTACCCAAAGGGATCAGAGGTTGATGGTAAAACTGTAGCTAATGGTATTGGGAAAATGGGTAGTACCTAGACAGGGTTGGTCCTACGTCTAGACTCGTTCTCTTCCTCTATTCTCCTAATCTCTGTAAAGCACCTCTCTTTCAAAGTTGGAAACTCCTCGGCTAAATCATAAAGCCTTTGGAGCAGTAAGGGGAAGAACCTGCACTTAAAATATTTTTCACCAAATAACCTGCAAACAAAGTAAATAGTTGACCAGGTTGACTTTATGATTGACGTAAAGAAATGAAGGGCTTTAGGGATGAACAACCAAGAACAGAGCAAGTGAAATTCACCAGAGAAGAAGAACGGAGGGTAACCTGAAAACCTAAAAAAAGCTACAAATCAACACAGGACTACCGCAAAACGGTGGAGGAGGAACCAGGGAAGCCTATTAACCAATGTCTAGCCCTACAACCACCAGTGGATGGAGAGGTCACACGTCGAAAAAATATAAAATCGCCCAAGAAAATATATAGAAGCTACCCAAAACAAAAACCAAAGAAAATGGAGGATAAAAAGGGAAAGGATGATAGAGAATTTACCTAGGAAGAAGATTGAAGCTGAACAAAGCTTGAAACACTAGAGAAAAGGCAAAAATGGCGTTTGAACTGTTAAATTTAAAGAGAGATCATGTGCACGAAGAAGAAAGAAGAAGAAAGAAGAAGCAAGATAAATAATTATTTAAAAAAGGGTTAAATACTTTGTCATTAGTGGGTCCAATAACCAAAGCGGTGCACAACCCACGAGGAGAATCATCATTAGGGCACAAAGTCCCTAGTGTGATGTGCAACCGTCATTCATGGGGAACAAAAAATGATGATTGACATCTGAAAGATGTCACTCATAAACCTGATCACTCATCTACTCGACATCCAAAGACAGTATTACCCCTCAGCAATCTCAATAGCAACGATGACCAAGGTCTAGGGGGTGATTGATATACCAAAATATTCCCTCGGCCAGGCCGAGGGTAGTCTCATCCTGGATAAGGGCTCAACTAAAATTTTAACCCATAAGAGGGTCGTACCAAAGACAGGGGGACAACAGGCCGACCCATGCTGGATGGCCTAAATCAGCCTAAGCTCGTGCAGGTTAAAACCTCGACTTGGCAATAATTTAGATGACCATAAGACCAGCCGACCCTATGGAGGCCGACAGTACAAATGCCCAATGTTCAGCAGGGCTTCTAAAGATTAGTCTCAACCTTGGCCTATCATTATAAGTCGAGGGTAACACCATCATGGTGCATGATTTGGGAGACGCGTGGAATAGTGTGCATGGGACTCATGTAGCACGTGGACTAAACTGTTATAACAAGATCATTCCCTCACGTGAGGGAATATTATGTCATCATCACCTACAATTGGCCCAACCAGGTGTCAATAGGGGATTGGTTAGACCATCATTCACATGCTTATTGCATGCTTAGGGGGTACACTACACCCCCAAGCCCTATATATGCTTGTCACCTTCAACCTTGCAAAGGGATCGATAATTATAACCGTAGCTAAAACTCTATTTGTACACAGTAAAGAGAGAAAACTTATGTGCATTGTATCGAAGTCCATTAGTGCCCATATTTAGTGGATCACACACCCACAGTGGATGTAGGCATGATTGGCTGAACCACTATACATCATTGTCTTCATTACTCTTCTATTCACCTCCTTCTGTATACTTACATGCATATATAACTTTATTGTTGTCATTGTTATTATTGTTTGAGCTCTTCCACCTCTTATCTGGTGTTTCTATTTCAAGCATCATCACTACTTACTCCAGTAAATCTTGACTTCACTACAATAAATTTCCCACAACATTGTAGCAAAGGTCCCCAGATTCGTGGGTTATGAGATCTTTTTGTTGGGTTGGTAAGAAGTTGTGCCATATGGCAAATCTCATGAATTTGCATTCGATTTATGACCTATGACCACTTGAATGTATATAACACAAACTCAAGTCGTGCTAGAGTTCCCCACTTGGCTATATATCTTGTGTACAATACACAAAATTGAATAAGAATAAGTAAATAAAGAGTTTTTGCATCCAAGCTTACAAATCATATGTTTTAGAGGAATATTATTTTGACTTCATTTTGTCTTCTTAAAACTCTTTATTCCATCGTTAGAACACCTTTAAAGATTTCTTTTTTCTTTGCTCAATAATTAAACAAATAATTTTACAAATTCATTTTTTCTTAAGTAAGATTTTATATATTTTGAGTTTGAAAATACTTAGTAAGTTTTGGCAACATTTTTGCCTACACATTTTCAACCTTTCGGATATCTTCACACATCTTACGTGTAGAATGTTTTTGTTACTCTTGGCTCAATTTTCATTAAAACATGTTTTCATCAATCATAAAAGAGTATTTAATCTTTAGTTGTGTTTGAAGACAATAGTTATGAACAAAAATCAGTCTCGATTGTATACCGTTCTGTAGTAGTTGGCTTCTTAGCAAGTTAGAAGATAATGTGTGAAAGAGTGTTAAATGTAATTTATGCTTAAGGGAGTTTTTGTTTTAGTTATTCTATGTAAGTATCTACCTTATTACATATATTATTAAAACAGGCTCATTAGTGAGTTTTTTCTCGTACATTTGGCGTTCTGTGATTATTTCACTTTTTCGCATATTTAGAATTGTTTGTCTTAAATATGAAGATAAAAATGGTTTGTACCTAGCTTTGGTAAAAAAAATTGTCACGTAGACTTTGAGGATATATTTTCTTTACCTTTTGGAATATAAAAAAAACTATTTTTTTTAATTTGATAATTATTTTATTTAGGTAGCTACCGCCTAGGGCATGCACTCTCAACTAGTATCAAGCGGATATATTTATTTTTAGGTTCTATCGCCTAGAGTATATCCATTTTTATGCTTAATAAAGGGTGGTTTGTCTCTTTGCCCCTTTCATTTGATGGTAACAACTATTCCTATTAGAAGGCGCACACAATATAATATTTAATGCCACCTGATGAGCACATATATATGATTTTGTGCTAACGAGATAGAAGTGGATCGTTATTGTTATCAATGATATCGGGATTAAAAAGAAACGTGGAATGTGGGATGACAAAGAGATTAAGGAGAATAAGTGAAACACTATAGGGCTAAATACTATATTTGGAGTTGTGAGTGTTAATGAATTTGGTATATTTTTAATGCATATTTTCTAAAAAGTTATGGGAAATTTTGGAAGTAACCCATTAAGGAAAGTTCATCGTGAAGCATGATAAACTTTAATAGTTGGCAATCGGTTAAAACTCGGGAAGAAAATTTTTATAAATTTGTTCTTGATAAAATCCTTCACTCTCTACCTATAAGAGGTTTAGTGGATAGGTTGATAACATTGAAGAAATTAGATCCTTTTTTAAGTTCCTTTAAAGGTGGACGAATTGGTTGGGTCACTTCAAGCATATGAGGAAATTTTGAATTATCTTCGTATGGATTCCAATAATGAGAATATTATAGCTTTCAAACCTAACGCTCATAAGGACTCATTAAGTAGTATCATTACTTTTGATGGGGAGGAGATGACCTTATTCACCACTATGCAAATATATGTTTACATGTAGAAATTAATTTTTAGAGAAAAATTGCATAGGTATATCATATGATATAGTGGTAAAAATCCAAAACATCATATATTTTTATTTAGCCAATACCAAGAAGTATTAAAACATTTGTTTAAGTGAATATAAATTTGACTTCAACAAAGGCTACCTTCACTGGTCGAGATCTGTGCCAGGAATTTTACCAAAATTTTATTTTAAGCATGTCGCGAACTAAGGCTGCTTCATCAAATATGAGTTTTCCTCCACATAAGTGTGACACCTCGTCTAATTTAGACATCAGTTGATCAGGCCTTTATTAAAATTAAAACAGGTTTCTCATGTGGTTCATTTTTAGCATCACCGTCGAAAACCTTTTTAAAATACTAACCACCTGTGAAATTAAATCGGTGCCAAATTCTTTTTATTATATTTCTTAATAACAAATTAAAGAAACATACTGAACTAAACTAACCATTCGCAATATAATAGGATCCAACCATCAAATTTGATAAATGAATCAAGGTTTTCTGAATTAACAGTCGGCCAAAATTTGAAACAATATTCCATAATAAAAACAAATCCAAATAGCTGAAAACTGTCACTGGACAAGATGTCCACACAAGGAATATAAAAATGGAATCCTACACTAGATCTGAAAGAGGGAAATTGTCTAATCAAAGTAAGTCCTGTCAGCATCCACGGTGCTACAACTCCGAGTCCCTAGAAGGAATTCACGCTTGGCATCCCTGTGGCTGGACACCTAAAAGATTTTTAATTTTTTTATAGCAAGTGTTAGTAAAAAAACATTTTGAAAATATTTAGCAAGAAGTTTATCGCAATAAAAATTAGTTATTGATGACACATGTTAGGACTACGTACACTCTGTCTTGAGTTTTTCTCACCCGTCATCTATAGTGCATACCTAACGTTTTATACTTAGCCCACCTAGCTATACAACCCAAGATAACTAGACTAAAGTATCTAATTGAACTTACCTACACGCCTAAGTTCCCGTACTTTCCATACAATACATTCATTTTATTAACATCTCTCAAATGTTAATTATTTACTATGTAACATTTTTACATGTGTTATCTTTCCTTATTTATCATTAAGTCTCACCACTTGATTTACTTTAAATGTAAGTGTGTCATCTAGTTATCTACTATATCATGTAAGTAGATTATTCACACGGTATATATATTTCACACACAATATATACTATAAGTGTATATTCTACTATAAATTCCTGTTATCACACATTAAGGACTTATTAGTTCAGAATGTTCCATCGATCCCAATTCATCCTAACATTTGCATTGGTCCGGACAACCATCTGTAAATGTTATACAAATATTAGTCCGGACAACCATCGAACCCAATATAGTTGGTATGCTTTAGACATTCACACCGCCTAAGTATTTAGTATAATAGGTATTCACTCCACCTAGGAGTTTACATTGGTTCGGATAGCCATCGACCCCATTGTAAATGTTACACACGTACATATATTGGTCCGGATATCCATCAACCCCAATGTAGTCAGTATACTCTAGACATTTGTAACACCCCTCCTAATTAAATACCGGGTGGCCAGTCCCATACCAAATTAAAACAGAATATACAGTTGGCTCATTCTTAGCATCACTGTCGAAAACATTTACAACTCACCTAATACTCAATTAAGCTGGTGTTAAAAAAACTTTCCAAATTTTAATTTAACAAAATCCATTTCCAGTTTAAGAACAACACAACACATTTCATTCTACAACACTTAACTGAATAGATAACACAAAAGAATTTAAATGCAGTTGGAATAAACATTCCCAAATAATATAAATCCATTGCAATAATCCCAACAATATCACATGTATTAAAAAGACACGAATACAATAGTATTTGACTCCGATAGAAAATGATAACTGAATCCTTTGGGCGACATGCCCTACTAAGAGAATACTGAGAATCAAATGAAGATAGGCGTCTAAGCAAAACTCCATAAATCCATAGCCTGTCATAATCCTCTAAGGTTGGCATCCCTATTGCTGGACACCTGATATAGAAGATACAATAGAAAAGAAAATATGCAAGGAAACGGGTCAGAGCCTGATTGTATAAATGATTTTTAAAACATCAAGTATTTAACAAGTGCAATAAAGCATTTATTATGTACATGTTAGATCCAACTCTCACTTGCTATTCTCACCTCTCAACTAGAGTGCACACTTAACGTTTCCTATTAACCTCCTAGTTAATGGTTCCTCTTTTCTAGTCTCCATATTAATTCCATTCCCATATCATAATCCCCGTATGTCCCATACCATACGTCACATTATTATTCATTTACATTTCTCATTTATATGATTAGTTTCTCATTAACATGAATCATTTCTCATTAATATGAGTTAAGCTTTTCAATTCTTTAAGAATAAACATTCATTAACTTAATTCCATTATCTTTCTCTATTCACCGTGATCTACAATTATCACACAGTAGATGACTTAACCACAATATAACCATTCAATCATTTAATTCATTATATATATATTCATATATAATACGGCATCCCGAGTCACAACTGCGGTGCAATGCATTACTCTGCTATCATGTCCCATCATCGCTGGTCGCCGAATAGTGGACAAAAGGTTCGGTAAGGATTCCTCGAACCATAAACAACAACACAAACATTGGAGGCAAACATAGTTCTCGTATCCATGGGTCACGCACATACCTACGTACCCATAGTCAGCGGACTTATCAACTCCCCGATAAGTCTTTCATAGACCTATGTTCTCGAGCGACAAATCAAAGATCCCATGGATTCATCAGGATATGACTGCCCTCACGCGCAAACCTCCCACCGATAACAAGTAAGCTAGGTATGTCATACACATAATCATTAATCAATCAAATAGGTATTATCATACCTATAGTATAATATCAATAAGGTAATATCACTACACTAAGATAATTCCCATACGCAGCATTATATCTCTTTTAAATTCCACGTATTAAAATATCATATCTTTACTTCATAATTTAATTATCCTCGCATCCTATAACATCTCTCCACTCCCGACGTCGTTAAGGTTCATGCGCGGAGCGTCTCGCAAAGCGAAATCCAAACAAGGAACCCCTCCAATACACTACTACTTAACTTTGTCGATCGAGGAGGTCCGTCAACTTTAAATACGTGATTGGGATAACCTCATACCCTCTTTCAACCAAATGTGTTCTAAACTCCCATCTCTAACCAGGAGTCATACTGCTAAGCGCTCGTATTACACTTAGTCCTTGCACAATCAATAATGAGCTTAAACTCCGTCCTTGATGTTCATATTGTAATCCTAAGGCTACCCAGGTGTTACATTCAATCACCACTACTGGACCTATCCTTAATCCTCAAGCAAACCAATTATAATCCAACAAATGAATCTAGAAACCGAAATTTCTTTAATTTAATTATCATCATTCTAATCAATTTAAATCCCAATCAAATTAATTCAAATCTTATCAAGGGTCTACGAAAAATTGAGTCAGGTATGTGTTTTGAGTTTTTCTTAAATCTCATCCAAATGCACTCAAAAAGAAGATCTAAACATTCCAAATTGGCTCTTCTCATTCCACTCGTTTTTGCCTCTTTTTCCAGAAAATTATCAACATATTATCTTCAAGAACACTAAATTATTTTCAGAATTTCTTCCAAAGATTGATGAATATTTATTGGATTATTATCATCCTACAACATGAGTTTACTTCCTATATCATTTCAGTTTCTAGAAATCCATAAAACAACTCCATTATGTCTTCCAAACATGAAAAATCACCTCTTTTCATAATTATTCTAACGTGGACAATATACGAACTTAAGTTGCAAATATCAAACAATTTCCTTTAATGAAGATCTGATCCTTTGGGGTTGAATAACATAGGTGGTTATCCCTTTTCCGGCCACTTTCGGTGGTGGTTGGTGGTGGTGACCTTTGGTTTTTAGTTCTCCTCCTTTCCAAGCAAGCTTTTCTCTTCCCAAGCAACCTTTCACTCTCTCTAAGAAGATGACCTTTCAATTTTGTATAGAAGAGATGAATGAATCCACATTCAACTAATCTCTAAATACTTATAATAAGACAAAACCCGAAATCACTATTCATCCTCCTTGTAAAAATAACCAAAATGCCCTTTTGGGTTGTCTTTTCATTTCCAAATGACCCGAGACTCAAAATTAACATCCAAATAGACTTTTCTGACTATTTCGAACCTTCCGGACGCAACGACGCAGTCAAAATGACTATAAGGTCGATAGAAAATAAATTTCCTTTTTAATTTAATAAATTAGTCCTGACACGTCCCATACCGCGTCTGACTAAAAAATCCAAATTACCGAAATTATATCACACCGTCATAATAATGACATCATATTCATATATTACCTAAATATCTTTAAGTAATATTCAGAATCATCCATTTTAATATCTACAATTCGGATAAAACCCAAATGAATTAATTAATAATAAAATCCAATTAATCCATTAATTTAAAATATAACCCATTTTAAAAGTCATTAAAAATCACGGGGTATTACAACATTCACACCGCCTAAGTATTTAATATGGTAGGTATTCACACAACGTAATGGTTCACATTTGTACGCAATATATTTCTCTTTAATACTCTCCGTTCCTTTTATTTTACGATTTCTTTCACTATCGTATTAATTTTAGCATTCACGCAACTCTAATGGTCTAGAGTAACCCCTTATATAATTTCAGTAGTTATTATCTATAACCTACTGGTATACATATTTAATTGACGTTAAATCTTCCCATAACTCAATTGCTAATTTCCCTCGATAACGACTCAATCGGTGTATCCTCATTGGTCAATTTTCTAAGTCCTACACCTAATGGCCTTAACGAACCTCAATAATATACCTACTGATCATTATTCAGTTCCCACATAAGTATAATATCATTCCTAGGGTTCCCCTCACTTGTTGGTCAACAAAATAATTCAAGAAACCAAAAGAACCCGAAATCAGCTTTGGTCAATCGATGGATCGATCGATCGAGATTCAAGGGTTGATACATCGATCGAGCAGTGATAGACCCAAGTTCGTCTTCTTCATGCGTCTGCCACTATTTACACATCTCAAACTCGAATTATAGTCCACCAACGTCCCAACTAATGACCCACAACTATTTCTACACGTATAGGGATGATTTCTAATGTTCCTAACATATCAAATCTTCGCATAAATCAGTTAAGAACGGATTAGAAACATTTATCATTAAAAACCCTAGTTTTGTGTTCTTCCTACATGTTTATCCACAAACCCAGATTTAAATCCGTAAAGGCAATCGTAATATCATTTGATGCAAAGTTCTCTACAGATATAGTCTCGTCTACTTGCAATCATATCCCAACATGCATAAATTTCATTATTTCTCCCAAGAATTTATTCAAAAATCAAGTTATCTACCAATCCCTACACATGGGTATTATAACTTAAATTTAATTTGCAGATAAACAACTTGTCTTTGATTGTTTGATCTGATTTCGTAACTGATGTTGATGTGGGGTTGATTTCTCCTCCAATCTTTCCCTCCAAGTGGTTTAATGTGCAAGGGCACCTTGAATCCTTTAAAGTTCATTCCTTAATACTTGAGAATGTTTTCTCTCTTCTCTCTAATGGCCTCCCTTTGTGTTTGGTGTTTCTACCCCTGGATACAATCTCTAATTATCAGATATAGGGTTGCAAATTTCGTAGGTCCTTTAACCTCCATTTTTAAAAGGGGAAAGTACTCTTAGGTCCCTCACAAACAAATTTTAAACATTAAAGGAGTTTTGACTAATTTTAAACACTTAGGTCTACTAATTCTCTTATTGTAAAAGTCCACGCTAGTGGAATAACAAGTGGACCTAATATTAAATTGTCCTTAAATGTTTAGAAATTATTACCAAGGGACTTAATTGTAAATTTCCCTTTTTAAAATGATCGAAACGCCCTCAATAGGTGCCAGTTTGGTCCAAAATTGACCCGGGACCCAAACTAAACCCCCGGGTACACTATTCTTACTATTTCGACCCTATCGGAGTCATCCGTGGCCTCTAAATTATCATACGAGTCACCAAAAATATATTTCTCATTTCTCACCTCAAAATAGTATGGTCGCAACTCCCGGTGAGATAAACTAGAATACACACATATCACTGGCTATGTCGTATAATAATAATCATTTATTATTCACAGTTAGTAAATTTCATAAAAATATTAATTAGTATCTATCTCTCGATTAATATTTAATAATCACATTTTTAAATAAATCATATTATGTTACATCACTTGCGTAGTTTAAATAAAACATATTTTTCTAATTAATTTTCGAATTAATTAAATAAAAATGCACAAAAATAAGGGGTATTACAATAACAAGATTTGATGGGAGCAACCATTATAGAAAATAAAATTATTTTCAATTTTTTTTTCATTGGAATCTATGAGAATCAAAGACTATGACCATATCTTAAAGTTGAGTGTCTTGATTTTGGTGAATAGACTAATCTTACACTTGTACAGTATAATTTTCCCAAAAAGATATGAAGTTAATTTAAGAGAGTATTTATGTCATTATAAAATGATTCTACACCCCATATCTCTAAGCTTTTACCTAAAAAATATTTTTGGAGATTTTTAAGGATCGAGAGGACTTTTAAGACAATAAATTCTAAAGGAAAAACTATTGTTGCTTTTCTTCTTTAGTTATCTCTTTGGATTATTGAGATGTTTGTTTTTCAAGGTTTGATATAAAAATCTTTTTTAATTTTAATTTTTTGTTTCTGTAGGGGATATGGAATCGAACCTTCAAGCACTTATATAAGGGTGAGTCCATAGTCACTATGATAACCTTAGTTTTTTTTAATTGGAGTTTGATTACTTATATTTTATCCGTGAACAAAACTTTCATATCTTTGTTCATGAGATAATTTTTGTAATATCTCAAAAATAAAATATGAGGTTTGATCAAGCCAAAATATATTAAACATTTCAAAACATTTAAGAAGGCTCATGTAAGAGCAAAATTTATAATTGTTCATTTTATTTTTATTTGGCTTAACCTGTTATACCCCATTGCATCTTCATGATCGTTCTCAAGTCTTCAAAGTGAAGAAACGTTGGTGACATTTACAAGATTGAAGATCATTCGCCATAAAATTATTCGAGAAGAGTTATGAGGTGGTTTGGTAAAACTTTAAATATCTAGGGGTTATTTTTAAAAAATTTGCATTTAAAAGTTTTCAAAATAATTTTTAAAGATATTTTAAAAAAATCGCTAATTGGTTAGAACAAGATTGATATGTCATTCGAACGAGTTGTATAGGATCATTAGAATGAGGTTCCCATATTTGAACAAGATTTGGAATGTTAGCATTTTAGTCAGTTCTGGAATGTCGTTTGAACTTTCGTTGGAAACCTTTTGAACGAGATAAGCTACATCGTTCAAACAAGGTGACAGTTCATTTGAACGAGTACGCGTGTTTTTTATTTTTCACTAAATCATTATCGAAATCTTTAATCATGATATTTGCAACAACTTTCCCTATAACTAGAGATACGGGATTAGACTTTTCAATAATCCTTTTTAGAGTTATTTTTATGATCAAACTCTATAATTTTTTCATCCAAAATCCTTAGATCTTTGAAGATCACTTTTACAAATCGAGAAGAATACAATCCAAAGTTCTGAACCCCTGTAGAGATAATGCTGATTTATGGAGTTGAGGATTTACTGTTGAAGAAGAAGGGAATCGCATATTCTTAAATCTGATCGGTGGATACCGAGGAAAAATCTCCTTCCTGTGGGTGGAGCTGGACCGCATCATTTTCCGTTGAAGATTTGAAGACATCTCCGTGTTATACTTAGTGGATCTTTAAGTATTCTGCAAGTCGTCTTGTGTCTATTAATTCTGAAATAATGTTGGATATAGGTTTTACTGAAAAGGATTTTTCCTTAAATTCTTCTTTTGTTTATTTGGTTTGGAATTTGGCTTTGTAATTTATTTTGATTGTTCACTTTAAATTAAATGAAGATAAAATTTAATAAAAAGTGAATTTGTGTTTTTAGCCTAAAATACAAGTAAATTCATATAAATTTAGGATTATATAAATAATTTTTATGATAGGCTACCTATTTTTTATGGGTCAAATTATTCATATTGGAAAGCTCGAATGATATCAACACTGAAATCGATTAACGAGACAGTCTGGCTTATCTTTGAAAAAGGGTGGTCACCACCCACAATGACTAACGACAATGTCAAAAGTCTTAAACCTGCATTGATTAGACAAAATATGATTTTAAATGGACTAATTTTAACTCCCGTGGCTTGAGCGCAATTTCTAGTGTAGTCACTCCCGATGAGTTTCGTCGGATTATGACGTATACCACATCTAAGGAAGTGTGGGATACTCTCCAACTCACTCAAAAGGGTACTAATGCCGTGAAAGTTTCTCAGCTATAAAATCTCACCACATAGTTTAAGAATATTACCATGATATATCTAAGACTTTTGATGAGTTTTATACATGTTTATCTGATATAGTTAATTTTAATTTTAATTTGAGTGTGAAAATTCCTAAGACGAGAGTTGTGAATATGATTTTAGGATCCCTGCCATCTTTTTTATCCCTAAACTTGTCGTTCTTAATTCGTTGGGAATTTTAGATACGCTTAGGTTAGAAGAACTCATATGAGACCTTAAAACTAATGAAATTGACATGTTATTTAAAATTCAAAAGCGAAAGAAAAAGGGATTTCTTTGAAAGCTCAATCTAAAAGGGAAGAGGAGGTCTATTTTGACTCTGAATGTGATTTTGATCTCGATTATCTTGCCTTTTTTGTAAAAAATATAAAAAGTTTCTCAAACTAAGAAAATAAAATTGTTCCAAAGAAAATGATAGTTTTGAGGAAAATAAATATCTTAGATCGGGTAAGTGAAATTTTGAAAAAGCGAGAGGAGAGTACCCTAAGAAAGATGAGGAGAGATACTATGAGTGAGAAGGTAATGGTCATAAAGCTCACGAGTGTTCTACGAGTTTAAAGAGACATGGCAAGGGAAAAATTACCTACAATGCCACTCTTAGTGATAGCGAGGTCGAGTTGATGGATTTCGAGAATGAATCACCGCATGGATGTAACTTCACCACATTCATGGCCAATTATGTTAGTACATCCAATACACCTCATGCCGATGAGGAAGTTATTAAACATGTTGACCTAGACAGTGTGTCTAGTCATTCCAGAGAGAGTGGGGGAGATGATATTTTAAGTAGGGGAGAAAGTGACCTTCAACGCTCTTACACCGAGTCCTTTAAAAAGAAAAGGCAAAATAAAAATTTGATACTTAAGGTGTTATCTTTGGAGAATGAGTTGAGAGAGTCTAAAGAGAGAGAGAGAGTTCTCAACGAGAGTTTCTTTGGGAGGTAAAGTTATTTTAGTGGAGACAAAAAATGGTGACTTGACCAAAAAAATGGCTAGTCTTACGAGAGATCTTCAAGCTTCTTTAGAGACTCTTGAAAAACTCGAAGCCCTTGTATACCAACTCAAGAGTGATCTCAAATGTGACCAAGAGGTCAAGGTTATTACAGAGGAAATATCGAAGAAGGTTGGAAAGATGTTCCTCAATCCCGTTCTAGGTTTTAGGGAGAGGCAGGGAATAGGTTACGACGATGCATCCACTTCCCATGTCGCACCAAAATCGGTTCCTAAATTTGTGGCCTCGACCTAAACCACTAAAGAAAGTTTAACCTAAACGAGCTAGCTAAGGTATGCCTAAACATGTCTATATTTTCACCCATTGTAAAAGAAGAGGTCACCTTAGGGAATTTTACTACAAGTTAGGAAAAACTCAATGCCCTCATACCCCCTTGAACCTTTATAGAAACTTTGCTAGTCTTTAAGAGAAAGTTCAGTTCCTAGTCACCACTTTGCTAGTCTTTGAGAGAAAGTTCAGTTCCTAGGTTGTGTTGAGATATTCTGATTTCCTAAGTTAGACAAAGTTTTGTACATCGAAGGGTTGAAAGTGAACTTAATTAGCATAATCTAACTATGCGACGCAAACTTTGCAGTGAGGTTTAATCGATTCGAGTGGTACATGATCAATTTGGATAACTATTATTACAAGGAGTGAGAACCGAGGAAAATTTCTATGGGATCATTCCCAAGCCCTCCTTTGTGTGCAATAATGAGACGGTATCCTCTATGGACCTTTGGCATTAACGACTAGGTCATGTGAACTTTAGATATCTTGAGATATTAGTGAAGAAAGACCTAGTGCATAGCTTATCATTGCTAGGGAAATTAACTTCCTAAATTTGTGATCCTTGCTAACAAGGTTTACAAATTAGAAGTCCCCTTAGGAAGTTGAATACTATTACCACCTCTCATGTGTTGGAGTTGATACAAATACATCTTATAGGTCCTACCCATACGGAGAGCATTGTTGGTAAGAGATACATTCTTGTGATAGTTGATGACTTTTTGAGATACTCTATTATGGGGTTTCTTAGAGAAAAGTCCAATGCAGTTAAGTTCCTAATAACCAAGTGTCGTGTCCTACAAAACCAACACGGTGTCGCTATTAATCGGATGCGTAGTGATAACGGAACTGAATTTTAAAAAAGACGGTGTGGATAAATATTATGATGGAGTGGGCATCAAACACGAGTTTTCGATCGTCCGTACTCCTTAACAAAATGGGATTATTGAGAAGAAGAAACGAACGATTCAAGAGATGGCTAGACCCATACTTCTTGGGAGAATTGTTCTTAGATGTTATGAGTTATGGATAGGGAAAAAAAACCAACCTATCGTATTTTTAAGTCTTTGGTAGTCCTTGATATATTTTGATAGATAGAGAGCACTTAGGAAAATTCGACTCCTGAAGAGACGATGGGATATTTTTATGATATTCATCGTCGAGTAGGGCTTATAGGGTGTTTAACCTTGCAAGCTCTATAGTTATGGAGTCAATAAACTTCACAATTATAGATAATGAGCCGTCAACATCTAGACCGATACACTCCCCGGTGATGATCCCATTATTCCTCATATTACCCCTATGGACCCCACACTTGATTTAGAGGTTCTAACCTCTTAGGTTCGAAAAAGTCACGACCCTTTCGCTATACTTAGTGATACCACACTAGGCGTTAAGACTTATGCTCAACATAAGAATGTGGTTAGCTACTTTTATGACACAACCTTACCAGAGCCCAAGTATGTTAAAGTTGCACTCAAGGACAAGCATTGGATATGCTCTATACAATATGAGTTACCTCAGTTTTGCAAGAATAATGTTTGGGAGTTAGTACCCCGATCTAACGAGACTAATGTGATTAGTTCCAAGTGGATTTATTAGAATAAGATGGATGATAATGGTACCATAGTTCATAATAAGTCTAGGTTGGTCGCTCAAGGCTACACATAGATTGAGGGTGTAGACTTTGATGAGACATTCGCTTCTGTTTCTAGCCTTGAGTTCGTTCGCTTACTACTCGCCATAGCATGCCATCTACGATTAAAGTTATAAAAAATGGATGTTAAGAGTGTCTTCTTCAATGACATTCTACAGGAGGAAGTGTATGTGGAACAACCAAAGGCGTTCAATGACCTAAAGTACCTGAGACATGGCTATTATCTTAATAAGGCCTTCCATAGTTTGAAGAAAGTAACCCATGCTTAGTACGAGAGTCTCACTTCCTATCTCTTAGCTTGTGGCTTCAAGATAGGGAGATTGGATAAGACGTTGTTTGTGAGAGTGAGAGTGGTGCTTTATTAGTTGCCCAAGTTTATGTGGACAACTTAGTATTTGGATCTATATATTCCCAACATCCTCACACATTTAAGGAGAATATGAAGAGAGAGTTTAAGATGAGCATGGTTTGTAATCTTACGTTCTTCTTAGGTCTCCTACTTCATCCACTTGAGGATGGAATATTCAATCTTAATCCATATATTTTAGGAACATAGTGAAGAACTTTGGTTTAGACTCCGCTAAGAACTCACGTGCCCCTATGAATAAATCAACTAAGCTTAACAAAGACACTTTAGATAAGGACATAGAGAAAACCCTATATATGAGCATGATAAGTAGTCTTCTCTACTTGACCTCTAGTCGTCCTGACATTGCCTTTAGTATTGGAGTTTGTGCGTGTTACTAAGCATACTCAAAAGAGTCTCACTTTCTCGCACTTAAATATATAATCAAATACGTGAGTGGCACTTTTTCTACAGTATGTGTTATTCCTTTGATATCGATAAACGTTTGTTTGCCTATTCGTATGTCGATTGGGTAGGGTATGTTGATGGTTGTAGGAACACCTTGGGTGGGTGTTTTTTCTTTAGGAGTGCACTTGTCTCTTGGTTGAGCAAGAAGAAAAACTCTATATCTTTTTCCACGGCGGAGGCCGAGTATATAACTACTGGGAGTTGTTGCACACAATTCTTATGGATGAAACAAATGTTGGAAGACTATGGTATCACCCAAGTCACAATGACTATTTTGTGTGATAATACGAGTGCAATTCATATATCCCATAATTCGTTCCAATATTCCCTCATGAAGAACATTAGGATACATGATCATTTCATTTGTGATCTCATTGAGGAGAAAGTTGTGTCCTTGAGCTTTATGCGCACCGAACGTAAATTAGTTGATATTTTCACCGAACCTTTAGTTGCACATAGATTATAGGAATATTAGGAAGTCTTTGGGTATTTGTTGCGTTGATTGAGTTTGGGTACTTTATCTAGTGTATGGTATTTATCATGTTCATATCATTTGTCCCTATTCCTAGATTGTCTTTCAATGTTCATATATGATTTTCTTTTAAAAAAAAATTAAATCCAAAAAGATTTTTGGTTTTTAAAAAAAGTTTGAAAAATTCCAAAAAGATTTTATTTTGATAAACTTTTTGAAAAATACAAAAAGATCTTTGTATTTTTTCCCCCACTATATATGGACTTGCATTTAAGATGTTTGAATCATCCTTACATTCCATCCATTCATGTGACTTTTTCCTGATGTTTTGATAAATGGCTTCATTTCATTAGTGTTTTTAATAATGTATGACTAGCATTTCGTTGTTCATTGATTATTACTTTCTTCATGCTAGACTTTTTATCACCTTTATTGCACACACGCATAAATTTTTTGAACAGTGCGCTTGATTATCTTATATTGGATGCAATATTCTCATCTCAATAGTGTTTAATAACGAACCAAATGTACTAGAGATAAGTTGTACTTGTAAGAACCATTGTCAAGATTTTTTTTTCCAAAAAAATTGTTTATGTTAAGCAATGGAAAGGGACTACGAAGGAGAAAATTCTCTTTTCATTAAAAGTCACCATTTATAAAAAGAGCCTAGAAGATTAATGGCACACAAAAATAGAAGTTCCAAGGACATTTTTCTGATCATTGACTCTTCGCTACATATGGGCATTATGATATCTTCAAAAATTTCAGAGTGAATTTTTAAATATGTGATATTTTGAGGGTGTTGTAAAGTATAAGATCAATGAGTTTGCACAACGCTCTCTTGAAAATCATTAAATAGTTTGGCGTTATTGATTTCAAAAGCATAAATTCATGGCATGTGGCATAAGTCGAGTCAATTTCATTTATGTTCAAATTTCTTACACCTAAGTTTGAAATTAAGTTCTTTCTTAGAAGTATCTCATTAACTTCGTGCACCTATGTTATGGATGCATATGTTTATTTGCCCGTGAAAAATGTTCACACAATTACATTCCACTACCATGATTCGAGTATTTTAGTGCTATTCCATGGTGTGATATATTTTTACCTATATGTACTTTTTATACCTATACTTTATATGCTTGAGAAAATTGAAAATTTTCAAAAATAGTTAGTATGCTTCTTCAAAATCTCATCACATCTGCTTAATTGACCATCTTTATGATGTTATTTATTTTGGAATTATGTGATGCTTGTTATTTATGCTTAATGTCTAACCCTTTGTCTATTACGAACAAAAATGGGAAGAATAAATTGAGGGGGTATTTATTTTTTCTTTATACTTGTACGCGTCATAGTATTTCTTTTGTCTCATGTGTGTAGCTCATTTTGTCTTGTTTATGATTTCATGGACCACACAAGATGAAGACTTTTAGTTGAAGACTTATACATTTTTTTGTTTTCGTTTATTGGTTTGGAAGGGAATTAGTTATATTAGTTTTAGGGGTCAATTTGTCTTCAATTTGTTGTAATAACCCGCGCAGATTCGACTTCATGGTGGCCAGTCACCATCACCAACCTACATCGGGTGTCACTAATAAAATACCATTCTTAGCACATGACAGATTTACGAGACTTTTAACAAAACTTTTTCGAGAAGATATAATTTGAATTAATCCTACGAATATAAACATTGACACAATTAAAGTCCATCACCATGCTAACTCCAAAAATAAATCCAACTCCAAAAGATAGAATAATATCTAATAAATAATCCAACTACAAATCTCTAACTGAAAACTGTAAACAACAGTGGAACCGAATGGTCCACCAAGTCCATAATAATTGTCTCATAAATAAAAAAACGGAAATAGAAATAATCTAAACTACTAAATCAATAAAATTAAATCTCCAGTTGCACTCCAAAAATTTCCAATCCATCTTGCGTAGCCACTCTAGCAACTAAACTTGAAATGTTAGTCAATGCAATGGGTCAGAGCCCACCGCATAAACACTAGCTACTCCTCCCAATTAGGATTCGTGAGCCAGACATAAGCATCACACATGATAAATATTACTATAGTGTACTTTAAATTAACGATATAATAACATGTAAGTAAAGTAACACAATACTACCCACCCACATAACTAAGCCACCCCACTATTCAAGTTCAATTATTATAATTACAACATTCATTTAAACAATAGTTTTTTTTATCTTAGTCAATTTAATTAAACAGTTATTCTTATACGTGCGACACCACTATAGGTAGTCAACCTTTATATTGGTCCTTCACATACTCTTGGCACGTTCCCAACACATCACATTTATTCCCCTCAATATAGCCAGTCTGCTCAATTTTGTTAGCACACATACTCACGAGGTTCCACGCATGACACATCATTATAGCTAGTTGGCCCAACTATTGTTAGCCCTGCATATACTCGTGACACCAACACGCACCGACCTCATCATATCCAATCAACCCAATTATCATTTTCCATGCACATACTCTCGACGCTAATTCATTTTAATACCCGTTTATTATCTTAGGCATTACTTGTTAATTTTTGTTCAAGTTCTCTTTTTCCTCAATTATCCCCACCCTTAATCCGGGTACCACAACCTAAAACTATCCCTAGTCCCATACCTAGAGACCACCAAATCCTAAGTATCAGCTAGTCTATCGCCTAGGAAGAATACCTACCACAAATCACCACCTAGTCTCGCACCTAGGCTAACAAAAATACGTGACGGCGTACTACCTAGTCCCACCCAGGAAATTCCCAACCGTACTAACCTACATTCCCTAGTCCCATACCTAGTAAGTGTTAATCACAATAAGCCCTACCTACAAGTCACATACCTAGAAAGTAACGTAAGAATTAAGGGTAAAAGTATAACTATCCCAAAACCTCAATGTCCCCTCGATGTCAAAATATTAACATAAGTGATATTCACATAAAGCATATTTACAATTTATAGCTATTGTTCTTCGAAATAATACTCCGATTACAATATCATCCACATTATGTCCGTTTAATTTTATAATCAAACAAGTTCTACCAAAAGTCTCATTAGTTATAATATTCCATAATTTTCACATAAGTGCCATTTTTTTATTAACATGATATTCCATTTTTAAAATCCATATTCACAACGTTACACAATAATAAATCCATTATACAACCAACACATAAAAATCATTACTTTTTGACTCAAAAAATTATTACAAATTCATATTTTTAATATTTATACCCGAAACGTCACATAATTCTATCTAAATCTCAATCTCCAATCATAGCATGCGATTGTTTTGATTCTTAAGTTATATTATAATTTTGAATAAAAAGAGCCCGTAATTACTTTCACTTTCCCTAATTAGGCTGCCTAATATAATTTAAAATAACACCATTTATTTAAAGTTTAGGCAATATCAAAAATGCATAACACTTAAGGGGAACAATAGAACTATTCATGCCTATAAAGTAGTCGTCTTTAAAATCTGATTACACGGTTGCGTTCCTCTTGCGAAAATAGCAAAAACAAATTCTTGGATTTATTGAGAAAACTTGATTTAGATCTTCAAAACTTAGGTTGAAACTTTTGTTTAATGGGGTTTAGATTTTGTAGAAGAGAGGAGATAAAATTATGGGAGGCTTCTGCTTTTTTAAATGATATAAAAGTATTTTAAAAACCTTAAACCCAAGTTTAATTAGTAGAGAAAACTAGGAGAGTTTAAGTTAAACACAAACACTAAAAAAAAGGAACCACCTGTCGCACCACTGCCGGCGCAAACCGATTAGCCCCCAGAACTGAATCGGTTCGATCAGCCTGACAAACCCAAATCCCCATGCTTTTATATATAAATCTAGAAATTTCCAATTTTACTACCGAATTAAATTCCACTTAAAACTTTATTTTATATATATATATCAAAACTAACATTTTTACATCCTAAAATTAATTAAATTCTAAAAATTTATTTTTCAAAATATTGAATTTATCAAAGATTTTGCTGGCTTAAAATCACAGCGTGTTACATTTATGTTTTGTACCAGAATAGCCAAAGGGTGAGATCTGTAAGAGGAAAATTTATAATTGCTCATTTTCTTTTTATTTGGATTATCCCGTTACACCTCACTGCACCTTCATGACTATTCTCAAGTCTTCAAAGAGAAGAAACGTTAGTGACATTTGCAAGATTTAAAATTGTTTGTCACAACATTACCCGAGAAGAATCATGGTGACGTTTAGTAAATCTTTAAATATCATGGGGTTGTTTTTAAAGATTTTGCATTTAAAAGTTTTCAAAATGATTTTTAAAGATTTTTTGAAAACTCGCTAACTCGTTAGAATGAGATTCATATGTCGTTCGAATGAGTTGTGTAGGATCATTAGAATGAGGTTCGCACATTCAAACGAGACTTGTAATGTTGGCTTTTTGGTTAGTTCTGAAATGTCTTTCAAAGTTTCATTGAAAACCGTTCGAACGAGATAAGGTACATCGTTCGAACGAGGTGGTACTTCTTTCAAACAAGTACGCGTGCTTTTGATTTTTCATTAAATATATTCCAAATTTTTAGTCCCTCTCTCTTTGCAATAACTTTTTCTATAAATAGAGATGCGGGATTAGACTTTTCAAGAAGCCTTTTTAGAGTCATTTTTGTGATCAAACTCTATAATTTTTTCATCCAAACCCCTTGGATCTTTGAAGATCACGTTCCCAAATCAAGAAGAACACAATCCAAAGTTCTAAACCCATGTAGAGATTTTTTCTATTCTTGATTTGTGGAGTCGAGGCTCTACCTCTGAAGAAGAAGAAGAAGAAGAAGGGAATTAAATATTCTTGAGGTTGACTGGTGGATAAGGAGGGAAGATCTGCATCCTATTGGAAGATTCTGGACTGCATCATTTTTTGAAGATTTGAAGACATCTTCGCATTATACTTAATGGATTCCTATGTAATCTGTAAGTCGTCTTGTGTCTGTCAATTCCGAAACAGTGTTGAATATAGGTTTTGTTCAAAAGGGATTTTTCCTCAAATGCTTCTTCTGCTTATTTGGTTTGGAATTTGACTTTGTATTTTATTTTGCATGTTCACTTTAAATTAAATCAAGATAAAATTTATCAAAAAGTGAATTAGTGTTTTTTGCCTATATACAAATAAATTCGTATAACCTTTGCACGTGCTTTATCGACTCACATCGTAGAAAACAAAATCAAGGTATGGGTTGTTTCATACTTGTTTTGGTGGAACAAAAAGTTCCTCTCCAACTTAAAAAATAATATTCAGTTTCCATAGTGAAAAATGAAGCCATTGGTTGCTGACTAAAACCTGTCATGGTTGTGAATCATTCTCAACTATTGAATCTTTTCCGTTGAGAAAGATATAGTGTAAAATAGGGTGAGTAAAAATAGTGTGTTCTATGATTGTCAGTCATTGTTTTAATTTGTATGTCTCTATGATAGACCATTTGTCATTTCGATGAGACTTGAGTGTTTTTCATTGTGGGATTCCTCGTACATTTAGCATTATGTGATTTCTTTAACTTTTATGCATTTAAATTTATCACCTAATATTCAAGATAACATTTGGTGAATTTTTTTGGTAAATACATTATCATATAAACCCAGTTTTTTTATTTGTTCCTAAAAGGAATTAAAAAGAAAATTTTCCTCTATTACAAAAATAATTTTTAGTAAGGTACTATCACTCTATCTCGATTTCAAGAACATGCACTCTCATGAGAAATGTGGATGATCAATAGGAAGTATTTGGTAAAAAGCTTGGTTTAAAAGTACGTAACAATAATCTCCTTCTAAGTGAAGTCGAGTACTTATGGTGTGCCTTGATAGACATTGAAGACTATATATTGGCCTTGAATATCAATATTTATTTTATTGATATCCATCTTATCTTCGCACTTACTTTGAAGTTTGAATTGATGGAGAGTTCTCGAAATATGGGTAAAATGTTGTTGTCTCCTAAAAAAATTTTGAAAGACAAAAGAGGTAAAAATTTCAATTGTAACGACCCAAAACCATAGAAAGTTAAGATTGTACTGGGGGTCATGGACTAGGAATAACAAACGCAAACATCAATGAAGCTCACATACTGCCACCCTTAAGTAGTGGCCTCTTTTGAGAGGCCATGAAGTTTACACCTCGGAGCCAGTGAGAAAACCCAAAACATGGATTAATGATGTGGCACAATCAACTTATTTCTTGAAACATAAGTTTTAGAGTTTCTAGAATCCTTTTTGAAGGGGATTTTTGGGAAACATAGTAATATTATTAAAAACCCTTGGTTCCTCATCATTTCCTATATGCAGCATACTCGAGATCCATTCCCAAAGTTCCTAGAAACATTTAAGGAAACTTTAGAGAGAGAAAGTAAGAATTTTACACGAATAAAAGGATATGAAAAATTAAGCCAAAGGAGGCATAATGTTCATTGGCGAATGAGGGATGTCAAAGGCGATGAATTATTATTTTCATCGTCGGACTAAGTCCTTCCTCATCCTCTTTTCTTACATAAACCCTAGTTTCTATTATTAATTTATTAGATAAGATCCATTGTGATATTATGAGTTTTTGGATATAATGACCATGGACTTTACTATTAATCTTATGTTCCTACTATGAGGTTTCTTCTGTTGAATATTTTTTTTTTTTTTGGGGGGGGGGGGGGGGGGGGGGGGTTAAGTGTATTGGGGTAATAATGGTTTCAGAAACATTCATGACTTGTCTAAGGGATTTATTAGGGTTTGCCACTTGGATCCTTGAAAATATGGGTTATGGGTTATGGGTTATTTTGGGTTAAAATTTCCTTTTTACTAAAATACCCTTTGATGTTTAGAGATCATGAGTTTTAACTACTTCCTTAATGCCAAGGACTTATGCAATATACTATTGTGCCTAACTTGTTAAGCGTTTTTATTTAATTATTATGTTAAGGTCGTGGTATTAATGTGTCAGGTCGAGGCATTATGTATCGAGAATGCCTCCTGCTTTGTTCTTGAGGTCAAATGGCCAGTCTTTAAGAGATTGAGACTAGGATGGCTATGAGACTTAAACCTTGGTAGATCTCAGCCAAGGTATGAAGTTAACAACATATCGCATTTTTCTCATCCTAGAAATGGGTAAAAGAGGAGGACACAACCAATGGCATGAATGGATAAAAAGAGATCTAGAATAAGGTTGTGGTTCCAAATTTGAGGTCAAGGACTATGGTGTGATCCAAGGGAGATTGATCCTTAAGGGTAAGCCATAGGTTGGTGGACCAAGGGGGATTTAACCTAAAGGCATCAAATTTATCTATCATGTGTGGTTTGGGTCCTTGAATTATAATATGTTGTTATCCTGATATTGAAATTGTGGTATTAGGAAAAATATGTTCCCCTCCTTGCATACTTAAATATACACATGTGTTATTGTATTTAAACTCGTAATTCATAATTCTGTAAGAATATAAATATTTATGTAAAATGCTGACACTTGCGAGTGGGCAGAGGACATTTGATTTTGACCTTATTGGTCTATTTGAGTTCATCTCTTTTTTTTCCTTGAATTCCTCAGGATAAGAGGTCATGATCCTGAAGAGATTTAAGAGGATAAATTTATATTGAGTTTGGGAAGATTGTGGTATAGAAATCCTATATTTAGTTGTAGTTAGTTCTTTTGTTTTTCTTTTGTTTAAAATTATAGAGGTTATTGTATGAAACCAAATACTTATTTAAATGTATGTATTGAGAACTATGGTTATGTTATTAATGAAGAAAATTGTTATCTCGTTATTTCCATTTTGTAGTGAATGAGAAAACATATGAACTCTGATTATGAGGCCGAGGCCTATTTTGGAGCCACAACCTAGTAGGATTGCCATAACAATTAAGATTTTAATTTATCGTTGTGTGGGATCAAGTGAATTAACCCATTGGTCTGACAAGACAAGGTTGTGGGTATTACAAATGGTATCAGAATGTTCGTTTCTAGAGACAATTAGAAGACTAGAGATAGAATACGAGTAGAGTTATGCTTAGGAACATCATACAAGGATATTAAACTTATACATGTGTGATTCTTGCAAGGAAGCAATGAAAAGGGGAAATCGCCGAGGAGCTAGAGAAGTCGTGAAAAATAACATTGCGATTACAATACATATTATCCCCAATGAAGAATCTAATGGGGAACAAGTGCCGGAGGTGGTGGTTGGGTTTGCAGTTAAGAACAATTTAGGGGATGTACATTAGATGCACCATTGAGCATTTTAAAAAGTTACGACCATAGCCCTTTAAGGGGGTGCCTAACCCTTTGAACGCTAATGCCTAGATAGGAAAGACTAAAAAGATTTTTAACGTACTAAACTGCAGCGAAGAGCCAAAAGTCCCTTTTCCACATTCATATCTGAGGTAGAGGCTGATTATTGGTGGACGATTGTCACAAGTACTCAACTTGGAGATCAAAACACGACTATTGTGAAACACTTCCGAATTGCAGCCAGGGAGAAGCTAGACATGGAGTTTCTAGAGTTAACTCAAGTAATAATGTCCATGCCCAAATAGGAGGATTAGTTTTAAGAGTTTTCTCTCCTCGTGCCATCAATACAAAGGAAGGAAAGTCCAAGAATTTTGAAAAGGTCATGAAACGTGGACTTCGTGGCCAAGTTATTGGTTTAAGGACGTGGAAAAACAAATAATTGGTGGAAGTGGCCCAGATAATGGAATATGATTCTGAAGAAAGAATGAAAGCTAAGGGTGAGAAAAGGAAAAGAAGATATTAAAGGAACAAGAAAGATGATAAGCCATAACAACAGGCTCAGAAGTCACGACCTGAAATAGTTATAATGACTATACCAATATGTAAAGACTATACCTATGCTAAAAAGTTCCTTTAAGATGTTGTAATAAAATTTTCTGCCTATAACTACTTGTGTGAGCGTGTGTGGTTAGGGAGTTTAGAGAGAGAAGGCCCCGAAGTTAGGTTTCCACTAATATAACAAGTTTATGGCTATTAGTATATATGAACTGCCTATACTTAGTGGTATTGAAAATGTTTTCAGTGAGGTGAAAAATGTTTGCACCCTATACCCAGAGGAATTCTACTTAGATCAACATTAATCAATGAGGGAAACCAACCAAGATCAGGAACCTATCTTTTCAAAAAGCGACTTTTACATTGAAATAACTTTCTCTTAATTATAACTAGCTAGTGTATCATCTTATAAAAGTTAACCAACTTAAGATTCTACTCAGAAAAATAATGTTACTTAAGGGGAATTACCCAAACTTCAATGTACCAGGTGCGCACACACACGTAAACATGATTTCATAATTATCTATAAAGTACCATTGCTCTAGAACATGTGGGTGACAATATCACACTTTGTTTTTTTGGTTTAAACCAAAACAGTGGGACAACTTTTCTTCTCTTTCCTTTAATTTTTTCTGGATTAAAAATAAAAGTGTTTTATTGTATAGAAGAAAAATTACAGAAAAATATGTGCAAGCCTACTTAATCAAAACTAAGAAGACTTTTATCGTATAACAAAATTAGAAACAATCAATAATATTGTTAGGACTTGGGTTCTTGTTATAGATTTCTGAAATGTCAAATTTAGATTCATTTTTAGAAATTGCAAATAGCTTGTGTCCAACAGAAGCTCTACGAAACATTTCAAAATAGGACCAAGCGCACTCACCATCTTCGAGACTGCACAAAAGGAAAGAAATAATTAAAATTACCAAGAGGAATATAATCATATTATCATATATTTATAGGTAAAAATTTAGATACAATCAAATGAATAATCATGAACTTAAGGTTTACAAAGCACAGGGAACAAATACATACGCAATCGGTGTTGATTTGAAGTTATTTTCGTAACTGATATTAGATATACCCGGTGAGATGGTCGGCAGTTGATGTGAAATGCATAACTGATTTCCACAATCGATGTTGACCACTTCCTTCGTAATTGATTTTGTAACAAATACATAACTAATTTCGTAACAAATACATATAAAGGGATGATAAAGTGGTCAATAGTTATTGCAAAATGGTCGGTGGGGATGGTTGGGTGGAAAGGGGAAATCGGGGGTTTTCTTGGGTAAGGCAATGTTAATTTTTGGCTCGTGGCGGAAGATAGAGAGGGAAAGGGTTAGGTTTAGGTTTTTGGTTTGTTTTGGAATTTTGTCCCAATTGGAATTTTTGAATTTTGTTTGTTTCAATGAAACGTATCCATATTTGGTACGGTTTTAAACCGTTCCAGATGCTGGCACCGTTTTAAACCTTGCCAGATTGGTAATGAACTGTGCCAGATTCTCCTTGTGCAAGCGTGCCAGATTAACATTTTTAGTGTAGTGATAGGTGCATAGAGAATAAATAGTTTGAGAAGGTAGATGCTGCAATTCTCACCTGCTTCAACTTTGGGATGGAGGGAAATTTTACTAAGGGTTTTACTCCATAAATGAGTTGCTACAATTGTGGCAAACCAAGACATAAAGTTAAGGACTTCCATGAGCCTAGGGAGGATACAGAGAAGACGCAGAGTCTCTTTTATGAACTCCAAGGATGCTGAGAATGCCAAGGATATTATAACAAGTACTATTGCGATTGATGATAGAAATTCCTATGTACTTTTTTATTCTGGTGCCACACACTCCTTTTTATCCACCACTTTTTCATGTAAGTTAAAGATGACTCCTTAAGACTTAAATCCTCCATTGATAGTAGACACCCCATTGGGGGCATTGGTAGAGGTCGTGACCATCATCATGGGATGTGTCGTGGAGATTGGAAATCATCGTTTTAAAGTTTACTTAATTACTTTATAAATAGAGGATTTTGATGTAATTTTGGACATGGACTGTTATCCACCCACTAGGCTAGGACTGATTATCTTGAAGGAAATCATCCTTTGTAGACCTGGAGGGCACAAAGTATGCTTTAGAGTAACTAAACCAAGTAGAAAACCTTTATTAATATATCCCTTAAGGGATAAAAGATCGTTTAAGGGAGGATACCATGGTCATATAACCTATGTAAAAAATCTTAAAAATTCCATGGCCGTATTAGGTGATGTCCAAGTAACCACGAAGTTTGTAGATGTATTTCCTAAGAACTCCCAGGATTTCCCCTGGATAGAGAAATCGAGTTCAATATTGACCATATACCTAAGGTTGTGACTATTTCGAAGGCACCACATAGGATGGCACCCGTGGAGTTAAAGGAACTAAAATATCAATTATAAGATTTATTTGGTCGCAACTTTATTAGGCCCGGTACTTCCCCTTGGGGTGCCCTGATTCTTTTTCTGAAGAAGAAATATGGGTCTCTGAGGATGTGCATTGATTATGGAGAATTAAACCAAGTAACTGCAAATAATAAATATCCATTGTCTAGGTTTTATGATATTTTTAACCTATTAAAGGATGCTAGGTATTTATTTAAGAATGATCTATAAACGGGGTATCACTAACTAAAAATAAACGAGGAGGACATTCACATGACAACTTTTAGCACAAGATATGATCATTATGAATTTTTGGCTATGCCTTTTGGGTTAACTAATGCTTTGGTACCTTTATGGAGTTAATGAATAGATTGTTCAGACCCTTCCTTAACAAGTTTATAATAGTGTTTATTGATGATATGTTAATTTACACCAAATCTACGAAAAAACATAAGGAACACCTCTGCGGATTTTTTAAGATACTTAGAAAGGAGAAGTTATATGCAAAAAATTTTAAGTGTGAATTCTATCTTGAAGAAGTTTCTTCCATCGTCCATATAGTGAATAAATATGGATTAGGTGTGGACCCTAAAAAGGTAACGACTATTATTGATTGGAAAAACCAACCATTGTAATAAAAGTTAGAAGTTTCCTCGATCTAGCAGGCTATTATAGGAGGTTTGTATAGGGATGCTCTAATATCATCATTCCACTAACCAAACTAACGACCAATGACACTAAATTCATATGGTTCGTGGAGTGTGAATAAAGTTTCCATAAGTTAAAGTATAAAATTAGTAGAATCTCTTATTTAAACCTTACCTAAAGTTGGAGGAGGATATGTAATTTATAGTGACGCTTCAGGATGAGGCCTAGACTGCGTTTTAATGTAAAATGTGAAAGTCATTGCTAATGATTTTAGACAACTAAAGACATATGAACATATTTATCCCACCCATGACTTGGTGTTAACTACCGTAGTCTTTGCTTTAAAAATTTGAAGGCATCACTTGTATGGGGAAGTCTTTAAAATAGTCATGGATCATAAAAGTTTGACTTACACTTTCATTCAAAGGGATTTAAATACGATGCAAATGAGATGGTTGGAGTTGATTAGGGATTACGATTGTGCAATCAAATATCACCAGGGAAGGCCAATGTAGTGGTCGATTCCCTAAGTTTAAAGGGGCCCCTTAATGTCATAATAATAACTCAACACGGGAACATTATAAGAGATTTAGAGGTCATAAGCTAGAGAGGCCACAAATGTTTAGGCGTCCCCTTTGTAGAATCAACCTTGATTGAAAATATAAGGGTCGCCCAGTCAGAAGATCTCCATCTCCAAAACATTTTGATTGAGTGGAAATCGAGCATCCTTGTAATACACTAATCTTTGTTATCGTCTTTCGATCGCAATATAAAAAAATCTAAACTTTAACTATATTCTTATGGAGTATAGCAGCTAGTCTGGGTATCGAATCCACAGGGAATGTTTGATAGATTTTAATTGATTTAATACTTCTAAAATAAAGTGCAAAAAATGATTAGGGGTAAGAAAGGAAAAAAGGGAAAAAATAAAGAAGTTAACTCAAATTAACTAAAACTTAAGCAACGAATAAGAAAATGGGATTAGGATCACATCCCCACCATGGGCTAAACAATGCGTATAAAGGATTTTGGTTAGAAAATAATTAATTGATTATAAACATCAAATATGAAGAAATTTAATTCAAAAATGAAAGATTAAATTTTCTCTCAAATATGGTCAAAAGTGGATTAATTTTGAAATATCTCTTTAAACACTAACGTTGCATGACAAAGAAAGTTAAACGCCTAATATTCCAACTTAAATACACGAGGGATCAATTAATTGTATTTATACCCAAAACCTAACTTTCAAAGCTCAATGTCCATCAATGGTGAAAACATGATCCCGACCCTTGAACTAGCTATTAAACATGATGGTGTTAACAATGCAAAAATCCATTAACAAGAATGTGAAAATAAAGGAAGAATAATAAAAGTGCTGGAATTTAAGGTTACCAAGGTTGAATAACACACACATGTAAGAAGAAATCAAAGCTTGAAGAAAAGCCAAAAAAGCTATTGAATTAAAGGTGAAAAACTTCTACATTATTCTCCTAGATGTTTCTCTTTGATTAGGATCTTTACAATGAATAAAATCTAATTTAAAAGAACCCTAATGACTAGATATATAGGCTCGAAGTCGTTTAGAAGAATCCCCAAAACATAAAACTCTTTAGGCTAAAAAATAGGGCAAAAATAAAAATCCCACTTCTGCTAATCTGTCATGCTTCTAAAGCGCAACTAATTTTGTCATGGATCTGGAGCTTGATAAAAGGTGAACTGGCTCTGGGTTCGGTTCGGAAAAACTTGTTGCCTTGGCCTCGTTTCTTCAATTTTCTTTTGATTTCTTTCTCAACTTCAAACTTGCATAACTTTTTCCCCGTAGCTCGGATTGGAGTGCCATTTATCCAGTATTCTTGTAACTTCAAGATCTTCAACTTTCCAGTTGGCCCCAACTCCAAACTAAGGCTGAAAAATTATAAAAATACCCTTCAACTCCCCATTTCTTGGTTTATTTCACTATTTTGATTTCTCCCCCACACTTACTTGCATGATTTACCTGTATAACACATGAGAAATACACAAAATAAGAAATACTCGCCAAAAGGGTTAGCAGCATGAATATGAGATAAATCCAAGTTAATTACATCGCACAGGATAATAAAAAGACCGAAATTAAGGGGATAAATGTAAAGAATTTATACCTAATCAAATCCCCCTAACTTAGAATGTTGTGCATCCCGAACAATGTAAAAGAATAAGAGTATGAGTTAAGGACTCTTCTAAAGAACTAATGGGATAGGATACCTTTTTCCCGTGCAAGCGGTTGCATTTAGCATATGCAACAAGCCTTTAAACCCATATATTACCCTAGTAAGATGAGTAGTGTCTCGTGAGGGTTTGTATTGAATATACTCAAAAAATTCATTTTTTGACTCAAAGAAAATTCAAAATACTTAAAAACTGTACAATTTAAACTCCTCAAAATAATCACTGCAAATTTATATTCAAGAATCTCAATTCATTGTGTGTGTGTGTGTGTGTGTGCAAAGTCGAGAATTGAACCCCTAATTTCCATCGATTGGTCATTACGCTACTTTTCCAAAAAGTCATTTTGATTCAAATACTCACGGGATACTCTCACAAATGAATCTCTTGGAATGTGGCTAATTAGGGATACTCTCTTATGAATCTCTCGGTGATTCATAAGAGTATATATAATGGAACACGAGTTCACGCACATAAATTTTAAAGACAAAATTTTTATGGTGAAAAGATCTCTGCATCGGATTATGGTTATCGAGAAGCGGCGAACATCGTCTCTTATTCACACCAATCAATCTCTCTTATTATCTTTTCGTGTCTTAGCTCTCCATGCGGTAATTAATTTCGTTATTCAGACTCGGTTAGGTCGGGTTATGTTATAACGGGTAAAAAGTGGGAATGTTAGGAAAATTTAGAATTGGAAATCTTCTTATGATGTCCGTTAGTGCTTTTTCGGGCTTTTGCTCATTTTTTACTTTTTTAGCATTTTTCTATATTTTTTTATTGCCCCTTTTTATTGCAGCATTTGGACTTTATTGATGAATGTTTCAATTTTCACAACTCCAAGGTAAAAAGATTTTTCGGTTTATAAAAAAAAAAAACAAATATTTATTAGGCTCAAATTGGCTTGCAAAAGGATAATTTTCACTACTTTTTATGGCTAATATTTTTGGGTACACAAACGATGGCCTAACTTCATTATCTGAATTACTCTTTATTTTACCATATGCGTCTTGAGAATGTATTTAGTTTAGATATTTTTGTTGCACGTTTTAGATAACATCTCACTCGTTTCCCGTAACCGATCAAAACAAAGGAATAGAGATCCTCAACGACTTCTTTAAACGTTGAAACGAATGTTGAGTTAACCATTAACTCAGATTGATTTAAAAACTTGTGAAAATAACAGGCTTGAAATCTCACCGTGTTAATTAATTTGCACATATATTTGTAAAGTCGTCAATTTTCACTAAATTTCAATCTTTGGTCAATTTCGTCTTAATACTCTTGATTTTTAAAATTTGGGACTTTAAACAAAATTTCGTGAAATTTGCGAAGCTTTTAAATTCCAATCTTTATTTATTTTGAAGACAAAATATTTTTGAATTTTTTGAATTTTTTTTGGAAATTTTTTGAAATTTTCTAAAAAAAGCATACTTGGAATGAACATGTGATCACGTCAATGAATCTAAACAATAAATGGAAAGAATATCCCATACCCCCTAACGTAAATGTTGCATTGTCCTTAATGTGAATCAAGAACACAACATAAAGAGAGAAAAAGAAAGATATTACCCAAATGCAGTGATCCCCGATAAGTACGAGTCCATTGAATTTACAAAACAAGTTAGAACCAAGCATAACAAAGAATAAAAAAAACTTTAACTAATTACTCTAAACTATAATTAAAAAAAAAGGAAAAGGAAAGAAAGAATCTAACTATGTACAACATATGATTTGAATTTCTGAGGGTCTACCAAAAATACGATATGACTTTGAGGGATAATCGTCGTACCCTCATTTTGAAGTATACCTCCCAAAAAATAAGATTTTCGTTTGAACGACAGAAGGAATAAGTAAGGCGGAAGAAATGAACCGATATTACCCCGTAATTTTATTGATTTTTATTTAATGGATTAATTGAATTAAATGAGAATTAATTTGGAAATTAATCCAGAGGTAAATACTAGCGAGATGTGAGTTGGTATTTGATTATGATGTTTAAATAAAATATTACTAAGTATACATGGTAATATATGAGTATTGAAAATATTAAAATTGTCGCGAGGCAGAAATACGAAAATTTGGGAAATTAAGTTGGGACGCGCGTGTCAGTCGCGCCAGGAATGAATTTAATTAGATTAAAAAGTAAATTATATTTTTATCAACCGAATGGTCATTTTGAGTGCGCCAATGTGTCCGCAAGGGTCGAAATAGTCAGAAAACACTAGCCGAGGGTTTAGTTTGGGTCCCAGAGCATTTTTAGGCCAAACCGGCAACCTAGAAGGGTATTTTGGAAATTTTAAAAATTGAGGAATTAAAACCCACGATTTTTAGAGTTTAATTATATATTATTAGAGAGGCCACTAAGGCCATTATCATCCAAAGTCAAGAGAGTGGGTTACGGGATTTTTTAGAGAAGTTAGAGATAAGTTACAAGAGGTTCCAAACCAAAACCATCACCCATCACCACCATTTTGGAAGGATTTGTGACAAGAAAGAGGAGAAAATCAGCCTACATTCACCACAACAAATCTGAAGAACAAACTTAAGGCAAGTGATTTGATGTTATTAATTTTAATGAATATTTCCTCCATGTTTAGTGCAGAAACTTTATATACCTTGAAAGTTTTAATGAAAACCCAATAGGATTGTTGTGGAACTCATAATTTTGGATAGGGACTGCATGTAGAATGGTTATGGACGAATTTAGTACCCAAAATATAACTTTTGATGATTTGAAAATGGATTAATAAGGAGTCTTTGTATTAAAGTAAATTCGGGGTTCATGATCATAAGGTTTGGGGCAAGACTTGGGGATTTATGGTTATTACATGTTAGTTAGTAAGATTTGACCCCAAAAATATGTTAAGAAGTGACCTAGGGTGATTTAGAGTAGTTTAAAAACATTAAAACTTAATTGGTATGAACTTAGAATGGATTTAGAGAAAGAAAAATGGGGAAAAACGAAGTTGGGAGAAATTCTGGGCATTCTTGGAATTTTCGTTAGAAGACCAACCCAGGTCGTTCGAACGACCTCGTTCGAATGAGATTCTAATGAGATTCCAGTAGCCCTTCTAACGAGTTAGTGGTTCATTCTAAGCCTTTCATTCGAACGAACTCGTTCAACCGAGATCTCAGAAACTTCTAACGAGATTACAGAATGGTCTTTTTTCAACCCGATTTTAGTTTCGAACTTTCCGTAGACTTATTTAATTGAGTGTTATTCTTCCCTTGTTTATTAGTGGGTATAATTGTGAGATTGGAGTACATTGAGGATTAAGACTTGGAATTATATAAAAGACCTGGTGACTTCTAGGGGTTAGGTTGTAAGTACTTGAATTTGCGACATGAGAAGTGTTGGCGAATTATATTGTATATTATCCGGGACTTGTAAATGTAAAACATTTAATGACGGTATAGGAATGTAAAATATACCTCTATTAATATTATAAGATATCTAAGATGTGTGAATGCTTAGTATATGGACTTATATGTGTATAACATACCTACCATACTTGCTATCACTGGAGGTCGGCTTTGGATCAGGGCCATCTAATCTTTGTGTGCCTACCGGGGGGGGGGGGGAGGGGATTTAGATTGGTACCTCAAGGACATAAGTCAGATAATGACTTATTGGTGAGTTAATAAGTCAGCAGACCTTGGGAGCATAATTATGTGCTTGACCCATGGGTATGTGAACTATGTTCGCCTCCATTATGTGTGTTTGTTGCTTACTGAAACGTTTCCTGAGAGATTCTGAACACGTGGTCCTTATGTACGTGATGTACCGGGATTCGATAGCAGAGTATGTGTACACCTCAGCTTAGCCTAGGGGTGTCATTATTGTATATTTATGATGAGATTAATATACTGATAATTGAGATGGACTGGTTATTAAAGCGTATGTGTGGATAGTAGAGTTAAAAATGGAAAATTCTTAGTAACTCTTATAACTAATTCTGAGTAATAAAAGTAGAACTCTCAGTTTATATTAAGATACCGGGAATTGAACTTTGAATTGTAAAGTAAAGTCAGGTTATGGAGTGGACTAGTTAGATAGTGGAATAACTAGAACGGGTACGAGTACGTTAGGCGTGCACAATTAGTTGAGAGGTGAGGAACTCATGTGAGTACACGCACTATCATGTATTTTATATTCACTATTTAATAATATTAAACACTTGCTATATTTTAAACTGTTTTCACAATCGGGCTCTGACCCGTTTGCTTTCAAATCTATTTTCTTGTAAAAACCTTTTAGGTGCCCAGCCACAAGGACACCAAGCTTAGAAGTTCCATTCCAGTGATGTGCTGTAGCTGCTGTGGAAGTTACAGGGCCTCGACAGTAGATGCCTCCACTTTTCACTTTGAATCCATTCCAGATTTATTCATCTGTAGGGCATGTCGCCCCTTCCTTCTTAGAGACAGCTTATTTATTCAGTTTTATTTCAGTTTTGGATTTAATTAATTAGTGATTCAGACTTGTATCTGGTTTTATTCAGTATTCGGATTATTCAGAGTATTCCTCCAAAATTCATTTATTCCATTATTATTTTATTATGACTATGATGTGGTTGTGGTATCATTATTTCATAATTTAATTGGTTGCATGTTAATCTTATTTAAATAAAATTGACAACTCACTTTTTAAATATTAGGTGGCTAGTATTTGTTTAAAAATGTTTTCGATAGTGATGCTATGAACTTAACCCACTTGACATTTTGTATTAATTTTAATAAAGGAGTAGCTAACCGGTATTTAATTAGACGGGGTGTCACAGGTGGTATCAGAGCATCAGGTTATAGTGTCCGTAGGAACTGTACGGCTTGTTATGTTTTCGCGTAGCGTTCTTTGATATAGAGCCCTACATTGTAGGATTGTTGTACTCTTTTGTGTATCTTACGCTTTCAGCTATTTTGAGATAATAACTATAAACTTATAAGAATCTCTCTCATTTCACATGCCTCCACGACGTGCACAGCAAGTTCCCAGGAATGTTCAGCCCGAGCCATAGCCTACACCAGTTCAGGGCACCATGAATGCCGTCGAGGTTGCCTCTATTATGGCCCAAGCGATGAATGTCGCTCTAGCAGTTGTGCATCAGGCACCGCCTCAGGCGTCGGTAGTAGCACCAGTACAGGCTCATGCATTCCCATATGCTTGGGAACGTGTTCGTGATGTTTTTCAGAAAGCACACCCTCCGGAGTTTGCAGGTAGTTTCGACGTCGTTGTGTCCAGTCAGTAGAAGAAGGATATCCAAAGACACTTGAGGATGTACGAGTGTACGGATGTACAAAGGCAGATACTGGCTACTTTTAAGTTGGTAGAGTCAGCGTTGCAGTGGTGGGAGTCCATGCCCACCGTGGAGGAGAGAGATGTTCTTACTATTCAGGAGTTCTGGGTGCGGTTCGACCGCAAGTATTTTCCCTCAGCTGTTCATACTGAGATGAGGAGAAAATTGATGAACCTCAAGCAAGAGGGGAGGACAGTTGCTGAATATGAGGCCGAGTTCACAAATCTTCTAAACATCGTCCCCGATGAGATCCCGACGGAAGAGAAGAAGATACAGAAGTTCATGGATGGGTTGACTTGGAGGATCCGTCAACACTTTCTAGGAAATCTCTCCTTGACCACTTATTATGATGTGGTTAACGTAGCATCACTTCATTGCCAGGACCACCGCTTTCACTTATCAGAGGGCAAGGGATCAGGAGAACCCATCCATCAGGGAAGAACAGGGGGAAATGGTGCTAACGGGGCACAATCAGTTCAGGGTCAGCACATGCAGGGTGATCAGAGTTCCTAGCAGTGGGATTCTAAGAGATTAGACCTGGAGGTTTCAGAAATGGACAGGGAGGTTTTCGTCATGGCTAGCAGGGTCAGCACGGCCAGTAGGGCCAACAGCAGTAGTTTCATCAGGGCCAACATGGTCAGTGGAGAAATGGAAACGGTCATCAGGGTCGTGGGAAGCAGGGTCAGAGAGGGGGAAACTTTCTGAGGAAATGTTTTATTTGTGGAAAAATTGGCCACAAACGTCAGGAGTGTCTTAATAAGGGCAGGGTCCCACAGCAGTAATAGCAGGGTGCTTGACATGAGCCCCAGAGACCTATGTTTCCCGTCGCCCTCCCAGCACCACCGCAGATGCCAGCTTTGCCACCCATCCCAGTAGTCCCGGTTCAGCAGGGGCTGCTTCAGTACGGGTGAGTCTATCAGCTCCAGCAGGCCGCAGTCCCATAAGATCCACCCTCTATTGAGGGTATGTTCTCTATTCAGGGGACTATGGGGCGTATTTTATTTGATATGGGAGCCACACACTGTTTCATTGCCACGAGATTTGTGCGCACTATAGGGTTGTTAGACACTGCGAAGAGCACAGTTATTGCGTAGATTCACCATTGATTAGGGGTTCTATGATTTCCCTTATATGTATTGGTGTGGGTATCGAGATCGGGAGGTTTACTTTACCTGCTGATATGTTAGTGTTAGATATGGCTGAGTACGATGCGATCGTTGGTATGGATTGGCTAGTTGCGTATCGAGCCATGATTGATTATTTCAGCATGAGTATTATTTTTTCCATACCCGGTCAAGAGATGTTCTTAGTGGCGATGCCTCGTCCTGAGGGAGGATCGTCCACTCACTTATATTACATAGAAGAGGAGACCTCTAAGGAAGTGGTGATACCACTCGATCGATTCCAGTTGTTAGGGAGTTTGTTGATGTATTCCAGGATATTCTAGGATTACCTCCTAGTAGATAGATAGAGTTTGTTATCGATTTGACGCCGGGAACTCGGCCTATAGCCCGCGCACCTTACCGTATGGTTCCAGCGAAGATGAGAGAGCTATAGGATCAAATAGAGTAGCTGTTGGGTCAGGGGTTTATCCGTAGGAGTACTTCTCCATGGGGTGCCCCTGTGCTATTCGTAAAGAAGAGGGATGGATCTTTGAGGTTGTGTGTAGATTACCGGGAGTTGAATAAAGTAACGATACGAAATAAGTATCCGTTGCCCCAAATCGATGACTTATTCGACCAGTTGGCAGGAGCTTTCTTCTTCTCAAAGATTGACTTTCGATCGGGATACCATCGGTTGCATATCAGGGAACATGATGTCTCGAAGACTGCCTTCTTGATGAGATATGGTTCCTACGAGATTTGGGTTATGCCTTTTGACCTAACCAACGCTTTAGCCGCGTTTATGGACTTAATGAATAGGGTGTTCAGAGAGTTCCTAGATCAGTTCGTCATCGTCTTTATTAATGACATTCTGGTTTACTCCCAGACAGAGGAGGAACACGCCGAGCACTTGAGACAGGTTTTGCAAATGCTGCGTCAGAATGAGTTATATGCAAAATATGAGAAGTGTGGGTTTTAGCTGAAGGAGGTACAATTTTTGGGGCATATCATTTTAGAAAGGAGGATATCAGTTGATTCGGGGAAAGTATCGACAGTGAGAGAGTGGGGACAGCCCACGACACCAACTGAAATATGTAGTTTCTGGGGCCTAGCAGGATACTACAGGAGGTTTATTTGGGGTTTCTCTAAGATAGCGGGTCCTTTGAGACATCTGACTCGCAAAGGTGTGCCATTCATCTGGAGCGATGCCTGTTAGTTGGCATTCGATGAGTTGAAGGACAAGTTGACCTTAGCGCCAGTGTTAGCATTGCCCAGACCGGGAGTTGAGTATCTACTCTAGACCGATGTGTCCTTACAAGGACTTGGAGGTGTACTGCAATAGGAGAGTCAGGCTATAGCTTATGCTTCTCGTAAGCTTAAGCCTCACGAGAAGAATTACCCCACCCACGACTTGGAGTTAGCAGTAGTCGTATTTGCTCTTAGGATTTGGAGACATTATCTCCTGGGGGAGAAATTTTGTTTGTTCACGGACCATAAGTCTCTACACTACCTCTTCACGCAGAAAGAACTTAATATGCGTCAACGTCGGTGGCTTGCGTTTGTGAAGGGTTATTAATTTGATATCCAATATCACCCAGGGAAGGCTAATGTGGTAGAAGACGCGTTGAGTCGTAGGCCAGTAGGTGACGTGGCCGAAGTGTGGAGAGCAAAGTGGAAGGAGTTGGGACACCAGGATGCAGTGGCCCGATCATTCATGTGTGTAATGACTGTTATGCCTCAGATTATTGTGAGAGTGATACAGGCCTAGGCAAAAAACTCGTTCTGTCAAGAGCAGATAGTTCGATTGCTAGCAGAGGGAGCCGGGTCCTATACCGTTAGTTCAGATGGGGGCTTACGCTTCAATGGGAGACTGGTCATCCCAGAAGGGGAAGACTTGCGGCACGAGGTAATGTCAGAGTCACACGGTTCGCAATTCGTAGTACATCCTGGTGGGGACAAAATGTACCAGGACATGAGACGACAGTACTGGTGGAGCGGGATGAAGAAAGATATTTCCTAGTTCGTTTCTAAATATGCCACTTGTCAGCTGGTAAAGGTGGACCATCAAAGACCGGAAGGACTTCTACAGCCATTAGAGGTTCCTATGTGGAAATGGGAGAGAATTTCTTTGGATTTCATCATAGGACTACCTACATCACAGAGGGGTCACGACTCCATATGGGTAATCGTGGATAGGTTGACCAAAGTGGCTCATTTTCTGCCAGCCCGAACATACTACACTACGGGACAGTATGCCCAGATTTTTATTGCGTAGATAGTGAGACTTCACGGGGTGCCTCTCAATATCGTGTCTGATCGAGACAAGATATTTGTTTCACAATTTTGGGAGAGTTTCCAGGAGGCCATGGGTACGAAGTTGCGACTGAGTACGACGTATCACCCGCAGACAGATAGGCAAACCGATCAGACGAATCAGATGTTGGAGGACATGTTGCTTATGTGCATCCTAGACTTTGGAGCTGGTTGGGAGCCGTACCTTCCACTGGTGGAGTTTGCTTATAATAACTCCTACCAGTTCACCATTGGCATGGCTCCATTCGAGGCATTATACGGTAGACCTTGTCATTCCCCAGCATGTTGGTTAGAAGTGGGAGATAACAAACTCCTTGGGCCGAAAGTGATTCAGGATACTTCGGCAAGGATAGAGATGATACAGAGCCGCATTCGGGTAGTTCAGGATCGATAAAAGAGTTATGTCGATGCCAAGAGGTTCTTCATAGAGTTCAAGGTGGGGGACCAGGTGTTACTCAGAGTATCTTCGATGATGGGAATTATGCGTTTTGGGAAGAAGGGGAAACTGGCACCAAGATATGTGGGACCATTTCCTATCATTGAGCGGATTGGGCCAGTAGCGTATAGACTTGGATTATCGGAGCACCTGCATAGGATTCATGACTTGTTCAATATTTCCTCGCTAAGGAGATATCTCAGGGACAATTTGGCCCACACCCACATTACTTTGGATAACATCGATCTTCAGCCTGATAGTTCCTACGAGGAGGGGACGATTGTTATTCTGGACCACAGCGAGAGAAAACTGAGGTCGAAGATAGTACCGTTAGTACGCGTGCAGTGGCGGCATCATAATGCCGAGGAGTACACATGGGAGCGCTAGGATGAGATGCGCGAACGTTGTCCAAAGTTATTTGTACCAGGTATTCATTATGTTCCAAATTTTGGAATGAAATTCTGTTATTAGGGGGGATGTATGTAATACCCCGTAATTTTATTGATTTTTATTTAATGGATTAATTGAATTAAATGAGAATTAATTTGAAAATTAATCCGGAGGTAAATACTAGCGAGATGTGTGTTGGTATTCGATTATGATGTTAAAATACAATATTACTGAGTATACATGGTAATATATGAGTATTGAAAATATTAAAATTGTCGCGAGGCAGAAATACGACAATTTGGGAAATTAAGTTGGGACGCGCGTGTCAGTTGCGTCAGGAATGAATTTAATTAGATTAAAAAGTAAATTATATTTTGATCAACCGAATGGTCCTTTTGAGTGCGCCAATGTGTCCGTAAGGGTCGAAATAGTCAGAAAACACTAGCCGGGGGTTTAGTTTGGGTCCGGGGCATTTTTAGGCCAAACCGGCAACCCAGAAGGGTATTTTGGAAATTTTAAAAATTGAGGAATTAAAACCCACGAATTTGAGAGTTTAATTATATATTATTAGAGAGGACACTAAGGCCATTATCAGCCAAAGGCAAGAGAGTGGGTTATGGGGGTTTTGAGAGAAGTTACAAGAGGTTCCAAACCAAAACCATCACCCATCACCACCATTTTGGAAGGATTTGTGACAAGAAAGAGGAGAAAATCAGCCTACATTCACCAACAACAAATCTGAAGAACAAACTTAAGGCAAGTGATTTGATGCTATTAATTTCAATGAATATTTCCTCCGTGTTTAGTGTAGAAACTTTATATACCTTGAAAGTTTTAATGAAAACCCAATAGGATTGTTGTGGAACTCATAATTTTGGATAGGGATTGCATGTAGAATGGTTATGGATGAATTCAGTACCCAAATTATAACTTTTGATGATTTGAAAACGGATTAATAATGAGTCTTTGTATTCAAGTAAATTCGGGGTTCATGTTCATAAGGTTTGGGGCAAGATTTGGGGATTTATGGTTATTACATGTTGATTAGTAATATTTGACCCCAAAAATATGTTAAGAACTGACCTAGGGTGACTTAGAGTAGTTTGAAAACATTAAAACTTAATTGGTATGAACTTAGAATGGATTTAGAGAAAGAAAAATGGGGGAAAACGAAGTTGGGAGAAATTCTGGGCATTCTCGGAATTTCATTAGAAGACCAACCCAGGTCGTTCGAACGACCTCGTTCGAACGAGATTCTAATGAGATTCCAGTAGCCCTTCTAACGAGTTGGTGGTTCGTTCAAAGCCTTTCGTTTGAATGAACTCGTTCGAACGAGATCTCAGAAACTTCTAACGAGATTACAGAATGGTCTTTTTCGGCCCGATTTTAGTTTCAAACTTTTTGTAGACTTATTTAATTGAGTGTTATTCTTCCCTTATTGATTAGTGGGTGTAATTGTGAGATTGGAGTACATTGAGGATTAAAACTTGGAATTATATAAAAGACCTGGTGACTTCTAGGGGTTAGGTTGTAAGTACTTGAATTTGCGACATGAGAAGTGTTGGCGAACTATATTGTATATTATCCAGGGACTTGTAAATGTACAACATTTAATGACGGTATAGGAATGTAAAATATACCTCTATTAATATTATAAGATATCTAAGCTGTGTGAATGCTTAGTATATGGACTTATTTGTGTATAACATACATACCATACTTGTTATCACGGGAGGTCGGCTTTGGATCAGGGTCATCTAATCTTTGTGTGCCTACGGGGGGGGGGGGGGATTTAGATTGGTACCTCAAGGACATAGGTCAGAGAATGACTTATTGGTGAGTTAATAAGTCAGTTGACCGTGGGAGCGTAGGTATGTGCATGACCCATGGGTATGTGAACTATGTTCGCCTACATTATGTGTGTTTGTTGCTTATTGAAACGTTTCCTGAGAGATTCGGATCACGTGGTCCTTATGTACGTGATGTACCGGGATTCGATAGCAGGTATGTGTGCACCGCAGCTTAGCCTAGAGGTGCCATTATTGTATATTTATGATGAGATTAATATACTGATAATTGAGATGGACTGGTTATTAAAGCGTAAGTGTGGATAATTGTAACATTTTTAGTAGAGTTAAAAATGGAAAATTCTTTGTAATTCTTATAACTAATTATGAGTAATAAAAGTAAGAATCTCAGTTTATATTAAGATATTGGGAATTGAACTTTGAATTGTAAAGTAAAGTCAAGTTATGGAGTGGACTAGTTAGATAGTGGAATAACTATAACGGGTACGGGTACATTAGGCGTGCACAATTAGTTGAGAGGTGAGGAACTCATGTGAGTGCACGCACTATAATGTATTTTATATTCACTGTTTAATGATATTAAACACTTGCTATATTTTAAACTGTTTTCACAATCGGGCTCTGACCCGTTTGCTTTCATATCTATTTTCTTGTAAAAACATTTTAGTTGCCCAGCCGCAAGGACACCAAGATTAGAAGTTCCATTCTAGTGACGTGATGTAGCTGCTGTGGAAGTTACAGGGCCTCGATAGTAGATGCCTCCACTTTTCTCTATGACTCCATTCCAGATTTATTCATTTGTAGGGCATGTCGCCCCTTCCTTCTTAGAGACAGCTTTTTTATTCAGTTTTATTTTAGTTTTGGATTTAATTAATTAGTGATTCAGACTTTGTATCTGGTTTTATTCAGTATTCGGATTATTCAGAGGAGTATTCCTCCAGAATTCATTTATTCCATTATTATTTTGTTGTGACTGTGATGTGGTTGTGGTATCATTATTTCATAATTTAATTAGTTGCATGTTAATCTTATTTAAATAAAATTGACAACTCACTTTTTAAATATTAGGTGGCTAGTATTTATTAAAAAATATTTTCGACAGTGATGCTATGAACTGAACCAACTTGACATTTTGTATTAATTTGAATAAAGGAGTAGCTACCCGCTATTTAATTAGACGGTATGTCATAGAACCATCACCGAGATTTGGATGCTAGGGGAGAGAAGTACAATTGGCATCCAAGAAAAATAGAATCACCTACCAAAGATTTTCAAGTAGTATAGGAAGCGAGACACACAAAAAGAAAGAATCCATCTTGGAAAACAATTCACGCAAAGAGTCCTCATTTGTAAAAGGTTTAAAAATTTTAAAAATGTCAACCGACTCATAGGAATCTAGTGGTACTTGTAATGGTTTAATAACAGAGAACGAAAATGGAGATAAAATAAATTCAATCTCGAGTGATTCATCATCACTTGGAGATTGAATTTCAAGGGAGAATGACTCACTTTCAATGAGATTTTCTTCCAAAATTTGAGGTGAAACGCAAGTCTCAACCTCCTCTTTATTTTCCAAATAAGAATTAATCTCATTGAAAGTTGATTTAATTTTTAAACCCATAGCAATAGCGTCATCCAATTGATTTTTGATAAGAAGCAAGGTTTCTTCCAAAGTAGGCTTTCTTGGCTTTAGAACCTCGGATTCCTCATTTGGTTGAAAATATTTGAAGAAAAATCATTGTTAGATTCGAATAATGCATCCAACTGGTAATAGGTCGAGGCGCAGATTCTCGAAAATAAAAAGTTTAAAAATGGTTTTCTGCTTAATATTTGTTTTCAAGCCTTTCATTCTCAAGAATTCGAACGCCCTTACCAATGGTAATAGGTCGAGGTGCGTATTATTGAGAACAAAAAGTTTGAAAATGATTTTCTTCCCGATATTTGTTTTCAAACCTTTCATTCTCAAGAATTCGAAGGCCCTCACCAATGGAAATAGGTCTCGGCGCAAATTCTCGAAAATAAAAAGTTTGAGAACTATTCCCATATGAACCATTATAATTACTAAACTCACCATGAAAAGACATGATTACCGAATGGTTTGCAGATGGACGAAACATATAAAGAGGTGTGTGTCCGATGACTCGACGTTTCTTGGCGCTCAATTGTGAAAGCCTGCAAAAAAGGTTAAAATAAAAAAAAGACAAAAAAAAGATATCTTACGAAATAGTAAGTCAATTATAATCTATAATAAAACACTCCCTGGCAATGGCGCCATTTTGATTGAGCGAAATCTAGCGTTCGTGTAATACACTAATCGTTGTTATCGAATTTCGATCGCAATACAAAAAGACCTAAACTTTAACTATATTCTTATGGAATATAGTGGCTAGTCTGGGCATCGAATCCATGAGGAATGTTTGATGGATTATAATTGATTTATTAATTTTGAAATAAAGTGTAAAAGATGATGATGGGTGAGAAAGGAAAAAGGGGGAAAATAAATAAGTTAACTAAACCTTAAGCAAAGAATAAGAAAACGGGATTAGGATCACATCCCCGCCAAGGGCTAAACAATGCGTATAAAGGATTCTAGTGAAAAATAATTAACCGAGCATATTCAATTGATTATAAACATCAAACATGAAGAAATTTAATTCAAAAATGAAAGATTAAACTTTCGCTTGAATATGGTCACAAGTGGATTAATTTTGGAATAATCCTTTAAAAACTAATGTTGCATGATAAAGAAAATTTAAATGCCTAATATTCCAACTTTAATACATGAGGTTTCAATTAATTATATTTTTACCCAAAACCTAACGTTCAAAGTTCAACGCCCATAAATGGCGAAAACATGATCCCAATCCTTGAACTAGCTATTAAACATGATAGTGTTAACAACGAAATAATCCATTAACAAGCATACGAAAATAAGGGAAGAATGATAAAAGTACTGGGATTTAAGGTTACTAAGGTTGAAGAACACACACATGCAAGAAGAAATCAAAGCATGAAGAAAAATCGAAAAAGCTCTTAAATTTAAAGTGCAAAACTTATAAATTGTTCTCCTAGATGTTTATCTTTGATTAGGAGCTTTACAATGTATGAAATATAATTTAAAAGAACCTAAATAACTAACTATATAGGTTAGAAGTCATTTAGAAGAGTCCCTAAAACATAAAACTCTTTAGGTAAAAATATAGGGCCAAAATAAAAATCCTGCTTCTGGCAATTTATCACATTTCTAAAGTGCAACTAATTTTGCCAGGGATCTAGAGCATGACAAAAGGCGGAAAGGTTCCGGGTTTGGTTCGAAAAAACTTACTACCTTGGCCTCTCTTTTTCAATTTTCTTTGGATTTCTTTCTCAACTTCAAACTCGCATAATTTTGTCACCATAGATCGAATTGGGGTGCCGTTTTTTGAGTATTCTTGTAACTTCAAGATATTTAATTTTCCAATTGGTCCCACCTTTGAAATCAGGCTAAAAATTACAAAAATTCCCTTCAACTCCCCATTTCTTGGTTTCTTTCACTGTTTTAATTTCTTGCCTTCATTTACTTGCATGATTTACCTGAATAACAAATGAGAAATACACGAAACAAGAAATACTAGCCAAAAAGGGGTTAGTTGCATGAATATGAGATAAATTCAAGTCAATTACATCGCACAGGATAATAAAAATATTGAAATTAGGGGGATAAATGTGAAGAATTTATACCCAATCAATATCTTAAATGGGGTGAGAAATTGGCTTTTAGGATAGGTGATCGTGAAGACCTAAGAGTTGGGATGAGTTTGTGTATTTCACGGAGCAAAGAGATAGAGCCTAATGTTATAGAAGGAGCTCATTCCCCACACTTTTTGGTTCACCCCGAAAGCACCAAGATGTACCAAGATTTAAAGGAGAAATTTTTGTAGCCTAACATGAAGAAAGAGACTATAGAGTTTCTAGCTACAGTCTTAGTCCGCAAATAGGTTAAGAATGAGCACCACCAATAGGTTTATTCCAAACATTGCCTATCCGAGCATGAAAGTGAGAAAATATATCCATGGTCTTTATTGTAGGACTGTCAAGGACACGAAGAGGGATATAATAAATTTAGGTTATAGTGTATCAATTAACTAAGGCCACACACTTTTTAGATATAAAGACCATGAGCAATGTGGATCAGTTAGACAAACTCTTTATAAAGGACATTATCATAATTCGTGGAGTACTTATCACTATATTATCAGACTACCCAAGATTTACCATAGGATTTTAGAAAAGATTCCAAAAAGCTATTAGTTTATAGATAGACTTTAGTGCAACCTCCATTCAGGGACAGATAGGCAAACATAAAGAACAAATCAAACTTTGGAGGATGTGTTGAGGGCCCATATATTAGATTTTCAATGAAGCTAGGAAGACCACCACCAACCCTTGGTATAATTTGTTTACAATAATAGTTATTAAGTTAACATCAAGATGGAATGTTATACCACTTTATATTGGATCATATTCCACAACCCTTTGTGCTAGGATAAGTTTAGAGAAAGAAAATTTTTGGGACCACAATTGGTGGAACAGATCGCGACCAAAGTGAAAGTCATACATGAAAGGCTTCATAGTTCACAAAGTATACAAAATAGTTCGAATTGATACCAAGATAAAATATGTAGTATTAGAGGTTGTGGGCATGCATTCCTTAGGGTTTCCCCATAAAAATGGGTGATGACGCTTGGAAAAAAGGACAAACTCATCCCGTAGTGTGTTAGATCCTTTGGAGTACTTAAGAGGATTAGTAAGTCATCCTCTAGACTTTCTCTTCCCCCAAACGTGTATCACGTGCACAATATTTTTTATGTACCAACGATACTAATTTAAGTTAAAGACAGCAAACATATTATCAAATACAAAACTATAGAGATTTGTGAAGACTTGAGCTAGGAAGAGGCCCCGGTAAAAAATATAGACAAGAATGAGAAGGAATTACGGATAATGAATGTTTCCCTAGTGTAAGAGAAAGTTTTATAAGTGCTCAATTTAATTTTTATTTGTCTTATCCCATTACACCCCACTGCACCTTCTTGACTACTTCCACATATACGAAGATAAGAAGATTGAAGATCGTTCGCCTCAATAACATTCAGAAGAGTTATCAAGTGGTTTGGTAAAGTCTTTATTTATCTAGAGGATTTTAAAATAGAGTTTGCATAAAAGTTTTTTCAAAATATTTTAAATGAATTTTAAATGTTTTTTGAAAATTTTGAAGACTCGTTAGAACGAGTTTGCCTTATCATCTAAAGGAATTACATTATGTCATTAGAACGAGATTCCATTGTTCGAACGAAATATGGAATGTCGTTCGAAGTCTCGTTGGATGTCGTTTAAACGAGATTGAGTACGTCGTTAGAACGAGTTTCCATGTTCAAAGGAGATGATTTTTCGCCAAGCACTGGAATGTCATTCGAAGTATCGTTGGAATGTCATTCAAAGTCTTGTTGGAAACCTAATCGAAGTAAACATGGTACGTCATTCGAACGAGGTCCCAAGTCATTTGAACGAGCACGTGAATTTTTGTTTTTTAAACAAATCTGATCCAAATATCTAAAGCTTATCCTTTTATAACTACTTTCCTTATAAATAGTTATGCAGGATTAGAATCAAATAGAACTATTTTTTAAACATTTTTCAAGCCGTTTTATAGTTCCTTTTGTGATCAAACTCTTCCATTTATCATCTAAACCCCTTGAAAATTTAAAGATCACTTTATCAAATCAAAAAGAACACTTTTTTATTTAATAACCCTTGTAAAGTTCATCTCTATTATTGATTTGTGTAGCAGTGACTCTACTGCTGAAGAAGAAGGTTGATCGGTGGATACTGAAGGAAGACCGCTTCCTATGGGCGGTGTTGGATTATACACTTACTGTAGAAGACTTGAAGAACTGTACATTATATTTAGAGGGCTAAGTAGTTTGTAAATTGTCTTGTGTCTGTCAGATATTGTACAGTACTGAAGTAGAGTTTTTGCTTAAAAGGAGTTTTTCCTTACTTCTTTATATGTTTGCTTATTTGGTTTTCCATATTGAATTTGGACTTCATCATTGCATACACACTAAATTAATTCAAGATAAAATTTGGTAAATTTTGAATTTGTGGGTGTTTTTATCCTAAGATACGAATCAATCCCTAGAACTTGCATTCGTAAATTGGTATCAGAGCAAGTTACACTAAGTTTTTGTGTGATCCCTTAAAATTTGGATTTTATGTATAATTTCTATAATAAGCTACATATTTTTATTGGGTCTAATTATGCTTATTGGAAAGTTCAAATTAGGTCGCTTTGAAAGCGATTCACAAACGTGTTTGGTTTGTATGTGAAATAGGGTGGACACCACCCACTGTGACTAATGGCGATGTCATAGGGCCTAAACCTATAACTGTCTAGGCAGAAGAGGAATTAAAATGGAGCCAATTTAACTCACGCGATTTAAGTGCCATTTTTAGAGCCGGCACCCCTAACGAGTTCCACAACATTATGACGTGCACTACGTCTAAGGAAGCTTTGGATACCCTCCATCTCACTCACGAGGGGACCAATTACGTTAAACTTTCAAAACCTCACCACACAGTTAGAGACTATTACCATTCTAGAGTTTGAGTATTTTGATGAAATTTATGTACAATTATCTGATATCGTAAACTCTAGTTTTAATTTAGGTGAGATGCGTGTAGTTTAACACATTTTGAGACCACTTTATTTCTAAGGTTACTATTCTTCATTCATTAAGGATATTAGATATGCTTAGGTTAGAAGAACTCGTAAGAGACCTTTAAACGTATGAGATCGACATGTTTATCAAAATTATTAAACCTAAGGAAAAGGAATAGCCTTAAAAGTTCAATCTAAAAAGAAGGAGGAAGTGTCGTCTGACTCCAAGTAGGATTTTGATTTGGATGAGTTAGCCACTTTTGCAAAACAAATCTCAGAGAGATGCTATGAGTACGAGGGTAAGGGTCAAAAATTTCACAAGTGTGCTACAAGATTAAAAAGACAAAGCAAAAGCAAAGCTTTTCAATGCCATGCTTAGTGATGGCGAAGTCGAGTCAGTGAATTCCGGGGATGAATCAACACATGGACGTAACTTCATCACATGGCTAGTCATTATAGTACATCTAGTTCACCTCACGCCAATGAGGAAGCTAGTAAACGTAATGATGTCAATAGTGAGTGTAGTCATTCTGAAGAGAGTGAGGGAGATGACGCTTTGAGTGAGGGAGAGAGTGACCTTCAAGGTTCTTACGTCGATCTTTATGCTAAGTCCTTTAAAACGAAGAAATAAAACAAAGGTTTAGCGCTTAGACTTTTAGCTTTAGATAAGGATTTGAAAGAGGCGAGAGAAATCGATTCCTCGGTGAGAGTTTCCTTGTGATAGAGAGTCATTTTAGTTGAGAAGGAAAATGGTGACTTGACCAATAAAGTGGTTTGTCCTACGAGAGATCTTGAAGCATTCGTGGAGACTCATGAGAAACTTAAAGCCCTTCTATCCCAACTCAAGAAAGATCTTGAATATGCTATGGAGGTTCAGGTTGATATAGAGGATACATCGAAGAAGTTTGGAAATACACTCTTCGATCTTGCTTCAGGTTTTAGAGAGAGACGAGGAATAGGTTATAATGGTGCATCCACTTCCCATATAGCACCAGAACCGGTTCCTAAATTTGTGGTAGATCCTTATGGGCCTTGACTGAAACCAAACTAGAGAGTTTGACTTAAAAAAGCGAACCAATGTAGACCCAAACAAGTTTATGTTTGTACTTATTGCAAAAGTAAAGGTCACTAAGCATACACAAAATCCTGCACATCGCTATAATGCCTTTTCTTATCTGTGTGATCAAGTTGAGTTCCTAGTCGCGACTTCGCAAAATTTAATAGAAGAATTACAATGAATTTCTATTTCGTTTGAAAACGCTTCTAATGCTACGACTAGAGCCAAGAACAAAAAGCGTAAATCAAAAGTTACCTCTACTTTGGTACTTAAGCAAGCCGTCAAAGCCATTATTGTTTACATTGCTCTAAAGGTTAAACATACTTCCCAGTGGTATTTTGATAGCGGGTTCTTTAAGCATATGACCGATGACATATCATTTTTTCCCAACCTTGAGGATTTCAAGGAAAATAAAGTCACCTTTGGAGCTGGGATTAGGTCTAGTATTTTAGGACGTGGATGTGTTTAGATACACAAATTTCCAAAACTAGACAATCTGTTGTACATAAAAGGATCAAAAGAGAACTTAATAAGCATAAGCCAATTGTGTGATGCAAACTTTACAGTAAAGTTTGATCGGTCTCAATTAACGTATATGATCAATTCAATGAACCTTTACTACAAGGAGTGAGGACCAAGGATAATTTCTATAGGATTATTCCGAAGTCCTTACTTGTGTGAAACAATTGCGCAATCTCCTTTATGGACCTTTGGCATGAACGATTAGGTCATGTAGACTTTAGGGATCTTAAGAGATTAATGAAAAGGACCTAGTTCGTGGCTTACAGTCACTTGGGAAACCAACTTCCTCGATTTATGGACCTTGCCAACAGGGAAAAAAATCAAAGTTCCTATAGAAAGTTGAACCATTACCACCACATGTGTTTTGGAGTTGATTCACATGGATCTTATGAGCCCTACTCGCTCGGAGACTTTAGGTCATAAGAGATACATTCTCGTGATGTTCAATGACTTTTCTAGATAATCTATCGTGGGATTTCTTAGAGAAATGTATGATGCTTTTGAGTTCCTAACAACTAAGTGCCTTATCCTATAAAACCAACACGGTATCACTATTAATCGAATGCATAGTGACAATGACACTGAATTTAAAGAAGCCAGAGTGGATAGCTATTGTGATAGAATGGGTATCAAACACAAGCTCTCGATCGTTCGTACTCCTCAACAAAATGGGATAGTTGAGAGGAAGAATCAGACGATACAAGAGATGGATAAATCCATACTTTTTAGGAGAAATGTGCCTAGACGTTTTTTGGCAGAGGCAGTGAGTATCGCATGCCATACGGTGAATAGGGTATTTCTAACTTATATACACCCCATATGAGTTGTGGACAGGAAAGAAGACCAACCTATCGCATTTTCATGTCCTTGGGAATACTTTCTAGATAAAGAGAAATTTGGAATGTTCTTCTCTTGAAGTGATGAATGGATACTTTTAGGTTATTCATCATCAAGTAGGGCTTACTGGGTGTTTAACATTGTAAGCTTTAAGCTTATGGAGTCAATAAACATCACGGTTAGAGATGATGACCCACCGAAGTCTGTTGACTTTAACCCCAAGTGGGAGGATGATGCACCCCCTGGTGATGATCCCATCCTTCCTCATACTACCCCGGTGGACCTCACTCTTGATTTATAGGATCCACCCTCTTGGGTTAAAAAGAGTCATGACCCTTCCGCTATACTTGGTGATCCCACACTATGTGTCAAGAGTCGTGATCAATTTAAAATGTGGTTAGCTATCTTTCTACACCTCCTTAGTCGAGTCCAAGAATGTGAAAGAAGCACTCAAGGACGAGCATTGGATATCCTCTATGTAATATGAGTTAATTTAGTTTTGCAAGAAAGATGTTTGGGAGTTACTCCCCAGACCTAGTGAGACCAATGTGATAGGTACCAAGTGGATTTTCAAGAATAAGATGGATGAGAAAGTTGTAAGCACAAATTTCTAATCTGTCAATTTGTTTTTAGATTGAAGATTGAAGAAGTTGCAATTCAAATCCGTGAAGAACAAATCAATTCAAGTTGCAATTTCACACTCTTGTTCTAAGATCACAAAGGTATGAATAATCAAAGGAATATGTGACTTAGAATTTTGTTTATATATTGGATGAATTATTTTTTAATGGGAATTAAAATTAAAGTTATGAAAAACACTTTTATTATATCTGAGCCAAATTATTTTCAAAATATTCGAGGATTAAGTTTAAATGGGAAATATTTTTTATGTATGTTTTCTATCTTTCAAACGACACTGAAGGTCGTTCTAACGACAATGCTTGTCATTCAAATGAGAACGTCTGTCGCTCGAACGAGAGCACCACCTCGAATTTTGTGTTTTAATTTTCTTGGACTCTCTTTTGCTCAGTTATAAAAAACAACACTGCATAGACGTTGTTGACAGAGATGAACAGTTCTAAAAATTCCCATTCTGTTTAGTTTTCATCCAAAATTTATTCAAGATCGAATTTGCATAAATCCAAAGGTTTGTGATCTTGAACGCATACACTTGAAGAAAATTACTGACTGAGGTCATTGGGACTGCTTGAGGGTATTCCTTACTGAAGATAGGAATGCGATCTTTGAGGTTCGCTGCGTGTGGATCTTTGTTAAAAATAGAAATACTTGTTCTTGAGGAGTAGCTGCGGTTGTTCCTTTCCTGAGGACACTGACAGACACCTGCGGGTGTTTGTGTGTTAAAAATATATTTGATTGTAATCCGTTGTAAGTTGCAATTTACTAATTATAGTGATATAAAAGGTTTTACCCTTCGGGGATTTTTTCCAGAAATTATTTATTTTTCCCGCATGCTTTATTTGTTCAATGGGTTAAATTGGTTAGATGCATGATTAGGGTTTAAAGAAGATAAAATTGGAAACAACTGAATTTTAATTGAAAACTTGGTTTTACCTAAAGCACTTGTTAAAGGGCCTCTTCAAATTGTTATCAGATCATGTTGCACTATTTTATTTTGCTTTTGATCCCGTGACTTTAAGTATGGCTTTTGGTAATTTTGATGATTTTAGAACTCACGTGTTTGAAACTTCTAATTTGACATTTCTCATGAAGTCTGCTCTAAAAACTTTTGTTAAAAAGGAGAATTGTGAGAAGTGTCTTTGCTGCAAAGGTTTTGGCCATAAGTTAAATAAGTGCCCCACTAAACTTGGGGAGAATTTTAATAAACCGTTAAATCGTGTTTCTATCCTTAGTGAGAGTGACACTGAGAAAGAAATTTTTTATGCAACTAAGCGAGAACTTTCCACCCTTGTGTCTAATCATGTAGGTGATGACGACATAATTTTGCATGAGTCTTTCGCAGTCACAGGTTGTGATACCCTAGAAAGTGAGGGTGAGGTGAGTGATGATGAGAGTGAGGATAAGAGAGACTTGCAAACTGCCTTTAATTAGTTATATGAAGAAACCTTAAAAGCAAAGAAGTCTAATTTGAAGTTAAAAGTGAAATTGAAAGAACGTGCCATTGTAAATAATAATTCCTATACTTTAATTGAGGAACTTAGGGCGCGTGAGAAGAAAATTCGAGAGAAGCTAGAATATGTCGAGGGTAAGAGAGATATTCTTCGAGGGTTAATGGAGGCTATGAAAAAGTAATTACATAAGTTTTAGGATTCTAGGAATTTACTTGAGTCAAGGATAGGTGAACTTGAGAAGAGATTGGGAAATTCTAGTGAGGTTAAATTTAATTTTGAACCTAGGTCCGAGAAGTTAGACAAAATTTTAGGAACCGTCCAAATCAAGGATGATAAGTGTGGTATTGGATTCGATAAAAATTTTCCACCTATTCCCAAATCTATTACCAGGATAGCTAGAGAGCAGAGAGCCATCGAGGAACGTTAGATTTAATCATCCCGTAGCAATCACTCCCCTTCGTATCTACACTTGCACTCATCGCGGTAGGAGAGGTCATCTTAGGCGTTTTTGCTACGATCTTAAGCACGTTCCTAGAAAGTAAAAAATCATGTCGTTCCTGTTTCAAAATCCCCGACTCGTCATTCTACACCCACATGGGTTAGAAGATCAGACTTAGAGGTGTTAGGGATTAGACTTAGTGATACGCGTTCCATTTCACATGGATCTCCACATATCTTATCTTTCGACTGAGCGTGTTCCTCGATTTGTCATTCTCTAGTTTGTTTTTGCGATATATTCTCTTTCTAGAGTTATGACGTTTATCCAGTTCTCATTTCAAGACTTTTTTAAAAAAATACAAAAAGATTTTATTTTGAGTCAATTTTTTTTAAAAACACAAAAAGATTTTTGTTATATTTGAAATTGTAAATCTTCATGTTTAATATGTCTTGTTGGAGTGCTTGGACCCCCATCACTTTATTATCCATGTGGCTAGGGCATTTGGTCATAATTATCAATGTGTTGATTGATCTTAACCATTTTCATAATGGAGTTTTCTTGAAATTGATGTGCATTTGTATTTATCTTTATATATATGCTTGTCTTGCACACATGCACGAGCTTTTATTAATGTTTTCACATGCATATTTGAGTTTGGTGAGACGTTCTTATATCAATTTTATCACCAATGCTTAAGTAGTCTTAGGAGGAGGTGTGCATGTAAGAACCGTTTACCATAAGGAATTTAAATTGTAATAATGTTGAGTGCTTATGGGAAAGGGTTGTGAGAGTGTAAAATTGACTCGTCGTGATAGCCACCGTATAAAAAGAGCCCTAAAAGTTAAAACGACAATAAAAATATAATTATGCCAAAAATTTGGTCCATTTAGTTTAGTTTCACCTCAAAAGAAAAATAAGTGTGTATTATTTATGAGGGTGTTCGGATGGAAAATAAAAACGGGTTTGCACCATGAATCCTAGTGATGAAACATTGCATCATGACCCTATTGTTTGTAGAATCATCAAAATTTTGGATTTGTGTGTATATTGATTGTTTAAGTTCATAAAGCTCATTTATTAATTATCACACATGGCTATATCATTGCATGTTGACATAATGCTATCATCTATAGCATCTTGAACGTTTTGATGTATTAAAATTATGACTCATTTGTTGTAGTACATGCCCATTCACTCCATATCCTCGTTTGAGAACCTTAACTATGTGCTTTCATAAATTTTAAAAAGTTTTAATTGATTCTGTTTTATTAGTTTTTTTGTAACAACCTAATGTTCTGGGTTTATTTTGTTACATCTTATCATCATATCATTCGAACCAAGTTCCATCTCGTGCTAATGTCATTCAAACGACATTGACTTTCATTCAAACGATACTGGTTACGTTCGAACGACAGTGGTTTATCTTTAAAACTTCGAGAAGTCTGTTCAGTTCTCATGTTTCCAACACTTCAAAACCCTCGTTTTCTGTTGTTCGTCCGTCACTCCTTCCAGATTCTCACGAACTCAGTTTTTGACCCAAAACTCATGATTTGACCCGATTTTTCAACCAAAAATCATCCCCTTGCTACATTGTGGTCTCTGAATTGCGGATTGAGGTGTTTTTTTAGATTTCTGAGCTTGGTTGATCCTGTTTGAGATGGGTACTGCTGATTATTTCAGAAACAAAAATGACTAGTTTTTCAATACACGTCTTACCTACTGATTTATGATTCTAGTTTATTGATGCTAGTTTGTTTTTTAGTCTGAAATTCATCCTCTGTTGGTATGCGAAAGATTGGATTTTTTTACCACCATTATCGTTTTGAGGTATATTTTTTTTAAATGGGGTGTTCATGTATTTATTCAAAACTTCATATCTTTCGGGTATCCACTGTACCTCTCAAATGGGGTTTCTCTTTTTGGCCACTGTGACTGTTTATGTTTATTCTGATTGCGACTTTTGTTATTTGCTGGTTGGTTGTTGTTTGTTTGTTTGGATTAATCTGGTGGTTCGGTTGGATATCTACGGAGATAGGCTCATAGGCGTCAGTTTATTTTTTACCACTTACTCGTCATGCCTCCTAGACGTAGGGGTACTTCTACTCGTAGGACAGTTGAGCCATCCACATCATCACAGGCATAACGGGCTTGGAGTAATAGACCTCCTTTCACTCCAGTATGTTGACACACTATTTTTTAGTACTATTAATATTTCTATATGGGTTTGCATATTCGCGTTGTAGTTAGAGAGAAAGTTTTATGTGTCGATCAATTTTCTGAGTTATCTATTCCCACCTGGATGTCTGGTAGGGGTTGGGATAGGTTGTTTGACGTTCAGGGTATGGTATGCCCTGACATAGTTCGCGAGTTCTATTTTCGGGTGATGCACACTCCTGACAGTATTCAGTCATCCATTAGGGGAGTCGAGTTGTTAGTCACTTCTCATCTCATTTCTAAGACGCTTCAGTTTCCTCAACTCCCTAATGTGATTTTTCCTCGATGTTATAAGGATTGCCCTTCATATGATGAGATTATTCGCCATTACTTTTGGGAGATTCCTCACACAGGGTGCGCTATGTATCACCGTCAGTTGCACACCGTGTTTCGAAATTTTAATAGGTTTGTATCTTCATCCATCTATCTTGGAGTCAATCACACTCAGATTGGCTTCAACATCATTTACTTTATATATGAAGTATGTCAGGGGTGGGACGTAGATCTACCATCACATCTTTTTTGAGTTATATCCTCTGTTACCATTATTGGTACCACACCTGTACGCCCCGCTCTTCCTTACGTACTCCTTGTATATCGTATATGCACTTATGCTAGAGTTTCGGTTTTAGAGGATGATGTATGCATTTTTTCTCCCTTCTTCATTGATCGCAGTACTTTGACCCGATATGAGAGTCATCTACCATCCGATGCGAGAGCGAGACCTCCCTCGAGTGACACATCATTTTTTGAGGAGCCGTTTACTCTTGTTGAGATGAGTTCTATACCTTCTAGGTCTCGTCCTTCTAGATGTAGATGACCTACTGTGGAGGAGTTTGATGTATTACAGGCACAGGTAGCATCACAGTCTCAGATGTACGATGCTATGATAGCACAATTTGATGCAGAGGCTACGGCTATGGCTCTGAGTGACTCACAGAGGACTGCCTTCTTTGATGAGATTAGATGGCAGGAGATGAGTATAGGAGCAGGTTCATCAGGATTGGGCAACATAGCTGCCGTATATGATGATTTTGATGATGATGATGATGATGATGATGATGATGAGGAGGAGGAGGAGGAGGAGGAGGAGGAGGAGGATACATGTTGATCTAATTTTTTTTAGACATTGTGTTTGACAGTTTATATATTATGCTATTTATCTCATATGATGTACTCCTGGACTTCTGATGATCCGTTTATGTATGTGACTAGATATATATTTTGCAGTTCTGATATTACTGATTCTGATACTAACTTGTTGTTATTTATTCATATTTGCTGTCACACTTTATCCTGCTTATCATTGATATCCTTTTCTACTTAATTATTTTATCTGTCCCGTGATTTGTCTATTCCAGGCAAAAAGGGGGAGAGATATGTGATGTAGGGGGAGTTTTAATAAAAAAAATGGAGCTTTAATTAAAAAAAATGGGTTTAAATTTTATTGGTATATTATTCAGTTCCTCCATACTTCACTTGGGTATATTTGTTTATGGCTCATGTGTGTAGGTACTTGTGTAGAGATTCAAATATTAATTGCTACATCACATTCAGGATTCAGAGACAGTTTTAGACAGATGTTGCTTTATAATTTATTCATGTCCTGTATTTTCATATTTGGGTTTCTAGGATAGGACATTTGGGTAAAGCTAGAATTTATATTTTTAGTTTTGTCCCGGAATAGCCAAAGGGGGAGATCTGTAAGCACAAAATTTTAATCTGTCAATTTATTTTTAAATTGGCTTAATTCTGGAAAAAATAAATTGAGTCTAGACTAGTTATTAATTCAAGAATATTGAAAGTCTACAAAGATTCAAGATTTAAGAAGTTGCAATTCAAAGCTGTGAAGAACAAATCAATTCAAGTTTCAATTTCACACTCTTGTTCTAAGATCACACATGTATGAATAATCAAAGGAATATGTGATTTAGAATTTTGTTTAAATATTGGATGAATTATTTTTTAATGGGAATTAAAATTAAAGTTTTGAAAAACACTTTTACTATATCTGAGCCAACTTATTTTCAAAATATTCGAGGATCAAGTTTAAATGGGAAATATTTTTTATATATGTTTTCTATCGTTCAAACGACACTGAAGGTCGTTCTAACAATAATGCTTGTCGTTCAAACGACAACGTCTATCGCTCGAATGAGAGCACCTCCTCGAATTTTGTGTTTTAATTTTCTTGGACTCTCTTTTGCTCAGTTATAAAAACAACACTGCATAGAAGTTTTTGATAGAGATGAACAGTTCCAAAAATTCCCATTCTGTTTAGTTTTCATCCAAAGTTTATTCAAGATCGAATTTGCATAAATCCAAAGGTTTGTGATCTTGAATGCATACACTTGAAGAAAATTGTTGACTGAGGTCAATGGGATTGCTTGAGGGTATTCCTTACTGAAGATAGGACTGTGGTCTTCGAGGTTCGCTGCGTGTGGATATTCGCTGAAAACATAACTACTTGTTCTTGAGGAGTAGTTGCGGTTGTTCCTTTGCTGACGACACTGACCGACACCTGCGGGTATTTATGTGTCAAAAATCTATTTGATTGTAATCCATTGTAAGTTGTGATTTACTAATTATAGTGAAATAAAAGGTTTTCCCCTTTGGGGATTTTTTCTAGAAATTGTTTCTTTTTCCCGCATGCTTTATTTGTTCAATGGGTTAAATTGATTAGATGCATGATTAGGGTTTAAAGAAGATAAAATTGGAAACAACTGAATTTTAATTGAAAAATTAGTTTTACCTAAAGAACTTGTTAAAGGTCCTCTTCAAAAGGTACCATAGTTTGCAATAAGGCTAGGTTAATCGTTCAAGGCTAGACAACAATTAAGGGTGTAGACATTCACTCATGTTTTTAGGCTTGAGTCTGTTCGCTTACTATTCGCCATAGCATGTCATCTGTACTTCAAGTTTTATCAAATGGATGTCAAGGGTGACTTTCTTAATGACATTCCACATGAGGAAGTTTAAGTCGAACAACCAAAAGGGATTAACGACCCAAAGCACCCGAGACATGTATATTATCCTATATGTACTTTTTATACTTTATACTTGAAAAAATTCAAAAATTCAAAAATAGCTACTTAAACAAATTATCCACTTTCAGTATTCATCACATGTGCTTTTATGATTATATTTGTGATGATATCTTTGCTTCTTTACGTGATGCTAATCATTGATATTTAGATTCAACTCATTTTTCTATTACAGACAAAAAGTGGAGAACATATTGAGGGGGAGTTTTAATTTAACTTTTATTTATCTTTTAAAACTCATACGCGTAACGGTATTTCTTTTTTCTCCTGTATGTAGGTCATTTATGCCTTGATGATGATTTCATGGACCGCACAAGATGAAGACTTTTCAATTGAAGACTTATAAATTTATGCCTTTCCATTTGTTGATTTCGGAGGGCATTAATTGTAATAGTCGTAAAGGGTCAGTTTGGCTTCGATTTGTGTTTTGTACCGGAATAATCTAAGGAAAAATGTGTAAGAGAAATTTTTATAATTACTCAATTTAGTGTTTATTTAGTTATCCCGTTATACCCCACTGCATATTCATGATTATTTCCACAAATATGAAGACAAGAAGATTGAAGATCATTCGTCTCAACAACATCCAGAAGAGTTATAAAGTGGTTTGGTAAAGTCTTTATTTTTCCAAGGGATTTTAAAATAGACTTTACATAAAAGGTTTTCCAAAATGTTTAAAATGAATTTTAAAGTTGTTTTAAAAAAATTTATGACTCATTAGAACAAGTTTTCCTTATCGTTCATTATCATTCGAACGAGTTGTATTATGTTGTTAGAATGAGATTCCATTGTCCTGACAAAATCTAGAACGTCGCCTTTTGGTCAGTTCTGGAATGTCGTTCGAAGTTTCATTGGATGTCATTCAAATGAGATTAGGTATGTCATTAGAACGAGTTTCCATGTTTGAACGAGATGATATCTCGCCAAACACTGGAAGGTCCTTCGAAGTCTCATTGGAAACTTGATCGAATGACAAATGATACGTCGTTCGAACGAGGTACGAGGTCTTTCAAACGAGCACATAGATTTTTATTTTCTGAAAAAATATGATCCAAGTCTCTAAAGCTTATCCTTTTACAATCACTTTCCTTAAAAATAGAGATGTGGGATTAGATTCAAATCGAACTCTTTTTAAACCCTTTTCAAGCCTTTTTAAAGTTACTTTTGTGACCAAACTCTTCCATTTATCATCCAAACCCCTTGAAAATTTAGAGATCACCTTATTAAATCAACAAGAACACTTTATTTTTCAAGAAACCTTGTAGATTTCATCTTTATTGTTTATTTGTGGCACAAAGGATCTACTGCTAAAAAAGAAGGTTGATCGGTGAATACCGAGGGAAGAATACTTCCTGTGGGTTGTTCTGGATTGTAACATTATTGTAGAAGACTTGAAGAACTTCACATTATAATTAGAGAGATAAGTAGTTTGTACGTCATCTTATGTCTATTGAATTTTATACAGTGCTGAAATAGAGGTTTTGCCTGAAAGGCATTTTTCCTTACTTCTTCGCATGTTTGTTTGTTTGGTTTGTCATGTTTAATTTGGACTTCATCACTGCATACACACTGAATTAATTCAAGATAAAATTTGCCAAAATTTTCTTTTGTGCGTGTTTGGCCTAAGATACGAATCATCCATCTCACTTAGTTAAAGTGTTGTGGAGGAACCAAGCTGTGAAAGATACAACATCGGAGATGGAGTTCGAAATCAAAGAGACATATCCATAATTATTTTGAGGTATAAATTAAAATTTATTTTATTCTTATTAATCTTTTAGGATATAATTTCCTAACTTGGTGAGCTTGTAATGACCCAAAACCATACAAGGTCGCTATTGTAGTGGGAATCGCATACTAGGAGTAATGGTCGTAAACATAAACAAAGATCACAAATTGCACCCCTTAAGTAGTGGCCTCAATTGAGAGGTTGCGAAGATTACACCTTGAAGCCAAGGAGAAAAATTATCACAAGGATTAATGACGTGGACTAATCACCTAATTTCTTGCAAACTAAGTAGTAGAACTTCTAGCAATCTTTTTTAAGGTGCTTTTAGGGAATGTATTATTACAATTAAAAACCTTTGGTTCCCATCAATTCCTATAAATAGCACACTTGGGTTCCATTCCTAAAGTTGCTAGAAACATTAAGAACATTTTAGAGAGAGAAAGTGATAATTTTATAGGAAAAGGAGGTGCTACTAGATTAATATCGAGGTGGCATATTGTTCACCGATGGAGGAGGGTTGTTAAAGGTGATAAATTATTATTATTCATCATCGGACTAAGTCCTTTGATAAGAGATTCCTTCCTCGTCCTCTTTTCTCGTGTAAACCTTAGTTTCCATGATTTAATTACTCAGATGAGCTCCTTGTGATATTATGAGTTTCTGGGTATAAACATGGACTTTTACTATTAATCTTATGTTACTACTATGAGGATTCTTCGTTTGAAGAGTTTTTTGTGGGGGTTTGGGTGGCTTGATTTATTAACGATTTTGGAAACATTCATGATTTATCTGAAAGGGGTTTATTAAGGTTTTCCACTGAGATCCTTGAAAACCTAGGTTATGGGTTATTTTGGGTTAAACATTCCTTTTTACTAAAATGTCCATTGATGTTTGGAGATCAGGAGTTCTAACTCCTTATTTCAAGGTCGCGAACTTAGGCAGTATACTAATGTGCCTAACTTGTTGAGCATTTTTTTTTGTTGAATTATAATATTGAAGTCATGGTATTGATGCTTCAGGTCAAGGCATTATGTGTGGAGAAGGAATCTTGCTTTGTGATTGAGGTCAAAACATTTAGTCCTTAGGAGATTGAGACTAGGATGGTTATGTGACTTTCAACTTGATAGAGCTTGGACAAAGTTGTAAAGTTAATAACATACTGCATACCACTCATCCTAGAAATGGGAAGGAGAGGAGGTCATGGCATGTGGCATGTCTGGATAAAAAAAAATCCAAAATAAGGACATGGTGTTGAGGAGTCTAAGACCAATTTAGGGGCCACTGACTATGGGGTGAACCAAGAGAGATTAAACTTTGGGGTAAGCGGTGGGCTAGTGGACTTGGGGAGATTGAGCCTTAGCACATTAGATTTATCTATCATTAGTGGTTGGGGTTATTGAACTATAGTCTGTTGCTGTCTTGATATTGAATTGTAGTACTGAAAAAAATATGTTCTTCTCATTTCGTGCTTAAATGTATACTTTTGTTATTCTATTTAAACTTGTAATTGGTTGTTATGTTATTATATAAATATTAGTGTGAAATTCTAAAATTGGCAGGTGGGTTGAGGATATTCAATTTTACCCTTACTTGGATATTTGAACTCATCTCTTTTATCCATTAACTTCCTCGGGATGAGAGGCCACGAAAGGTATGAGAGGCCATGGAGAGCATTAGAGGCCACGGACTTGAAGAGATTTAAGAGGATAGATTTATTTTGAGGTTGGGCAGATTGTAGTTTAGAAATCCTACATCTAGTTATAGTTAATGCTTTTGTTTAAAATTGTAGAGATTATTGTATGAAAAAAATATTTATTTAAATGCATGTATTGAGGATTCTAGTTATGTTATCAATGAAGAAACTTCATATCTTGGGCTTTATTATTTGTGGTCAATGAGAAAATATATGAATTTCAATTATAAGGTTGAGGCCTATTTGGGAACAAATTAAGATTTTAAAATTTTACCATTGTGTGGAATCAAGTGAATTAACCCCTTGTCTTAATAGGGCAAGGACGCAAGTGTTATATTAAGAAAGGTGAGGAGACATCCATAAGTGGATGAATCAACGTTGTGAATTTTACATCACAACACATCTTAGTACCCATCTTAGGATATTCGCCATCTACTCTCTCATCTGTTAACAAAACAATGGTATGATCAAGTCCATTTGTTACTTTTCCATAAGGAGGATCGTTTGATAGAGTCTTCCTTTAATTTTAAAAATCATTAAATTAAGCGACTTGTCGTTCCCATAGAGCATGAACTTTTAAGTGTTCCGATTTCCATAGAAATGGTTATCTTAGGGAGTTTTGTCATTTTCTTATATTATCCTCTCCTTTGGAGAACTCTTGGAGTGGTGGGAGATTTTAGAAGAAAGGGAAGAAGAAGCGATGATCCCTAAAAATATTCCTATGGGAAAGAAAATGTCGTTGTTCCTCTCAAAGTTGCGTTTAAATTATCAACACCTTGTATCCAACATAGTTTGGTTAGGAAACAAGAGTTGGAGTAATTTAGAGATCATTTTTTCTCTTCCTCATCCTCTAATAATTAGTATTAGTTCCTTTAGATGTACCCAATACGTGCTTCAGATTTCCTGTCCTGGAGTTTGGTATCATCATGAGTTGGTTATATCCTTTTCTTATTAGTGAGTTATTTGGTTATATCCTGTTCTTATTAGTGAGTTATTTGGTTCTATCGTTTTGAATTCATAACATTTTTCTATGTTTATAGTTATATTTATATTCCACTTGCTTATATGACATATACAATTCATTCTTAGAATTATATAGATTGAAATGCCTTGGTAAACTAAGACTACAACCTTAAAGTATTTTCCATAACTTATGCACTTCATATCGCACAATAACTTGATTAATTTCCAAGTAAAATATAAAGAGGTGTTTATTTTCTTCTTCTAAATGAAATTACAACCTTTGATTTTGGAAAAAAAAAAGTGTCATTTTTAATCCTTTATGAACATGGGATTTTGATCGTGCTTATACTTGAAAAGAAAATGTTATAATTCAAAAAAATCATGATAGAATGATTGGTTAGAGATGCAATTTGGAATAGAAGGATGATTACCTTTAAAATGGAAGTAGTTCCCTCCCTTGTCAAAAGAAAAATATATGACTTGGAAAAAATTTAAAAATTGATGTCTCAACATTTTTGTCTATCCAAAATTGAGTAACATCGAATAAAAGAGAATAAACATATTTTATCATAAAAGAAAAAAGTAGTAGTTGAAAATTTTAGATTTTTAAAAGAAAAACGAGTCTTTCTCATTGTTTCATACAACTAAGATTTCCAAATTGAGTTAAAACATTAGTCTTTGTTCTTAAGTTTATCGATTAATGATTATTTTATTCACTCTCCATCGCAAAATTTATCTTTAAATCATTACACTTTAAATTGATTTAATTTTACTATAAGCCATTAAATGCGAGATCATTCTTTGTATTGAATATTTGTCACAACCATAAATCTCAAGTATGATTTTTGAATTTTTTTTATTATATCAAAGTTTGTAAAGTTGGTGGGTGTATTGTAGCTTATTTCTTTGAAAATTACATTGTACACTAAATTCTATTTTTGTTTTACATGATCTTGATCCCTATAGGTTTTATGATTTGATCACAGGATCATCGTTACAGTGAGCTTATGTAGCGAGCAGTGGAAGTATCCATCGCTTTAGCAAAGATGATTTTAGGGCTTTTAGATGGTTTGAATATGTCAGATTCAAATTTTCCTTTTTTACACAAACTAGAGCGTACCTTTATCAAATTTCCTTCATTTCCTCCCTTTTTTAATCTTGGAGGTTCTGGGGGTTTATGAACCTATATATCTCAGTTATTCATCTATTTTGTAAGTTTTGATTGTTGAATTAGGCATGTTAGTTCGTTTGATCTAGGCTTGTTGGTTTGTTTACCGAATTTTTTACAATGATTGGTGAGTTTAAATATATTAATATGATATTCAGAACTTAGAGTAGTCTTTTATGATTTTGGATTATTTTTTGTCCCTTTCCCATACCCATTTTTGCGTTTTTCCACTTTAGTGTCAATTATATGTTTGAGTTAGGGGTTATTTGACCTCTTGTCTAACATAAAACCCTTTCATATTTTTTTAGTATAGGATCATTTGGTGTGTTTTCATATCCAATTTATCATTGTATTCCTTTGCCTTTTGTCTTAGTTGAGTTATTTTTAGTATATCTCTTATGGATCTTAAATACCTTGCTAAAGGCTTGATCGAACCCCAAAGATTTTCAATCAAATAGTTTAATAAATAATACAACTTTCCATTTTAACTGATAGTGCATTGATAAATATCTGTTGATTTCCCATATTTATATGAAATCTTCATTCCTAATTTTTTTTAGCATTAAGAATGGGTTATTTTTTCACTCATACTGAGGGTCATGGCTGTGAGTTCACGATAGCATTATTTGTAGAACAAAAGTTACTATCAAGACTAATTTGATTGACCAACACAACAATCTTCCAAAGGTTAAGAAAACTGAGTACATGTATAAATAATTGATTTCTTAAGTAACAATAATTACCATAAATGGAGTGGATGAAATTTCCCAAAGCCTTCTTGGCCAATTTATATAATTTAAACATGGTTGTATTCAATTGTGTTTTTCCTCCTATGCACCCAAAAAATATTTCGCTGGAACATGAACTTTTCTTATATGCTTTTAAAAAAGGTCTTAGTATGGACTTCGTGGGGAAAAATTTTGAGCTCATGACAGTCTACCCAAATAATGAGTTAAAGTCTCACATATTTCATTTTTATCACTTGATCTTGCATATGTTTCCAGATCATAGGGTTTTCATACTTCCAGATTAAATGTGGAAAAATACTGGGTTGACATCTCTCTTGCGTCATATCAATGTGTGATCTTTAAAGTATCCGATTACAATGGCCATTATGTTCTTACGCATTCCGTGTTAAACCATGCTCCTCGTATTCATCACTTATATTGTGAACCTCTCACTTGCTCACTTTCTCCATCATATATTGATGATGTTGTCCACCATACGACTGGCATCATGTGCAATAATCTTTTCCTTACTCAACCTATATGAGTGTGGGTCCTCAATTCTGTGCGTACAATTAATCTTTTCTTGTTGACCTCTATAATGAAAGCAATATGGAACTCCGTCAAGTTCAGCACACTATAGGTGATTTTGGAGTGAGTATTCGTGATCCACTGCGCTAAAAATAAAAAATGCTCATGACAGGGTAGTCTCGATCCACATCCATTACCATGGGGGTCACGGTTAAATTCCATGACAATGCCCTGGAAATCATGATCCAGTCTCCAGGGGTAACTGAAACCATTAACTGCTCCCGAGTTGGTCATAAGTTGGTCACGGTCAAAATCTATGACCCTTATGGTCACGGTCCAAAATCGTAACCCAACCCTGACCCTAATGAACAGAACATTGGTGCCAAAATTGTCATGCATTGGATCACAGTTGAGAACTGTGACCAATAGCAAGAGATCATGACTAGTTTGGTATGAAATATTGTCACCATTCAGAAGCGTGATCTAATCCCATGACAACTTTTGATTTCAAAATGGTCTTGGAAAGTGGGTCACGGTCCGACCGTGACCCATTTTGGGTGATTTATTGGGGTCGTGGTTCGAAACCTTGACCAAGCAAAATAAATCGTGACCCACTAAATTAAATAAAATTGGTTACAGACTGGGCCATGGGCCTGAACCGTGACCCAATTTTAAGTATAAATAGAATCGTGACTCAATTAGGTGGTCAGGGTTCTAGCCGTGACCAAGAAAATACAGTCACAATTTCGAATCATGACCAATCGTGACCCCTGCTCACAGTTCGCAACTGTGACCAAACCCCTAGTATTAGGATTATGAAAGAGACCGTGACCATGTATTGTGGTCACGAGTTTTTATCGTGACCCCCAGAATATTCACCCTTAATTTTTTCATGAATCGAGATCTTGGTCACAGTCGAAAACCGTGACAATTTTCTGGTATTTGGCGTAATGATTGCTGGGAGAAGAGGAAGAATAATTAAAGGGATGATTGAGTAGTTTTGTTTTGTTTGGGGAGGTTTGGTTATGTGAGTTAGGATTAGGCTTTCTATTTTCTTATTTATGGTGTAATACCAAACTCTACATTTTGATGTTCTTATTTTATTTTATCACATGTATTAATTATTATTATTATTATTATTTGGATTTGGTATATTTTACGACTCCATGTTTAGTATGTGTTATGTTATTTTAATTTGATTATATTATATGATATTTATTCTTAGTTTAATACCATATGATCATTTATCATTATGTTAAGTTGATTATAATGTTTACTCTCTCGTTTATTTCTTTTATTCTTTATATGTTATTTATTTATTTCCTTTGTCTCACCTGTGACAAAAATGGGGAGATGTTTGTAAATAGAAGAGTGTGAAAGTGGTTATTTTCATGACCTGTTGTGTAGTTTTGCACGTATTATTCTTGGAGGGAGAAAGAGTTTGAATGTTATTTAAGGTTTGTTTATATAGATTGCAAAGTAAGAGGGGAGTGTGCTTCAGTAGTTTGAAGATTATTTCATATTGTCATATATGACTCATCATATTACTCATATGCTTTCATCGTTGTTGATACGAAAATTAGTCAGCTGATGTGGACCAATTATATCAAGACATGTGTCACCTTACGTGGCAAATGCATAAGCTCACCGAGCTACATGACGTGCCGAGCTACATAGGTTGTCGAGCTACTCACCATGCAGAGCATCTGGACAGGAAAATCAAGCGACGACTGCACATTCAATGAACACTGGATTTAATGAACGTTCTTATTATACAGATGTATATGTCTATTAAACAAAGGCATCTCATTTATTCATACTGATATCCCTAAGGCTATAAATACATTGTAACACCCCCATAACGGGGCAATTGATCTCTTGTAATCATCATTGAGATTAAGGCAACATCGGCAATACAAGAACAGTGGACGTAGGCCATTTGTTATTGGGCTGAACCACTTTAAAAATCTATTATCTTATTTTCTTTATTCCTTTTTATCTGTTATTACTTAATTAGATCAAATCTAGTTTTTTACATCAACAGATTGGCGCCATCTGTGGGAAACGTCTATACTTAGCGTTTTTCACTAAAAAATTATTACTAATGGCTGAGATCTCGGAATCCAGCACCCGAAACAATACCGGGGGCCCTCCAAATCCTTCTGCCCCCCAACCATCGATCAACTTACAGGAATAGTAGCCAATTTGGCCCAAGGGCAAACGGCTATGCAAGAAACCATGCGACAACTCATGCAAATTATTCGTAACGGATCACCTTCCCAGTCAGTTCAATGAAGCGTTCAGAGAAACACTCATCTTCCATCATCGAGAACCATACGCACACTATTCCCTGACGTTTCTCAGCCATGGAACAGTAGTTCTCATCATACTGAGAGGTTCAACGATCCTTCATACCAACTTGGACGGACTTCATCTATCAGAGCCACAAATTATAGACAAAATGTCACTCTAACTCCTGAGAGAACAAGCGCTTTGGAAAGGTTGAGTGGAGTCTCCCATTTTAACCGTTTGGGCCCTAGGAGGAATCAAAATCCCCCTAGGATCGCGTCGAGGAATTCTCAACGAACAACCGATCTAAGGGAAGGTTCTGCCCAATCACACCCAGTAACCCATAACAAAAGATCCCAAGAGGAGAATTCGGCGCGTTCTGTTGCTCGGGCAGATATGCCCGAGGCTGGGAATGATGCGTGGAAGGGCTCCATTCAGAGATTGGAAAATCGACTAGGGTAAATGGCTAATGTTAAGAATCCTCTCCAAAGAAATTTTGTCCAAGGGTCATCGTTTGTACAAATAATAGTGGATTTTCCCACACCATCAAAGTTCAAAGCTCCGATAGTGACACCTAAGTATGATGGAAAAATTGATCCCGTCCTCCATATAGAGCAGTACCAAGCTGCCGCTGATATCTATGCAGTTCCCAATGAGACGAGGTGCAGTGCATTCTCAGGAACCATCACTGAGTCAGCCCAGATATGGTATAACAGCCTTCCTCAGGGGAAGATTACAACTTTCCATCAACTGGCAGATCTATTTATAGGAAACTTCTGCTTCGGAGCAAAGCCAGTTAAGAGGGTAACACACCTACTGAGTGTGAGGCAGAAGGCAGGAGAAAGTACCAGGGACTACATCACTCGTTTTAATAACGAGAAACTGGAGGTGATTGACTACGAGGAGAAAACAACAATAGCAGCTCTGATGAGTGGTCTATTACCTGACAAGTTATATTATACATTGGGCAAAGATCCCCCTAAATCCATGGCAGAACTGATGGCAAAATCATCTAAGATCATGAACGCCAAAGAGGCCATGGTTGCGAAGAAAAACCCTGACACTAAAACAGAGACCAAGGCTGAAGGAACAGCTGAGAAGAAGGATCAAAAGTGCAACGGGAATGGCAAGCGACCAAAAGGCAAGGAGGCATTCGAGCAGTTGAAGAAGAATGGGAATTACACACCTTTGAAGGTGGATATAAACCATATTCTGGAAGAGATCAAGAACAGCGAGGAGCTAACTTGGCCGGACAAATTGAGGACAGACCCCAATAAGAGGGATAAGTTCAAATATTGCGAGTTCCATAGAGATCACGGTCACACGACCAGACGTTGTATAGCTCTCCAAAATGAGATCGAAGCACTCATTAGGTGAGGAAAATTTAGTAAGTTCGTTGATCGCCAAAATGGAAGGAAGACTAGCGAAAGAGGAAGACAAAGGTCCAAATCTCCTCGCTGACCAAGAGATGATAAAAAGAGGGATCGCGAAGATAATTCGGAGGATGATCCCGACCTCCCTAAAAAGACAAGGCAATCAGAGCGTGAGGTATTTTCAATCCACTTCGGATCATTTGAATGTTGTGAGATTACATGTGGCGACGGAGGAGGAGGAGATCATACTGATGAACGAAAAGCTTACCTCAATGAGGCTCAAGCTTGTTCTTACATACAATGCATAAATTTGGTCGAAGACGATCGCCCGAGGAAGGTGAGCAAGGATAAACTGGTTATCGGTTTTTCCAAAAATGATTTTGCTGGTGTACTGTATCCTCACAGTGACCCTTTGGTAGTCAAGATGAGAATGAAGGATGTGGTGATTGCATGCGTATTGGTAGACAATGGTAGATTCGCAGACATCATGTTCTGCCCCTGTTTTGATAGTTTGAATCTAAAGTTATCCCAGTTGGAGCCATACCATAGGCCCCTCCTTATTTTTAAAGGTGAGAAGGTTTTTCCACTTGGGACGATCAAGTTGGACATGCTCGTAGGCACCTGGCCTGCTTACAGAACAGAGAAAGTACGCTTTTTCGTAATGGACAAGAATGTCCAATCAGCCTACAACATAATCATGGGGAGAGTAAGTATAAAGAAGTTTGAGGCCGTGCCATCGACGGTACACCAGTGCTTGAAGTTCCTAACTAATGTCGAGGTTGGAATTATGAAAGGCGACCAGAAAGTAGCTAGGGAATGATACTATTCATCTGTCGAGCAGGAAGACCTGGAGGAGGCCAAGAAGAAAACCACCACCTACCAGGTGGAGGAGTCTGAAGATGCAGAGATCGAGGCTTTGGACCCTAGGGATGAGTCTCAGCTTGTGAAGGGCCAAGTCATCAAAACTACAGAGATCATAATACTGGACGACGAATGACCACAACGAACAACCCAAATCAGCGTTTCCCTGGATCCGTCCATAAAGCAGGAGCTAGTGGAATTTTTATGGCATAGAAAGCAAGATTTCGCATGGAGTCACGAAGATATTTCATGGATAGACCCGACTTTCCTGTGCCACGAGCTCAACGTTAATAAAGAGGTCAAGCCAGTAAAACAGCGAAAAAGGGTATTTAGCCCAGAAAAGAATCAGGCAATCCAGGAAGAAGTTGAGAAGCTACAAAAAGCCTCTTTCATCGAAGATGTCAAGTATCCTGATTGGCTAGACAATGTCGTGATGGTGAAAAAGAAGAATAATAAGTGGAGGATGTGCATAGATTTTATAGATCTCAACAAGGCATGCCCAAAAGATCACTTTCCCTTGCCCCGGATTGATTAATTGGTGGACGCTACCTCGGGGCATGAGTTATTGAGCTTCATGGACGCTTACTCCAGCTACAGCTAGATTAAGATGAAACCAGAAGACATGGAGAGTACGTCTTTCATTACCCCAAGGGGAACATACTGCTATAACGTTATGCCTTTCGGACTAAAAAATGCAGGTGCTACGTACCAGAGACTGATGAATAAAGTCTTCGCAAAGCAAATCGACAAAAATATGGAGGTTTATATCGACGATATGCTAACTAAGAGTAAGAAATCCATCGATCATCTAGCCGATCTCAGCCAAACCTTTGATTAGTTGGATAAATATCAGATGAAGTTGAACCCGACGAAATGCATATTCAGTGTGCGAGAGGGCATGTTGCTCGGGTATATTGTAAATCAGCAAGGCATTGAGGCAAATCCAGAGAAAATTAAACCTCTGATAGAATTACGATCTCCAACTACGAAGAAGGAAGTGCAAAGCCTCATAGGCTGTGTTGCAGCTCTTAATAGGTTTGTGTCGAGAGCAACGGACAAATGTCTCCCATTCTTCAAGACCCTCAAAACCACTTTTGAGTGGAATAACGAATGCGAGCAAGCATTTCAACAATTGAAGAAATGTTTGGGGACACCACCACTGTTGTCTAGGCCGGTGATGGGAGAAAGATTGTACTTATACCTGGCTGTCTCAGAAAGCGCAGTCAGTTCAGCGCTGATAAGAATGGAGGATGAAGTGCAAAAACCGGTGTACTACGCCAGCAAGGCATTCCGATGAGCTGAAATTAGATATCCAAAGCTAGAAAATCTAGCACTAGCTCTAATAGAGGTGAGTAGGATAATGGAACCTTATTTCCAGGCCCATACCATAGTGGTGTACACTGATATGCCACTCAGACAGGCCTTGCATAAACCAGAAATTTTTTTAAGATTGATGTACTAGGCAGTCGAACTGGGTGAGTATGACATTATTTATGAACTAAGATCCTCACTCAAAGGGAAAGCAGTGGCCGATTTCCTTGCGGAACTCACTTACCCAGATACCCCCAACCAGCAAGACCCTAATGCAGAACAACCCGAGGATGTTATAGGATCGTCAAAGTCAATATTCGATTAACTAATGTTAGCAGAACCAACAGGGGATAACGATAAGAGGAAGCATAAAATATTCCATCGGGGAACTTTATCAGACCATGGGTTTGATGACGGCATACCTATATGGAACTTATATGTGGATGGTTCTTCGTGTGCAACAGGAAGTGGAGATGGAATAATTCTTAACAGCCCTGATGGGTTGGATGTCAAATACGCTCTGCGCTTTCAATTTAAAGCCTCTAATAATGAGGTCGAATATGAAGCCATGATCATGGGCCTCGATTTAGCAAAAACATTACACGTAGAGCAGGTAATCGTGTTTAGTGATTCATAATTAATTGTACATCAAATTCTGGGGTTACATGCAGTGAAGGGAGACTTAATGTCAAGATACCATGCTAGAGCTATGGAGATCTTGTCCACCTTTACTGTAGTTCGGCTAGTCAGAATACCAAAATTGGAGAATGCAAGGGTCGATGCACTAGCTCGGTTAGCCTCAGCTACTCGTACCAAACTACGAAGAACAATTACCCTCGAGATATTGATAGAACGGATCATAGATGAAGATTTAATGGTAAATTTCATTACCCTCGATACAGTCCCATCCTGGATGGGCCCTATCAGGGCATACATTGAAAAAGGGATTGTTCCAACTGACCCACTTGAAGCAAAGAGGCTGAAATTTAAAGTTGCTCGGTACGTGTTAAATAATGGCATTTTATACAAAAGGGATATCATCGCAGGCCTATAGAGATGTGTACATCCCTCAGAAGTTAAAGACCTGATTGAGGAAGTTCATGAAGGCACTTGTGGTGCTCATGTGGCACGACGAACTCTCTTATAGAGATTATCGATGCAGGGATATTATTGGCCAACGATGGGAGCCGATTATAAGGCATATGAGAAGAAATGCGATAAGTGCCAGCGTTTCTTTTCTGTCCGAAGAACCCCACAGGCATGGTTAATGCCTATTACGTCCCCTTGACCATTTGCTATGTGGGGTATAGACTTGGTCGGGCCTCTATCAACCACTAAAGGAAGATTCAAATATATGGTAGTAGATGTTGACTATTTCACTAAGTGGGTTGAGTCTGAACCTCTCATTGATATGTCATACGAAAAGGTTTACCAGTTCATTTGGAAGAACATTATCTGCAGGTATGGTCTACCACATGCTTTCATTATCGACCATGGTACCCAATTTGACAATGAGGAAATCGATGCCTACTGTCGTTAATCCAATGTTCTGAAGATGCATTCTGCACCAGGCCACCCTTAGAGCAATCCGCAAACTGAAGTGACGAACAGGACTCTGCTGAACGGCTTGAAGAAATGACTAGACAATGCAAAAGGAAACTGGATTAACGAGCTACATTCCGTGCTCTGGATATATCGTACAACTCACCGAATAGCCACTGGGGAATCACCCTACATGCTGACCTTTGGAAGCGAAGCGATTATCCCAATTGAACTGGTCCTGCCTGCACACAGGGTATTAAATTTCAACTCTCCTATAAGCGATTTGATGAGACGCTTAGACTTGGACATGCTTGAGGAAGTTAGAGAAGATGCAGCAATCAGGAACGCAGCTTACCAACAAAGAACATCCATATTTTACAACAAGAGAGTGAAGAAATGTGATCTCAAAGAAGGGGATTATGTACTCAAAAAGGTTATACAGAAGCATAATAAGCTGGAAGCCAATTGGCATGTCCCCTACCGAGTCACTACAGTTGTCCGACCTGGGACCTATAGACTAGAAACCTTAGAGGGAGAAGAATTCAAAAATGCATGGAATACCGAGCATCAGCGCATGTATTACCAGTAATACAGATTTATATGTACTCATCTCTTTTTCAGTGAATAAAATTGTTAGTGTTCCATATTCCTTTTCATTTTTAGTTTTTGTCAGAGTACTAGTGCTACACACTACACCAACTCTCACTACATGCTATACCAACTCTGATTACACGGCAGCAATGACCACCAACTAAGGTTGGTTTGGTCCGCACTCAGCAATCCCCACCAATTTCGGTTGGTCGAAACCAATAAACTTAACCAACAAAGTTGGCATAATAATCATGCAAGGCAAAGCATGTTTAATCACAGATGATCTCAAGAGACATCCAAAACTAGGCAAGAAGATGGGTGACCTCACGGGTCATCCACTGTCTAGGCACCAAGGTAATCCCGACATGATTACTATAACTAAGCAGGAAAATGGGATGAAAATCATTCCATTACTTAGGCACTAATGGGTGATAAGTCACTACAACTAGGCAGCAAGTGGGGCAAGCTCCATTGCCTAGGCAAAACAGGACAAATTGTCCCTCTATATACATATACACAAAAAATATCAAGACAAAATTGCACAAAGATCAATTGATTTACATTAAATACAAGAAAATTACATAAATGAGAATTTCTGATTCATTAAGTACAAATTGCCTATTCAATGGGTTTCTTTCCCTCTGATTTTGATACAGGTTCCATCCCGGATGGAGGATCATCTAAAGTATAGGGGGAATTGATAAAATTCATGTCTTGCAGCATTCTAATGTTGCTCGGACATGGTCGATCAAGAAAATGCTGAGGACGTGATATCTCAAAATCTGAATGAAGCTGGTAATCACCAACATACCTGGAGATCAAACACCGAGGAATGGCATGAGCTGGAATCCAGCTCATATCAAGATTAAATGGAGGAAAGGGCAAGTCAAGTAATCTAGGCTCACACCAATCCCACAAGGATAGTCCTCGGTCAACTCTCATCACGCATAAGGCATTCAGTCACCCCTGCTTATAGCCCTCGTTATTCGATTGTTACAGCCGAGCATCGAGATGACACAGAGCTTCATTGTAACCTACCATCCAAACCTCTCTAGGTCGTTTGTGAAATTGATAATTCAATCTCTCAAGCTTCTCATGGAGCTTCTTCGCCATAATCTCTTTATTTTCCAGTGCAGAACTCTGATTGGAGAGTTGGTCGGTAAGACTCTGAATTTTTCTAGACATTTTTGCCAATGCCTGATTCTTTGCCGTCAATTAAACGGCCTAATTTTCTAAGTCCAATTGGGTCCTCGTCTCCTCAATATTAACCCGACCATCCCTTTCTCACCCATGGGAAGAAGGCATTGCTCTGCCGCGAGCAGATGTGGTAGGTCCAGTTCATTTCAAAGTCTCTAACTCTTCCCTTAAGGCAGCATTTTCGATTTTTAAAAAGGATAAAATGTCATCTTTAACTGGGATCAAGGCTCCTAAAGAAGAGGAGGCAGCAGATTTGAGTTGCTTCATTTCTTCTTGTAAAACGATATTCTCTTGCTCTAGCAGCTTGGCAATGTTCCTATTTTCTTTAATTTCAAGCCTCAACTCACTTTCCTTTTTCTCATGGGCTGAAATGTACTTATCATAGCCCCTGTCAGCACTCAATTGTTGGTACTTTTTCTCATAACCTTCATGCAAGAGTGTAGTGGTCTCTTTGTGTTAAAGTTGAAGTTCCTCGATCATCCCTTGAAGGTATTCAATCATTTCGTAAATCCACATTGTTGGCTACAGCACGATCAAGCAAACACTTCAAGTATTGATATGCATCAACTGCTTGCAAGGAAGCATCGGATCCAAGGATATCAATTATTTGAGCTTTAGTAAAATCTGCATGACCCGCTTTAAAATAATCATTACATTTTTTTCATCAACTCTGAGTCATGAGCTGATAACAGTTCCATTCTGTCAATAAACTAGCAAGGAAAAATAAAAACATATCAACAATGATATAGACAAGAGCAAGTCAAGGAGAGATTCAGATTAGACAACAACCCATTTTATTGATCATAAGAGGAAAAGTTACAACCAAAGTTACAAGAAAGAAATATAATAACATAAATAAAGAGCTGAGGAACGCTACACCTTCTCCTTATTTCCTATAACATCATCAGCAGGTTTGGACGAAGAAGTTGGTTGCTAGGGAGGTATTTGATGTTGCTCGATAAACGTTGATGCTTGTTGAACCTGCTCAGAGGATTGAGGAGCAGTAGCAACAGGGACTTGTTCTACTATCTTCAAGGAGGATTCATCAGATGCAGCTTCATCTTCTTCTTCCTCGTCAATAGTAGGAGGAGGGCCATGAGTATGTTGTTTGAACAACTCTTAATCATCCACAACATTCAACTCTCTAAATGCTGCGACCCATCCGTCCATAAAGTACTTCAGACTGTTGATTCCATCTGGCAAGTAATCGAGGTTAAGTCCCTATTCCACCCCTTATCCCAACTAGAGTTGAACGATTTCTTCACTGCGGTTTTTCTCTTCGTCTTCTCAGCAGAAGCACATTCTTCAACAAGCCTCACTTTCTCCTCGAGGTCTTTCTTAAGCCGTTCAGCCTCTTCAGGCTTGCCATCAGCCTCTTTCTTACTGGAAACAGCGACCTTTAATTTTTCTTTTAACTCCTTGGAGGCATTTATGGCTTGATCATGAGCTCACTCTGCAGATAGAATCTTCTTCTCCCATGCAGCGTTATCTTAGTCATATTTTTTTGGGCATCCTTCAAAGATTGAGACAACCTAGTGAAAGCTTCTTCAATCCCGCTGGATGAGGTGGAGGCCCTGATATCCTCATCTCTCTCCAGGATACTATTAAAGCACGTCATAAACTTAAAAAAGAATAGAAGTTCAAATCAAAATATGAATGCAACATATGGAAAGAGGTGTTAAGGATAATGATACTTACTGACGTGATGTGTTGAGCCGCTAAATTAATGACCTTCTCCCATGAAAGGGAACCCCCATCAGCTCGATACTCTGGAATGGTCCAAGACTTGATCAAACTCCTGGCTGAACTAGGGGTAATAAAATCTGGAGCACTAACTCCTGAGGAAGAACCCCCAATATTAGAAGGTCGAGCAGCAGTATCTACAGGTCTTTCTGTAAGACCTCTCCTCAATCTCCTTAAAGGAGGATCTTCAATCAAAGATGTTGCCTCTTCTCATACTATAGTAGCTTCAATCAAAGGTGCTGCCTCTTTCGGGGAATAGGGGGTTTCCTGTTGACTTCCTTGACAGATGAAGTTGTTCCTTTGGAGAAAGTACCATCCACTTTCTTTATCCCTTTAACTGGGACATCCCCTTTACTCTTCTTTGCCCCATCAGCACCAAGATCATCCTTGCCGAAGAACGCAGGCATTCTCCTCTTCCTCGTCATCAAATCAGAAATATATGTACCCAAATCAGAGGAAGATTATTCTATGTTTGCTCGAGGTCTAGACACTTGGTCAAGATCAATGACCACAGGAGGGGTAAGAGGACGAGAAATGAAAGAGGAGGTGGTGTTTTTGTATCTCAGCAAATAAGAAGCAACTCTAATATGCTCCCCAGCAATTGATTGGTGCAAGCCCCAGATAAGTTTTCTCTTGGGGGCTTTCTTTTGTTATCAACTGCAAAAAGATGAAATTAAAATCAGTGACGCATTTTATCAAATATAAACAGAGCTAGATTGAGAATAGTAGAAACAAACTATCCCATTGCCATAAAGTGGACATCTGGGGCCTTGATACACATCATTTCCATTTAGTGGGGAGTGTTGCCAATTTTTCAGCACGACCCCATGATCAAAATAGTCCCTATTGGCATCGGGAAGGTTGACCACTAAATCTCTGTTGGAAAACCTAGTTTAAAAAAAAATGTGGTGTCACTGGTAATCCATTTGTAACAAAACATGACTTCAGGGATCCCTAAATGAGTCCCATGAAGTTGGTTTAACCTATGTACGCCATTAACTACCCTCCATGTATTTAGAGCTACCCTTGCAGGAATAATATCGAAATATTGGAAAAACTCCAAATACAGGGGATTAGGCGGAAAAGAAAAGCCACATTTAGCTATGAAAAGTGAGGGAAACCAGTGTCCCTCAGCCAGAGAAAATAAATCAGATGGAGAAGGAGGTTCTTCTAGAATAAACCAAGAGGGAATTACAAAATCAGCTCAAAATTTATCTAGAGATTCGATAAGATAAACCATGATGACTAAAGCAAAGAAAGAAGAAGAAAGAAATTCTTACAGAAAATGGAGAAATCTGCTAAGGCGGACGATGCAAAGAACGATAATATAAAAATTAGTGAGAAAACACAGAGCTTAGAAATCTGGAAGTGAAAAGTAGATGATAATTCTTTTCCTATCGCTTTTAAATGTCTTGCATCGGGAAATAGGAAAAGAAATGATTACTAGAAAAGACGATTACATTTCCAGCGGTTAAATGATGAAAAAGACGCAAGTACCCAAGCGTCTGGCGCAGATTCAAAATATTTACAAATTTACCATTTTGCGCTCAAATGACGAGCCTAGAGGTAAAACTCCTATGTGTTGGAGATGTGCAAGTAATCAATGCGTATAAAGGTGCTCGAGCAACTTTCGAGTAAAATATTCCACACTCTCATATCAAAACTCAACTGTGAAACATTGGGGGCTTCTATTGATACAAAAATTAGTCAGCTGATGTGGACCAATTATATCAAACATGTGTCACCTTACGTGGCAAATGCATAAGCTCACTGAGCTACATGGCGTGCCGAGATACATAGGCTACCGAGCTACTCACCGTGCGGAGCATCTGGACAGGAAAATCAAGCGACGACTGCACATTCAATGAACACTGGATTTAATGAACGTTCTTATTATACAGATGTATATGTCTATTAAACAACGACATTTCGTCTATTCATATTGATATCCCTAAGACTATAAATATATTGTAACACGCCCATAATGGGGTAATTGAGCTCTTGTAATCATCATTGAGATTAAGGCAACATCGGCAATACAAGAACAGTGGACGTAGGCGATTCGTTATTGGGCTAAACCACTTTAAAAATCTATTATCTTTTTTTTATTCCTTTTTATCTGTAATTAATTAATTAGATCAAATCTAGTTTTTTACATCAACAATCATCTTTATATTACACATAGGTATTTAATGTGTTTTCAAGTTAATAAAACGAAAACAGGTACAATATCTATTTGGAAAATGTTTTGAGCGTCTTGTCATTTTCTTGCATTTAGATGTGTATCTTTCATGCCTTTTGTTGGGCAAGTCATAACATAGGTGACAGATATAATTCATTTTCTTGTAATTTATTTTTGTCTGTTTTGTCTTGGAATTCGATAAACGGTGGATTATAACAGTATAATATACTCAAAATGCCTTTTTAGTTAGGGTTTTCTACTATTCCTCGACCAAAATACTATTTTAATCATGTTCCTGATTATTTATCAACATCAACAAGGACGGATTAGTCATGCAATTGACTTTAGTACAATGCTTTTGGGTAGATGTGTATTGGACTATACCCCCATGGCTAAATATTTTCTTAAAATGAAAAGTCATTTTAATTTAACCATGTGGTTGTATAATTTCAAAAACCATGTGCAATACACGCTTCATAAAAAACTTATATTTTAAAATACACATCGTTTAAAAGACTTGTTTGTAGGTTTGTAAACTAATCTTCTTTGGAATGTCAAATAAATATTCCATTATCTCCTTTGTCAACCTTGTTGTTGAACATTCATCATAGTGGAGACATTGTTTGCATTATCAATAGATGTTTCTAGCCGTGAAAACATTGGATGGTCATTCCCAAAAATCTTTTTATGGATCCACGAGTAGGGTCGTTGATTGCTCGCTTAAATCAAGCTTGACATTGCTGTAGAAACCTTCCCGCAATATTGGTATTGAAGATCCACAAATTCATGGGATATGATATATTTTTGGTTAATTTGGTTAGAAGTTATGTCGTATGTGAAATCTAGAGATGTTGCAATTGGAATTTTCCATATGAGCACTTAAGTTTATTGAACACAAGCTCAATCCAACCCAGAATTCTTGACTTGATTATATAGCTTGTGTATAACATATCAAATCAAAGAAGAATAAATATATAAATATTTTTTGCACCCAAACTTTCATTTTGTATAAGGCAGTATCATTGTGAACAACTCAAAATTTCATGTGCTCATTGCATGTACATGTTAACCATTCAGGAATACCTTTAAGTCCCAAAGCTTTCCCAAGGTAAATCCAAAAAAAATTGCAAAAGAAACACAACAATCATTTAAAACTCACTAAAAAATAGGAGGAAATTGGCAAAATGAATAGTTGTGTGATTATTCATTTATCCGTATGACTAAATCCCCCAATAGCCATGTGGATATTCCCATGCACCTAACGTTACCCTAAATAAATAGGTAATAATCATGGTTAGGTAATTACGTGATTAGCCGTGCGACTAACCCATTAGCATGCGACTAATTATCCTAACAGAATTCGTCCATAAATATTATTTTTTAATCAAAAGAGGAAGGAAACTCAAAAAAGATGGAAAACGAGTTTCCATAATTCTATCCTTTAATCGCATTACCTAGTGTCTCGATGTTTTTATGACTCCTCAAAGTTACTTTCGGAGGTCAAGAAAAGTTATGCGTCGTACCCTAACCACTTGATATCAAACGGGAGTATACATATACACAAAAAGAGTCCTATGTTTAGAGAAGACTTCCTATGATTATAGGAGATCCACTTTTATAGGAACAGATTACTATACAGCTGCTACCGTAATAGACTATTCTAAATCCACATAATCAGCAAAGCCATTGACTTATTCCAACATTCCCTCTCAAGTTGGTTCATGGATATCGTAAATTCCTAACTTGATAAGAGAGTCGATAAACACCTTTCTAGGTAATGCTTAAGTAAGAACATCTTCTAGCTTGGTTTTCAAACTTCACAAATGGAAAAGTAATGATTCCATCTTCAAGCTTTTCTTTGATAAAATGTGTGTCAATCTCCACATGCTTCGTCCGATCATGTTGAACGGGGTTATTAGCAATATCTATAGATGACTTATTATCACAATATAGATTCATTGCCACTTTTGGTTTAAAACCTAAGTCATTCAACAAATTTCGCAACCAAAGAAACTCACTTAACCCTAATGACATACCTCTATACTCAGTTTTAGCACTTGAGATTACTACTGGTTGTTTTTTACTCCTCCAAGTCACAATATTTCCACCTACAAAGGTGAAGTATCCTCAGGTAGACCTTCTATTATCTACTGAACCTGCCCAATCGGCATCAGTATAGCCTTCTACCTTTAGGTGACCATGATTCGAGAACAATAAACCTTTACCAGGAGCAGACTTCAAATATCTCAATATTCACTCTACAGTATCCATGTGAGGTTTACGTGGATCATGCATGAATTAACTCACTACACTTACTGCATACGCAATATTTGTCCTGGTATGAGATAAATAAACTAGTTTTCCCACGACCCTGTGGGAGCTCCCTTTATCGGTAGAAGTTACGCTCAAACATTGAAATAACTTATGGTTTTGCTCAATGGGAGTATCAACTAGCTTACTTCTGAGCATTCCTGTCTCAGATAATAAATCAAGGATATATTTCCATTGGAGTCAAAAAATACCATGTTTTGATCGGGCTACCTCAATCCCAAGGAAGTATTTAAGGTCTCCAAGTTGTTTCATTTCAAACTCTGAAGCCAAATATCGTTGTAAACTACAAATCTCATCATGATCATCACCTGTCACAGCCATATCATCAACATAAATAATCAAAGCATTGATTTTACCTATTTTGTGTTTTAAAAACAAAGTGTGATCTGAGTTACTTTATTTGTAGCCGAAATTCTTCATAGACTTGGTGAACCTACTAAACCAAGCTCTTGGGGACAGTATTAATCCGTACAAGGATTTTTTTAGTTTACAACCCATTGTAGTATCAAAGTATTTTGGTATACCTAGAGGAGGATCCATAGATACTTCTTCAGTAAGATCTCCATGCAAGAAAGCATTTTTTACATCAAACTGAAGAAGTGGCCAATCTTGATTAGCTGCTAATGACAAAAGTACTCTCACAGTATTGAGTTTGGTAACTAGTGCAAAAATTTCTTGATAATCTACACCATAAGATTGTTTATATCCTTTTGCAATAAGAAATGCTTTGTACCTCTCAATAGTTCCATTTGATTTGTGCTTAACTATAAATACCCATCTGTAGCCCACAGTTTTCTTTCCTTTCGGTAAGGATACAAGTTCCCAATAGCATTCTTTTCCAGTGCTGCCATTTCTTCTGCCATAGCTTCGGTCCATCTAGAATATGCTAAAGCTTCCTATATTTTACTAGGAATAAAGATAGATGATATCTGGAATACAAAAGATGCATATGACTTGGACAAATTATGAGATGACACATACCTACTTATGGGATATTTTATTTTAGATTTAGGATCAGGCTCATATCTAATTCGTGGTTGGCCACGGTTAGATCGAGGTTGAAGGTGATATTGAGATGGTTCAGAATTAAGACTAGGATTAGATATATTAACGGCATCATGAATATTAAAATCAACAAGAATGCAATCAGAAGATTGCGTATGTGGGTTCGTTCTAGGACTTGGAGGCAATATACTATCATGGACTTGATATTCACATCCTTCAATTGAGCATTCAATGGAGGTTAAATCAACTTCTTCTATTAATTTCTCATTATCAAGTGGCCTTGGACTCAATATATCAACCACCCTTATATCATCATGATTCTTCACTTTATATATATCCTCTCCCTCAAGTGATGAATCAGTGGTCCTCGTTTTATAGAAAAGCTCATTTTCATGGAATATGACATCCGTGGAAACATAAAACTTTTTAGAAGAGGGATGATAACACCGATAACCCTTCTGAGTTGAGCCATACCCGATAAACACACATTTAAATTCCCGTGGGTCAAGTTTGGTGCGTTGATGTGTATGTAAGTGAACATATACTACACATCCAAAGATATGAGGTGCCAAATGAACAACTGAAGGAAGTCTACAGTGGTCAGAGATTACATCCAAAGGCTCCTGAATTTTAGAACACTTAAAGGTGTACGATTAATTAAGTAGACAATAGAACTCAAGGCTTCACCCCATAAGTGAGATGGAACACAACCACCAATTAGTAGAGACCGAGTGACCTCCAAAAGGTGTCTATTTTTTCGCTCGACAACCCCATTTTGTTGAGGAGAATGTGGATAAGATGCTTGATGAAAAATACCAGTCAAATGCATAAATTCAGTCAATCCTCCTTTGAAATACTCACCCCCATTATCAGAACGAATAACCTTTATAGATATGTCAAATTGTGTGAGCACCATCTGATAGAAAAGACGAAAGACTGCACACACATCACTCTTATGTCTCAGTAAATACACCCAAGTCACTCTAGTATAATCATCCACAAATGTAATAAACCATGTCATTCCATTATGGGTAGACAGAGCAGCAGGACCCCAAACATCTAAATGAACTAACGAAAAAGAAGCTTCATCTTTATTATCATTTGAATAAAAAATAGTACGATGTCTTTTTGCCATTACACAAGTTTCACAAACAAAATTTGAAAGATTACAACCATTAAATAATGATGGAAATAGTCTCCTAAGATAACCAAATGAGAGGTGTCCCAGTCTTCTATGCCACATTCATATCTCTTCCTTTTTTTATTTCAACATGTTGTCACTCATAACGTGAGCTAGTACTCCTCCTTCAAATTGGTGAAACCCATCCTCTAGATAGTAAAATCCTCCATGTTGTTTACCACTGCCAATCCTCTCCTTGGTATGGATATTCTGAAAAATACTGTGAGTAGGAAAAATAGGACAACACAATTATGAGACTTGGTTAAGTAGCTAACAGAGATAAGGTTACAGTTTAGTGACGGGACAAATAAAACATCAGGGATAGATAAAGAGGGTAACAGAGGTATAGTGCCAACACCAACAACTAGAGACGACACGCCATTGACATTAGTAATGATTGATTTTGAACAACTAGAGGATAAATGGCTAAATTTACAGTGATCACAAGTCAGATGATCAGTAGCACCCATGTCAATTATCCAATCACTATTTCCAGTAAAAGCAGGAAGATTAACAATGGAGTTAGACATACCTAACTTTGAAATGAATCTAGCAGTAGTAACTAAGTTTCTCTTCGAACTTGAACTCTCTGCCTTAAGGTTAGAAGACATGGGAGACTCCCTCTTACCCTTTGGATGCCAATTAGGATAACCATGGAGCTTAAATCATGTATATACCACATGGTTGTTGTGGCCATCCCCGATCCCCACCTCAGAGGGAGGAAGGGATCCTTCGGGTCCCGCGCGTCCCCTCTCGGGAGAGCTCTTCGGCCGGCGTCGATTTGTGAGGTGTGAAGATGTAGAGAGATTTAGAGTCGCCAGTCTATTTTACTCAAAACAGACAAAATAAAAAGGGGAAGCCACCCCGAAGTATGGCATCCAAAGACATACTGGTGCGTGCGAAACCAAATGATTCGAGAAGGGTTTGGAGGCTTAGTTACGAAATGGGAAGGTGTTAGGCACCCATTCCGCCCTTTCGGTTTCTCATGGATATTTGCTATTTTCCTTTATATTTCCCCCCGTGATATGTGTGCATGTGTATATATAGAATGGAGGTAGGAATCCTCGACTTATATTATAGAAAAGACAAAGCGAGTCATCCGTAGGAATGTGAGATTAGTGTAGAAAATAAGATTTACGTGATTACCCCTATGTTGACCGTTATAAAGGAACGATAACGCATATGGAATAATACGTTACTAAGAACAAGGATATAGAATATAATGGAAAATGAGATAAAGAGAGGATAGAAAATAAGAGAAAAAGTGAGAAAAGGACTCGAGTTTTGGGTTTTACCCCGAGATGCCTACGTAGCCTATAAAGGCATCAAAGTCCACGTAGTTCGCATATAAACGAGGGGTGGGGTTTAACCCATAAATCCAAATGGAGAAATCTCTTATTTTTAAGTGTGTGTGTGTGTGTGTGTAGAAAAAGTGTTTTAGTTGTGAGAAAAGTGTGGAAAAGGTGTGATAATCCCTACTTGGAATTTATGAGCAAACCCTCTTTTTCTTGTTTTTTGGATTTTTTATTTATATGAAAATAGGAGATGTGCAATACTACTAGATAAAAAGTATGTTAGGATATGTGAACTAAGATGATAAAAGTGCTTAAGTAATAAAACAAGTTATTGCAAATTTAAGAAGAGAAAGGTGAGAGAGATGGACCTTCTTGGAGACTTTGAGCTTGATCTTAAATGTTGAAAGGCAGCCCTTGCATTTGGATGATGATGGAGAGTGGTTAATTCATCAAGTTTGATGAAAAGGATGATGAAAAGTGGAAGTGAAAAAGGGATTTGAAAGTTGAAATCACGCTGTCTTCGAGAGAGGTTTCTGGGGGTTTGCTGAGAGTGATTTGCCTCTGATCTGAGCTATCTTGAAAATGAGGCCAAGGCCTCCTTTTATATCTCCAGGGGACTGACGATAGGCAGGTTCTAGGACCTGCCGTTTGGTAGTGTGTTTTAGGCTTTTTCGGAAAATTGGCCGCCGAGGGCAAACCGTTGGTCAAAATTGTGCACGGGGCATACCGTTGGAAAGGTATTTTAGATACCTTCGAAAGTCCTTGGACCGCTCCTGATTTCGGGAGTTGAATTTGGGTCAAATGTGTCTCGGAAGCATTTGTCGGTCCGCTAGACGGGGAATCGTTCGGACGCAAAGGGATCGTTCGTCCGCATGGTAAGTCCGAATCGCGCACGGGACGGACCGTTAGAAAGATTAGGAGGTGTACTTAAACATTCCAAAGAGTTTGGCCCAGTTTGGGGAGTTGACTTTGGTCAATCGGGCCCGAGAATCATTTGGTGACCTCTCGGAGTCAAACGGATCGTTCGCCCACATGGTAAGTCAGAATCGCGCACGGGATGGACCATTGGAAAGGGTATTCAGTGCCCTTCGAAGATTCATTTAGCCTTAGTCGAGCTGAAGAGTTTACTTGGGTCAAACAGAGCCTGGAAGCGCCCGGTGGCCTCTAGGTAGGGTTTCGGACGCAAACGGAACATTCATCTGCATGGTGAGTCGGAATCGCGCACGGGGCGGACCGTTGGAAAGGGTATTCAGTGCCCTTTGAAGACTCATTAAGTCTTGGTCTAGATGTAGAGTTTGACTTTTGTGTCAAACTGAGCCGGGGAGTGCCCGATGGCTTTTATGTCAGTACTCGGGACGTGACCAGGGTTCAGTGATGAATGGAGGTACTAGGGACCTAAGAAGAGTTAGGGGTAACGGAATAAGGTGTCTACAGAGCCCCTCGATGGGTGAATTTGGAATAAATGATAGTCGTCGATTAGACACCGCATGATGCTTCTGAGAGAGTGTGACCGATTCAGAGGGTCGATGTCGATTCTGAGGACCTAAGAGTGGTGACGATCGAGGACCGAGGTCAATTCTGACCTAACTCAGGTGACGATCTAAGATCGGGGCCAATTTTGACCCAAGAGTGGTGACGACCGAGGACCGAGGTCAATTCTGACCTAACTCAGGTGACGATCCAAGATCGGGGCCAATTTTGATCCAAGAGTGGTGACGATCGAGGATCGAGGTCAATTCTGACCTAACTCAGGTGACGATCCAAGACCGGGGCCAATTCTGACCCAAGAGTGGTGACGACCGAGGACCGAGGTCAATTTTGACCTAACTCAGGTGATGATCCAAGATCGGGGCCAATTCTGACCCAAAAGTGGTGACGATCGAGGACCGAGGTCAATTCTGACTTATCTCATGTGACGATCCAAGATCGGGGCCAATTCTGACCCAAGAGTGGTGATGACCGAGGACCGAGGTCAATTCTGACCTAACTCAGGTGACGATCCAAGACCGGGGCCAATTCTGACCCAAGAGTGGTGACGATCGAGGACCAAGGTCAATTCTGACCTAACTCAAGTGACGATCCAAGACCGAGGCCAATTCTGACCCAAGAGTGGTGACGACCGAGGACCGAGGTCAATTCTGACCTAACTTAGGTGACGATCCAAGACCGGGGCCAATTCTGACCCAAGAGTGGTGACGACCGTGGACCGAGGTCAATTCTAACCTAACTCAGGTGACGATCTAAGACCGGGGCCAATTCTGACCCAAGAGTGATTGCATTTCCTTTGGGAAAAGAAAAAGGGTTCCACTGGGGAATAAGAATTGGATTTTAGGTTCCGCTGGGGAATAAGAATTGGATTTTAGGTTCCGCTGGGGAACGATGAATGAGCTAGGGAATATTTGGATCGTCCTTTGGGAGAGATCGCCTGGGGCGAGTGATTCTTCTGAATTCTGCTGGGAAAAATACCATGAGATATTGTTTCGCATCGGGTAGCCGATGGCTGGGGAGGCCTTTTGCCTTTGATTTGAGCGGGGGAGCTGATCGTTGGGGAGATAACCGATTTGAGGTCGTAAACTCTGCTGAGGAGGTGATTAGGGGGTCCGGTCGCATCGCTCGAGAGGTCATTTGCTTGGATTTTGAGGGTTTTGCTAGGGAAAAAGAGGTTTCACCTGAAGAAATGCGAAAATTTTCTTGATGAAAAAGTTTAAAATCCATCCTGGGATTTTTGGGGATTTTTCGGGGATTTTTCGAGGCTTTCTGGCATTTTTTGGGAATTTATCTACGAAATTTTAAGGGGGGTGCTGGCCGGCATAGACTGAGGGGTGCCATTCGATAGTGGCACGGACTTTTGGACTGCCTCGGGAAGGTGAGGAGTCAGTGTCGATCGGTATGGTAGGGGGAGGTGCCGATCGGCATGGCGCTTGGCCTCCTATAAAAAAGGGGCGAATCCCCTTCATTTTTCACAGCTTCTTGCCCTCTCTCTTTCTGCGATTTCTCTCTGCGAATTGTTCTAACGTTTCGATCTTTAAGAAATGGCTGCCTTTGTGAGCACCGCTGTCCACCGGGAGTGGTTGACCGTTGATGACTGGGAAAATGTGGATTGGAGGGACAGGGTGCCACTTGCTTTGGGGAATGAGAATGCCTTTGATGCATTCGAGCGGTTGCGGATGAGCGGACCTTGCTGCGGAGAGTGATTCTCGGTGGTTATGTAAGTAACCTGACCTTTGGCATTCCTTTCTTTTTGGGTAATTTTTTCTTGACCTTTGACTGAATTTTTCCTTTTTCTAGTCGGATATTTCTTTGAAGAACGTGCGTGCTCGTGGGACGACGGGGTTTAAGGATGTTTGGGATCATCTTCCACCCATGGTGTGCTGGATGGTATCATCAGCGGGTTTTGGGAGGTAGGCGGCTGCGCTGGATAAGACGCCTCGTTCGACAGCAGTTTTGTGTGCCTTGGGGGAGAGGTGGTGGGACACTACCCACACCTTTCATTTTGGCTTCGAGGAGATGACGGTGACTCCTATAGATGTACAGTGATATACCCGTAAATATCCTCGGCCTGGCTGAGGATTACCTCCAACCGGATGACCCCTCGGGGGGGCCGACCCTTCATCAGGCTCCAGATGACCCCTCAGGGGGCCGACCATCAGGCTCCAGACGACCCCTCAGGGGGCAGACCCTTTATCGGGCTCCGGACGACCCCTCAGGGGGCCGACCCTTCATCAGGCTCCGGACGACCCCTCAGGGGGACGACCCTTCATCGGGCTCCGGACGACCCCTCAGGGGGCCGACCCTTCATCAGACTCCAGACGACCCCTCAGGGGGCGACCCTTCATCGGGTTCCAGATGACCCCTCAAGGGGCCGACCCTTCATCAGGCTCCGGACGACCCTCCGAGGGTACAACAGTACGAGGCCAGAATTAGGCCAGACTCATTACCGGAAGGACCTTTTCCCTCTGCCTCATATCAAAGGCCGAGGGTGACATCATCAAAGTGTGTGGTTTGGTAGACGCGTGGAACAGTGCGCGTGAGGCTCACATGGCACATGGGAGACCGTTATAACAAAATCACACCCTCACGTGAAGGAATATTATGTCATCATTCGGCATCTACAGGTGTCAACAGGGGATTGGCTAGATCATCATTCACATGCACCATGCATACTTGGGGGGTACACTACACCCCCCAAGACCTATATATACTTGTCACCTACAACCCTACAAGGGATCGGTAATTGTAACCCTAGTAAAAACTCTGCTTGTACACACAGTAGAGAGAGAAATGGAGCTTATGTGCATTGTATCCAAGGCCATTAGTGCCCATACTTAGTGGATCACACACTCACAGTGGATGTAGGCCTAATTGGCTGAACCACTATACATCATTATCTTATTCCTCTTATACTCATCTCCTTCTACACACTTATACATATACATCTCTATGGCTGCCATGGTAACTACTGTTTGAGCTCATCATCACTTATTTGGTGGTGCTGAATCTAAGCATCATCAGTTTGGCGCCGTCTGTGGGAAACGATAAGACATCTCTTCCTTTGTACAGCTTGATCTCACTGGGCACTCTGGTGGTGAGCCGACACTCCCCCTAAGAGGAGATGTTTCACCATTGAAAGAGACCCACTAAGGTTCTCAAGTTCACCAGTCTTTTCTTCAGTTCGGCTTTTCATAGCTCAAACACATGGCACCTGAGATGCCACCACCACCACTTCCCCCACCGAATGATGGGGGAGGACCTAGTTTCAGTCAACCACCACCTCAGTCTGAGATGGCTGATGTGGTGGTAGCCTTGAAGTCTCTGGCAGCAAGCCAGCGGATGATGCAGGAACAGTTCACAGCTCTATGCCAGAACATACTAAGACCACCAGGGGTTTCACCTGAGATGATTACCCCGGAGGCAGCAGCTCCGGGACATCATTAAGCCAGGGGACCACCCCAGGCACCACGCAAAGACATGCCACCCCCTCAGCGGCGTAGGGATGTTGCTGACCCCCGGCGTCTACGCCTGGGGAGGCAAGGGAACCCTTGTCCTGAGGACAGGTATGACGACCTGGAGGGAGAGAAGGCCCCTATAGAATGCTGGGAACCATATGAGGTCTCCAACAATACTGTACGACATCTCATGGGCAGTGGAGGAAAGTGCGGGAGACTAAATCCTGATGATCGCCCGAGAGGCTCTGCTTTTGATCGCTTGAGCAGGGGGTCAACCTTTGAGAGGCTGGGCCCAGTAAATGACCTGCGGGAAAAATTGTCCAGGTCAAGAAGTACTGCGAGGTCCAGGAGGGTGGCAGCAGATGGCCGACCCCAAGGACGGGATGACGGCCAAAGGGAAGTAAACAGCCGACACAGGCCTGCTGCAGCAGAACCCTCTGTCCACCTTAAAGAGGCGGCATGGGATAACATAGGCCAAGTCGACCCTGTGAGTCCCTGGAATGACTCAATCCAGCGATGAGAGGATAAGATCGGTGATATAATGAAGAGTCGGGACCCTCTTCAGAAGGGATACACCATAGGCTCACCCTTTGTGGCGAAGATAGTCAACTTCCCTACGCCATCAAGGTTCAAGCCACCTGTGGTCACCCCAAGATACGACGGGAGCACCAACCCTGTCCACCATGTTGAGATGTATCAATCAGCAGTAGACATATACTCTATCTCAGATGAGATGAGGTATCGTGCCTTTTCTGGTACCCTTACTGGGGCTGCGCATGTCTGGTACACGTCTCTTCCAAAAAATTCCATTGAAAACTTTAAGCAGTTGGCAGACCTGTTCATCCACAACTTTTTCTTTGGGGTGAGGCCACAAAAGAAGACCACCCACCTGCTCTATGTTAACCAGGGGAAGAATGAGAGTCTAAGAGACTACATAGCCAGATTCAACAAAGAAAAGTTAGAGGTTGAAGACTATGAGGAGAGCATAGCCATGACCGCCCTCATTGGAGGACTCCAGAAGGGGAAGATGCTATGGAAGCTTGCTGAAGACCCTCCGAGGATGATGGCTGAATTTCTATCAACAGCAGGAAAGGTGATGAACGCCGAAGAGGCGATGGCCGCAAAATACGAAGATGAAAAAGGAGGCGCTAGTGGGGGTAAGTACCCTAAAAAGAACAAAGAGGGGAAGAAGAGGTCTACGGACGACAAGTTCGCTGGTTACACCCCTCTAACGGTCAGCTGCGAGCATATTCTCAATGAGATAAAGAGTGACCGGTCCCTGAAGTGGCCTGAGAAGTTGAGGGCAGCCCCCAACAAGAGGAATAAAAACCTATGGTGTGAATTTCACCAAGACCATGGCCACATGACAGATAAATGCTTTGCTCTGAAAGATGAGATTGAGAAGATGCTAAAAGAAGGGAAGCTCAGGAAGTAAGTTGACAAAGGTGCCTTCAAGAGGGGCCGAGGGGACGACCCCAGAAAAAAGCGAGGCGATGCATGTAGAGAAGGTCCTCAAAAAAGAGGGGACGACCCTTCTGACGATGAGGATGACCCTGACCTCTCGCCGAGAGACGACCAAGGACCTATCAAGAGGCTTAATATGATCTTTCTCAGAGTGGGAATGATCTCTGGGGGTCTAGCAGGAGGAGGGTTAGAGGTCGCTGACAGGAAGGCCCATGTGGCTGAGGCCAAGGCAGTGACGAAGACGGTACACTCAACCTCCCTGGAGGCCAAGTCAGAAAAGAGGAAGAAGGTTGATATGGACACCCTGATAGTGGGGTTCTCGAGAATGGACTTTAAAGTCCTCCTATCCCCACACGACGACCCACTCGTCATCACAACTAGGGTGCACGGGTGTGAGGTGCCGAGGATATTGGTCGACGGGGGCAGCTCTGCAGATGTAATGTTTTGGCCGTGCTTCAAAGTCTTAGGTCACAGCCGTGCTAGACTCGTCCCATACCATCATCCATTGATTGGGTTCAGTGGGGAAAAGGTTCATCCCCTGGGAGTGTATGAGGCCGATGTTAGGATGGGGGACGAGTGGCCGAGATGGCTTACCAAGAAGGTCAGTTTCTTTGTGATGGATGAGCATGTGTTTTCGGCCTACAACATCATACTGGGACGTGTGTCCCTCAAGGGGTTTGAAGCTGTGCCATCTACGGTCCATCAGATGATTAAAATTTCCTATCCTTTACGGGGTGGGGGAAGTTCAGGGAGACCAGACGACAGCGCGAGAATGTTACTACAACTCCGCTGAAGAAAGGGAGGCACACAAGAGGGCTACGACCACTTACAATATTGATACCCTAGACCCGAGAGATGAGACGAGGCTAAAGAAAGGAGAGGCCGTGGAAGAGGTAGAATCCATCATCCTCGATGAGGATGACTCGAAAAAAACCGTCCAAATAGGCAAGTCTCTGAAGCCCAATATCAAGGAAGACCTCATTAAACTGTTGAGGAGAAGACGAAGCGTCTTCGCGTGGAGTCATGTAGATATGCCGGGGATTGACCCTGAAATCATGTGCCACAAGCTCAATGTGGTGGAAGGAGTGAAGTCTGTAAAGTAGAAGAGGAGAATTTACTCTAGAGAAAAGTATGAGGTCATTAGGGATGAGGTCAAAAAATTAGAAGACGCTGAATTTATCAGAGAGGTCATCTACCCTGAATGGCTGTCCAATGCAGTCATTGTCCCAAAGGCCAACGGGAAGTGGAGAATGTGTGTGGAATTCACAGACCTCAACAAGCACTGTCCCAAAGATATCTTCCCTCTCCCCCGCATTGACCAGATGGTAGACGCCACCGTAGGCCATGAGCTCATGATCTTTATGGATGTCTATTCAGGGTACAACCAGATCTTCATGAACCCTGAAGACTCGGAGAAGACAGCCTTCATTACTGACAAGGGGACATACTGTTATAGGGTCATGCCCTTTGGCCTAAAAAATGCGGGGGCAACGTACCAGAGCCTTGTAAATAAAATGTTCGAAGACTAAATTGGGAAGTCTATGGAGGTCTATGTAGATGACATGCTGACTAAGAGTTTGAAGGCAGAGGATCATGTGGCAGACCTAGAGAGGACCTTTAATACGATGGACAAATATCAAATGAAGCTGAACCCGGCCAAGTGTGTCTTCGGATCGGAGCAGGGAAGTTCTTGGGGTTCATTGTCAACCAAAGAGGCATCGAGGCCAATCCTGAAAAGATAAAGGCCCTCGTTGAGATGAAGCCCCCCAAGTCCATTAAAGACGTTCAAAGACTCACAGGGAGAGTTGCTGCCTTGAACAGGTTCGTGTCTAGGGCCACAGACAAGTGTTTACCATTCTTTAAGATCCTTAGGAAGGCCTTCGAATGGAGTGAAGAGTGTGATGAGGCTTTCAGGGATCTAAAGTCATACTTAGGGTCTCCCTTGCTGTTGTCACGACCAGTGCAGGGTGAACGACTTTACATGTATCTCTGGTTGTCTCTGAGTCGATCGTTAGCGCAGTAATCGTCAGAGACGAAGAAGGGGTACAGAGGCCAGTGTATTTTAACAGTAAGGCACTTCAGGGGGCAGAGTAAAGATACCCGAGGATGGAGAAGTTAGCCTACGCCTTGATCCATGCCTCAAGGAAGATGAAGTCGTACTTCCAGTCCCATACAATGGTCATCCTCACCGACTGTCCTCTTAGACAGGTCCTACACAAGCCAGAAAAATCAGGCAGGCTAATGGCCTGGGCTATAGAGCTGGGGGAGTTTGACATAGTGTATCAGCCTAGGATGGCCATTAAGGGGCAAGCGCTGGCGGATTTCGTGGCTGAGTTTACTTAGGAAGGTGATGAAGCCGAGGGTGAGACCCTCGGGAAAACAGATATAGAACAAGACAGGCCCACCGACACACCCGCAGATAGGGCTGAGACAAGCACTGCTAGAAGGAAAACGGCTGAAAACGAAGAGAGAAGATACATCTTTAGACAGGGACCCTCACCGAGGGAAATTTCTCAGAGGGAAAGACTCTGTGGAGCCTCTTCGTTGACGGGTCCTCCAGTGACAACGGAAGTGGAGCTGGACTGATACTATCAGCACCCGATGGCACAGACATTGAATACGCCCTGAGGTACAACTTTAAAGCCTCCAACAACGAGGCTGAATATGAGGCCTTGATAGTAGGACTCTCCTTGGCCAAGTCTCTTAGTGACGGGCAGATTTTGGTCCATAGTGATTCTAGGCTAGTAGTGAATCAGATACTAGGAGCCTACGAGGCCAAGGATGAGAGGATGGCTAGGTATCTTGAGAAGGTGAGGTCATTACTGAAAGGCTTCAGAGAAGTGAAATTAAAGAGGATACTTAGGCTTGACAATGGCCGTGTCGATGCCCTTGCGAGGTTGGCCTCGGCAACTAGGACAGACATCAGGAGGACGGTCCCAGTAGAAATTTTGCTTCAGCCAACTATTGAAGATGCAGAGGGAACACTTGGAAATTGCCTAAATGTTTCTCAAGAAGCTTCATGGATGGACCCTCTGATCAGATACATTAAAGAGGGTGAGATGCCAGAAGCAAGGCAAGAAAGGAAGAAGCTGAGGTACAGGGCTGCAAAATTCCCTGTCATCGGAGACACTTTGTACAAAAAGGGGTTTTTGCTCCCCTTACTTAGGTGTGTGCATCCCTCAGAAGTCCTTTCCATTTTGCAAGATGTGCATGAAGGATCATGCTCAAGCCACATCGGGGGCAGATCCCTAGCGAAGAGGGTGATCACCCAAGGGTACTGGTGGCCGACCTTGGGGAAAGACGCCGCGGCATATGTAAAAAAGTGCGATAAATGCCAGAGATTTGCCACCATCCCTAACCAACCCCATCAGCCTCTTACCTCCATTACATCCCCATGGCCATTTGTAGTGTGGGGGATCGACCTCGTAGGACCCTTACCAAGAGCACTCAATAACTATCGGTTCCTCATCGTAGCTATTGACTATTTCTCAAAATGGGTGGAGGCCGAACCAATGGTGACAATCACAGAGCGGAAGACCTTCCAGTTCATCTGGAAAAATGTTATATGCAGATATGGTCTCCCCAACACCCTCATCTCGGATAACGGAACTCAGTTCAAGAATACCTCTCTACAGAAGTACTGTGAAAGGGTGAGTATCAAATAATTTTTCTCCACCCCAGGCCGACCTCAGGCCAATGGGCAAACAGAAGTTACAAACAGGATAATCCTAGATGGAATCAAGAAGAGGCTTGAGGAGGCAAAAGGAAGATGGGTCGATGAGTTATATGCCGTGCTGTGGGCATATAGGACGACAGTGAGGACCTCTATCGGAGAGACCCCATTCATGCTAGCTTATGGCTCAGAAGCCGTCATCCCCACCGAGATTGAGTTTCCTACTCATAGGGTCCAAATATATGACCCCCAGAGAAATACAGAAGAGAGGAGACTCGACCTAGACCTGATTGAGGAAAGGAGGGAAGATGCTGAGATAAGGCAGGCCGCCTACCAGCAGAGGACCGCAAGGTTTTACAATCATAGGGTGAAGCATAGGCCAATTGCAGTGGGGGACTTGGTCCTCAAAAAGACTTGGCAAAAGCCCAACAAGCTCCATCCTAATTGGCATGGCCCATATAGGGTCATCGATGAAGTCGTCCCTGGGACCTATAGACTAGAAAAACCTAGAGGGGGAACCCTTTTCCAACCCCTGGAATGCAGATCATTTGAAAAAATACTATCAGTAGCGTTGTAAGGTCTTAATAGACCATAATTGTAATAAGAATTGCTCCAACAGAATACTTGGAAAATTAATGAGAAATATCAGTGTTTCCCCTCATCCTGTGTTTATCAGTTCTAGTACCCGTGAAAACATCTCCAGAGAACGACCCTCGGCCTATAATGAGGGTTGATGGAGGGGACGACCCCACCATTGCCCTCAAGAAAGACGAGGGAGTACTTGATTAAAAACCATTAGTTTGGTTATTGTAACCCTCGGCTATAATGAGGTCCCATGGAGGGGACGACCCCACCATGGTCCTCAAGACAGACGAGGGACCAATTGATTAAAAACCATTAGTTTGGTTATTGTAACCCTCGGCTATAATGAGGTCGCATGGAGGGGACGACCCCACCATGGTCCTCAAGACAGACGAGGGAACACTTTATTAAAAACCATTAGTTTGGTTATTGTAACCCTCGGCTATAATGAGGTCGCATGGAGGGGACGACCCCACCATGGTCCTCAAGACAGACGAGGGAACCCTTGATTAAAAACCATTAGTTTGGTTATTGTAACCCTCGGCTATAATGAGGTCGCATGGAGGGAACGACCCCACCATGGTCCTTAAAACAGACGAGGGAACACTTTATTAGAAACCATTAGTTTGGTTATTGTAACCCTCGGCTATAATGAGGGCCAATGGAGGGGACGACCCCACCATTGCCATCAAGAAAGACGAGGGAACACTTGATTTGAAACCATTAATTTGGTGATTATAACCCTCGGCTATAATGAGGTCGCATGGAGGGGACGACCCCACCATGATCCTCAAGACAGACGAGGAAAAACTTTATTTAAAGCCATTAATTTGGTGATTATAACCCTCGGCTATAATGAGGTTGCATGGAGGGGACGACCCCACCATGGTCCTCAAGACAGACGAGGGAGGGGTTAGTGGCATTAACAAAGACAACACAAATTGTACAAGAGGCAAATATGGAAGACAACAAAGGAGATGATAGTATAAATGAAATATCAAGTGTTCTACAAGATAGAGTACAAATATGTCAATTACATCAAGAGGGTATGGGCTACAGACATCCACCCTATGGAACAATATCAGAGGGCAGGGCCTCAACATCCACAAGAGGGGCTTCCTCAATGACCATAACTGGCTGATATTTAGACGTGCCGACCCCCTCGACATGCACTTGGGATTCCACCTGGGTTAGAGCCTCGGCAATCAGGGGGTCGTCCAGTTGAACGGCCTCCAGAGAGGGACGGACGGAAGAGACAACATCGCCGAACTTGAGGACGACCCACCGACAATCCGTCTTTATCCCTCTATCCAAGTACTCAAGGCCGAAGCCTTGGAACTCATCGAAGAGTTTATAGGCTTCCACAGCGTCTGCCTCGGCTTTTTTCACAGCCTCAGATAGCTCAATCTTAAACTGGGTCTCCCGATGGGTCATGGCTTCACCCTTCTCCTTCAGAAGCAAGTCTTTGGCCTTCAAGTCCTCATCATGCTGTCTCGTCAGCTCATCCATAATTCATGCATGTTCAGTTCTGGCACTCTCTAGCTCAGCCTTTGCAGTATCTAAGTCAGCCTGCAGGTCGGCCTCATGTTGGATGGCCCTCTCGACCTCATGGAATTTCTCCTGATTCTCAGCCATCCATTTAGTTGCCGAGGTAAAGGCGCATACAGACTGCACAGAAAAATAAACAGATGTCAAGAGGCTGAGGAAACAGTTATTGAAAGAATGCAATTAAAAGAAATGAATCAAGACCGATACCTGGGCTAGAGAGTGCAGACCGTAGTCATACACTTTGGCTGGAGGCATCTTTGATAGAAAGTCGTAATCAGCAGCCGAGGGAGCAGAAAACATTGATGCCTTGGCTTCCCTCAAATTTGCGATGAGTGATGAGGGCTCGGCCCTCAGAAGTGCCAAGTTCTGGGACTAGAAGGCCCCCATGCTGGATGAAGAAGCAGTCCCTTCAGATGCTTCGACCCTGGCCCTCGTCTAAGAATCCGGACGAGGGTCAACAGGAATCTCAGGCTCTTTTCTTTTGTGGCTATCGGCTATCGGCTCAACATCCGTCGGCCCTACGGCCTTCATCTTCCTCGGAGCCTGCTGAGGCTCCTTACCCTTCTTCTTTGCCAAGCCTGATAGTAAAATGGGAGCAGTCATTTCCCAGAGATAGTCTGATACACCAGCAGGACGACCTGAAAAGGGTACGACACATGAGAAAAATGCAGAGATAAAAAGGAAACACTTGAAAAAAGTGAAGAAAAGTACAACTCACATAGTTCTGTAAGGGGGCCGACCTTCAGACCAGCTTCCTTGAGGAACCGAGGGGTCATCAGATCTTCAAACTTTGGAAGTTCACCCCCTCTCCCTCGTCCTCTCAGATATTCAACAATATCTTTCTCTTACAGGCTAAGTCCGGGGTCTGACCTGGCCTTCATTGACGGGTTAGACCATCTTCGAGGGACCCTCGGACCATCGGCTACAGGAGATGCCTCGACGGAGAACTCCCACTCCCCATAGATGAAGAAGAATCTCTTCTTCTAATCGTGGTTAGAGGTTTGTGCCACATGGAGAAGTTTTTTCTCAGACCTCCTCGCCCCTAGATGATAGTACCCAGGCTATTTGGACGAAGAGGTGATATTGTAGCAGGCCAAGAATATGTCAGTCGAGGGCTTATCAGTGAAAGCATTCTTCCATAGGGAGATGTAACCTAGTATCGTCCTCCAGGAGTTGGGAGGAAGCTGAGAGGGGGCAATACCGAGGGCTGATAGGATATCTACAATAGCAGGATGCAGAGGGAACCTGACGCCAACCTTGAACATTTGTTCATACACTGCAACCTCACCCTCTTCACCCTCAAAAACCCTCTCAAACTCAGAGGGAACCCTCATGGTTATGCAGGGGGGCACTCCATAGGCATGTCTCCACAATAAGAGGTCACGATCCCTAATGGAGGAGATATAGGACGATGTGTGGGAGGTAACAACCTGGTCATCTGAATCATCGCCCTCGTCCTCAGTCCCCTCTACCTCGGCCTCGTCATCTGCCAGAGGACCATGGGGAAAGGCCATCTGGAAGGCATGTGGAGATAGGGTTGTCACAGGGACAACCTCAGAGGGGACCATACCCTCGGCCTGTCGGCCTGGGCTTAGGTCAGATGTCTCTATTCTACCAGAAGGTCCAGCGCCAGTTGGCGAGGATGCTCTCTCATCCATCTCACTTGAATGACACTCGACTGGACGATGGGATGACTCACAAGACTCAGACGGTTCAAATGGTTTTATTGTGGCTAGAGGAATAGGAAAGATGGGTCGTACCCAATTAGGGTCGGCCCCTCGTCTCCTCTCCTCCTCTTTCTCTATTCGTCTGATCTCAACAAATAATTTCTCTCTCAGGGAAGGAAACTCCTCAGCTAAGCTATAAAGCCTCCTAAGCATCAAGGGGGAGACCCTACACTTGGAGGAATTTAGGGAACTTAACTACAAACAAGTTTGCAGTTGACCAAATTAGACTTTTGGATTAAAACAAAGGGAATCGATGGTTTTCACTCGAGAACACCCAAGAAACTCAAGAACACTCAAAGGACAGTCACCGGAAAAGCTGTAAAACGGCCTAAATTAAGCCCTACGAGCCTAAAACAGAAAAGCAAAAAGAGAAATGAAAGGAAAGAGGGCGTTGGTGGTGAAAGATTACCTGAAGAGAAAGGGCGAAGCTGCTAAGTTGAAGGTTCGAAAGCTGCAGAAATGGCAAGAAGGCTGGAGACTAGAGAGAGAAAACTTGGGCGCGAAGAAGAAGAGAGTGAAGGGTTTCAAAAATCGCTTAAATACCTTAGTAATGAGTGGGCCCATTAACCAAGAAGGGCATCATTAAGGCACGAAGCCCCAGGTGAAGTATGCAGCCGCCATGCCTTGGAAACTGAAATGGCAATGAATACCCGTCTAGGTGTCACACTAGCTTAACAGGTGTCACTCACCTAACTAATCATACACGCATCTCAATTACAACACTATCCCTCAGCCATCTCAGCAACATCAATGGCTAAGAGCTGGGGGTGATTGATATGCCCGTAAATATCCTCGGCCTGGCTGAGGATTACCTCCAACCGGATGACCCCTCGGGGGGTCGACCCTTCATCAGGCTCCAAATGACCCCTCAGGGGGCCGACCCTTCATCAGGCTCCAGACGACTCCTCAGGGGGCCGACCCTTCATCAGGATCCAAATGACCCCTCAGGGGGCCGACCCTTCATCAATCTCCAGACGACCCCTCAAGGGGCCGACCATTCATCGGGCTCCGGACGACCCCTCAGGGGGCCGACCCTTCATCAGGCTCCCGACAACCCCTCAGAGGGACGACCCTTCATCGAGCTCCGGACGACCCCTCAGGGGGCCGACCCTTCATTAGGCTCCAGACGACCCCTCAGGGGGCGACCCTTCATCAGGTTCCAGATGACCCCTCAAGGGGCCGACCCTTCATCAGGCTCCGGACGACCCTCCGAGGGTACGACAGTACGAGGCCAGACTCATTACCGGAAGGACCTTTGCCCTCGGCCTCATATCAAAGGCCGAGGGTGACATCATCACAGCGCGTGGTTTGGGAGACGCGTGGAACAGTGTGCGTGAGGCTCACATGGCACATGGGAGACCATTATAACAAAATCACACCCTCACGTGAGGGAATATTATGTCATCATTTGGAATCTACAGGTGTCAACAGGGTATTGGCTAGATCATCATTCACATGCACCATGCATACTTGGGGGGTACACTACACCCCCCAAGACCTATATATACTTGTCACCTACAACCCTACAAGGGATCGGTAATTGTAACCCTAGTAAAAACTCTGCTTGTACACATGGTAGAGAGAGAAAGGGAGCTTATGTGCATTGTATCCAAGGCCATTAGTGCCCATACTTAATGGATCACACACTCACAGTGGATGTAGGCCTAATTGGCTGAACCACTATACATCATTGTCTTATTCCTCTTATACTCATCTCCTTCTACACACTTATACATATACATCTCTATGGCTGTCATGGTAACTACTGTTTGAGCTCATCATCACTTATTTGGTGGTGCTGAATCTAAGCATCATCATACAGCAACTGCTGGGGTTGGGTTGTGACGAAGAGCAGATATAGGTGGATCGCTCCTTGCGAATGAGGCCGGAGGCGGTGCATGCGGCACTTGGTGATGTGAGGAGGATAGTTTCTGGAGATTCCATCCGGCTGTCCTTGCTGAAGGATGTTTTGCTGAGCAGGGTGGTTGATGTGGAGGATGGGTTGCAAGTGAGGCAGATGGCCCGGTTATTCATCTTGTTGGTATTGGGAGGTTTCATGGTGGCGTCGAGCGGCGACGTCATCCATTTATGGTTTCTGTCATACTTGAGGATGTTTTCGAACATCCCTTTCTATGATTGGGGGAGTCTGACCTTGGCGACCCTTCACTCTTCTCTGGATGCATTCAGTCGATGCTGCAGACAGACTTTTACTGGAGCCACGTATCTCCTTGAGGTATTCTTTATTTTGCGCATTTTCATTTCATGCATTCGCATTTTCCTTTCATGCGTTCACATTTTCCTTATGCGTCTCTTTTTTCTTGTGAATTTAGACGTGGTTCTATGAGGTGATTGGGTGCAACACCCCGCTGATTGCTTTGAAGGATGACACTGTTGGGGACTTCTGCCGACTGTACCGATGGCGTAAGGCCAACCGGCAGTCGAAGGGATCTCTTTCCCTGGAGGCGGTGCGTCAGGTCTTGAATGACTTGACCAGTAGTCGGGTAAGATCTTTTCCTTTTCAGTCTTGGTTTTTGCACCTTCTGATCTTGTAGCGACTCATGCTTGTCTTGTGGATTTTCAGGTGACCTTTTATCCTTGGGGGACAGCTATTCAGGACACGGGGATGACTGGGGTGAACGCGTAGATGAGGCGCTTATTGGCGCATGAGTTCAGCCATTCCTGGTACCTCGGGGAGAGGGTGATTCGTCAGATTAGTGAGGAGGAGGTGGTGGTGCCACCTACGCAACCTCCTACGTCTATGAGGCGGGAACGACAGCTGTTGGAGGATGAGAGGATCGCGGCGATGATCGGCGAGTCCTATGCTTTGTATACTGATACGATCGCGCCGTATGATTATATGAACTTTGTGACGAGCTGCTTGATGGCGCCCAACATTCATGATGCCTTGCCCTTCCCTCCTGCTGGTTCGAGTCGGGCGGTGGGGTCTTCCCACAGTGGTGGTGGTCCGTCGGCACCTGCGGCGACATCAGAGGTCCCTTTCGTTCGGCTGCACACTCCTTCGTACAACATCCGGCGGGCTAATGGAGGGATAGTGCCGATGTTGCACCGTCCCCTTGCGATGGATCCGGAGGTGCTGGGTTTGACAGAGGAGGTCCTTCGTCCTATGATAAACCTTTTGGTCCTTTTCCTCTTTTTGATTTCTTTTGCTTGATACTGATTCTGACTTTTCCTTGCAGCAAATTCGGGTGTCGACTACTTGGCTCAGGGACATTAGAGATTGGATATCATCGGCGACTGCCCACATTCGGGATGCTGTCCCTGTTCCTTCTTGCTTGGTGCCTTGCTTGGTGTTGTCAACCTCGTTCGGGGAAGACTCTGGTTCGGGTAGTGGGGGCGTGTCGTCTCTCCATAGGGGGAAGAGAGCGCGTAGCAGGGGTGGAAGATCTTAAAAGAGAGAGCGAAAATGTGGGTTCGGGCTGAGTCCCGTTGTTTTTGGCTTTTTCTTTCTATTTCCTGCAAGATGATGTAACACAGAAAATAGATATATGCAATGCAATGTATTTTTTTTTTTTTACTACTATCTTTTATTTATGATGAATGAATGCATGCACATGCGCTTTTTACTTTGCTGCTGAGACCGTAAAAAGGAATGTTTTTGGAATTTTTGAAGGAAAGTCTTTATTAAAAAGGGGGATTATATAAGAAGAAAAGGGATTCTTGAAATTCTATTGAGAATATCAATTTATTTGAGTTTTTTTTTGTCAAAAGAGAAAAAAAGGAAATTTCCAAAAATAGGGGGTTGCCGATCGGCAAGCACCCTGACCTGCCTATCGGCAGTTCAGTCCAGTCCCATCAATTGAAAGCTTTGAATGGTACCCTCTTCAGCCTTTGGTACCTTGTGGGGTAGGATTCCCTCTGATTTCTGCAGGGATTATGTCTTTTGTGAGAGTTCTCAAGTATAAAAAGGGGGTGAGGGTGGAATATTTTCATCACACCTTTGCATCCTTATCCACTTGCCTACTATTTCTTTGCCCTACAAGATGGCTCTCTCTGGTAGCACCGAGTTTGTTAACTACCTCGAAGACTTGGAAGCTATGTGCTCTCATAATGTCGACTATGATGCTTGCAACATGCGTCGAGTCTCCTTGTGGCGTAATCGACCTTTTGAGTGGAATATGCTGATGGCGGTAGTACAATTTTGGTACCCCGAAGACCACGTATTCCGCTTTGGGTTGGAAGAAGTTTGTCCTACCTATGAGGAATTTTCTGCCATACATGGTGTGAATCCCAGTATTGCTACGGCTTTACCCGAATTTTCCTGCTCCCCTAGGGATTTGTTGGTCTGGCTTCTTCATATCTCGCCCTCGGTGACCAGGTCATTAGTTTCTGGAGGAATGATCTCCCTCCCGGCGGTGTTGCAGTCCGTGCATTTGCGGGAAGTAGGTGATGCTGGCTATGTTGGAGACATTTCTAGGTCTGGTCTCAAAATTGATGTTGGTGACCGGGGAGGTGCGAGTGGACCCACAACTTGCAGCCATTACTTCATGGATGACATATTGTCGCAATCCTGCGACGGTAATATTGGCGGAGACTCTGAATGGCCTGGATGCCTGGAGAGAAGGTCGTTCTGACTTTTTAAGGGGTAGTCCTGTGATGTTTTTCATGTGGTTGTCTGAAAGATTCCTCTTGTCAACTCCTCCAAAATATCCTTTGTCAGCTGTACCCAACTTCTTTTCACGCTACTTCATCCGCATTGGCCTGTATGTTGAGAACTGGGAGAATTGACTTGTGGAGCATGGGGCTTCTGGACTGTATTAGTCAGTGCCTTGGTGGGGGCAGTTGCAGCCAGTTCTGGAGCTAGGAGAGTATTCATATGTGCGGCTGGTTGGTCTCAGACAGACCTCTTTTCTTTCCCTTGGCAGCTTTTGTGCCAATTCGGTTGGGCGCAGGTCGTGCCCCCTCGGACCTTAAACTTCTTTCCAGTAGAGGATTTGACTGAGCGTCTGCGTCTGTTGCTTGGGTCTCTGTGGGAAAATTGGCGTCCGTCGACCCGTCCCTCTCAGTCTGTCGGGAAGGTTTGCCATGTCCCCAAAGATTATATGAGGTGGTTGTGGAGGAAAGTGGTCAACAAGATGTTGGCAGTAGAGACTGGTCAAAGATGGTTTGTTTTATCTGACTCCATGGAAGGGGGTGTTGTGGTCTTTTCGAAGATGGTTAAGGCTCATCGATCCATGGAATGTTTGCGGCACTCCATTCAGGCAGGAGAAACTTGGGGTCCTCAGGATGTAAAATATGACGCTGTGGGTAGGACTCCTAGGGAGTTTATTTATGTAACAGACATGGGGGATTTTATCTGGTTTTTATGGTAGTGGGGAGAAGGGAGTCATTCATTCATTTTTCTTATATAATCTGTACTGTAGTTTCTTATTAATGAAATACACAGGTTTCTGATCATCCAGCTGTGCCTTTCGATGAATTTTGTGTTTGAATTATCTATACCGATTGCTAAGGCCTACATAATCCTTTTGTTCAAGTAGATGTTTAGAATGAACTGTCGTTCTCGGAGATAAGAAAAGAATATATTTTTGTGAAAAATAAGGGGTCGTGCTCATGTGGGATGTATGAGTTGCCTACGTACCTCTGGGGTTTTTTTTTTTTTGGAAAAGTTTTAAAATAGTTTTATGTAGAGGATCAGGCCCACGTAGTTCTGGGTAGAGGGAAATGAAGAGTTTTTTTTTAAGAATATAAGGGAGATGAGAAGAGTCGTAGCGCGCCGAGATTTCGGACTAGGGGTAGAATTTCTTGAGACGATCCAGATTGACTAGACGGGCCATCTCTTCCCCATCTAGGTCAGCGAGCATGGCGGCACCGCCGGATAAGATCTTCTTCACAATGTAGGGGCCACTCTAATTGGGCTTGAATTTTCCTCTGGGGTCCCAGATGGGTTCTATTATCTCCTTGAGGGCTAAATCCCCCTCCTGGACACCACGGTCCTTGACTCTTTTGTTGAATGAACGCGCTATTCGGGGATGGTATCCCTGTATGTGATAAAGAGCTTTTAATCTTCTTTCATCCAGAAGGGCTAGCTCATCAAGACGGCCTTGGCACCAGTCTTCTTCACTAACCTTGCTTTCGAGCATGACGCGTAGCGAGGGTATTTCTAGCTCCATAGGTAGGACTGCCTCCATGTCGTAGACCAAGGAGTAAGGGGTAGCCCCAGTAGAGGTTCGGATTGAGGTTCGATAGCCCCAGAGGGCGTATGGGATCCGATCGGCCCAGTCTCTACAACTTTCGATCATCTTGCTGATGATGGCTTTGAGGTTTTTATTGGCAGCTTCAACTGCACCATTGGTCTGAGGTTGGTAGGGAGAAGATTTGTGTCTCTGAATCCCATACTCGTTGACAACTTCTATGACTTCTGCCTCGAAGTGCAAACCGTTATCTGACACTAGCTCGTGCGGGACTCCATATCGGCAGATGATATTTTTCTTGATGAATTTGGCCACCTTCTTGGCATTTAATACTGCGTATGACTCAGCTTCGACCCATTTGGTGAAGTAATCGATGGCAACCAGGATGAACTCATGACCATTTGACGCTTTTGGCGTAACCTTCCCTATGATGTCGATGCCCCAAGTGGAGAACGGACAGGGAGAAGTCATGTTGTATAATTCCCGCAGAGGCAAGTGTTGAAGATTGGAGAACTGTTGGCATTTAGGGCATCTCCGAACATAGGCGGTGCAATCCTGGGTCATGGTGTTCCAGTAGTAGCCCTGTCGGATGATCTTCTTGGCAAGCATGTGACCGTTCATGTGGGGCCCGCATTCCCCACTATAGATTTTCTGCATTATCTTTTCAATGTCAGCCCCTGCGATACAGTGCAAATGAGTTCCATCGAAATTCCTCTTGAGTAGTACTTTATGACAGATGATGTACTGAGCGGCCAGCCTTCGGAGGGTAGCTCAGTCGTTCTTGTTGGAACCCTCGGGATACCTACCGTACCTGAGGAGGCACCATATATCATAGTACCAGCAATCGGCTAGTTCGGGGTCTTCTGTGGAGACAAGATTAATATGGTAACAATGGGTCGGTTTGTCCTGCTTCTGAACTAGGAAGGGGGGTCATTGTTATTCCCTCGGGCATATCGATCATGGAGGCCAAAGTGGCGAGAGCATCGTCTCGGTTGTTCTTTGCTCGGGGCAGGTAATGGAAGGTGATATCTCAGAATCGGGAGGCTAACTCTTCTAATTGGGCATTAAAGGGTTGGATCTTTTCATCCTTGACCTTCCACTTTCTTAGCACTTGACCGATGATGAGGGCAGAATCCCCATATACATCAAGGTATTGAATACCTTTCTTGAGAGCGACCTTGAGGACCACTGTGCATGCCTCATATTCTGTCATATTATTGGTGCAAGAAAATCCAATTTTATGGCGATGGGAGTGTGGGAGTCATCTGGGGAGACTAGAAGTATCCCAATGCCATATCCCTTTTTGTTGGTAGTGCCATCAAAGAACATTTTCCATCGAAAGCAGTCTTGAGCGGTGCAGAGGATATTTTCATCTGGGAATTCGGAGATCCGGACATCTGTTTCTTCTATAGGGTAGTCAGCGAGGTAGTCAGAGATGGCTCTTCCTTTAATGACTTTCTGTGTGACGTACACGATATCGAACTCGGTTAGGAGCATCAACCATCGGGCCATTCGGCTGGATAAGGCAAGTTTTTCGAGCAGGTACTTGATGGGATCCATTCGGGATACAAGATTAATGGGGATGGCGAGCATGCAGTGTCGTTACTTTTGGGTGACCCAGACAAGCACGACGCATGCTTTTTCTAAAGCAGTGTAGTTGACCTCGTACCCGGCTAATTTGTGACTGGCATAATAGACGGCTCTTTCTTTGCGGGAGTCTTCAAGGTATTGGGCTAGCAAAGCCCCAACTGCAGTGTCGGTTATGGTTAGGTATAGGAGAAAAGGGAGACCAGGCTGTGGTGGCATGAGAACTGGAGGTTGGGTCAGATATTGTTTGATTCGGTCAAAAGCTTCTTGGCAGGCCTCATTCCAAACCTTGGTTGAATCCTTTTGGAGGAGCTTGAAGATTAGTTCGCAGATGGAGGTTAGGTGGCTGATGAACCGGCTGATATATTGTAATTTCCCAAGAAAACCTTGGACTTCTTTCTCTGTTTGGGGTGGTGGCATCTCAAGTATGGCCTTCAGCTTGGCGGGATCTGCTTCTATCCCCTTCTCACTGACCATGAATCCTAAGAGTTTTCCCTTTTTAACGCCGAAGATGCATTTCTGTGGATTAAGTCGCATCTAATACTGTCGCAGTCGTTCGAAGAACTTTCGTAGAGCAGAAGCATGACCTTCTCTAGTTTTGGACTTGATAATCATATCATCCACGTAAACCTTAACCTCTTTGTGAATCAGGTCGTGCAGAATGGTTGTGGCAGCCCTTTGGTAGGTAGCCCCAGCACTCTTGAGATCGAATGGCATAACGGTGTAGCAAAAGGTTTCCCATGGGGTGATGAATGTGGTTTTCTCTTGGTGGTCGGGGTGTATCTTAATTTGATTGTATCCGATAAACCCGTCGACTAATGACTTGAGATCATGACTGGCTGTGTTGTCCACGATCATATCGATGTTGGGTAGTGGATAATCATCCTTCGGAGAGGCTTTGTTTAAATCTCGGTAATCCACACACATTCGAACCTTTCCTCCTGATTTTGGTACAGGTACAATATGGGCTAGCCATGTGGGATATTCGATCACTCAAATGAAACCCACGTTTAACTGTTTGATCACCTCTTCTTTGAACTTAAGCGACCATTCGGTGCGGAGCTTTCTCAATTTTTGTTTAACTGGCTTGGAATATGGGAGAGTGGGGATCTCATGCTGAGCTATTTCGGGATCAATACCAGGCATGTCATCGTAGGACCATGCGAAGACATCCACGAACTCCTTTAGCAATTCTTCGAGTTGTGCGCACTCATGCTCGTCAAGGGTGGCCCCTATCCTAATCTAGTGCAGTCGGCTACTAGAACCGAGATTAATAACAACGGTCTCTTCTTCATTAACCTGAACGCGGTTATGTTGTTTGTTATTAACCTTATTTAAATCAGTTAAGAATTGTTCATTTGCAAAATCATCATCATCAAAAGTTTGATTAGAATCTAAACAATTAATGTAAGGCACAGCAAGATACCCAAAATCTTCGTTTATTTCATTGATAGGAAAAACAGCATTGAGAACCTCATCAAAAGAGGTCTCGATTAGATTTGAGCAAGGATGGATAACAGAAGAAGAAACAGGGTAAACATTGGGGTTAGGGGAGATTTCAAGAGGTGGAACTGGCTCAACATGCCAGTTGAGGAGAGGTGTATCAGCAGCTTTGATCAGATGAGAAAGGTCCAGTGATGTAGTGCCTGAGTGAACCATGCAGAGTGCCAGCCCCAGTGTCTGCAAGTTGAAGGAATCTTTAAAATCACTTTCCTCAGTCTCTTCGATATTTTTGATGAGCGATTGTATGCGGTGTAGGAAACTTTCGGCCCATGGGTAGCTATCTTGGAAGAATATCTCCATTCCAGGCTTCATTTTCTTATCTATATGGTCATACCACGGTTCTAGAAAGCCGTAAAAGGGGAAGTCTTCACCCTCTTTAATGAATTGTCCATTTAAAGAATCTCCCGAGATAGTTTGAACGCAGTCTAACCCTTTCTTTGATCGAGACTGGTGGATCATTCTAAGCTCTTGTTCTGATGGTTGATATCCCAAACCGCAAGGAGGGAAAGATTTCTTTAGTTCGATGGGCTCCAGTATCCCTTGTTGTCTTTGTCTTAGCCCCAGTCCGGGCATGAATTGCATGTTTCTGAATATCTAAATCACATTGACATTGCCATGAGGGTCGTATTCTGGACAAACCCTTTCTTTGAAATCGTCCCCTGCCGGGAGTAGAGGTGGCTCAACTCGAAATCCTGATAGGAGCATATCATTTGACACATGTTGTATCTCGAGGATCGAACTGCTGGTGCCTGCACCCTCGGCGTTATCGTCGTCACCCAAGATGGTGATGACTCACCCATCGGCGAAGAACTTCAATTTTTGATGGAAAGAGGAAGAGACACCCTTTATACTGTGGAGCCAGGGTCGTCCGAGCAACAGGTTGAAACAGGCCGGGATATCAATGACTTGGAATTCGACGACAGGGTTTATAGGTCCAACCCCTATTGAAAGTTTTATGGATCCCATCACCTCCCGAAGGGTATTATCGTAGGCGCGCACGGCAACAGAGGTTGGAGCGAGGTCACTTTCTTTTAAGCCTAGACATTTGAAGGTTCTCAGTGGGCAGACATTCAAAGCGGATCCGTTATCAACGAGCGAAAGCGATACCACCTTCCCCATAACTTCGATGGAGATGTTGAGTGCATGATTGTGATTCTCCCCAATTTTGGGGATTTCCTCTTCAAAAAATGGCAGCATTCGGGTGGAGGTCAAGGACCCAACCAAATTCACCGCTTCTTCTGGTGTGGTAGAAGGAGGAACTATGGGTCCTGTGAGCAACCTGATTAAAGAATTTTTGTGCTGCTGGGAAGACATGAAAAGTCCCCATAGAGTGATGTTAGATTGAGTTTTCTTCAGTTGATCGAGGATCTTGCTCTCCTCGAGGGTCATTTCTGGCATAGGAAGTTCTTCAACGCCCTTCCCCTTGTCATTTGCTGGTAGTGAGTTTGGAATTTGATAATGTCTCCCAGATCTGGTCATGTGATTTACTGAAGAAAGGAAAAACTTAAATCAAGTTTCCTCGTCAATCTCAGGTTGTTCTGCCACCCTATCTATTTCTCTGAGGAGTTCTTCAAATGATATCATCCCACATATGTCGGCTACTGGTCCATTTCCTCCTGAAACTTGTTCTTCATTTGAAACTTCGAATTCTTCCCCCCATCCGGTGGCAATAATTCTATTTTCCCTCGTGAAATCAATGCATTCCACAACTTCAACGGCTTCCTCATATAGGTCTTCCCATTCTGTGGGGATGTGTAAGGGTGAAGGGATCAGGCGCCCTTGTAGCTTCAAAGTGTCAAGTAACTCGGTGATACTGCAAATATTGTTGGTTTGCCTGAATGCTCCCTCCATGATCTGGACAACATCATCTAAGCTGACTTCGTCGGTTGGTACCACCCACCTATCTGATTCTCGGGCCCATTTCCGCGCTTCCAAAAATAGCGCACTGAACCTCTGACAATCGATAATCATCTGTGAGGGCAATTTCAGCCCGAACTATAGGAGTTGATTCAATACTTCTAACAATTCCATACTTCCACTTTCAGAATAGGTGCGGACAGTGATGCACGCTCTGCTAAGAAGTGACAGGGACTAATCAGTGGGGCTAGTAGGGTGTAGGAGGAAATATGAGCAAATATGAAGAGGTTTAGGAGGGTACAGGGGTGTGATTTGAGTTGATGGATCGAAATTCTGGTTTTCTTCCAAGAAGATGGCATTGGTGTGATTTGGGAGTGGGTTATGAGTAGTGTTTGGTTTAGGATTGGCTGGTGGGGCGATGGTACCCCGATTGATGAGATCTTGGATTACGTTCCGAAGGTGAAAGCATTGGTCGGTGGTATGGCCAGCTGTTTGGTGAAAGGCGCAATGAGCATCGGTCTTAAAGTTTCTTGGGAGTGGGTTTGGTAATGGACGGGGATCCAAGGGTTTTATAAGGTTTCGGCTTAACAGGGCTTGGTAAACTTTGGAGAGGGGAGCATGAAGCTCAGTGTATTCCCTTCGGACGGGGGCAGGGTGGCTTTCTGGTGCCTATGATGTGGTTGGTTGAGAGATGCTGTTGATGGTTGAGACTGTAGCATTGGCAGGCTTGTCATACTTCTAGGGGTGAACTATCCGGTCACTTTCTTCTGTTCAACTTCTATTTTGGCAAGACTTTCCTAGATTTATACTCCCGCTTCTCTGAGAGCTCGAAAGTGGGGGTAGTACTGTCCTCCCGTGGTTGCTCAGACATGGGGCAAGAAATTCTTCTTCACTATGTTGACTTATTCTTCCTCAGACGGCCGATTGGTCATGGTAGCTACTTTTTCCCTCCATCGGGCTATGAAGTTACTGACTGATTCTCCAGAGTTTTGTTTGAGCAGCTCTAAATCACGGAGGGTGACCTCGAGCTCTTCGTTGTATTTGTACTGCAACATGAATTCTCGGGCTACATCCTCCCAGCTACGGATTCTGGATTCCTCAAGAGATAAAAACCATCGGAGAGCACTGTCCTTCAAAGTTTGCTAAAACAGTTGGGCCATTACCTCTTCGGAAGCCCCTAGTAGAGTCATGGAACGATGATAACTGCGAAGATGAACAATTGGGGGACCACTCCCTCCGAATTTCTCGATGTTTGGCATCTTGAAATTCTCGGGTAACCTTGCTTTAGGATAAGGAGACATATGGGTGTAGTCCATGTAATTCCCAGAGATTCGGACCTGGTCGAACTTCTTAGTGAGCATCTTAGGATCTTCTTTGACTTTGTTCAACTCCTCCTCCTTTGGATCAGCGACCACAGGCAGGTTAGCCATAAGCTGGGCAATGTTTGGCATTGGAAGCTGGGCAGGCGGCGGCCCATTAGCTGGAGGAGCATGTGAAGCGTGCTGATATTCCTCCGGGACCCAGATGGGCTCGAGTGGACCCATAGCATGAGGGAACAGGGCCTCCGGCTCTTGAGGCATAGGAACTTAGTTTCGTTGCATTTCTCGGACCTCGGCTTGGAGGTTGTCAATCTTGGCCACGAGCTGAGCTAGGACTGCCGATAGATCCAGTTGTATGATCGGTGGTTGATCTGCATTCTCCATGGAAGATGGATGGATTTCGGATTCGGAAGAAGTAGTAGAGGAGAGGATAAAACTCCAAGGTGATTTGACTGAAGACCAAAGCCAATAAGGAGCCAAGCCAAGGGCGTGCGATCGACCTGAGAAGGCGTAGGATAAGATTTATTTTTGAGGAAAAAGGGAAGAAACTATTTTTGGATTTTTGATAAAGAAGGGAGAAATATTTTTGGATTTTTAATAAAGAAGGGAGAAATGTTTTTGGAGATGGAACTCGGCATGATTATTATGATTATTATGTTCTCACTTGTATTTAATTCTCCTAAATGCAATGCCAGATGGTATCTGAGCCTGGAAAAGTGGGGTTTTTAATATATGCAAAGCTACGGTTTGGACTTGTAACTAGGCTCGCGGACAGGGTCCCGTTTTAAAAAATGTACGAAAATTGGGCGACAAGCCGACCCGAAATTTCGGCAGAGTTTTAGGTTGAAACCGGCAATCTAAAGTGCGTGTCCTAGGTTTGACACCTATATGCGGGTATGCAGTTGGTTGGGTGAATCGGCATGGGTTCCCCCCTTTGGCGTGACTTCCACGATATACGTCTTGCTCTTGCAGGCAATCGGTACGTGTGGACAAGCCATTTGATATACCTGAGTGTACGTGAATTGCCTCACCATATACCTCGTGGGGACGGTACGTGTGAGAGAGAATTCGATATACTCGGCATACGTGAATGAATTCCCTGCGATATACCTCCCGTCATGACTTCGGTCAAGCGTTACGATGCGGGGGAACCGTTCGATATACGTCGAAGGTACTTGGCCAATGGAAGGTGAGAGTCATATCGCTTAGGCTAACTGCGACCTGTCGGACCAGCGCCCATCACGAAGTGACCCTCCAGTTACTGGGTAAAATTTGGTAAATATCAATGCTCTTTGGTGATATCGTGTGAATCATGCATGATTCTCTTATTAGTATCTTATGATGATAATGCCTTTCTTGATTATGCCAAACAGGGAGCCAATGTATAAGTACCCCAAAAGGTACACCAAGCATGGATGGGTGATGCGTGCAACATGGGGATATACATGTGATCCTAGGTGCACGTGGTGTGAAGTGTACATGGATAATTTTCTACAAGTGTGTGAATATAAGCATAGGCATGGGATATACATGTGAGAAAGGGGGATAGGCAGATATGGGGTGGGGAACATAAACAAATATAGCATCCATGTAAATAGAATCAAGCCCTCAAAATATAATAAAAAATAAAATCCCCAGCAGAGTCGCCACTGTGGCCTACCCCGATCCCCGCCGCGGAGGGAGGAAGGGATCCTTCGGGTCCCGCGCGTCCCCTCTCGGGAGAGCGCTTCGGCCGGCGTCGATTTGTGAGGTGTGAAGATGTAGAGAGATTTAGAATCGCTAGTCTATTTTACTCAAAACAGACAAAAGAAAAAGGGAAAACCACCCCGAAGGATGGCATCCAAAGACATACTGGTGCGTGCAAAACCAAATGATTCGAGAAGGCTTCGGAGGCTTAGTTACGAAATGGGAAGGTGTTAGGCACCCATTCCGACCTTTCGGTTTCTCATGGATATTTGCTATTTTCCTTTATATTTCCCCCCGTGATATGTGTGCATGTGTATATATAGAATGGAAGTAGGAATCCTCGACTTGTATCATAGAAAAGACAAAGCGAGTCATCCGTAGGAATGTGAGATTAGTGTAGAAAATAAGATTTACGTGATTACCCTACGTTGACCATTATAAAGGAACGATAACGCATATGGAATAATACGTTACTAAGAACAAGTATATAGAATATAATGGAAAATGAGATAAAGAGATAAAGAGAAGATAGAAAATAAGAGAAAAAGTGAGAAAAGGACTCGAGTTTCGGGTTTCACCCCGAGACGCCTACGTAGCCTATAAAGGCATCAAAGTCCATGTAGTTCGCATATAAACGAGGGGTGGGGTTTAACCCATAAATCCAAATGGAGAAATCTCTTATTTGTAAGTGTGTGTGTGTGTGTGTGTGTAGAAAAAGTGTTTTAGTTGTGAGAAAAGTGTGGAAAAGGTGTGAGAATCCCTACTTGGAATTTATGAGCAAACCCTCTTTTTCTTATTTTTTGGGTTTTTTATTTATATGAAAATAGGAGATGTGCAATACTACTAGATAAAAAGTATGTTAGGATATGTGAACTAAGATGATAAAAGTGCTTAAGTAATAAAACAAGTTATTGCAAATTTAAGAAGAGAAAGGTGAGAGAGATGGACCTTCTTAGAGACTTTGAGCTTGATCTTAAATGTTGAAAGGCAGCCCTTGCACTTGGATGATGATGGAGAGTGGTTAATTCATCAAGTTTGATGAAAGGGATGATGAAAAGTGGGAGTGAAAAAGGGATTTGAAAGTTAAAATCACGCTGCCTTCGAGAGAGGTTTTTGGGGGTTTGCTGAGAGTGATTTGCCTCTGATCTGAGCTCTCTTGAAAATGAGGCCAAGGCCTCCTTTTATAGCTCCATGGGACTGTCGATCGGCTTAGAGCCCTTCCTGCCTGCCGGCAGGAAGGTGCCGATAGGCAGGTTCTGGGACCTGCCGTTTGGCAGTGTGTTTTAGGCTTTTTCAGAAAATTGGCCGCCGAGGGCAAACTGTTGTTAGAATCGCGCACAGGGCATACCGTTGGAAAGGTATTTTAGAGACCTTCGAAAGTCCTTTGGATCTCTCTCGAGTTTGGGAGTTGACTTTGGGTCAAATGTGGCTCGGAAGAGTTTATCAGTCCGCTAGACGGGGAATCATTCGGACGCAAATAGATCGTTCGTCCGCATGGTAAGTCCGATTCGCTCACGGGACGGACCGTTAGAAAGGTTAGGAGGTGTAATTCGACATTCCAAAGATTTTGGCCCAGTTTGGGGAGTTGAATTTGGTCAACCGGTCCCGAGAAGCATTTGGTGACCTCTCGGAGTCAAACGGATCGTTCGTCCGCATGGTAAGTCAGAATCGCGCACGGGATGGACCGTTAGAAAGGGTATTCAGTGCCCTTCAAAGATTCATTCAGCCTCAGTCGAGATAAAGAGTTTACTTGAGTCAAACAGAGCCTGGAAGCGCCTGGTGGCCTCCAGGTAGGGTTTTGGACGCAAACGGAACATTCGTCCGCATGGTGAGTCGGAATTGCACACGGGGCGGACCGTTGGAAAGGGTATTCAGTGCCCTTCGAAGATTCATTGAGTCTCGGTCGAGATGAAGAGTTTGAATTTTGGGTCAAACTGAGCCGGGGAGTGCCCGATGGCTTTTAGGTCAGTACTCGGGACGTGACCAGGGTTCAGTGATGAGTGGAGGTACTAGGGACCTAAGGAGAGTTAGGGGGTAACGGAATAAGGTGTCTACAGTTGTCACCATTACAATGGGTACACTTACGAACACCATTCTTTGAATTTGAATGAGCAAATAATTTTTGAGCATCCATAGCAATCCCTTCATTTAATGTCCCTCCAGACATGGTATCTTGCCAATTTGCCTCAGCACAAACCATGGCATAAACATTCTGAAGATTTGGAAGTGGAGTGGTAGCAACATGACCACAAACCCCATCCAAATGAGAATCAAGTGTGACACCCTGACTAATTAAATACCGGGTAGCTACTCCTTTATTAAATTAATACAAAATGCCAAGTTGGTTCAGTTCATAGCATCACTGTCGAAAACATTTTTTTTTAAACAATTACTAGCCACCTAATATTTAAAAAGTGAGTTGTCAATTTTAATTAAATTCGATTAACATGCAATAATTAAATTATGAAATACTAATATAACCACCACAACATAATGAAAATGGAATAACCATAAAATAGTAATGAGTCTGGAGGGATACTCCTCACAACAATCCAAATACAGGAATAAACAAATACTAAGTCTGTGTCACCAAATTAATTACAACCCAAAAATCTGATATAACTGGATAAATAAAGTGTCTAAAAGATGGGGCGGCATGCCCAACAGATGAGGAAATTCTAGTAACATAGAGTCAAGATCGAAAGTGGAGGCGTCTACTGCCAAGATCCTGTAACTTCCACAGCAGCTACAGTACGTCACCTGAATGGAACTCCTATGCTTGGTGTCCTTGTGGCTGAGCACCTAAAAGGTTTTTACAAGAAAATATATTTGAAAGAAAACGGGTCAGAGCCCGATAGTGAAAAACAGTTTAAAATATAGCAAGTGTTTTAATGACATTAAAACAATGAATGCAAAATACATGTTAGGACGTGCGCTCACATGAAATACTCCCATCTCGACTATTTGTGCACTCCTAACGTACTCGTACCCATTCTAGTAATTCCCATATCTAACTAGTCCAAAATGAATTCTAACATTTCGATACGGTTCACACTTTAATTCCAACATCATCAATTAAATAAAGAGTTTTACATTAATTCTCGGTTTCCCAATTATTAGCAATACTAATACTAGAGATCATTTGTACTATCTTTACATAACGTTGCTATAACTATACTCACATTTAAACATGACAGTTCATTTCAATTAACAGTATATTATTCTCATCATCAATATACATTACTAGCACCCCGAGACTAAGCTGCGGTGCACACATACTCTTCTATCCAATCCCGGTACATCACGTACATAATGACCACGCATTCTGAATCTCTCATGAATCGTTTTCAGATAACAACAATCACACAGAATGGAGGCGAGCATAGTTCACATCACATGGGTCACGCACATACCTATGCTCCCATGATCAGCAGACTTATTAACTTCTCAATAAGTCCTTCTCTGACCTATGCCCTCGAGGTACCAATCTAAATCCCCCCGTAGGCACACAAAGATTAGATGGTCCTAATCGAACGCAAACCTCCCATGATAGCAAGTAGGGTAGGTATGTTATACACATAAAACCACATATACTAAGCATTCGCACATCTTAGATATCTCGTATTATTAATACAGGTATACTTCTCGTTCTTATACCGTCATTTAATGTTATACGACCACAAGTCCCCGATTTGTATATTAACGTTATCAACCCTTCTCACGTCATAATTAGGTACTCATTTTCTACTCCACAATTGACATCCGATTCTATTATAAGGTTCTAAGTTCTACTCCTCAACGCACCCCAATTCTCATAATTATACCCACTTATCAATAAGGGAAGGTTAATACTCCAATTAAATAAGTCTACGGAACGTTTGAAATGAAATCAAGCCGAAAAGGCCATTCTGTCAACTCGTTAGAAGTCTCGTTCGAACGAGGTCGTTCGAACGAGTGTCGTTCGAACGAAAGGCTTCGAATGAAATACCAACTCATTAGAAGGGATACTGTCATCTCGTTAGAAGATCGTTCAAACGAGGTCGTTCGGAACGAACTGGGCAGGTCTTCTAACGAGATGGCAGTTTGAGCCCAAAAATTCTCTACTTCATTTTTCTCAATTTTTCTCTTCTCTAAACTCATCCTAAGATCATCCCAATAGTATTTTAATGTTATTAAACTACTCTAAGTCCTCCTAGGTCACTCTTTAACATATATTTGGTGTCAAATCATCCTAAATTAACATGAAATCATCAAACTTCTCAAATCTTGTCTCAAACCCTATAAACATGAAGCCAAAATTTTAACGTCTACAATCACTTCCTCATAAATCCGTTTTTAAACCATCATAAGATATATTTTGGATATGACATTCATCCAATAACATTCTACATGCAATCCCTATATCATATTATGAATTCTACCTCCAATTTCATGGGTTTTCATCAAACTTCCAATAAAAGACAAATATCCAATTCTAAGCATGGAAGAAACATTCGCTTGAAATTAATGTAATTAAACCACTTGCCTTAGATGTTCTGATTTGATGTGAAGGATTGAAGGTTGATTCTCCTCCCTCTCTCTCTACAAATTTCTTCCAAAGGTGGTGATGGTGGCTAGGGCTTCCTTTTGGAACTTCTTAAGGCTTTCCCTATAACTCCCGTAGCCCTCTAACTTCCCAAATGCTGATAATGGATTAGTGGGTTCTTTTCTAATATAAAAATAACTTCTAAAATTCGTGGGTTTTAATTCCCCTATTTTAAAATTACCAAACTACCCTTTTGGGTTGCCGGTGTGGCCTGAAAATGCCCCGGGACCCAAACTGAACCCCCGACTAGTGTTTTCTGACTATTTCGACCCTTATGAACACGTTGGTCCACTCAAAATGACCATTCAGTTGATAAAAATAAAATTCACTTTTTAATTCAATTAATTACGTTCCTGACGCTACTGACACGCGCGTCCTAATTAAATTTTCCAAATTGCCGTATATCTACCTCGTGACAATTTAGATATCATCAATACTCATGTATTACCATACATACTCGGAAATAATAAATTTTTAACAACATAATCAAATACCAACTCACATCTCGTTACTATTTATACCCGGATTGATTTCCAATTAATTCTCCTTTAATTCAATTAATCCCTTAAATAAATATCAATAAAATTATGGGGTATTACATCAAGCCCCGCCAAGAAAACATACACACGTTGAGAATTAACCTTAGTGGTATATTTCACAATGTACTTGGCACACTCCATAGTGCAATGCTCAATAGCGTCAAACTCCTGCCATAATTTTTGTATTTTAGCAAAATATGAAATAACAGAACCTCCATTTTGGCGGACAGAAGTTCCCTCACAATATAACCGATATGCCTTTGATGCATCTTAACTGACCGAGTAAGTTTATTTGACAGCCTCCCAAATTTCCTTGGTCGTAGACAAGAGAAGGAAAAGTGACCTGATGTCCTTGGCCTTTGGATTAAGAAGTCAAGACTTGACCAAACAATTCTCGTCCTCCCAAGCTTCATATTCCTCAGAATTTATATCTTTTGGAGTAGCCTGAGTACCAAAAATAAATCCCCAACGCTTTCTGCCCCTGATCTTGTTATGTGCATTCAAGGACCACTCGATGTAATTAGTACCATCAAGTCTCTTTGGGGTAATTAATGAGGACATTTCGTGCATATGAAGGGCTGGCAAGATAGTGGGATCAACCTTCTCTTTGCCTATCAGAGATTCTAAATCACTGGTGTTTGAATTGGTCATTATGATATAGAAAACAAACGAGGAACACGATCAATAAGGAAAATAATTAATAAGGGGTAACTAACTAATACAGTATGATTCAGCGGAATAGGTTGTATAATATGATCAGGAAAAAAAATGAAACCGAGCTTCGATTCCTATGGTAATGGAAAGGAAATAGAAGTAGGCTCTGATACCATGTCAAATAGTGTTTAAAGGAATATTTTTGATAATTTTATTGATATCAAAAGGGAGTATACATATACATAAAAAGAGTTTTATGTTTACAGAAGACTTCCCATGATTATAGGAGATCCAATTTTATAGGAACATATTACTATACAGTTGCTACCGTAACTAACTATTCTTAATCCACATAATTAGCAAAGTCATTGACTTATTCCAACACTTTGAACACCAAGGTGTACATCATGTACCCCCATATAGAATATTATATATCTATATCTACTAAAAAATTAGTTAAATGAATACTAGTTTGGTATCGCCATTTTACCCCGCTCCACCAGGAGGTCGGGTGCACATTTTCTACATAACTGTAAATAGAAGTATAATTCATTTAAAATATCCTATATATAAAATGTAATTAACACACTAATTAATCAAAATTTTGTCCCATTTCTAGCAATTTGTATGCAAGTATACACACTTGTATAAACTTTATATAATTACTTTGTGTACATAAGTTATAATTAACACACGAGTGAATTAAAACCTTGGTCCATTTCTATCACCTTGTATGTAAGTCAAACCTTTACGTACAGTTTATATGAATGGTTTGAGTGCATAAAATACAAATAATTCACTATAGTAAATAAGATATCGATCCATTTCAAACACCTTGAACATAAAATGTAATTAACACACATTAGTTAATCAAAAGTCTAGTCGATTTCTAGCACCCGTTATGGAAGGATACACCCTTGAATTCATTTCGTATAAATGCTTTATGTAAAAAGTTAAATTAACTCATTATAGTTAATAAAAATTAGGTCTATTTCTAGCACCCTGCATATAAAAGGGACACCCTTTCATTCATTTTATATAAAAAAAATAATGTACAAAGCTTTTCGAGGCTCAATAAATCCCAAAACCCTTGCGCATAAAGTTTATGTTTTAAAAAGATTTTTACTCCTAACAATTTCTACACTCTTAATAAAACCCATATAACACATACGAAATAAGAAATGTGTAGTAGACATGTACTAAGAATGACTTTCTTAGACTTTTTTTAACTCTACCCTGAGTCAAGGTTCTAAAAAATGCGAGGCGTGATCGAGGCGTAGAGGCCAAGCCTTAAGCCTTAGAAGCCTAGGCGGGCCTTGGCGTAAAAAGGCGTGAAAAGGCGATTAGGCATTTTTTTAATATAGTTTAATATTTTTAATTATAACAAGGCTAATAAAAAATACTGAAAATGGTACATACCCAATAAATATAATACTGAAATGGTACATACCTGAAAAATATGTCCGTATATTTGCAATTAGGACGCCTTTTACATATGCATGCTCCGAAAGTCCTCATCATGTTATCACCCAATTCCATGCAATCAAAATTCAAAGTAGTCAATAAAATACATAGCATGGAGAAAAGATAAAATATCAATGCTAAACAGAATTATAAATGGATATTTGTTAGTGCCTCTTGAATGCTGAACTGTTTCCTAAACTCAGGTTTTAACTTTGCATATTTTCTTCTAATTCATCTAAATCTATAATATAAACAAAAGAAAATTTTAATTTTTGGTTCGTATTCAAAATAATTACACAAAATTGAACTTAACTCCCTATTCCAAGTCAAGCAAGAAAGACAATTACATACACTGGCACTTTTAACAGTCATCCTATGTAGTCCCCATTTTGTTTAACAGAGTTGAACTGTTATGAATATGAAGACACAAACACACAAACAAAAAGGCTAAGACCCTAACAAACATGGAAACGGGTATATGATTACAAAGACCCTAAACAATAAACGGGCATACGAACCACACTTTACAACAATAAACCCATAAAAAATTACAGCAACCACACTTTACAACAATAAACATAGATACTTACCTGTTAACAAACATTGTGAGAAGATATTACAGCAACCAAGAAACAAACCCATAAAAAATGGATGGAAAAGAAAACATGAAACACAAATTACAGTAACCAAGAAACAAACCCATAAAATAAAGGATACCCGAGTTCAGCGTGAGAAGAAAAGTGGAGAACTCAGCTTTGTTATTTGCTTACTCGAGTTCAGCGTGTACAGCGCCGATCGTGAGAAGACTGGAATGAAAGGGTTTTTTTTTTAGAACAAAACGGCAAAACACAAATTAGATTTAGAACTCCTTGTACAGTTAACGAATGCGTGTGTTTTTTTTGGGTTTAAAAGCTACCAAAATGATGTCGTTTTGGTTAACCACGAAAACTAAAAAAAAAACGCCGCCTAAGGCGCGTTTTATCTTCAAAAAAACGCGTTTTTTTACGCCTTTTCCAAAAAAAACGTTGACCAAAGTTGACCACGCCTTTGTCCACGCCTAGGCCCTAAACGAGGCGTATCAAAAAAGCCTTGCGCCTAGGCGCGTTTTTTAGAACACTGCCCCGAGTTAATATGAGTAGTGGATATAGACCAAGAAAACCATTAGTTCCTCTTAATATGACCTAATATCAGCAAGCCTAATCTAAATGGATTACCATGCCTTACTTAAAGTTGTTTATTCATCGTCACAATGACAAAATTATTCGAGTGAACATACACCACCTTTAAAACAAAATTGTTTTCTCCTTTTATGTTCATTATTTTTTCATTGCCTTTCATAATTAACTCTGTTCAAAAGATAAGGATCATAAAACCATCACGGGTTCTTATGTTTCTTTCTAGGTTAAATGTTTGAAGCACTCTGATTAATATATAGTTATTGAGTTTAGGATTTCTAGGCCTCCTAACTTCACTTGTCATGCAATGGTAGTCTTTTTACTTTGAAAATATCTTTTTGGACAGGAAACTATAACGTGTATGGTTAAAATTATTCTATAAAATATCAAAACATATCAAAAAAAATCATTTTTTGAATATTGTTTAACACATCAATTGATTTTTACTTGCAAACCCTTGTTGCATATTATATAGATCTTTTCTACGCAATTCATTCTTATGTTTTAGAAGATGATATCTAGTCGAGGCAGATGTAGACGTCAATTACAACAAGACTGCATATTCTTCGTCAATACAAAGGAAGGTAGGGAGCTCATAGAGACGACATGCTCTCTATAATGAGTTGAAGATTAGGGCTCCCTAAAAAAATTTTGAATAATCTTCCCAATAACATATCATTAAGTATGAAATTGTATGGATTTAAATATTATTAGCTTTGGATTGATGTAATGAATTTGATGTGACACCCCGCCCAATTAAATAAAGGGTGATTAGTCCTGTACCAATTTAAAACAAAATGCTCGGTTGGTTCATTCTTAGCATCACTATCGAAAACCTTATTAACATATTAATCACCTAATATAAAATTAAGCTAGGTGTAAAAACATTTTTCCTTTTTAATAAAACCATTTAACTAAAACATTCCAAGTATAAATTATAACCCATTCACCATACATAGGAATATAATAAGTACGGAAGAAGAATTAAATATGGAATTAAATAAGACAGGGTAAAACCTCCCAATTCAAAACTCCAAACCATAAAATAAACTAAATACAATATCTCTGATAAAAGACTAGAAGCGGGCGACGCATGCCCTAAATAGGAAGTCTAAATGAAACTGAATGGAAAGGATAGATGCGTCTACTGCAAGGACCTACAGCTTCCACAATAGTCGTAGCACGTCTGATAATCCAATCTCTAATTCTGGTACCCCTGCGACTGAGCACCTGGTATAATATATATATAGAAAAAGAGAGAAGAGATGCAATAAACTGGTCAGGGCCCGAGGTTAAAAAATGATTTAGCAAGTATTTAAAATTGGTTCTTAAAATAAGTCTTATATGCATGTTAGTTATCGAACTCTCACATGAGCTTCTCACCCCTCATCTATTGTGCACGCCTAACGTACATCTAATTTTCCCCTAGTTATACCACCCAGTCTAACTAGTCTGAAGTCATTCTGAGAGTATCTATACCCACTAGTATTATACCCGTATCGACCATACAATACGCTTTCAAATTAGCCTATGTCGAATAGCTAATTAACATGTTTTCTCATTTTCATAATAAATCTATTATACTCTTTAAGATTTATTTTATATATCAACATTTTCATATCTACGAACCATACACAATAGAATGATTCACAAGTTTATGTATAAATACATATAGTCACATCTTCCCTATATATATATATATATATATATATATATATATATATATATATATTCTAATACTGCACCCTTGGGCTAAGACCCATTAGCACACCTAACCATAATAATACTGCACCCCCAAGTTACCACCCATTAGTGCACTCATAACATTACTCTTGTACCATAGTAATACTGCACCCCCGAGTTACAACTCATTAGTGCACTCATAACATTACTCTTGTACCCCCGGGTTATCACCCATTAGTACACTTATAATAATATTCTTGTACCCCGGGGTTATCACCCATTAGTACACTTAACGATAGAATCCTTGCACCCCCGAGTTATCACTCATTGGTGCACCTAATAGTGAGATTCTTGCACCCCCGGGTTTTCACCCATTAGTGCTCTTAACAATAATATCACAAAATAGGCATACACACATCCTATTAAAATTTATAGGTATTTCTCTAACCTACTGATAAGCACCCAAAAGTGTATATTTTATGCCCCGAATAGATGCATTTTAGTCGCTCGTTTTTAATAAAAATGACCTTATGTTCGTATTTTATCATTTTGCAGGTCAATACGCTGTTGCGGTAAAAACAATGCTAAATCAGTACAATTGCGACTCAATAGCAGTCAGAAGCTTGCATCGAAGAAATCAAAGGAGACCGCAAAGTTCGGAGTCCTATTTGAGTGTGCCGAGATGTGTTCTGATGCCCCGAACTAGTTCCGTAACCTAAGCCTAGCCTTAACCTACCCCAAACCGTGTGTGTGTTGAGTTTGCACCCTTTTATTATTTTTTACATTTTTAGTTTGAGTCATTTTTATTTTTAAGATTTATTTTAGATTTATTTAGTATTTTCTAGGTTTTATTTTCTATTTTTCTATTTTATTTTATTTTATTAATATAATTTTAATTTATTTTAATTTTTATTAGTTTTTAGTCTTAGTTTTTATTTTATTTTATTAGGATTAGAAATTTTTAGGATTTCATTTATAATTTAGTTTTATTAGATTTTATTTTTTTAGGACTTTAGTTTTTAAATTTAATAGATTTACATTTTTATTTTTCTTTTCATTTCTTTTTATTTTTATTGAGTCTTTATTTTTTTTTATTTTTTTTTAGAATAGAAATTTAATTTTTAGATTTTTAATTTTTATAGCTTTATTTTATTAGTTAATTTGAGTATTATTTTTAGGGGTTCAAATTAAACACACACACAAAAACACACCCTATACTCACAAACTTATCCTACACCCTAAACTAATACTACACCCTCTTCCCCACCATACACCATACACCCTACACACCCTAACACCCTCACTTCATCTTCCTCACCCCAACATCTCTCTCCTCCATAACAAAAATAAACCCACCTGCCATCCAACTCCCAAACCCGTTTTTAACCCCTGTCAAACCACAACGAAACCCACCTTGGACCAGCCTCTAAGTCGCTCCATTCAAACACCAACCCGGCGCCGACCTGCTGACCAAAGACCCACCACCTGCGGCGTGACACCAGGCGTTCCTCTAGCCCCAACCGAAATCGATCGGACCTGTAATGGTCCAATTTGAACTTCCCAAATCACGAATCCAAACCCCATACCCGCGATTCAAACCCGATCCAAGCCACGGCCCGGTCCGAACCAACCATGTTCTGTTAAACCGAGACCCATTTCAAATCCCACAAAAAAATCAGTCAAAAACCAAGCCAAGAAGATCCCACAAAAATCGGTCCATTCCAAGCCATCTTCAAATCCCCCAAAAATCTCTCCTCCACAAAGAAGATTGTGGCTAAAAAAAAAGAAGGGAAGGGCTTCTCATAAAACGGCTGACTCTCAGCACAAGAAAAAGGATACGTAGAGAGAGAAAAAAAAACACTGTATATTATGTACAGTTTAGGTTGATAAAATAATATCAAAAAAATTCCAAAAAAATTATTTTAGTTTTAGAATAAATTTTAGGTTTTTTTTTATTCTTTTTGGTGTAATCAAGTACTGGATTTGTGAGAAGATTGAGATGCGTGTTCATGCACAATTGACACAAGAAAAAAATTAGGTATCGTATTTTTTCCCTCTTGTTTCAATTTTGATTAATGTTATTGTGATAGTTGTTTATTGTAACATGAGAATGCTTGGTTAAACCCCCACTTCAAGGGGTGGGGTGCACTGCGAATGATGTTACTTTAATTAGTTGATTCATTAATTTTATATTTCTAGGTAAATTAATCTTTAACTGTCGCCAATTAATTTATGTGACGAGAGTTAATAAATTAATTGAACGAATTAATGTTGGAATCGAACTAGAGATAGGTTTTTCCGATAATTAAATATTAATTCGGTATTGAAATTTGAGGATTGATATGTTTTCGTTAAATTGATCCTAGCGGGTAATTTTTTGAAAATAGTATAAGTCCTAATTTTTCATCGTGTGACATTTTTAAATTAATTTGCTGAAAAAGATATTATTAAATTTATAATTGTAACGAGAGTTAGATTATCGATTTAATATTATCTCGGAATATTTTAAATTAATAAATTGAGAAATTAAAATAATTGAAAATGCAGTGCAATCCCATCTCTTGACCTTCTCACATATTTCACACTCGGTTGCACATTTTTTTTCATTATTTAGTCATTTTATAATTTTTTGCATTTGTTGGTTAATTTTTCCCTTGAAATTATTTTAAAAATAAAAAATAATAAAAAAATATTTTCATAAAAAAAATTGGAATTGCACGTTTTCATATTAATTGTTTCACCTTGAAAGTTGGATTGATAACCGTACTTACCGCAATACGATTTATTTTTAGACAAGTTTTGTAGGTACTCAAGAGAAATTTGAGAGTGGCTTTTGAAGACAACGACATACCCAAAAAGCTTCTTATCACCTACATATATACTTCTCTTACGTATTTTAACCTCAACACTACGTATAGTATAAATATTTAGATTACTATCTCTCTCGTAATCTCCAGGGTACATTCTCTCTATACCGAAATAAGTAAAGTATTAATTCTCACACACTTTCCCGAAATTCTGGCTTGTTTAAGTTTACTATCAGGCAGTTTCTCTCACTCCAATAAATTGGTAAACTCAAAATTCGAACTCTAAGAAAATTCCCAGAAATTCACCCTGTCGCTTGAACGAGATGGCAAGGTCGTTTGAACGACTGCCACGTGTCGCTTGAGCGACTTCGCGCGAGATACCAATCTCGTTTGAACCACTTTGCGCGAGACCTACTATTTCGTCTTCTTCACCAAATTTTAGCATTTTCCACCATTTTTTAACCTAAAAACCTCTAAGATTCAACACCCAATGCCTCATCATCAATACCCATCGACACATAACAGATTATAAATCATTCCTAACATCCTCGGATCATTAATTCGTCATTAATCATTGTAATTATGTAAAATCCCAAAATTAATTCGCATGAACCCTAGTTTCCAAAATTTAAATTAAAGAACCTAATTAGCCCAGATTCGTTCATCAATATATGATTCAATTTCGTAATTAATCCTCTACATACATGAAGGAATATTAACAACTAATTACCCCAGCCTTTAATCATCATTTAATCCTCAAATTTTCACCCAATTAACATGTAAATCATGATGAATCTCACTTATTCTAACATGAGTATGATTATTGCTAAAAGAGAGCAAGTAATAAACCCTTGCCTTAAGTCGAAGGTCTGAATCCTTTGGTGATGTTCGTATAGACGCGTTCCTCTCTTCTCGATCTACACATTGGTGGTCACGGTTGTACAAGGTAGTGTTAATTTGGCCTTCCCTCTTAGAAATTGGTTCTCCCTCACACCCTCTGTGGACGTTCTTTACTTTCTGTGTCTCTCAACCCTAATTGACTTTCCTTGGCTGATAAATAACTCTCAATTTCCATCCATTAATTAAACCCAAAAATATAATTTACCATGCCTAAAATTGTCCTGGGACCCAAACTAAACACCCGGGTATATTATTCTGACTATCTCGACCCTTTCGGACTCAACGGCGCACTCGAAATGACTATAGGAGTTACCAAAAATAATTTCTCTTTTTATCCCAATCAATTAGTTTCGACACGACTCACACGCGCGTTAGACTTAATTTACCAAACTGTCGTATTATTCACTCTCGGTAATTTAACAAAGTGTATAGTTCCATATTACATATCACACCGATAATATTAAATCAATAAGTATTAACCCTTGGCACGCTAGTTAATATTTATTTTTAAATTCGGATTAATTAACAATTAAATTCTCACATTTTAATTCAATTAATCCCACTATAATAATTAATCTCATAATTATTTAAATCCTCAAAAATATGGGGTATTACATACTCCCCCCTAATAACGGAATTTCATCTCGGAATTTGGAAAATAAGGCATACCTGGTACGAATAAATCTGGATATTTCTCTCGCATATCCGCCTCACGCTCCCAAGTATATTCCTCCACATTGTGATGTTGCCACTGCCCTTGAACAAGTGGAATTACCTTTGACCTCAGCCTCCTCTCATTATAATCTAGGATTGCCACTGGTCTCTCCTCATATGAACTGTCGGGTTGTAACTCAATCTCCTCAATCGCGATGTGAGTGTGGGCCAACTCATCTCAAAGATACCTCCTCAGTGACGAAATGTGGAACACATCATGGATACGATGCAAGTGTTCCAGCAACCCAAGCATATATGCCACTGGTCCGATCCTCTCGATAATAGGAAATGGTCCTACATATCTCGGAGCCAATTTCAGTGTTTTCCCAAATCTCATTACTCCTTTCATAGGAGATACTCTCAACAAAACCTGGTCCCCTATGGCGAACTCTCTGAAGAATCGCTTAGCATCGGCATAGCTTTTCTGCCTATCCTGCGCTACTCGTATGCGACTCTGAATCACCTCGATCCTGCTCGATGTGTCCTGAATCACATCTGGCCCGATTAGTTTGTTGTCCCCCACCTCTAGACAATAAGCCGGAGAACGACAAGGTCTACCATATAATGCCTCAAACGAGGCCATGCCAATCGTAAACTTATAGGAGTTGTTATAAGCAAACTCTACCCATGGAAGGTACTGCTCCCAACCTCCACCAAAATCAAGGACACACATGCGCAACATATCCTCGAGCATCTGGTTAGTGCGCTTCATCTGCCCATTGTTCTGCGGGTGATACGACGTACTCAATCGTAACTCAGTCCCCATAGCCTCCTGGAAACTCTCCCAAAAATGAGACACAAAAGTCTTGTCTCTGTCTGACACGATATCAAGGGGTACACCATGTAACCTTACTATCTCTGCAATAAATAGTTGGGCATACTGTCCTGCCATATAGTCTGTCCTGACGGGAAAAAAGTGGGCTACTTTTATCAAACGATCCACAATAACCCATATAGAATCGTGCCCCCTCTATGAAGTGAGCAACCCGGTAATAAAATCCATAAAAATGCCTTCCCATTTCCACGTAGGGATCGCCAATGGCTGAAGCAAACCTAGTGGTCTCTGATGGTCCACTTTCACTAACTGGCAAGTGGTACACTTGGATATAAACTCTGTGATATCCCTTTTCATTCCGCTCCACCAATGTTATCGCCTCATATCCTGGTACATTTTGTCCCCACCGGGATGTACCTCAAATCAGGACCCATGCGATTTCGTTATCACTGCATGTCGAAGGTCCTCCTCCTCTGGAACAACGAGTCTCCCATTGAAGCACAAACCTCCCTCGGAGCTCATCGAATAAGACTCGGCTCCACCGATTAAAAGCTGTCTAATCCTTTCTTGGAAAAAAGGGTTTGCAGCCTATGCCTGAACCACCCTCGTCACTATCTGCGGTGTGACGGTCATAACTGACATGAAGGACCTGACAACAGCATCCTGGTGCCCCAATTCCTTCCATTTCGCTTTCCACACCTCGGTTGTCTCATCCACCGATCTACGAATCAACGCATCAGTAACTACATTAGCCTTCCCCGGGTGATAGTGTATCTCAAACTGATAATCTTTTACAAACTCAAGCCACCTGAGTTGATGCATATTCAACTCTTTCTGTGTGAACAAGTACTACAGTGACTTGTGGTCTGTAAATACGCGAAACTGTTCCCCCAATAAGTAATGCCTCCAAATTCAAAGTGCAAACACGTTTGCTGCCAGCTCTAAGCCGTGGGTGGGGTAATTCTTCTCGTAAGGCTTAAGCTTCCGGGAAGCAAAAGATATAGCCTGCTCTTCTTGCAAGAGTACTCCCCCAGGCCCTTGTAAGGATGCATCAGTGTAAACCAAGTACTCCACCCCTGCCCTGGGAAGTTCTAGTACGGGTGCTAAAGTCAATTTATCCTTCGGCTCATTGAACGACAACTGACATGCATCATCCCAAACAAACGGCACACCCTTACGAGTCAAATTCTTCATCGGTCCCGTAATCTTTGAGAATCCCCGAATAAACCGTCTATAGTAATCGACTAACCCCAGAAAACTCAGCACTTCCATCGGTGTCATGGGTTGTCCTCACTCCCTCACAGCTGATACCTTACTAGAATCCACAGATATCCCTCTCTCTGAAACAATGTGTCACAAAAACTGTACCTCCCGCTGCCAAAATTCACACTTCTCATATTTGGCGTACAACTCATGTTCTCATAAGTTCTGCAGAACCATACGTAAGTACTCGGCATGCTCCTTCTCGGTACGAGAATAAATCAGGATGTCATCTATGAAGACAATGACAAACTGATCTAAGAACTCTCTGAATACTCTGTTCATCAAGTCCATAAATATTGTTGGGGCATTGGTTAGCCCAAATGGAATAACCCTGAATTCATATGACCCATAACTCATCAGAAAAGCAGTCTTAGCCACGTCTTGCTCCCTGATGCGTAGCTGATGATACCCGAATCTCAAGTCTATTTTCGAGAAGTGGGATGCTCCTCTCAATTGGTCGAACAAGTTATCTCTACGAGGTAACGGATACTTATTCCGTATCGTGACTTTCTTAAGCTCTCGATAATCAATACAAAGTCGTAGGGACCTATCCCTCTTCTTCACAAACAGAACTGGGTCACCCCAAGGCGAGGTACTCCTACGGATGAAGCCCTGTCCCAATAACTGTTCTCTCTGATCCCGTGACTCCCTTATCTCTATCGGAGCCATACGGTAAGGTGTACGTGCTATCAGACGAGTGTCCGGTGTCAAGTCTATCATAAACTCGATCTCCCTAATCGGAGGCAACCCCGATGTATCCTGAAATACATCAGCAAACTCGCAGACAACCAAAATTGAATCGAGTGGAGCCACTACTATAGAGGTCTCATCCTCTATATAAAACAAGTGGGTGGATGACCCTCCCTCAGAATGAGGCATCGCCACTAAGAACATATCCTACTGAAGCAATCAATCAATCATACTCCTACTGAAGCAATCAATCAATCCCAGAATGGCGAACATAATACTCCTACTGAAGCAATCAATCATGGCCCTATAATCGACTAGCCAATCCATGCCAATAATGGCATCGTACTCAGACATATCTAACACTAGCATATCATCCGGTAAAATCAAACTGCCAATCTCTATGCCTACTCCCCGGAATATGAAGAAAATCAGCGACCCACTACCTAATGGTGAGTCTACACATGTCATAGTACTCTCTGTCGTGCCTAAAAACCCAGTGGCCCATGCAGAGCTAGTGGCTATAAAGGAGTGTGAAGCCCCCGTGTCAAATAAGATACGACCCAAAGTACCATGGATAGAAAAATTACCCTCCACTGTGGGTGGTGCCTGCAGAACTATAGCCTGGTGGACATTATAGACACGTCCATATTGTAATTGCCCCTGCTGCATCGGAGCTGTGGGCAAAGCTGGAACACGTCCATATTATAGACACGTCCATATTGTAATTTCCCGATGAAGTTTCCTCCCTTCTGTTCCTGATATCCTCGGCCCTGCTAGCCGTTACCACCCCTACCTTAGCCCTGCTGTTGGCCCTGCTGCTGGCCCTGCTGTTCGCCCTGGTGGCCCTGCTTCCAACCCCTATGACCATGCCTGAAACCTCCATAACGAAACCTCTTAGCAGACTCCCCCTACTGGGAACCCTGCCTCTGACTCTGATCAACTGGTGCCCCACTGGTACTACCTCCCCTGTCTTGCCCAACTGGTTGGGCTCTCCCCCTCGCTTGTTTCCCTTAGCATGGAAGCGATTGTCCTGACAATGCAATAAGGCTGCATTCAGAACGTCTGTATATGAGTGTAGGGAAAGGTTACCCAATAGATGTTGGCATATCCTCCACATCAAGCCATCCATGAACATCTGAATGCGCTTATCCTCAGTAGGCACCTCATCCGGTACCATATTTGCCAATCGCGTGAACTCATCCTCGTATTTCGCAACTATTCTCCCTTCTTGGGTGAGGTCTAAAAGTTTTCGCCTCATCTCAGTCTTGACGGCGGAAAGAAAGTACTTGCGGTCGAACCGCACCCAGAAATCACTGATCGACATCAAATCTCGCTCCTCAGTAGTAGTAGTAGTAGTAGTAGTAGTAGTAGTGGACTCCCACCACTGTAAGGTTGCCCCTCTCAGCTTAAAGGTAGCCAAAACTTGCCTCTGAACCTCGGTACACTCATACATACGAAGTTGTCGTTGTATGTCCTTCTTCCATTGACTAGCAAAAACCACATCAGAACTACCCATGAACTCTAGGGAACATGCCCTCTGAAAGGACTCTCTCATTCTTTTCCAAGCAGTGGGAAACGGATGCACTGGAACTGGTGCTACTGTCGGAACCTGGGGTGGGGCCTGCTGCACCACCGCTAAGGCTGCATTCACTGCTTGTACAACTATCGCGGCAACCTCTGATGAATTCATTGTCCCCTGAGCCTGCACTGTCGGCTGCTCTGGCAGGGCATGTCTGTCTCTTGGTGCACATCGCGGAGGCATCTGAGACGAGAAAGAATTTTATTAGTCCACAGTTATTACTAAATCTCAAATAGCTGAAGACATAATCGCATAAATAAGATCACAACAGTCCTAAATATATGGCTCTATATCAAAGGACGCAAAGCTGAAAACATAGTAAGCCGTACAGATCCTAAAGGACTCTAGAACCTGATGCTATGATACCACCTGTGACACCCCGCCCAATTAAATAAAGAGTCATCAGTCCTGTACTAATTTAAAATAGAATGTTCGGTTGGTTCATTCTTAGCATCACTGTCGAAAACCTTATTAAAATATTAATCACCTGATATAAAATTAAGTTAGGTGTCAAAACATTTTCCCTTTTTAATAAAACCATTTAACTAAAAAATTCCAAGTATAAATTATAACCCATTCACCATACAAAGGAATATAATAAGTATTGAACAAGAATTAAATATGGAATTAAATAAGACAGGGTAAAACCTCCCAGTTCAAAACTCCAAACCATAAAATAAACTAAATACAATATCTCTGATAAAAGACTAGAAGCGGGCGACACATGCCCTAAATAGGAAGTCTAAATGAATCTTAATGGAAAGGATAGATGCGTCTACTGCAAGGACCTACAGCTTCCACAATAGTTGTAGCACGTCAGACAATCCAATCTTTAATTCTGGTACCCCTGCGACTGAGCACCTGGTATAATATATATATATATATATATATATATATATATATATATATATATATATATATATATATATATATATATATATATATATATATAGCAAAAGAGAGAAGAGATGCAATAAACGGGTTAGGGCCCGAGGTTAAAAAATGATTTAGCAAGTATTTAAAACTGGTTCTTAAAACAAGTCTTATACACATGTTAGTTATCTAACTCTCACATGAGCTTCTCACCTCTCATCTATTGTGCACGCCTAACGTACATCTAATTTTCCCCTAGTTATACCACCCAGTCTAACTAGTCTAAAGTCATTCTGATAGTATCTATACCCACTAGTATTATACCCGTATCGCCCATACAATACACTTTCAAATTAGCCTGTGTCGAACAACTAATTAACATGTTTTCTCATTTTCATAATAAATCCATTATACTCTTTAAGATTTATTTTATATATCAACATTTTCATCTCTACTAACCATACACAATAGAATGATTCACAAGTTTATGTATATATACATATAGTCATATCTTCCCTATATATATATATATATATATATATATATATATATATATATATATATATATATATATATATATATTCTAATATTGCACCCCCGGGATAAGACCCATTAGCACACCTAACCATAATAATACTGCACTCCCGAGTTACCACCCATTAGTGCACTCATAACATTACTCTTGTATCCACAGGTTATCACCCATTAGTACACTTATAATAATATTCTTGTACCCCCGGGTTATCACCCATTAGTACACTTAACGATAGAATCCTTGCACCCCCAAGTTATCACTCATTAGTGCACCTAATAGTAAGATTCTTGCACCCCCGAGTTATCACCCATTAGTGCTCTTAACAATAATATCACATAATAGGCATACACAAATCCTATTAAAATTTATAGGTATTTCTCCAACCTACATATATATTTCTCATACGTATTTTAACCTCAACACTACGTATAGTATAAATATTTAGATTACTATCTCTCTCGTAATCTCCAGGGTACATTCTCTCTATACCGAAATAAGTAAAGTATTTATTCTCACATACTTTCCCAAAATTCTGGCTTGTTTAAGTTTACTACCGGGCAGTTTCTCTCACTCCAATAAATCGGTAAACTCAAAATTCGGACTCTAAGAAAATTCCCAAAAATTCACCCTGTTGCTCGAACGAGATGGCTGTAATACCCCGTACTTTTGGCTATTTATATTTTTGGGATTAATTAATTAAATGCGTATTAATTGGAAATTTATCCGGGTTATAAATACTAACGGGATGCGAGTTGGTATTTGATTATGTGCATACATGTTTTGATATATGTATTTAGTATTATAAAATTTGTCGTGAGATTGATAGACGGCATTTTAGAAATTTTGTTGAGACGCGTGGGACCGCCGCGTCACGGTGTAATATTTTTGATAATAAAAGTGAATTTAAAATCTATAACTCGTATAGTCGTTTTGAGTGCGCCAACGCGTCCGGAAGGGTCGAGATAGTCAGAAAACACTACCCGGGGGTGTAGTTTGGATTCCGGGGTATTTTTAGGCCATACCGGCAACTTAAAGGGTATTTTGGTAATTTTACATTTTGAGGAATTAAAAGTGACGAAAATTAGAGATGTAAATCTGATGTGGATTAAACCCACTAAGCCCATTAACCAAACCATATTAACCTAGAAGGCTACGTAGGTTATTAGAAGAGTTTTCTAAATTCCCAAATCAAAACCCTAGCCACCTTAAGCCACCATTGGAGAGGAAGCTTGGAGAGAAGAGATTCTGCAGAAAAGTTCTACCAAACCTACACCAAACTCAGAGACAATCAAGGCAAGTGACTTTATTCCATTTAATTTCAGAGAATGTCTCTTCCATGTTAGAAATTGAGGAATTTTAATTGTTCTTAAAAGATGAATGAAAACCCATGTAGTTTGGAGTTTAGAACTTGAAAATTTTGAAGAGAATTGCATGTAGAATGATAGGTATATGATTTCTCTCATGATAATTGTGATTAGGAGAAATTAAAACGGATTAAATTCTGGGATTTGATGATGATATAAATCTAGGGTTCATGTTCTTGATAAAATTGGGGAAAAGTATAAATCTTGTGATTTAATGATGTTTAGGATGCATTAATGTATTAAACGATGTTAGTATATGACCTTAGCATGTTGTAGTATGATTAGAGGACTTAAAACTCTGTTAGAACGAACTTTGGAGAAGGATTGAGGTGTTAAAAATGGTGAGAAACGTAACTTAGGAAATCTGGGACGAATCTGGTAGCTCGTTAGAAGCCCCTACCCAGGTCGTTCGAACGAACTCGTTCGAACGAGCTTCTAACGAGTTGACCAGTCGCTGCTAACGAGAAGGGATCTCGTTCGATATCTCGTTCGAACGAGATATCGTTACAAGGTACAGTTCGTTCGAACGAACTGGAACCTCGTTCGAACAGCCTCGTTCGAACGAGACTTCTAACGAGTTGGCAGAGGAATCTCGTTCGAACAGTCTCGTTCGAACGAGACTTCTAACGAGTTGACAGTTTGGTCCTTTTTGGACTGTTTTGATTTTTGGAGTCCCGTAAACTGGTTCGAGGGTAGAGTTAACATTCCTTGATGATGTAAGGATAGATTTGGGACTTTTGGGTTATTGCGAGGAGTAAATTTATATACGAGAGATTTAATTCTATGAACCGTTTGGGTTGAGACGTGAGTGTCTACTACGACGTGAGAATCGATTATGGCGCGTATAATTACAAACCGGAATAGTATGAATTGTGATAATCATAAGTTAGTACGAGAATGCGATATGTACTACGATTAAACTACGATATTACTAAGACGTGTGTTTACTTAGTATTGGTATATGAATTGTGTGTATGACATACCTACCATACTTGCTATCACGGGAGGTTTGCGTTCTCTTAGGGCCCTCTAATCCTTGTGTTGCCCGGATTTAGACTGGTTACCTCGATGAACATAGGTCATAGAAAGACTTATTGGGATATTAATAAGTCCGCTGATCGTGGGAGCGTAGGTATGTACGTGACCCATGTGATGTGACTGTGTTCGCCTCCACTATTTGTGATGTTGTTATCTGTGAACTATTCCTGAGAGATTCGGAATATGTAATCCTTATGTACGTGATGTACCGGGATGGATAGCAGAGTATGTGTGCACCGCAGCTTAGTTCTCGGGGGGCTTATACTGTATATTTGTGATGTGAATAATATACGCTTAATTAATGAGAACCTTCATGTTAATGATGTGAATATAATTACGGTATTGCTTCGAGAAATATAGCAAGTTAACTGATAGAGATATATATATTACATATTGAGCATCTGAGTTTGCGTTAAACCCCTACTTATTTACGAGCGTTATTATGTTAAGAGAACCGAGTAAAAAGGGTAGGACCTATGATAGTCTAGCTAGATATGTTGTCACGTAGCTAGTAGTCTGTATCACTCTAGATGGGTACTTACGTTAGGAGTGCACAGTTAGACGAGAGGTGAGAATATCATGTGAGTGCACGTCCTAACATGTACTTTGCATTTAATGTTTTAAATGTTTTTAAAGCACTTGGAGGTTTTTAAAATATAACTCCACATTCGGGCTCTGACCCGTTTGCTTTTTCAAATCTTTTTCTTGTAAAACCATTTTAGGTGCCCAGCCACAGGGACACCAAGCATAGGATTCTCATTCAGGTGACGAGTTGTAGCTGTTTGTGGAAGCTACAGGGATTTGCTTGTAGACGCTTCTATCTTTTGGATTCCAGAGTCACTATCTATCAGTTGTAGGGCATGTTGCCCATTTCTATTTAGAGACATCTTTTACATTACAGTTTTCAGACTTTGATTTGTATTGTTTTAGCATTCGGTTATTTATTTCAGTATGGGATTGTAGTGAGGAGTTTTCCTCCAGACTTTATTTACACTATGTGATGGTTATTCGTTTTACTTCAGTATAGTGAATGGTGTTATTCTTTATTACACTTATTGCATGTTAATCAGATTTAAATTAAAATTTGGCACTTACTTTTTAAATACTAGGTGGTTAGTAATCATTAAAATATTTTCGACAGTGATGCTATTAACTGGACCAACTTGGCATTTTGAATTAATTTAATAAAGGAGTAGCTACCCGGTATTTAATTAGTCGGGGTGTCACAATGGCAAGGTCATTTGAATGATTGCCACGTGTCGCTTGAGAGACTTCGCGCAAGATACCAATCTCGTTTGAACCACTTCGCGCGAGACCTACTGTTTCGTCTTCTTCACCAAATTTCAGCGTTTTCTACCATTTTTTAACCTAAAAATCTCTAAGATTCAACACCCAACGCCTCATCATCAATACCCATCGACACATAACAGATTATAAATCATTCCTAACATCCTAGGATCATTAATTCGTCATTAATCATTGTAATTATGTACAATCCCCAAATTAATTCGCATGAACCCTAGTTTCCAAATTTTCAATTAAAGAACCTAATCAGCCCAGATTCGTTCATCAATATATGATTCCATTTCATAATTAATCCTCTACATACATGAAGGAATATTAACAACTAATTACCCCAGCCTTTAATCATCATTTAATCGTCAAATTTTCACCCAATTAACATGTAAATCATGATGAATGTCACCTATTCTAACATGAGTATGATTATTGCTAAAAGAGAGCAAGTAATAATCACTTGCCTTAAGTCGAAGGTCTGAATCCTTTGGTGATGTTGGTATAGACGCGTTCCTCTCTTCTCGATCTACACGTTGGTGGTCACGATTGTACAAGGTAGTGTTAATTTGGCCTTCCCTCTTGGAAATTGGTTCTCCCTCACACCCTATGTGGCCGTTCTTTATTTTTTATGTCTCTCAACCCTAATTGACTTTCCTTGACTGATAAAATAACTCTCAATATTCATCCATTAATTAAACCCAAAAATAAAATTTACCATAATGCCCTCTCGGGGAGCCGGTTAGGCCTAAAATTTCCCGGGACCCAAACTAAACACCCGGATATACTATTTTGACTATATCGACCCTTCCAGACTTAACGGCACACTCGAAATGACCATACGAGTTACCAAAAATAATTTCTTTTTTTATCCCAATCAATTAGTCTCGACACGACTCACACGCGCGTCAGACTTAATTTACCAAACTGTCATAGTATTCACTCTCGACAATTTAACGAAGTGTATAGTTCCATATTACATATCACACAGTAATATTAAATCAATAAGTATTAACCCTTGGCACGCTAGTTAATATTTATTTTTAAATTCGGATTAATTAACAATTAAATTCTCACATTTTAATTCAATTAATCATACTATAATAATTAATCTCATAATTATTTAAATCCTCAAAAATATGGGGTATTACATTTGATGGCTTAGTAATTTTAATATTACTAGTTTTGGATTGATGAATTAGTTAGATCTGTTGAAACATGTACATGATTTATTTTGGAAACGAACAAATCAATATTATTCTTTTAAATTAAAATTATTTTGGGTCGCGGTCACCACCCTTAATCGTAATCTTGAAAAATTTGTTTGGAATCATGGCATGGGTTACGGTCATAAACCGTGACCAACTAATATATTGGTCATGGTGTGAGCGTGAACTGTCAGAGGCTAATATATTAGTCGTGGCTTGGGCTTAAACCGTGACAGGATAATATATTGGTCGCAACGTGGGTCATGGTTATGAACTGCGAAAATCTAATATGTTGGTCATGATTAGGGTCGCGATTGCAAACCTTGACAACTGATCATGATCAACAACCGTGACTATTTTCCTAAATTGAGGTTTCGAATGGGTCTGTGATTTGTAAATATGGTCACGGTTGTTGACCTTGATCCGAAAAATGATTATAATAGATTTTGTCATAGGATAGGACCCTAGAAAAAAGGCATTTGTCCTGGACATGGACCGTGACAATTTCCAATTTATGGTGTAAACTTTTAACTTATTTTGGTAATACCCTTTTCTTTGCAATTTAAAAAAAAAATACATCTGCATCAATATCACAACTCGTGTTATATGTTAAACATATATTGAAGGTTAAATAAGAGCTCTTTAAACGATCATCATCTAAAGATCAAATGTAGCAAAAAATTCAAAGTATCCTCATAATTTTGAAATTGCCCAAATATATTTCTATTCTAATTTATTATCTAACCTCGTCACTAGAATTATGATAAAAATGTTTTTCAATTAATCAAACTAGATATTGAATCAAATTGATAGTCAAACAAAATTTATATAGTTGGTTTAATTAAAAAAAACATAAACAGGTTAAATAAAAACAAAACATGGACTATAAGCTCCTAGACAGTTGATGTCAAATTTTTTTGAAAGTTGAAAAAATCTAGCCTTTGAAATTGAAAACGTAGCCTTAAATGTTTGAAAAAAATCCCCATTTAAGTAATTTTTTGCTTGAAAATTGAGTGGGATAAAATTTAAATAAGGAATAAAGACTAAAGGAAAGGATAGGTATATATATATATATATCAAGGTTCAAAAAAATGTGGGGCGTGATCGAGGTGTGGACGCCAAGCCTTAAGCCTTATAAGCCTAAGCGTGCCTTAGGCGTAAAAAGGCGTTTAGGACTTTTATAATATATTTTAATATTTTGAACCATAAAAAGTCTATTAAAAATACTAAAATTGTACACACCTTAAATTTATGTGTGAATATATACAAATTAAAATACTATTTGATTGTTTTGGATGAGATATTGGTCCAGTTTGTAAAAAAGTCTTTAAAAGGCGATATTGTTTCACTAAAGCATTTTTGTTTTAAAAAAAAGTGTGCTTTGAGGTTTTTACCAAGAATAAGGCGTAAAAGGCTTAAGACGGGACGTTTCTCCCAAGCCTCAAGCCTAGGCGTGCCTTTTAGAACACTGATATATATATATATATATATATATATATATATATATATATATATATATATATATATATATATATATATATATAGAGAGAGAGAGAGAGAGAGAGAGAGAGAGAGAGAAGAGTTGTCATAGAGAGTGACAAAATGTGAGATAGAGTAAAAGGGTGATGGGTGTTGATGTGAAATAAAAAAAAGGAGGGGAAACTAAAAAAGTTGGGTATTATTTTTTGTATTTTAGGGGATTACTAAGTGGGCCAAGTATTTATTTTTGGTCTATTTTAACTAGACTGATTTTTTTTTTTTTGGGCCTAAATTAAGAATACCAAGTTTTTTTTATCATTTATACCTATATTTGTTTATATATACCTATAAAAAAAGGGATTTTGGGACCATAACTGTTCGGGGGCTCTAGAAGGCTACCATCATAAAATGATGAGACAAACCCTAATTATTTGTTTCTAATACATGATCTTGGGTACACCCCAACAATAATGTGTTGACAAGATTTCACAATTATATCCTTATGGACATGGTTAGAAGTATGTTAGGTAGAAAACATTTACCCATACAGATGTGAATCCATGCTCTTAAAACCATTGTGTATATCTTAAATAGAGTTCCCAGTAAGGTATTTTCATATAACCTTTTGAATTGTGGGGAGAAAAGAAACCTAGTTTAAGATACCTACACGTTTGGGGATACCAAGCGAAACAAAAAAAATTATAATCAACAAGAAAATAAATTGGTCCAAGAAATAATTCGTGGTTTCTTTATTGGGTGACTAGAAAAATTAGAGGATGCAGATTTTACTTTCCTAACCATTTTACGAGAATAATTGAAACTGTTATGCTAAATTCAATGAGAATGATGAAATTAGTTTGAGCGATTAAGTTGGGTTTATGATTATATAAGAACTCAAGTAGAAATTATATTAACCCGACTTCATAATGATTTTATTGTTCCTTAAGTTGTTAACTCAATTAGCTTATAACAAATAAATAATCAATAGACTTGCGATGAACCACATAATGAGGCCCATAATGATATTATAACCAATTAACCCATCGTAGAAACACCACTAGAATTAGAATTAAGAATATCTGAAATTACTCAATGACTAGTTGTTTTAGGTATGTGGGGTAGTTAGAATTTAACCTCGAGAATATTAATTATCCAATTACATAGAAACAAGCAATTTATGGTGATAATTTGGTTGGATGTATTAATGCTATGAATGACAAAATAAAATCTATGTACATTAATAAGGTTGTGAGTTGATAAATTTTACCCAACGAAAAAAAAATGGGTGTAAATGGGTATATAAGGCTAAATGTGATCCAAAGGGAGATGTTGAATAAGATAAAGCCTAAAATTTCCAGGGGTTTTAATCATCAAAAAAAAATTAATTATAATGAAATCTTTTATGTTTTAACGAGTGATTATTTAAAAATTAGTTTTTCACCAGTGGCACATTATGATATAGAGTTGCTCGAAATGATTTTCAAAACATTTTTTCTAAATGGTAGTTTAGAATATGTTTAGAAAGGTTTAACATTTAGTCCCAATCATAACACCCCTATTTTCCATACCATGTGGAAATAACTGGTATGCTAGAAATCATATATAAATAAATGTTGAAACCACTACGGTTCCATAACATATCTCTGAGTAAAATAACTATAAACAAATATGTACTACGATATTAGAAGGAAATATACACCTAAACTAAGAATGGAAAGATTATAATTGAAGAAAGCAAGTCCGACTGCTCATCCTTGTTGATTCCGCTTCAAAAAATAAATGGGCCAGAGGCTAAAAGTTGTAAGAAATAACTTATTATATCGAAATAGTAATAATAAGTGACTCATTTACGTAATCATGTTAACCCATCGACACTCACATAAAAAGGATACATCATCCCTTATCATAATTGAAATAATCTCCTACGAGTACCCCATACCAAATCAAAACCAACACGTATAAGTCTCAACTCATATACTATCAAGTAAGTTATCACTCACTATCATACAACTACATCGTAGTGTACACTTATCTATGAATTAATAGTATAATACCCACTCGTGTCACCCAAAAAATAAGATATGCATGATTTTATAACCAATACAATAGTGTAACATAATGTCTTCAAATAATATGTATATCATTGAACTGAAAAATATATATAATAAATCTCATAAACCTGACGAAGGCTTTAACCTTCTGGGAAATTCCCATGCCTCTATCGATATATCTGAAGGAGTCGCGTACCTATCGGATTTAGAGACATGCACACACAAAATAACAAGGGGATATCTATGCAATAGAGCCATCGTCTAGTCACATACCAAACCATTTTGGGTTAGATATATTTTATTTTAGTCTCTATTTTTTTGTATAGACGTAGGTCTATCAAAGTGGAGTTTTTCTCTTATGTGGGTTTTTGTTTTGATTCCTTATTTCACTTATGGAATCATCACCTTAGTTGATGATTCATAGTACGTTCATCAAGTGTTTATTTTGTATTAGATTTCTTTCCATTTACTTTACTTACCTAAATATTTCATTTGGGGTGTTTGGTTGTGTCAAATCATCTAACTTGGTCTTTTACTCACATTCAACTAATATAGCCTATTATCACTCCATTCCTCACTTTTGTTTATTACACTGATGTATGTTTGTCCAAAAGCACTTTAGTTGTTTTATACGTAGAAATACCGATTGGTACTTCTTTATGAACCACTAATTAATCCCATTTCATTATTTACTCTATATGTATAGGAATAGTAGGAATCTCTCTATAGGGGACTTGTTATATTATGTTTACATTCCACATTGTATCAGTTGTGCACCTAGGTATATCAGTTTAATATAACAGTTTGTAATTAGTCTTGCATCTTGGTGTTTAATGTGTCAGTTTTATATCTTTAATTACGCATGAATACTGTGACACCCCGCCTACTAAAATACCGGGTGGCCAGCCCGTGATAAAAATAAAACGTTGGTCACATATGGCTCATTCTTAGCATCACTGTCGAAAACTTTTTAATGTTACTAAACACCTAGTAATTTAATTAGACTGGTGCCAAATTTTATTTTTCATTAATTAACAATAGGCGAAAAATAAATAATAATAAAACCATCAACACAACTAATAACTGAATTCTACACAGATGAATAACATAAATTAGAAAATCGAATCAACTATCGGCTCAATAATAAAATACAACAGTAACTGAAATAATAACCTAGATACACAAAGTCCGATAAGTAAATGAACGAAAAGTTAAATACAAGATTTGAGGGCAACATGCCCAAATGAGTACTAAAAAGTTCCTACACTAGGAGTAAATGAACGAAGCGTCTATCACAAAGTCCTGCAACTTCCACATGACCTACAACTGCGCATTCCTGAATAGAATCCTCAAAGTGGGCATCCTTATGGCTAGACACCTAAAATATTTTGGAAAAGATTTTGACACAGGCCAGAGCCCAAGTAAAACGAATTCTGCTCAATGCTTAAATCCCCAAAACCCAGATTTAACATGGGATACCCTCCAAAAACGAATTATGCTATAATAACTCGTCCCAAAATGAATATGGTTTACACCCACCATGATATGAATCGCAATACCGCAATTTAAATGAAAGCAAGTTTAACTACTTGCCTGAAAATTTCGTAGACTCTGATCCTTTTATGTAGATGGAGATTTTGACTAAGAACACATCAATCTCCTCTTGGCTTGACTCCCAAAAGCTCTCCCACTTGATCCCTCTTTTCTCCTCTGCAACTAGGATTTTTCTAAAATGAATTATGGATGTCATACACTCTCACATTTAGATTTTATTATGCCGATCCCGTTTTTAGGCTTTTGGACTTTATTAAAATGGCCCAAGCACTCCCGTGTGTGTCCGATTATGCTTAAAAATGCCCCGAGATCTTATTACTACCCCCCGGTACTCTATTTTGACTATCTCAACCCTTTCAGACTCAACCGTACACTCAGAATCATCATACGAGTTACTTAACTAAAATCTCAAATTACGACACATGCATTCTTAAAAGAAATAACCCGAATTAATTTAAATCTCAATTCTCCAAATAAATTGAATCTTCCAATTTAAATAAATTCTCCAATTTAAATAGTTTCTCCAAATCATCAATTTAGTTTAAATTCTAATTCTCCAAATTAGATAAATTATTTATCCTCAAAAATACGAGGTGTTACAAATACTTTTTGTGATAAAGTTTTCACTTTATTTTTTTCTTTATCTGCAGGTCATATAAGGTGGATTAGATTGAATTGATTCGACTCCAAATGCAGTGGTATGTAATGACACTTAGTTTTTGGGTTGTTTTATGCATTGTAGAATTTTTAATGACACTCTTTTTTACAATTTAATGGCTGATTTTCATTTGATGCAATTAGGAATTTATCCATTTAATAGTCATAGAGTCACTACGATACACCGAACAACAGAGAAATTAATAGGGAGATGGATGAAGGAGAAGAAAATAGGAGGACGTAAAATCAGACAATCTCTCCATAGAACCCGTGTGTATGATCACATTTTGTCGAATTTGGTTGTTGCAACTTGTTTCTTTTTTATATATATTTATTTTAATGGTAAAATCATTCATGTTATACTTCCCGTGTTGATCCTTGGGGTTCTACATGCATTGTGTGGTTGCATTAGTTGGTGAGTGATGTTGTAGTTATGATAAATACTTTTATAGAAGAATGAAATTTTGTTTTGTGGGTTCTTTTGTTTCTTATGGTGAGTTAGTTGTTTAAATAAATGATTAAACAAATTAATATTAATTTGACTATTATGTTGTATTATATTAAATTACCTAATTGGTTGTATAAGAAGTTAGACACATTTTATGTCAAAGTATCTGTGTAAATGACAAATATGACTACTTGGTGGCATTTTGTGAAATGTGAATAATGCACCACAATGTGTTGGGTGCTTTCAATTCTAATTTTTGAAATTTGTTGTTTTAGGTTGGGGATACCCTTTTATATTTTGGGTGAGATATATGGTTCTTATATTTGTACGTTTGAAATTAGAATGTATAATGTATGGTGAGATTATTTAATATTTTAGGTGAAATAGTTTATTGGAGTTTTGAAGTGCTTATAGTTTCTGACTTAGGGGGTTTGAACATTTGAGGAATACCTTTTCTTTAGGCCCTACATGCATATTTATGTCTTTTAGTGTTTAGTTGCATGATAATGACTTTGCAAATATCATATAGAAAATTAATATTGGTTTAGAAGAATATTTTTTGGAGAATTATGTGATTACTTGAAAATCCTTGACAAATACTAACCAATATCTATTTTTGATCCAGTGATTTTTTCTCTACAGATTGCAAAATATAGCACAAGTCAGTTTTATGTTGTGATACTTTGTACATTTTAATAGAATGTTTGATTGTTCACAGTTGGTAAAATGTGAATTCTTATATTCTAAGTTCAAATTTGGATCCCAAAACAGGATCCAAATTTTATTATTGAAGCCAATATTCTTGCAAATTCGTTCAATTTATTTTTTCTAGACCTTAACTATATTGCATTTGATACCAGTGTTTGGAGGCTTTACAAGAAAACACACCAAATACATTCATCCTTTAAATAAATTTGAAGAAGTAACAATGCTACCTTCATCGCGTGGTCCCCTTTGCAACCGAATTTGCTCTGTCTCACCAAAAAAATATTGGAATCAATCCTATCCTTCTTATGTTTGGTAGTTGGTTGAAGGAAAATTTAGACTGGAGTTTCATATCCTCCAGATGTACATCGTCACCTACACAAGGCAATCTCCCCTTCTTTAAGGTATTGATACCTCCCTCAGTGTCTCTCTACAATCTCACTCTCTCCCTCCTAATCTTTCTCGTCATAAATAAATCCGCGAGTTCTTTTGTTTTTCATTTGTTAGGTTAAGATTCTTTGGGATTTCCATTGGGGTTTTTTTTGGTGAATATCTTGTGATGTTATAAATACGGATTTTGAGATTATAATTAGGTTTTTCATTTGTTCGGAGTCTGGATTATTATGGAGAATTTCTTATGACGTTCTCTTCAGCCCACACTCAATTTGTAGGCCCATTAAGTTTGATTTCTCGCATTTTATGTGCGTGTGATTATGGGCCAATCAGAAGCAATATAGTGTTCACACGTATGAGGATTATTATATGAATGCAATTTCATATATCTCTTTGCTTACACACTCAAGTTATGCTATTTCATATAACTAAAGTGGGTTACTACTAGAGGGATTCCTACCCCAATTTTTTATTTCAAGATTTAGTATCTCAAACTTATTCTGAACTCAAGTAACTTAATATCTTTAAGTACTTCATTATTTTTCGTAATGTTGTTTTTGAATAAAATGTCTATGTAAAATTAATTGCAATCCCAAGGAACCAATCCAAACTCCCACCCATGTAAATATCCAAAAGACAAGTTATTTCTACGGTGAGGGTGTATATGAAAAACATAGGTAACAGACTATGTTTAATTTATTTTCTACCTAACCAAATATGATATTATTGGATGTAGGAAAAAATGAAATTGTTCGATTTTATTGTTCAGATACTATCTTTCATCTAGAAAGTGTTGTCCTCGATTATCTAGCTTTAGGTACTATCCCCACCCCCACCCAAAAATAGAAACAGAAAAAAGGAAAAAATATTACTAATTCTTTTAAAAAAAATTCCTACAACGTTACTTTCTTTCATCCTTCTCATATAATTGGTGTTTGGCATTTGAAACTTCATGGATGCATTATACACATGCAAAATTATTAAAATAAATCTATTTTTTGCACAGCCAAATTCACATAGCTTGAATCCAAAAGATGATATTATGACTTTATAGGAATAATTTTAATAATTTACTCTCTGTGAATTAGGTGCGGGCTAAGAAATGACTTCTTATTTCTTGGAGTGACAAAGGCATGTAGAAACCACTTGCTTGGAGTGGTAAAGGCATGTAGGATGTGCAATATAAGGCAAGACAAATGTAGCTATACAAAAAAAAATCATACTTATTGTTATTCATAGCACATATTTAGGGTGAAAAAATATAACATGTATAATGTTTACATGATAAAGCTGATTTTTTTGAAGAATGTAACAGGTTACTGGCGACTATGTTGGACGAAGTGTGGATACAGTGCTGATTGGATTGGACCATATTAATAGTTGGCAATAGTTTTTTTTTGATTTATAAGTGAAGGCACCTATTATTATACTTTTACATGGACTAGTGTAAAAAGTCATTGCATAAACCATTTGTTCCATGCAAAGGTTGGTGTTTAAGGCTTATTTTGCAACGAATTTAGGCCATTTTTTATCTTATATATATATATATATATATATATATATGTGTGTGTGTGTGTGTGTGTGTGTGTCGAACACGTTTACTTTTTTTTGTCAGCATTATGTGCTATTTTTTTTACAGTTTAACAAGTGTTAAATGTGTCATTATCTAACATGGTTTTTAAAAAGGATGATTATTAATGAAGTGCAGATTTGTTATTATTTTCTCTCTCTCTCTCTCGATTTATGTTTTGCCAGTATAAATTTATGGACAAATCAAAGTATGAATTAAGATGAATTTTTCATTTTTAAAGTGCTACACTAAAATTATAAGGGTGTTATTGGCACGACGGGAGACTTATTTGAGTGGGAGATAATTTTATTCCAAATTTTTGTTTTACTTCACAGTTGGAGTTTACAGGTATTTGTATTATTCATATTTTATGAAAAATAACATTTTTTTTATATGATGATTTGTATTTTGTCAATTGTGTTTTGCAACTATGTTTGAAATTATTCTAAAAGTAAGCTTGGGTAGTGTCATTGACACATAAATTTTGTTCCACAAGCTGGCGACTTAGTTTCACCATGCATGTCGTAAACATGTGTTATATGTTCAAAAAATTTAGTCATACCTTCAGACATGGTCATCCTATAATACACACACACACACACACACACACACACACACACACACACATATATATATATATATATATATATATATATATATATATATATATATATATATATATATATATATATATATTGAGATAGGGAACAACCGCTATAGCGATCCTAGAGGCGCTATAGTGGGATAAAAGTTCGCCCCTTTTCTAACTCGTCATTCCCTAAAGGATACAAATTCAAATTCTCACATAATAAGTTCAAAATCAAACAAGAAAAATATTCAAAATCATAACTTTTAACAGATCTAAATGATGTTCATCATCACATTCCTGTTACACCATTATTATGTATCTTCAACTTCAAAATATTATCTGAATACATGAATCATCTCTAAACATGAATCTGTAAACATTTGAGAACATATTAAACGCATAATACATGGCTTTCTTCAATAAACCAATTACAATGAGATTTATAACGGATTAAACAAGTCTACACCCATAATCCACACTAACCTAATATAAAACATAATTAAACATCATATAATATTCCTAACATGCTTCTAATCCCAATTGATTCTTAACATACATGGATAAATTAAAAGTTATATTGTGATAGAGTGATATATTTCTTGCTTGATTATGAAGGTTGAAGGTGCTAGCCTTGTTTTTCCTCTTGTGATCTCCCATATCTCCCAAAACCTTTTCGTAGCTCTCGTAAAACTTTCGTGCTACTAAGGTTTGTATTTTAGGTTTAAGGTAATTGATTAACGAGGGTTAATGTCACTGAAATACCCTTAATACCACATGTCCTTAAAAGTCCTAATTTTGGACCCCCCCCCCCCCCCCCCCGAGCCCAAAACTCTACCCAAACTATCCCAAAAGTATACCTACCCCTAGGGCCCAATACAAAACATTAAAATACCTCTTTCGGTCTCTCTACCACCTTAGAATCCAGTTAAACGATAATATCTCATAATGTAAAATAAAATACACAACCTAAATGTTTTACAAGTATATCGCACATAATTAATTCCAACACAATTAATAAATTTATAACATCCAGTCCAAATGTCACGTACCATGCAAATTTAAATGTCACAAAATTATTCATTTATTGTTATCATCTCGTACAAGTAATAATTATTCATATTTAATGATTTATTCCCGCAGCTAATAATAAATAATACCAAGTAAAATACGGGGTAATACATTCTCCCCTTAATAAAGGAATGATGTCCTCAGAATTCGATACGTACCTAAATAAAAGAGTTCGATATATTTCTCCTACATGTCACACTCCCTCTCTCACATAGACACTACCCCTTGTGGTTCCCCCACTAAACACGCATCAATGGAATAGCCTTTAGAGAAAATCATATACCCCTTATGATATAGAATATCAAATAGTTTGTCCTCGTAGATCGCATTAGGCTGGATATTTATCTCACTGAGATTAATGCCTTGGTATGTCAGCCCTCCTTATGGAATGTCTGTAGTATAGAGACATAAAATACAACATGCAGATGTTGCAGGTCATCTGATAAGGCTATACAAAATGTAACTAGTCATATCCGATCGATAATAATGACCCCACCTATCAAGGAGCCAACTTACCTTTCTTTCTGAACTTCATCACTCCTTTTATGGGATACACCTTAAGCAACATCTGATCCTCAATTGTGAACTCTAGGTGACTCTCCCCAATGTCTCCATAGCTTTTCGGCCTACTTTTGGCACTCCACATCCTATCCCTAATAAGTTCCTCCTTCTCTGAGGTGTCCTAAATGAACTCTGGCACACGAAGCTTGATCTTCTTCACCTCCATCCAAGAAACATGAGAATGAAAAGGCCTCCAATATAGTTCCTCAAATGGTTCCATGTTAATCGTCTACTAATGACTATTATTATAAGAAAAATCCACCAATGGTAAGCACTGCTCCCAACTACCCTTCAAGTCCAAAATACAAGCGCGTAACATATCCTCCAATACTTGGTTTAGCCACTCTATCTAACCGTTAGTAGGCGGGTGATACTAGGTACTCAACTGTAATTCCTCCCCCATCGCCTGCTAAAAACTCTACCAAAAGTAGGAAACTAGTCCCCATTGAACACATTATTGATTATCATACCATGTAGGCTCACAATCTCTACTATGAAAGTTTTATCGTACTGATTTGAAGTGAAATTAGTCCAAAGTAAAAGGAAATTATCTATATTAGTCAAACGTTGCATGATCACCCATATGGAATCATATTTTCATTGCGATGTAGGCAACTTTAACACCCCTCGAAATCCTAACGACGACCGCCACCAAGAGTAAGTCGGACACTACTAAATAAATTATCATTCTTAACATGTGACAGATATGAGACATATAAGATTTCATCCACGAGAGAATAATAAAATTTATCCAATAAATATAGACATCCATGCAATTATTAAAATCCATCACCATGCTAATCTCTAAAAATGATCCAACTCCAGATAAAATATAAATTCAAATGAAATAATCCAACTGTAAATATTTGACTAAAATCCATAACAATTGTGGAACTGATTGGCCCACCAAATAATAAGAGTCTCGTAATAAATCGACTAAAAGTAAACCTAACTATAAAAGTAAATAAATAGATAAGTCTCCAGCTGCACTCCAAAATATCTCCAATCAATCCTATGCAGCAATTCCAATACTATACCTAAAAAATAATAGTCAGCGCAATGGGTCAAAGCCCAGTGCATGAATACTAGCTACTGCCCTAAATTTGGGTATGTGAACCCAAACAATAGTATTATACATGATAAACATAACAATGGAATATTTTAAATTAAACGAGACATATTAATATGCGAGCAAAGTAAATCATTATCTACCCACAACTAAGTCCACCCAAAGTCCAAGTCCCACTATTTAATTTCTCCAATGGCTACCTATTTAAATTAATTTAAATGAATCAAATTTATTATTTTTCTCCATTTCATTAATATCAGTCGCGGGACTCCCGCTTAAAGTCTTACACCATATTATACGCGGGAATCCCGCTTAAAATTTCACGCCTATTTCCCTCACTATGGCCAATCGGCCCGCTTTACGGTCAGCTCTGCACACAATTGTGAGGTTCCACGTACGACAAGTCACTATAGCCCATTAGCCCGCATGACACGTCACTATAGCCCGTTTAACTGTCAGCCCCTCACACCCATGTCATTATAGCCACTCGGACCGTTTAACTGTCAGCTCTGCACATACTCTCAACGTAAATTTATTTTAATACCCGTTTATTATCTTAGTCATTAATTCAAAATTTCACAAGTTTTCTCGTTAATATGTCACTTTAGCCCCCACCCTTTATATAGATATAAAATCCTTGAAACACACTTAGTCCCATACCTAAAGATATCCAATACACAAGTATTTTCTAGCCTCTCGTTTAAGAAGAAAACCAACCAATGAACACCACTTAGCCTCACCCCTAGGCTCACTAAACCAAGAAACAATGTAAAAATTATCCCCACCCCGAAATATTTATCCATATCGTTTAGGAGAAAACTAACCAACGAACACAACTTATTTATGACACCCCACCTAATTAAACATCGGGTGATCAGGCCTTTATTAAATTAAAACAAGTCTCTCAAATGGTTCATTCTTAGCATCACTGTCAAAAACTTTTTAATTACTAACCACCTAAGTGAAATTAGACCGGTGCCAAATTTATCGTTCGTTAACACAATAAAATGTACCATGAGAAAGGTAAATAAAACATTCACATTATACTATGTAACAACCCGTCCTTTTGAAGATAATTAATTCCATAATTAAATATAAATTGGCAATTTGGAGAATTTCTCAAAATAGTGATTTTTGGGATTTTCGAGGATTTAATGATTTTCGATGGGTGTTGTAATTATTTTTGGGACTAATTAGGTCGAAGTATTTTAATTATATGTCGCCGTGGAGTAAAGCGACAAAAGAGGTAAGATTTTGATTAGAAAACCCGCATTTAATTTTATGGGTTAGAATAGTGATTTGCGGTCAAGTACCTCAGATGGAAATTTTGACTGCACCATGAGTCTCGGAATGTCTGAGATAGTCGAAAAAGAGTGTCCGATTGTCGAAATTGAGTTTCGGGGGATTTTAGAGTTAAATGGGCTCGTAATTGAGTAAACGAGTCGTTTTTGGGTTTTAGGGGTTAAAACCCTTTTCTCCTTATAAAAGGAGGAAGAGAGGGAGAAAAATAGAAAGAAAGAAGAGAGAAAAGAGGGAAGAGAGAGAGGTGGAAGAAAAGAGGAAGAAAAGGGGAGATTCCGGCATACCTCCGCGGGATTCGGATCGAGGTCGTCGGATTATATCCACGAGGCAAGTGTTTACAGGCTTTATTTACTTTTGAGCATAAATCTCATATCGTAGTTTGGTATAAACAAACCCTAAAGATTTTGGGTTGGGTATTCGTGAATAAAACGGGTTTTTGGGAGTTAAAACGAATAAACCCCTAAAATTTGTAAATTGGAGAAACTTAGGTTTTAACCTAAATTAATTTGTGGTTTAGGGTTATAGGATGTTTATAACCCTTAATATATGTGTATTTGTAGTTGGTTGAGGTTGTAGGACGTTGGGTGAGGCGATAAAAATCTTGGAGGTGTATTAATGGAGGTTTGGGATCGTTGGAGATGATGATGAATAGTGACCAACGGGCTTTCCGAATCGATTCGGCCTTGATGTGAATCGATTCGTCTCTTGGTAAAAAAATAAAATTTGTAGATCTTTTCGACGCGGTCGCGTGACCACCAACCGCGTATTTTTTTGATTTTTTGTGGATTTATAGTGATTTTTCTACGGAAAGTTGTCCGAGATCGAAATCATTAGATATAACTTATTGGAGATAAATATT